>OU015746.1:126047532-126064535 GCA_907169655.1 Acomys percivali
TCCCTCCCTCCCTCCCTCCCTCCCTCCCTCCCTCCCTCCCTCTCATTGCTTTTATACAGGCAAAATGTAGATGATTCCCAATGACTTAGAAACAAGTAATTTCTCAAAGAAACTAATAAACCCATGACGAAGGTCTATTAGAAATCTATTGCTAGCCAGGCACGATGGTGCACACCTTTAATCCTAGCACTCAGGGAGGCAGTGACAGGAAATCACGTGAGTTTGAGGCCAGTCTGATCTACAAAGAAAATCCAGGACAGCCAACATTACACTGAGAAACCCTGTCTTGATTTTAAAAAAGAAAAGAAAAGAAAAAAGGGGGAAAAGAAAGAAAGAAATCTATTGCTATACTCTTGAGTAATCTTCTTTGAGGAGAGGCATAGAAAAGCAAGAAGTGGGGTTAAGAAAGGTCTGCTGAAATAATTAAAATAACCAAGACACATGTGAGTTCCCACAGACTGAAGCAATAAGCACAGGGCCTACATGGGTCCACAGCAGGTCCTCTGTGTGTATATTACGGTTTCTGGCTTAGTATTTTTATAGGACTCCTGACTGTGAGGATGAGGAGAATTGACTCATTTGTCTGTTACTTGGACTCTTTTCCTTCTGTCAGTTTTCCATGTCCAAATTCAAAATGATAGATTTGCTTCATCTTATATTTTATTTTGTCATGTTTGGTTGCTATTAGGAGCCTGTTCTTTTCTAATGAAAGACAGGAAGAGATTAGATCTGGATGGGAGAGGAGGAGAAGAGGAACTAGGAGAAGTAGAGGGAGGGAAAACTATGGTCACAGTATATTGTATGAGAAAATACTTTATTTTCATTAAAAGAAAAAATTCAAAGTAAAAATTAAAAAGAAACAATGAGTTAAAGTCATAATTCTGATCACAGACTGATCTCCATATAGTGAACTTCCCAGAGTGGCTTGTAAGTTTTAATCTACACTAAAGTTGTCTACTAAAACAGTTTGTGGATAGTTTTCATGATGTTTTAATCAATACTTTCTGTTGAAAGTAAATCATGTTTATTGTGACAATATACTCTGAAAAAATTATATTTTCAAGAAAAGAGCCATCCAATGTGACAAAGAGAGGGGGAAATTTTTGTTAAAATACAACTTCTGTCATTTTTCAGGCTTAGATAAAGACATTCACCCTAGAAAAGGACATAACAGAATTGACACATGCCAATGGAAGTAAAAATATCAGTTCAGCGATGAACAGTATGTTGATAAATGATAAAAATAGTCACTGATGCTGTAAGTAAATAAAAATATTTATCCACAATAGGATGGAAAATAGAATGTGTTCTATTCTTTAAGACATAGAGCCATAAAAGTATCATAAAGTTCCTGATGAACAAAAAATACCATCCAAAAGACTAACAGGATGATTCCATTTGTGGGAAATACAAAAACAGGAAAAACCAGGAAAGATTGTTTAGAAGCACGTGATAGGTTTTAAATGGCATTAAATTATTAGGAGAGAGCAAGCAATTGTCATAAATATAGATGAGTGACTGTGACAACAGCAAAGGAGCATCTACGTACTTGGAACAGTGTTTTCTTAATGACTTATTAAACTACATACTTACATACTTTACATAGGGTCACTCATTGCACAAAGAAAACCTCTCTGTCTGTACTGATGTTCTCTGGCATCCTCTCTCCTACAGACCAAAACTATACCTAGCATGAAGATTCAAATCAAACAAAAGAGTGACATTTGAGATATAAATCTTTGCATTCATTGACAATGACTAATAAACATTTCCTGGTTCTAATTTATCTTTGAATGGAAATCTGATCTCTCCTGGTGCTTTCTCAGGTCACAAACAGATGAAAACCCTCAGCAGCCCCGGCAACTCCAGCACCATCACTGGCTTCATCCTCCTGGGCTTCCCCTGCCCCAGGGAGGGGCAGATCCTCCTCTTTGTGCTCCTCTTCATCACCTACCTCCTCACCCTCATGGGCAATGCTTCCATCATCTGCGCTGTGCGCTGGGATCAGAGACTCCACACCCCCATGTACCTCCTGCTGGCCAACTTCTCCTTCCTGGAGATCTGCTATGTCACCTCCACAGTCCCCAACATGTTGGCCAACTTCCTCTCTGACACCAAGGTCATCTCCTTCTCTGGGTGCTTCCTGCAGTTCTATTTCTTCTTCTCCTTGGGGTCTACAGAATGCTTTTTCCTGGCAGTCATGGCATTTGACCGCTACCTCGCCATCTGCAGGCCTCTGCATTATCCTGCTCTCATGACTGGGCACCTTTGCAACATCCTCGTGATCGGTTGCTGGGTACTTGGTTTCCTCTGGTTCCCTGTTCCCATCATCATCATCTCCCAGATGTCCTTCTGTGGGTCTAGAATGATCGACCACTTCCTATGTGACCCGGGCCCTCTGCTGGCCCTTGCCTGTGTGAAAAATTCTGTAATAGAGTCGACTAGTTCCACTTTAAGTTCCCTGCTTTTATTTATTCCATTTTTCTTTATCATGGGGTCTTATGTTCTAGTTATGAGAGCTGTTCTAAGGGTCCCTTCAGCAGCTGGACGAAGAAAGGCCTTCTCCACTTGTGGGTCCCATTTGACTGTGGTTTCTCTTTTCTATGGGTCAGTGATGCTCATGTATGTGAGCCCAACATCTGAGCACACGCCTGGAATGCAGAAGCTTGTGACTCTGTTTTATTCTGTGGTTACGCCTCTTGTTAATCCTATAATATACAGTCTGAGGAACAAAGACATGAAACAAGCAATGAAGAAATTGCTGAAAACTTAAAACTTTTACTTTTGTTTTAAAAGAGACTCTCATGTTGCCTTATTTGCTTTTTAAAAAGAAGAAGAAGAAGAAGAAAGAAAGAAAATAAGCAGTCATGATGGTGCAGATCTGGACCTCCAGAACTCCAGAAGCTAAGATGATGGCAGGATTGTAAGTTTGAGGCCAGTCTAAGGTCTGTAATGTGAGCTTGTCGCCAAACAAAGCAAACAGGAAAGAAAAGGAAGAGAAGCCAACAGTTTCACTTGGGAAACTGTTCTTTTTTATCGTTTCCTAGGACATTCAGGACTATAAGTGATGGCTAGAATGGCCTCCATCTCCATGGTTATTAGTGATACAACTATCCACTTTTAGGAGCTTGATTTGTGGGAGAAATGAAAATGAATCTACAAGCAAATCTTCCACTGACACAGAAACAAATCTCTCCACAAAGGCAAAAGAAAAATAAAACAAATTTGTTTCAAATAGCCATTAAACCATAAAGTGTATCACAAACAATTCACTAAATGATTGTAAACACAGGAAGAAATTCTGACTTTTACATAGCAAGAAGAATTGCATATATATTATCAAGAGAAAAAATAATCATTCCTCTAAGGGATCTGATAGCTCAGACTATGAGCAGAGATCAATCTATAGTCGGCTGGTAGTTGGAACTACATCTGATTTTGCTAATTGGCTTAATAAAAAGGAAACATTACGTTGTCTGTGACAAGTAAAGATCCTGCATATACAGACTGTGGGAGGTAAGAGCATGCTGCTGCTTGATTGTTGTATCTTAAAGACATGTGCCCCCAGAAGGGGGATTAAAAGTTCTCTAAATTAACCATTCTAAAGAAGAGCAGAAGAGCGATTAGATAAGAAAGTCTCTTCTGATTGTATGGAAGGACCCAGAAGGATCAGGAGCTCCACAGGGAGGCCATCAAGGCCTGCAGATCTGAGGCTGTTGGGGGTGGGGCACTCCACAAACTGGCGCCCCAGCCAAGGACAACGCATGCAGAGAACCAAGAGCCCCTGTTCAGATATAGCCAACTGACAGCTCATTCTCCAGGTGTGTGTTGGCAGTGGGAAGACTGCCTCTGACCCTCTGACTTGTACCCTGGTGCCCAGGATTTAATCACTGCCCCTGGGCAGAGTGGGGATTGAGGAGACCTGATAGGCTGTTGGGTGAGTGGGGGGGAAGGAACCTCCCAACCCCCACCCCGTTAGAGGTCTAGGAGAGAGGAATAAGAAAGAAAAGAGAGGGCAGAAGGTGGGAACCGGCAGATAAAAGTGAGGACATAACAATCTGGATGTAATGTAAATAAATTTTAATTTAAAAAATAAAAAAGAAAGTCTCTTCCTTTGTTTTCAATAAAGGCAAGTATATTATCTTTTCTAGTATTTGCATTTTCCAGTAACAGTACCATAACTTTCAGACAAGCCTAACGTTTTCCACTACCTTTTCAGTAAATTGTCTTTATGCCTTTAGTTGAACTTATATTTCTGTCCAAAACAAAAAACAAATAACAAAAGATATTATCACAGTAACATTAAATAAGGAACAAAAGATTAATATTTTTAAATATGTAAATTTCCAGATCATTATCAAAAATGCCAATGGTACAATAGAAAACCTGCTAAATATATTAAGTACAATAACATAAAAGACTTAGAAATCCAAGAGGATATTGCATTTTAGTTAAAAGAAGAAAAATAAAAACAAAACCAATAAATTTACCACAGAACTACAGCAACAAAAATAGCATGGCACTGGCACAAATACAGGCATATAGATGAATGGCATGAGACAGGACCCAGATTTGGAGCTTCAAACCTGTAGTCACTTGACTTATTTCAAAGAAGTCAGAAAAGGAAGTCTCTTCAACAAACTGGATTTCCATGTAAGAGAATAAAATTGGATCCTATTTTAAGAATAGTATTTCAAAAACTGTATAAGAATCAACTCACCTCAACTCAAAGGCCAGGCGTGGTCCCAGCATTCGGCAGGCAGAGGCAGAAGGATCATTGTGAGTTCAAGGCCAGCCTGGTCCTCAAAGTGAGTTTAGGACAACCAAGGCTACACAGAGAAACCCTGTTTCGAAAAACCAAAACAAAAAATAAAAATAAATAAAAAATAAATTTTAAAAATCAACTGAAAATTAATCAAACACCTTAATAAATGACCTAACACTCTGAAACAAAGGAAAACACAAGGAACACAGTGCAGAAATGGAATAGGACTTTCTGGATAGGATTTCAAGAGCTCAGGAGATTAAAGCTCACAAATGAGATTGTATGAAAAAGCTTCTTTACAGCAAAGGAAATAATTACATTCATGTTCCTGATATCACTGTGTACAGTAGCCAACTTATGAAATCAGCCTAGGCATCTATCAGCAGACAGCTGGATTTTAAATTATCATACACACATCCAATGGAGTTTTACTCAACCATAAGGAAGGGCAAAATTATGATATCTTCAGGAAGACTCACAAAGCCAATTACCACATTTTAGAAAGATTCAGAATATAGAACTCTGTGTGTGTGTGCGTAGTGTGTGTGCATGTGTGTGTGTGTGTGCGCACGCGCACGTGCGCTTGCAGAACACTAAAAAAGAATAGAATGAGAGGGATGGAAGCTATCTAAAGGGAAAAGGAAGGAGGAACAAGAGAATGTTCTGGAGTGTGGAGCATGAAAGCAGGAAGGGCTGTCAACAAGGAGGATGGACAGCAGTAGGAAACAGACAAAAGCAAAGTTCAGTGATATTTATATATGGAGACCAAACGTCACTGAAAATTACAAAATAAAAACCTCTAATATTAGTGTGGTGCTTTGTCTTCAGATTTGATTTGCACTAACCTTCCCACCCCTGCTTGTGTGGCCCCCAAGCTCCAGGCTCTAGCCGTGACCTGCCTTACCCGCATTCCACGTATAGGCCCTTCACACACCCTGTCCCAACCTCTCTATCTAGTGAGATATCTGACAAAGCAGATATTGATCCAGTATTAATCAGAAGAGATGAAAGTATCACTGTTGAGATGTAATAAGAATAAATTAATAAAATTAAATTAAAAAAAGAATTACATGACAGTAACAAGGGCAATACAGTAGAGGTTGGCACACCCAGTTTTGTAATAGAAAGTGTCTAAGCTCAGTCCATGGTGCCTGATACCAAAACAAGATGGGTACGAGCATAAGAAATAAAGAAAAACATGGATGAATTTCCTTAACACTCATAGACCCTCCCAATGCTCTTAGTTCTTTACTTCCAGACTGAAGTTCCACTAGAAAACTTTTACATCTAAGAAACAGTTAAAGCACTGTATAAAGATACAAAAATGATATACAAAGATTAGTATCTTTTCTACACACCAACAAATTTGATGAGAAAGAAACTATGAAAATAATACTAATTCATAATATTCTCCCTCAAAGTATTAAAGAGGTAAAAGACATTAATAAAAATAATAAAATAGTGAAAAATTGAAGAGGATATTAAATGAAGGAAAATGTTCCATCTTTATGAATAGGCAGAATTATTATTATTAAAATGATCTATCAAAGACCTGCTGTTTGAGTGCCAGAATATCAAAGTCCAGCTTAGACATCAACTAGGGCAAACTGAGGCGGGGCGTGAATCCTGTGGCTGCCTGGCTGGCGACCCTGTAGGGCAACCTTCCAGGTTGGACCTGCTAGTTACTGGCAATATCTTCCACTGATGGGAGCAAGCTGGGGCTAGAGATGATGGGGGCAGGTGGGAGCTAGGGCTGATGGCTCCTAGTGGGGACTAAAGCTGATGGCTCCTAGCAGGGGCTTCCACCGATGGGGGCAAGTATCTAAAAAGGAAGAGAGAAAAGGAAAGAAAAGAACCAAGTGCACACACACTTACACTTGATGATGAAGTAAGACAGACTCCAGCAGGTAAATTTCAACAAGCTTCTTTCAAGTTTCTCTTACTTTACAGTTCATATACATACATACATACATACATGCATACATACATACATACAAACAATACACACACACAAACACACACACACACACACATTTTAGTGGTTGGAAAAGATTCCAACAACTTTCTTGTTTCTCCCACAGCTTATATATCGCAGCAAGATCTTGCAAGCAGTACAAAAGTCACAATGTGTTAACATTCTATTTCTCTATAAATAAATGATTGCGGAGGAGATCCAAGATGGCGGCGAGCAGTGTGGACCGTGTTTGGAAGCTCCAGTGAACAGTTCGGGGAATTGCACAATTTCTGAGCCAGGAACACCAGGATCCCGACACCACTGCAGCAGGAGTGCTCCACGGTTCAGAAGGATCAGGGTGCAGAGGACCTGCATGCCCCTACACAAGGGAGGAGTGCGGGTTTTCTCAGATCACAGCAGCGGTGGCACGGGCGGCATCAGCAACACCAGCAGCAGCAACTGAGGTTTGCAGCTCAGAGCCTTCCAGTGGAGGCGGTTAGTGTGGTGGCTGGTGGGAGTTGCTGCGGGAGAGGGGACACTGGACAGGATTTGGGTCGCATGGTGCTTTGTGACCCAAGCTGGACTCGGCGGAGAGTTCAGCCCCAGAGTCCCGGGTACAGCTCAGGGCACAGTCGGCTCGAGGCAACAGCTTGGCTCAGCCACGACTTCCCTGCTGTGACGCAGGCTGGACAGAGAGCTCAGTTCCACCCTAGGCGCCACCTCAGCGCAGCCACAGTTCACCTGCTGTGACGCAGGCTGGGCGGAGAGCTCAGTCCCACTGGAGGCGGTAGCGCACATCAACGAGAAGTTCTGCCCAAGACATTAGCTCTCCTCAGAGGGCAGTTTTGGGGCGCTGACACAGGCTGAAGTCAGCACGCAGATTCAGCCCAGAGGCCCTAGCTGGACTTGCCGGGCAGATTAGGCCCAGAGATTCTTCCTGAGCTGTGCACACAGGCTCGGCGGCCCCAAGACTCTGGCTGGACTATGAACACAGTATAGGTCCCGGGCTGAATTCAGCGTGCAGTGTGGGTCCATAGTCCCTGGCTGAGCTCAGTGCACAATTCTACCCCAGACACTCGGATAGAGCTCAGCGTGCAGCTTAGGGCCAAAGTCCCTAACCGTACTTGGCAGACAGATTGGGCCCAGAGTCTCTAGTAGAGCCTTTGGCACAGTCCCGGCTCTAAGACTCTGGTTGGACACAGTGTGCAGTTTGAATCCAGAATTTCTGACTGAGCTGCGCGGATGTTTCGGGGATGAGTCAATAACTGACCACAGCAAGCACTTTGGCCAAACACCCCTAGCTGAGCTTGGTACTCAGTCCAAGCCCGAAAATTCTGGCTGCACCTTGTGTGCATTTTGAGCCCAGAATTCCTAGCTAAGCTCGGCAGACGGTTCAGGCCCTGAGATTCTAGCTGAGCTCAGACGGTGGTTTGGGACTAGTGTCCCTGGCTGGACTTGGCAGGGAACCCAGAAGGCTGTGGACACCTTGGCCTGACCCAACGCTCATCCAGAGACCCAGAACGATTGCAGGACCCACAGCACAGGAGAGCTGAGGATCACTGGCTGTGAGAGCCCAAAACGCCAGAGCAAACAGCCAGCCATCCACAACTGTGAAACATAAGAGCTTCCAACCTACGGAAATTGTGAGAAAACAAGTGAATCTATAATCAGGCTCCATCCAACTCGGGAAGCTACCCAACGAAAACAAAGCCAGAAAGATGTCTAAAAGACAGCGTTAAAAGCATACACAAAAAAAACAAAACAACATGGCGTGTCCAGTTTCCAGCTATCCCAAAGAAAACAACCCAGAGAGCTCAAATACAACGGAAATACAAGAAAATGACCTCAAATCCTTAATAAGGAGCATATTAATGGAGGAAACAAATAAAATTTGTAATCAAATACAGGAAGACGCAGCCAAACAGGTGAGAGACATAAAAGAAGCACATAGAGTGGAAGTGGAAAAATTTCAGGAAAATGCAAATAACCAGATGGAAGAAATAAATAAAACGGTTCAAGCTCGAAGACCTATAAAGAGGCAATGGAAGAAACTCAGGAATATACAAAAAATCAGGTGAAAGAAATTAAAAAATCAGTTTAAGATCTGAAGACGAAAATGGATTCAATGATAAACACACAGACAGAAGAAAAACGACAACGTGAGACCTCAGAGAAGAAGGCGAGCAACACAGAGGCGAGCCTTTCTAACAGAATCCAAGAGACGGAAGAACGAATCTCAGGTCTAGAAGATACAATCACGGACCTTGAAGCAACCATTAAAGATAATGCCAAATCTGGAAAACTCCTGACACAAAACATCCAAGAAATTAAGGACACCATGAAAAGAAGAAATCTGAGGATAATAGACATTGAAGAAAGAGAAGATATCAGACTCCAAGGCCCAGAAACTATTCTCAAAAAAATCATAGAAGAAAATTTCCCCAACCTAAAGAAAGAGATACCTATAAAGATACAAGAGGCCTACAGAACACCAAATAGAATTGACCAGAAAAGGAAAACTGACCGTCACATAATAATCAAAACACAAAACATACAGAACAAAGAAAAAATATTAAAAGCTGCAAGGGAAAAGGGCCAAATAACATTCAATGGCAAACCTATCAGAATTACACCAGACTTCTCAGCAGAGACCATAAAAGCCAGATGAGCCTGGACAGAGATCCTGCAAACCCTGAGAGACCACAGATGCCAGGCCAGAGTACTTTACTCAGCAAAACTATCAATGACTATTGATGGAGAAAACAAAATATTCCATGACAAAAACAAATTCAAACAGTACCTATCCACAAATCCAGCTTTACAGAAGGTACTAGAAGGAAAACTCCATCCCAAAGGGTCAAGCTACAACCAAAACTACTCAGGAAATAGGTAATGATACCGTGGCAAAAACACAAGTACACAAACACTCGATTGGAAACAACATTAAAATTAAGACTCTTAACAGTAACTGGTCGTTAATATCTCTCAACATCAATGGTCTTAATTCTCCAATAAACAGAAATAGACTAACTGAATGGGTGCATAAACAAGATCCAACATTCTTCTGCATTCAAGAAACACATCTCACCTATAACAATAGGCATTACCTCAGGGTAAAAGGTTGGAAAAAATATTCCAAGCAAATGGTCACAAGAAGCAAGCAGGCGTAGCCATTTTAATATCAAACAAGATAGACTTTCAACCAAAATTAATCAAAAATATGCAGAAGGACACTACATACTCATCAAAGGTGAAGTCAACCAAGATGACATCACAATTCTGAACATCTATGCTCCCAATACAAGGGCACCCACATCTGTAAAAGATCTGCTAAAAAAACTTAAACCACACATAGATCACCACACAATAATAGTGGGAGACTTCAACACCACACTCTCACTGAAGGATAAGTCATTGAAACAGAAACTAAGCCGAGAAATAACATCATTAACCAATGCCATGGGTCAAATGGATCTAACAGATATCTATAGAACCTTTCACCCAAACAAGAAAGAATATACCTTCTTTTCTGCACCCCATGGAACCTTCTCCAAAATTGATCACATCGTAGGTCACAAAGCAGGCCTCAACAGATACAAGAGGATTGAAATAATACCTTGTATCCTATCAGATCACCATGCTCTTAGGCTGCAATTCAACAACAACAGAAACAACAAAAAGCCTACACGTACGTACGTGGAAACTAAACAACTCTCTGCTAAATGACACATGGATCAGAGAAGAAATAAAGAAAGAAATCAAGGAGTTTCTGAAATTCAATGAAAATGAAGGAACAACATACCCAAATTTGTGGGATACATTGAAAGCAGTGATAAGAGGAAAATTCATAGCACTAAGTGCCTTTAAAAAGAAATTGGAAACATCGCACATAAGCAACTTAACCAAACAGCTGGAAGCCCTAGAAAAAAAAGAAGCAGAAACACACAAAAGGAGTAGACGTCTGGAAATAATCAAACTCAGGGCTGAAATTAACAAATTAGAAACTAAGAAAACAGTCCAAAGAATCAACAAAATCAAGAGCTGGTTCTTTGAGAAAATCAATAAGATAGACAGACCGTTTGCCAAACTAACTAAAAGGCAGAGAGACAGTATTGAAATCAACAAAATCAGAAATGAAAAGGGAGACATAACAACAGACACTGAAGAAATACAAAGAATCATAAGATCCTACTTTGAAGGCATCTATGCCACAAAATTTGAAAATCTAAGGGAAATGGATGATTTTCTTGATCAATTTCACGTGCCAAAGTTGAGTGAAGAACAGAAAACAAGCTAAATAGTCCCATTTCCCCTACAGAAATAGAAGCAATCATTGATAGTCTCCCAACCAAAAAAAGCCCAGGGCCAGATGGTTTCAGTGCAGAATTCTACCAGACCTTCAAAGACGAGCTAATACCGATACTCTTCAAGCTACTCCAAAACATAGAATTGGATGGAACATTACCAAATTCATTCTATGAGGCCATAGTCACGTTGATACCTAAACCTCACAAAGACTCAACAAAGAAAGAGAATTTCAGACCAATTTCTCTTATGAACATCGATGCAAAAATACTAAATAAAATTCTTGCAAAACGAATACAAGAACACATAAAGGATATCATTCATCATGACCAAATAGGCTTCATTCCAGGCATGCAGGGATGGTTTAATATATGGAAATCCATCAATGTAATCCACCATATAAACAAACTGAAAATACAAAACCACATGATCATCTATTTAGATGCAGAGAAAGCATTTGATAAAATCCAACACCCATTCATGTTTAAAGTTTTAGAGAGATCGGGGATACAAGGCACTTTCCTCAACATAATAAAGGCTATCTACAGCAAGCCAATAGCCAAAATCAAAGTAAATGGTGAGATACTCAAGGAAATTCTTCTAAAATCGGGAAAAGGCAAGGCTGCCCACTCTCTCCATATCTCTTCAATATAGACTCCAAGTTCTAGCCAGAGCAATAAGACAACAAAAGGAGATCAAGGGTATCCAAATGGGAAAGGAGGAAGTCAAACTATCTCTATTTGCAGATGATAGGATAGTGTACTTAAGTGACCCTCAAAATTCCACTAGAGAACTCCTACAGCTTATAAATACTTTCAGCAATTTGGCTGGATACAAAATTAACTCAAAAAAGTCTGTAGCCTTCCTATACATAAATGACAAGCTTGCAGAGGAAGAAATTAGGAAAGCCACACCCTTCACATTAGCCACAAGCAATATAAAATATCTAGGAGTTACTTTAACTAAGCAAGTGAAGGACTTGTTTGAAAAAAATTTCAAAATTCTGAAGAAGGAGATTGAAGATGCCATGAGAAGATGGAAGGATCTCCCTTGCTCATGGATAAGGAGAATTAACATAGTAAAAATGGCCATCCTACCAAAAGCAATCTACAGAATCAATGCAATCCCTATCAAAACACCTACACAATTTTTTAAAGACATTGAAAGTTCAATTCTGAACTTCATATGGAAAAACAAGAAACCCAGAATAGCAAAAACGATCTTGTACAATAAAAGGTGCTGTGGAGGAATCTCCATACCTGATTTCAAATTGTACTATAAAGCAATAGTAATTAAAACAGCATGGTACTGGCACAGCAACAGGCTGGTTGATCAGTGGAATCGAATTGAAGACCCAGATATGAATCCACACACATATGGTCACTTGATTTTTTGACAAAGAAGCCAAATCCATTCAATGGAAAAAGGATAGCATCTTCAACAAATGGTGCTGGTCTAACTGGATGTCTATGTGTAAAAAAATGCAACTGGACCCATATTTGTCACCTTGCACGAAACTCAAATCCAAGTGGATTAAAGACCTCAACATAAAACCAGAGACACTAAGTCAGTTAGAAGAAAAAGTGGGGAAGAACCTGGAACATATTGGCACAGGAGACAACTTCCTGAACAGAACACCAATAGCCCAAACCTTAATGTCAACAATTAATAAATGGGACCTCATGAGGCTGAGAAGCTTCTGTAAGGCTAGAGACACTGTCAAGAGAACAAAATGACAGCCTACAGACTGGGAAAAGATCTTCACCAACCCTACATCTGACAAAGGTCTAATATCCAAAATATATAAAGAACTCAAGAAATTAAACACCACCAAACCAAATAACCCAATTGAGAAATGGGTCTTGGAACTAAACAGAGAATTCTCAACAGAAGAATATCAAATGGCTGAGAAACACTTAAAGAAATGCTCAACCTCCTTAGTCATCAGGGAAATGCAAATCAAAACAACTCTGAGATTCCATCTTACACCCATCAGAATGGCTAAGATCAAAAACTCAAGCGACACCACATGCTGGAGAGGATGTGGGGAGAGAGGAACACTCCTTCATTGCTGGTGGGAATGCAAACTAGTACAGCCACTTTGGAAATCTATCTGGTGCTATCTCAGAAAACTGAGAATAGGGCTTCCTCAAGACCCAGCTATTCCACTCCTTGGAATATACCCAGAAGATGCACCAGCACACAACAAGAAAATTTGCTCAACCATGTTCATAGCAGCCTTATTCATAATAGCCAGATCCTGGAAACTGCCTAAATGTCCCTCAGTAGAAGAATGGATAAAGAAACTGTGGTACATATACACTATGGAATACTACTCAGCTATTAAAAACAAGGAATTCCCAAAATTTGTGGACAAATGGATTGGGCTAGAGATGATCATAATGAGTGAGTTAACCCAGAAGCAGAAAGACTCAAATGGTATATACTCACTTATATCTGCATACTAGCCCAATGGGCATGTCCCATGAAAGCCTTCCCTTACCCGGAAACTGGGACAGAGGGGAGGACATCCTATTGGGACTCAAGATGAGAGAACCATGGGAGAATAGCAATGTAGAAGGATCCAGTGGGTCCTAGAAACCTACAAGTAGAACATTATGATAGGCAGATTTGGGTCAAGGGGTCCCGCTCAAACTAGGGCCCTAGCCAAGGACAATACAGGCGGTAAAATTTAAACCCCTACCCTGATCTAGCCCATGGACAGGACAGTCTCCACACTTGAGTGGAGAGTGGGATTTGACTTTCTCATGTACTCTGGTGCCTCACATTTGACCATGTCCCCTGGAGGGGGAGTCCTGGTGGCACTCAGAGGAAGGACAGCAGGTCACCGAGAAGAGACTTGATACCCTATGAGCATATACAGAGGGAGGTAATCCCTCTGAGGAACAGTCATAGGGGAGGGGAATAAGGGGAAAATGGGAGGTAGGGGAGAATGGGAGGATACAAGGGATGGGATAACCATAGAGATGTAACAAGAATAAATTAATAAAAATAATAAATAAAAATTTTTTTAAAAAGGTAGGAAAAGACAAAGACTTGTTTTCCACCATAACTCAGTGTGTGGAGACTGGAGAGATAACTCAGTTTGCGAAAGCAATGATGCTGTTGCACAAGACATCTGGATTGTTCCCTGCACACACAGGGGTTTTCATCCATCTGTGACTGGACATCGAGGGATCTGAGACACTTCCTGGAGTGCTTGGGCACATACATCTCTGTAGACAGGGCCTTGCAAACGAAATAGAAAGTGAATAAAAGTGTTTTAATCCAAATAAATAAATAAATAAATGATTGCAATAGATATACATAAGAAAATCATGTTCCCCAATACCTTCACGTGATCAAATGTATTACGTATTATGGGTGAGAAACAAATATGAACCACAAGTTATTTCCAAGAACCCACGTACATTTGTACCTAAGCAACTTGTTTCATATTAACTGAGTATAAGCTAGCAAGGTAATTTCTCAGCCAGCTTTGCTTTACTGGCATGTTGCAATTTACGATTACAAAGAAGGAATCAATTATCTTAAGAAATAATTGTATAAATATCTTAAAAGAATCACAAATCTAAAGGGGAGAAATAAAAGACTTCCTGAAATTCAATGAAAATGATGGAACAACATATCCAAATTTGTGGGACACATTGAAAGCAGTGCTAAGAGGAAAATTCATAGCACTAAGTGCCTTTAAAAAGAAAATGGAAACATCCCACATAAACAACTTAACAACACAACTGGAAGCTTTAGAAAAAAAGAAGCAGAAACACCCAAAAGGAGTAGACGCCTAGAAATAATCAAACTCAGGGCTGAAATCAATAAATTAGAAACAAAGAGAACAATCCAAAGAATCAACAAAACCAAGAGCTGGTTCTTTGAGAAAATTAACAAGATAGACAAACCGTTAGCCAATCTAACTAAAAGACAGAGAAACACTATCCAAATTAACAAAATCAGAAATGAAAAGGGAGACATAACAACAGACACCGAAGAAATACAAAGAATCATAAGAACCTACTTTAAAGGCATTTATGCCACAAAATTTGAAAATCTAAGGGAAATGGACAATTTTCTCGACCGATTCCATTTGCCAAAATTGAATCAAGACCAGATAAACAAATTAAATAGCCCTATTTCGCCTATAGAAATAGAAGCAATCATTGATAGTCTCCCAACCAAAAAAAGCCCAGGGCCAGATGGTTTCAGCGCAGAATTCTACCAGTCCTTCAAAGAGGAGCTAATACCAATACTATTCAAGCTATTCCGAAAGATAGAAATGGATGGAATATTACCAAATTCATTCTATGAGGCCACAGTCACATTGATACCCAAACCACACAAAGACGCAACAAAAAAAGAGAATTTCAGACCAATTTCTCTTATGAACATTGATGCAAAAATATTTAACAAAATACTCGCAAAGCGAATACAACAGATTATCAAAGACATCATTCACCATGACCAGGTAGGATTCATTCCAGGCATGCAGGGATGGTTTAACATATGAAAATCCATCAATGTAATCCACCATATAAACAAACTGAAAGAGAAAAACAACATGATCATCTCTTTAGATGCAGAAAAAGCATTTGACAAAATCCAACACCCATTTATGTTTAAAGTTCTGGAAAGATCAGGAATACAAGGCACTTTTCTAAACATCATAAAGGCTATATACAGCAAACCAATAGCCAACATTAAATTAAATGGAGAGATACTCAAGGAAATCCCTCTAAAATCGGGGACCAGACAAGGCTGCCCACTTTCCCCATACCTCTTCAATATAGTTCTTGAAGTTCTAGCCAGAGCAATAAGACATCAAAAGGAGATCAAGGGTATCCAAATGGGAAAGGAAGAAGTCAAATTATCCCTATTTGCAGATGATATGATAGTGTATATAAGTGACCCCCAAAATTCTACCAGAGAACTCCTACAGCTGATAAACACCTTCAGCAAATTGGCAGGATACAAAATAAACTCCAAAAAGTCAGTAGCTTTCCTATATACAAATGACAAACAGGCAGAGGAAGAAATTAGGAAAACTACTCCCTTCACGATAGCCAAAAGCAATATAAAATACCTAGGAATAACCCTAACCAAGCAAGTGAAGGACTTATTTGAAAAAAACTTTAAATCTCTGAAGAAAGAGATTGAAAATGACATCAGAAGATGGTGGGATCTACCTTGTTCGTGGATCGGGAGAATTAACATAGTAAAAATGGCCATTTTACCAAAAGCAATTTACAGATTCAATGCAATCCCTATCAGAATACCTACAAAATATTTTGAAGATATTGAAAGAACAATTCTCAACTTCATATGGAGAAACAAAAAGCCCAGAATAGCAAAAACAATCCTATACAATAAAAAATCCTCTGGAGGAATCTCCATACCTGATCTCAAGCTGTACTATAGAGCAACAGTAATTAAAACAGCATGGTACTGGCACAGCAATAGGCTAGTGGATCAATGGAATCGAACTGAAGACCCAGAGATGAATCCGCACACATTTGGTCACTTGATTTTTGACAAAGAAGCCAAATCCATTCAATGGAAAAACGACAGCATCTTCAACAAATGGTGCTGGTCTAACTGGATGTCTACATGTAGAAAAATGCAATTAGACCCCTATTTGTCACCATGCACAAAAATCAAGTCCAAGTGGATTAAAGACCTCAACCTAAAACCAGAGACATTAACCCAATTAGAGGAAAAAGTGGGGAAGAGTCTGGAACACATAGGTACAGGAGACAACTTCCTGAATAGAACACCAACAGCCCAAGCCTTAGCGTCAACAATTAATAAATGGGACCTCATGAGGCTGAGAAGCTTCTGTAAGGCAGGTGACACTGTCAAGAGAACAAAGCGACAGCCTACAGACTGGGAAAAGATCTTCACCAACCCTTCATCCGACAAAGGTCTAATATCCAAAATATATAAAGAACTCAAGAAATTAAA
>OU015746.1:126065535-126079281 GCA_907169655.1 Acomys percivali
TCTTGAAAAACAAAAACAAACAAACAAAGACAAATTGGAAAGCATTGAATTTTAAAAGGTTTGAACCAAAACAAAAGCAGTCAATAGAATAAAAGCATTCTACAGAACTGAAGAAAATCCTGTTTAGGCATTCTTCTAACAAAAGCTTATTATCCAGAACATATACAAAACAAACAAACAAAAAAGACAAAAGCTGTATATAAATTCAATCAAACCTTGTTTTATTCTGTCTGTCATCTCTTGGAGGCCTGATCTTTTCTGAAGAGAAAACTGAGGAGACTGAGTCTGGGGAAAGGGTAGCTGAGAAGTAGCTTACAGGACTGGAGGGAGGGAAAACTGTGGTTGGAGTGTATTGTATGAGAGAAGAATCTGTTTTCTTTTTTTTTTTTTTTAATCAAATCCTAAAGTAGTTTTTATTTCATTTTCTGGATAACAAACAATATGTAAAACTTCAAAAATATTTGTTAGCCATTTTTCTTGACAACTCTTTGTTCATTTCTACAGCCCATTTAGTGATTTTTTTTTAATTCTTGGTATTGAGGTTCTAAGTTCTTTGTACAGGGTAGGCACTCTATCATATGTATACATGGCACATTTTTCTCTTTCATTCTGTATGCTGCCACCTGTTCAGTTGATTAACAAATTCGTTTGCAGTACAGGTGTCCTTTGGTCTTGGGTTTTGTGAAACTGGGGTCTTATTCAGAAAAATCCTTATCTGAACCTATATCCTGAAATGTTATTCTGTAGTGTTAATATTATGGAGTTGTTACAGTTTTCTGCATGAAAAATGGTGGTTCCTTCCTATCTTTGTTTTGTTAATTCCTCTTACCAGACTCACCTTTTTTAAAAATATAAAAGTAAAAATTTCATTTAAATATATGAAAAAATGTTCAATTCTTTTAGCCCTTGGGAATGCATATAAAACTGCACTGAAATGTCTTCTCACCCCAGCCACAATGACTAAGCAGAAAACAAGCAGTCAGGTGTGTGAGTGCAGGATATGTCACAGTACTCGTGTGGGGGTCAGAGGACACCTGACAGCACTTGATTCAGTTCTTCCACTGTGGGTTCTAGGGACTGGGTCATTAGAGTTGCACACCAACTGCTTCTCTCTGCTGAGAAATCTTCTTGACCCATTCTTTCTTTTTTTTTTAAAGTCAGTGTCTTTCTCGATAGCCTAGGAACTGCTGATCAGGCCAGCTGGCCAGGGAGGCCCCCAGGCTCCTCGTGCCTTCACTTCTCCAGGGCTGGGGTCATATGCGTGCCCCACCATGCCCACCAGACTGCACGCCGGTTCTCACGCCTTTGCTTCATTAACGAGCAATCACTCCAGACTCTTGTTTTTAAAACTAATATATATTCATTGAAAATAATTGTGGGTTTACTATATTTTATATACGTGCATCATAAATAAACAGGGTTCTTGAGTGGCCAGCTATGTCTGTATCTGTTTCTTGTGCCTTTTCTTAGACTCTTTTTCTTGTTTGTTTGTTTGTATTTTATTATTCCAATGTGTTAATTTTTGTTTTATCTTATTATATTTTGTTTTATTTTATTATTATTTCTTAGAGAGACCTGTTTTTCTCTGAGAGACTGAAGGGGGAGGATTCAGAAAGGAGAGGAAGTGGGGAGAAACTGAAGGGAACAGAAGGAGGGAAAACATAGTCAGGATATATTATATGAGAAAAATATCCACCCTTTCCCCTCCTGTTCTGTACAGCTTTCGATATTGCAGCTAAAGCAATGGGACAAGAAAGGGAGATGAAGAGGAAACAACACGGAATGGCATATGTCAAGTATCTTTATTTTCAGATGACATGGTTGTATGCAACGAAGACCTTAAACCTTCCATCAGAAAACTCCTACAGCTAATAAACATTCAGTGACATAGCTGATACAAAATTAGCACACAAAAATCAGTAGCTTTCCCAAATGCAAGTAACATTCATAGAAAAGAGTCGTGGAAACAATGTCATTCACAATAGCCTTAAAAAATAAAATATCTTGGAGTAAATCTAACCAAGTAAATAAAAGACTTATAAAATGAAAATCTTAAGCCACTGAAAAAGGATATTGAAGAGATAACAGAAAATGGGAACACTGGCGGTGCCCATGGATTGGTAGGATTAATGTGAACACGGTCATCCTATCAAAAGCAGGTAAAGAATCGGCCCAATCTTCCCCAAAATTCCAATGCAGTTCTTTACAGAACCTGAAAGAGGAGAAAGTAGGGGATATGTCTGACTTTCTGAACAGGATCCTAGTGTTACAAATATTAAGACAGAACCAACAGTTAATTAGAACCTCATAAAAACTAAAATACTTCTGTACAGCAAAAACACCATCACTCAAATGAAGAAACAGCCTATTAAAAAGGTCACAAAGTCTTTGAAAGCTGTACATATGACAGAGAGTTAGTATCTATAATATACAAAGAACTTGAAATTGTAAACATTAAGAAAGCAAACAACCTGATTAACAAATGGGACGTGAGGGCAGGGAGAGAGGGCTCAGCAATTAAAAACCTTAGCTGCTCTTCCAGAGGACTCAGGCTCCATTCCCAGCACCCACTGGTTGCTTATAGGCATCTGTAATTCCAGTCCCAGGAGATCTGCTTCTCTATTCTGACCTCTATGAGACTAGGCACATGCATAGCACCCAGACATCCATAAAGGCAAAATATTCATACACATAAAATAAATAATTTTTAAAGTTTTTTCATAGGAAATGAAACTAAACTCAGAGTTTCCAAAAGATGAAATAAAGGTGACTGGGGGAAAAAACCACATTTTTAATGTTTAACATCCTTAGCCATCAGGGAAATGCAAAATAAAACTTCTGACATTTCATCTACCTTAGTTAAAATGGCTATGATTTTTAAAAAATGGAGAGATGGCTCAGTGGTTAAGAGTACTGGGTGCTCTTCCAGAGGTCCTGAGTTCAATTCCCGGCACCCACATGGTGGCTCACAACCATCTATAATGTGATCTGATGCTCTCTTCTGGCCTGCAAGCATACATGCAGGCAGAACATTGTATACATAATAAATAAATAAATCTTTTTTTTTAAACAGTAACAATAAATGTTACAGTGGATGTGGGGGAAAGGAAAACACTTATTCACTGCTGGTGAGAGTGAAAACTGGTACAATCACTGTGGAAATTCATGTAAACGTACTGTGTAACCCAGCTACACCACTCTTGATCATGTATTGAAAGAGCCCTGTGTCCTACTATAGAGAAACCAGTCCAGTGCTGGTTTAATCACAATGGCATTTAAATGGAAGCCGTCTGTATGTCAATCACTTAGTGAATGAATAAGAAAAATGTGACTGCTTACAAATGCAATATTATACAATTGTAAAATAAATGGAGCTCCCAGGCAAACAGATGGAACAGGAAACAACCAAGGGGTAACCTAGACATAGAAAGACAAAAAAACACATATTCTCTCTCTCTCTTTTGTGGACGTTAACTTTGAATCTTCAGATACATGTGTTTAATTAGGAATACCAGTAGAAGAGATACACTGGAGGCCTGGTAGTGGGCTTCCAAGGGAGACAGGCTAGGATGCAGTGATATAAAGGTTAAAAAGAAGTTAAAAAGACTGGTTGGTGTCACAGTTTAAGCAGGACCCCTGGGTCCAGATCTGCCCTTGATGACTTTCATAACATAAAACTGGAGCTAAGCTAATTCAATATTTATTTATATACTATTTAATATATCTCATGTGACAAGTAGAGGATATGCTTTTTTCTCAGGTATAATTAATGAGTAAAGTAACATGAATGCTCCAAACCATCTCTCCTTATCTGTGTTACCTCTTGCATAGATGTAGTCAGAACATTGTATTTTTTTAAAATTCTATCAAAAAGTCACTTAAATCAATCATCCCTGATAATAATCATCTCATACATTTTAGAGTTTAAGCAGGATACCAAGATGAGACTTGATAGTCTATGACCATATATTGGGGGAGGAGGTCCAGCTTGGTCTTAGACCTAGGGGAGGGGAATATGGTGAAGGCAGGAGGGAAGGAGGAATGGGAGGATACAAGTGATGGGATAACACTTGAGTTGTAATCTGAGTAAATTAAATAAATAAAACAAAAAATTTTCAAAAAAAAAAAGAAGTAATGGACTAAAAAGGGTTAAATGACGTGGAGGGGTTAAATGTGGGGCAGAGACAGGAATGCCAGGAAGAATAACTAACACTAAAGACTTTTTTTAAAAAACACTCTTTTAGAAACCTAAAACTGTATAATCTTCCTAAAATATGCACATATATATTTATTTTTTTTAAACAGCTAAAATGGAGTCACTCTATATGGGATGACAACATTTCTATATACCACAGAAATGGGTTACTTCTTTTGGAGTTACTGGTCAGAATGTTCTCACAGACCCCTAGACATTCGCAGCTAACACCTTGGCTTTTGTTTACCCTCCAGAACATGGTGAGCGTATTGCTGGAGACACCACATGCTTGAGTTAGAGAGCATGGAGAAACCAAGCTTGTCCTGGCCTGGAATCTTCACCCCTACTGGTTAGCTTTCATTGTGCAGAAAGGTGTTATACATGCTTCCAGAAGATAAAACTAACCCTCGGTCTTACACAGCTGTGATGCCTCTGAGGAGCTACAGTGACCAGCCTGGCAAGACTTAACCACAGGCGCAATAGTGGCACAAAGTCATGAGAGAAACCAACCACTTTCTGGTTAGATTTAAGTCCTGATCCGCAAGGTAAAACCTATACTTAGCATGATTGTTATAACCTGTATCTAGACAGATTCTAAGCCCTATAGGATAAATTACCATTATTCTGATAAAAGAATATACTACTAAGCTAATCCATAATGACTTATTGTTAGACCCATAGGACTAGTACATTGGCCCATCAGAAAAAGCTAGGTTTTTTTCAATAGGTAGTTACTAACACAACTGGGCAAAATGTAGAAAAATAAGAGACTGTAATTTTCCTCCTTAAATGATGAGTTTATATCACACCCCCTCCTCCAGAAGCTCAAGGATCATTAGGGCAGAGAGGGCATACACATTGTAAAAGACAGAGGCAGTGGATGACTATAAGAAACCAGCACTTCCCAGACATAGCAGGGCAGGTGCATGTATGAATGCACAGTGGTTACAATAGCAAACATAAGACATGCATGCTCAAGATAAGCAAAAACCCTAGTATGGAGAAAGAAGTTGGGGGGTGAAGTATGTTCCCTAGCTTAGAAGTGATTGGCAATTGACAAGCTTCTGGGAGAGGAAGACTCAGGTTTTTAAAGGGTGTAGCACCTGTTAGTTGGATCATGCTAGGTTGAAAGACCACACATCTGAGAGTATAAGGGCAGCACATATTGAACTCAGTGAGTTAAAAAAAATAGAACATAAAGTTGAGTGAACAGGGAAGTAGATAGATCTGGCAGGAGTTAGTGTGGCAAGCATGAAGCGAGCATGATCAAAATATGTTACACAAATTCTCAAAGAACTAATAAAAACATAAGAAAAGCAAATGAAAAAGAAAACTCCCATGATTGGGCATGAAGTCTTGAAACTCATCCGCCCCAAATTGCGGATTCTGCACATTGCAGCAGAACATCCCTATTCTGGTCCCCTGAGTATCCTCAGATCTGGCAAATTTCCCACATAAGACAGTATTCTCCTCTGGGAGCATTGCAATTCAGGAGCTTTGATTGCAGTGAGAGAGAAGTTGCTACAATGATCCAGAAAGTGTGTGACTTTTGATGAAACTTTACAGACCCAACCACTAGTCCCCCAGTGAATCTCTTTCTAGAAGGGAGGAGGTTCTGTCATCAGAAGCCACAATTGAAGTTAACTTGTCACAAGACTAACAAACCTCTGTAGTACAGATACCACCTTATCCTGGGCTTAGTGAGTGTCTTACAAGTGTCCAGAACAGTTCCTGTGAGTGACTGATGAATTTAATTGCCTCTCTAAAGACCTCTAAGAAACAAGGACCTAACAAAATGAGTGACTTCCTTACCCCTGGGTGAAAATAAGAATCAGAAATTAAGGCACAATGCCCAGAGGATGAGAGTGAGCAAAGGAGTAAGTATTAGAGAGCTGTGAGCTCACACTGTTCTCAAGAATAAAAGAATATTGAAGAAGCAAAGAACATGCCCTGCTAAGAATCCCAGGATCCTACACAAAATACCTCACTGATCTTCATGACATATTGTTGCACTTCAAGCTGGCTGTTATGAGGTCAGCTACCTCTGCCCTCAGAAAATCCTGGAAGAAGCTGTTCCAGATGCTGCTCTTGATATTCACTCTTCCAATTCAAAAAAGAAGGTAATGTAGTGGTTAACTAAGGAAAATGGTAAATTATATCTGAGGAGTCTCTTCCCCTGAAAAAAAGTCCACTGTTCACTTTGTGAGCGTGTCTATGATGTGTCAGATGCAGGCATAGTGCTTCCACCGTGTCTACACTATCACACTCAGCACACTTCATAATAACTCCTTCTAGAAGCCATTATTATGTCCACCTGATGCTAGAAGAAGTTAAGAGAAATAGATGTTTACTTCATAGAATTGTCCTTAATTGTTTATTTAACTGCCATAATCTATTCTGGAGTCTCATCTTCCAAAAACAACACTGCCTTTTAAGTACACAGTTGGACACTCTTGAGAGATAATCTTATAAGTACAGTAGAGATCTCTAACTGGATGCTAGGTGTTTAACAAATAGCATTTATCTAATTCTCAAAACACACTACATGGGCACGACTGTCACTCTCCATTTTTCAGAAGGAAAACCAATGTATGTATGAAGAAATAATAACTTGCCTAACATACAGCACAGAGGCTGGCCTCAAACCCAGATGGCTTAGCTTTGGAAGCTGTGCTTTTACACACATCCTTTTCAGGCCAATGAAGCCATGAAATATGCTGACATTTTTTTCTCTGGACTGGCTGGAAAGGTAACTAGTGAAAATGCAAAACAGGCTCTATTGTGTTTCTGAGACCTAGCTTTAAGCGGAAAGAAAGTAACCATGAAAAACAGCCAGGACATTAAGTTATTGTCCAGCATTTGACAGAGCCCTGAAGGCTGACATGCCACTTCCTAGGTCACAACACAAAGTGACCAAAATCAGAAGGAATGGGTCAGTTTACAATATGGTAGCAGAGGAGATTCTCTCTATATTTTAGCAACCACAGTCTAATGAAACCATTTTCCCTCAACTCACATCTAACATTAAAAGGGGTCACAAATTGTCTGTTTTTCCAGGACAGTTTTTATGTAGTTTTTAATTAACATATTTATTTACTTTACATACCATCACAGCTTCACTTACATGCCACAGTGCACATGTGAAGATCAGAGGACAACATACATGAGTTAGTTCTTTTCTTCTACCATTTAGGTCCCCAGGAACCAGACTCAGTCGCCATGCTTAGCTGCAAGCACCTTTATTCATGGAACTCCTCCCAGTGCCTCCCTCTCCCCCCTCTTCCAAGTCCCTCCCCTCACTCACCTCCCTGCCATCTCCCTATGTCTCCCTTTCTCCTCAGAAAAGGGTCAGAAGAAGGGAGGCCTCCCATGAATATCAACACATGTAAGTTGTCCTCTGAGCTCTATATGTGCACTGTGGCATGTATGTACTCACACATGGACACATGCATGCATATGTGTGTACACACACATACACACACTAAGCAAATATATAACAATATAAGTGTAAATTTGAAAACAAAATTAGCATCATTTTTATCATCTTTTACTATATCTGCTGATTTATCTCAGACAATTTTAATTCGTCTATATTGTTTTTAATCATGTATATGTTGCATGTGAGTGTAAGTATCTCCTGAAGCTGGGGATACAGGTGATGCTAAGCTATCTCTGCTAACACACACACACACACACACACACACACACACACACACACACACATAAATTAACATTTCTAACACTAACTTAATTTGTTGGACACAGTTAACATTCTTCCTTCTTTCTTAGTAGACTTTGATCTTCATATATGCACTGTGGCATGTACGTACTCACACATGGACACATGCATGCACGAATGTTCACATTAAGTAATTACATAAGGATATAAGTGTAAATTTGAAAACAAAATTAGCATTATTTTTATCAGTTAGGAGCATGCCAAAGAAAGTTCAAAATATCTTAGACAATTTTTTGAAAATCTACACATTAAAGGATTTTAAAACTATAATGAAATCTGAGTCAGTAGAAATGCTGCAAGGGGTTTCGACTTTAGTTTCTTGGGATATTCATCTGGTGCTCTTCTGAAGTGTGTGTGGATATGACACAAAGACACTGACACAAGTTTAAGGTAAGAAATACAAATCTAAGAGTTTCTCCTGAACTTTTGTAGCATAGGAAGTGGTTAAGTGTATCTTATAGGATTGTTTTGCAGTATATTGAAGGAAGTGTTTGTTGTGGGTTATTTTCCAATCAATAAAATCCCTTGGTTAATTTTTATTCATTTAGTTATTTGTTTCCCAGGAGCTTACTGTAGAAATTCCGTAACCAATTCTGAAGTTTTAATTGTGTTTTAAGGCTTCTTATAACAGTGTATAATAGCAATGGTATGTCTTGTATTCCTATATTGTATTTTTATGGAACACCAAGTTGTTATTTTATGAAAAAATATACAATATTTTCCAAAAGGGACAGATCTTAGATTCAGACTAATTATGGGAATGCTTTTGGCTTAAAAAGCCAAAAACTTCAGTCAGTTTTGAAAAGTAACATCATTTATTTATCTAACCATAAATATAAAAGTTCAGAAATGTAGTTCAGAAAGGTCTCTGAAGATCAGAAACCCATTAAAATGTTGTATAATGTGCAAATTTTTATGCATTTAAGTATTTAGAGTTTTCATTAGTTTATTATTTGACAATTTCATACATGTATATTTATAACTCTAAGACATCACAGCTCCTGTCAGACAGCTACTGCGTAGAACAAACCAGGTTCTGTAGGACCCCTTCAATTCCTGGAGCAGGTATGAAGCCGTAGGCATGGTCTCATTACAGCTGTGGTCAATGGCTGCCTCTCAGTGGCTCCCAACATATACCAACAAGCCTTCTATTAGCTTCAGAAGCAAGGTCTAGAAAAAGAAGTTTAAGTGAAAACATAATTGTTTATTTATTAAATTCTCACAGGAAATTATAAACATAATAATAAATTGATAAGATGGTAATTAGTATGATACATGCTTTGTTATATACAATGTATAAAATAAAAGAATAAAGTGCAGAGAATGTCCAGGCTTTCACCCAGAAAACAAGGGCAGACAAATAAGGAAGAAGGAAAGCAATAAAAAAAAGTTTAAGTAAAAGAATAAATAAACTGTACAGTAAGTTATGAACACAGAAACATCAGAGTACTTTATAATAGTGTTGAAGTGTGCTGAATAGCCTTTTTTGTTCTTGAAAATGGATTTTTCTCCCATACAATAATCCTGACCACAGTTTCTCCTCCCTCCACTCCTTCCAGATGCCCTGTACTTCGCCTCTCCCCCAAATCCACTATTCCTCACATCCTCTTCAGAAAACAGCAGCCTTTCAATAAACAACAGCCAAACAGCCAAAGGCTGCAGATCAAAGCTGGACAAGGCAATCCAATAGGAGAAAAAGAGTCCCAAAAGCATACAGAAGGGTCAGAGACACACTGACTCCCACAGTTAGGAGTCATACAAAAATACTAAGCTAACAGACAGAATATAAACACAAAGGACCTCGTGCACACTCATGTAGGCGCTGTGCTTGCAGTTTCAGTCTCTGTGAGCCCATGCAAGCCCTGCTTAGTTGACACAGTGGGCTATGTTTTTCTGGTGTCCTCCAACCCTTTTGACTCATACAATCTTTCCTTCCCCTCCTCTGCAGGGTTCCCTGAGCTCCAAGAAGAGGGACCCAATGAAGACCACCAACCTAGACTCTCTCTCTGCACAATGTCTGCCCATCTCTCTACCCACTCACATCTTCTGCTGGAGGAGGCCTCTCTGATGATGACTGGACATGACAGCAATCTATGAGTATAGCAGAATATTATTAGGAATCATTTTGTTGCTCTTTGCTTGTTTGATTGATTGATTGCCAGTTGTGTTTGGGTCTACCATGGGTCTCCGGGCTATCCACTATCAGGTTCCTGTCCATCTAGGCAGTGTAGGGCATTGGGCTCCCTGTCACGGCATAGGCCTCAAAGTTATATCAAACATTGGTTGGCCACTCCCACAAGTTTTGTGCCACCATTGCTCCAGCACATCTTGCAGACAGGACGATTGTAGTCAAAGGTTTTGTGGGTGGGTTGGTATGCAGGCCTCTCTTTCCACATCCTACTGAGTACCTTCTCACTCCAAAGAGACTAGACCATAGGAGTGAATGCTTCATGCGGGCACCAACTTACCTTCAATGTTGTCCTCAGCAATGGGGCCCTACAGGCAGTTTTTAGGGAGTGCCATTGTATCTATCCTAGCATCAGTCTGGGTTGTCTAGGGATTTTCTCTGGACCCCTCAGCTAACAACACAACCAAATACAACCCAGTCCTACCACTGAAAGCCTTGTCCAACTACAAAAGATGGCCAGTTCAGACTCCATATCCTTAATTACTAAGAGTCCTCACTAGGGTCACCTCATAGATCCCAGGAAATTCCCATTGTGATAGGTTCACACACACACACACACACACACACACACACAGAGAGAGAGAGAGAGAGAGAGAGAGAGAGAGAGAGAGAGAGAGAGAGAGAGAGAGAGAGAGAGAGGTGGGAGGAGGGAGAGAGAGAAATGCTCCCTAATTCCAGATTTCTCCTCTCACTCTCTTTTTCCATCCTCTGATCTTCCTGCTCCAGTTCCCACCTGTCCCCACTCCACCCACAAAATCTATTCTATTTCTCCCTCCCAGAGAGATCCATACATATCTCCTAGAGCTCTCCTCGTTACATAACCTTTCTGGGTCTGTAGATTGTAGGTTATCACTAGCTTAATAGTTAATATCCACTTATAAGTGAATACTTACCATATTTGTCTTTCTGAGTCTGGATTACCTCTCTCAGGATGATTTTTTCCTAGTTCCTTCCATTTGCCTGCAAATTTAATGATGTCATTGCTTTTAACAGTTGAGCAATACTTCATTGTAAAAAATGTTCCACATTTTCTTTATCCATTCTTCAGCTGAGGGACATCAAGGTTATTTCTAGTTTTGGGCTAACATGCATAAAACTGCAGTGAACATATTTGAGCAAGCATCCTTGTGGTAGGATGGAGCATCCTTGGGGCATATGCCCAAGGGTGGTATGACTGGATCTTGAGGTATATTGATCCTCAATTTTCTGAGGAACCACCATATTGATTTCCATACTGGCTGTACAAGTTTCTCCTACCGGCACTGGAGGGGTATTCCACTTGCTCCACAACTTTGCCTGCATTACCTGTCCTCCCTGCCATTTATCTTAGCAATTCTGACAGGTGTAAGATAGAATCCCAGAGTCGTTTTAATTTACCTTTCCTTGGCTAAGGATGTTGAGCATTTCTTTAACTGTTTCTCAGCCATTTATGATTCCTCTATTGAGAAATCTCTGTTGAGACATGGCTAGCATTAATAGCAACTTTATGAGAGGCTCCTGGGAAGAGAGTCTCAATGAGGTGTTGTCTACTTCCGGTGTGTAGGGTACCATCTTGATTATGCTAATTGACTTAGGAAGACCACCTGTACTACCATTTCACTGGCTGGGGATTCTAAACTGTAAGAAAATGGGAAAGTGAGTGAATGCTGTCTGTCATTAATGCATTCATGGCATTCTTCTGACTCTGGATGTAATACGACGAGCAGCCTCAAGTTGCTGGTGCCTTGACATCTCCACTATGATAAAGCAGAAAAGAAAGAGGCTTCTTCTAGAGAAAGAAGGCCTGTGAAACTGAAAGGATGGGAAACGGGGAGGCAGAGCAAAAATAGAAGTGAGAAAAAAAGCAGTAAAGATAGGCAGAGGCCAGATTGTTCATGGGTCCATGCACAATGAATTGAAGCCTAATTTTACACTAGGGTAAGAAAATTGCTAAATACAAGAAACAGATGTGCTCTTATCAGAGTATGAATATCTGGTATGACCACAGCATGATTGTGGAAAGATCAGAGGGTCCATTTGGGAAGATGTTGTAATAATGCAGATATGATGGTGGAAGTTTGAACAGAGGAGAGAGGGAAGCAGATGCATCAAGGCACAGATGGAAACAGCCTGTGAGGATGGCTGCCTATGCTGCTGTATATGAAGGGCAAGAGGAAGGGAATAGATAAGACAAGACACAGGGGAGAGCAAAAGTCCTCAACTGTTCATTCGGTTGTCTATGCTTCAAAAATGGACGGAACATTCTCCACAGTTGAGTGGAGAGTGGGGTATGACTTTCATACAAACTCTGGTGCCTCATATTTGACCATATCCCCTGGATGGGGAGACCTGGTGGCACTCAGATGAAGGATAGCAGGCTACCAAGAAGAGACTTGATACCCTATGAGCATATACAGGGGGAGGTAATCTCTCTCAGGAACAGTCATAGGGGAGGGGAATAAGGGGAAAATGGGAGGGAGGGAAGAATGGGAGGATACAAGGGATGGGATAACCATTGAGATGTAACAAGAATAAATTAATTTTAAAAACTTTTTAAAATACACAACGCAATAGATGATGGGTCCATAAGGTGAGAACTCAGCAAATGTAGTAAAACTACCCATATCAAACCACACAATCACTATTAAGAAGTAGATTATCTTAATTGCTTTTATTAAGTTGTCATTTCTTTAAGTTAAACTACAAATGCAGACAATTGATAATGATTATGATGATGATGATGGTGGTGGTGGTGAGGTGTGTGTGTGTGTGTGTCTGTGTGTGTCTGTGTGTGTGTGTGTTATCCTTGCTTTTGTGGTTAAGTAGCTTTAATTAATTAGTTATTTCAAATATTCTTAATGTCCTTCCTACTACTTATCATTAAAGATTGCACCAAAAGATTCTAGGATTCATTTTTGAAACATATGCAAAAGGCAAGGAAATTTAGGGTAAATTTTTTCTTTCAAAATGGTGAATATCCTTAATGATCTGATTCTATTATATAGTAAATAGTCATTTTTAAGTAGATGAGTGTGGAATTTGAGGTCAGTTCTTTTTCATGAGAAGTATATACTTAGCCATTTGAAACCTGAATCTGAGGCACTGGACAGATGAGTGTAGATCTCAACATGCACATAGAAGACTGTTCTCTTTTTTAATTTTAATTTATTATAATTTATTCAGATTACATGCCAGATTGTTATCCCCTCACTTGTATCTTCCCATTTCCACCCTCCCTCCCTCTCTCTCTCCTTCCCTCTCTCTTTCCCTCTCTCTTTTCCCTATTCCCGTCCCCTAGACCTCTGACAGAAGGGGACTTCCTCCCCCAACATATGACCACAGCCTATCAGGTCTCATCTGGATAGTCTGCTTTCCCCTTCCTTTGTACGGCTACCAGGCCTTGCGACCAAGGGGAAGTGATCAAATCTGAGGTACCAGAGTTCATGTTGGTTGACACAACAATTTTTACAGGCCATCCTGGGTCTAGATCCACCTGCCTTAAAAATAAATAAATAAAATCTAAAATAAACTCTACAATAAATAAAATACTGGCAGAAGAAGAAGAAGAAGAAGAAGAAGAAGAAGAAGAAGAAGAAGAAGAAGAAGAAGAAGAAGAAGAAGAAGAAGAAGAAGAAGAAGAAGAAG
>OU015746.1:126086760-126136388 GCA_907169655.1 Acomys percivali
GAAAGAAAGAAAGAAAGAAAGAAAGAAAGAAAGAAAGAAAGAAAGAAAAGAACTTTTTTCCTTGCAGATTTTAATAATTTCTTTGTTCTGGAGATTTTGATTATTATGTGGTGGGAAGATTTTCTTTTCTGACCCAATCTAATTGGTGTTCTGTAGGCTTCTTGTATTTTTATAAGCATCTCTTTGCTAGGTTGGGGAAATTTTATTTTATTATTTTGTTGAAAATATTTTCTGTTCCTTGGAGCTGGGACTCTTCTTCGTCTTCTATTTCTATTTTTTAATAGGCTTTTTTATTAATTTATTCTTGTTACATCTCAATGGTTATCCCATCCCTTGCATCCTCCCATTCTTCACTCCCTTCCATTTTCCCCTTATTCCCCTCCCCTATGATTGTTCCTGATTTCCTCCCCCTGCATATGCTTATAGGGTATCAAGTCTCTTCTTAGTAACCTGCTATCCTTCCTCTGAGTGCCACCAGGTCTCCCCCTCCAGGGGACATGGTCAAATATGAGGCTATTTCTATTATTCTTATGTGTTGGGGATGATAGGCAATATGACCGATGTTCAGCAATCTTGTCCAAGTCTGCACCTTTAAGTCTCTGTCTTTCCCAGAGAATACCTTTCACCAAAAACTAGCTAACCCTGTTGTGAGTCAACAGCTAAAGACAGATAGGGATGGAGCGACCCTGTTGTGGGTCAGCAGCCAAAGACAGATAGGATGGAGTGACCCTGTTGTGAGTCAGCAGCTAAGGACAGATAGGGATGGAGTGACTCTGTTGTGAGTCAGCAGTTAGACTAAAGACAGATAGGGATGGAGCGACACTGCTGTGAGTCAGCAACTAGACTAAAGCTAGATGAAGACAGAGCAAGATACCCTGTGTGGTAGAACATTATGACCCTGCCTGGAATTCTCTATGTTTTGAGAAAAACCTGCAACTGCGTTGCTATAGCAATATGCTTCCCTGCCTTCTGAATTATAAAAGCTGCTGCCTGACTAATAAAGTTTGAGAGTTTGATCAATCAGACTTGCTCTCCTTCTTTGTGTCTTGCACTCTCAACAGTTGACCTCCCTCCCGAGTTTTAGTTGAACCCTACATGTCGGGGCATTTATGTTAGGTCTTTTCATAGTATCCCAGATTTTCTGGATGGTTTGTGTATGCAATTTTTTAGATTTAACATTTTCTTTGACTGATATATCAAACTGGAGAAAACCTAGATGTCCCTCAACTGAACAATGGGTAAAGAAACTGTGGTACATTCACACAATGGAATATTACATAGCTATTAAAAACAAAGACATTTTGCAATTTTCAGGCAAACGGATGTTACTAGGAAAAAATCATCCTGAGTGAGGTAACATGCATGGTATGTACTCAGTTATAAGTGGATATTAGCCATAAAATACACGGTAACCATGCTACAATCCACAGACCCAAAGAAGCCAAGGAGGGCCCAAGGGAGGATGCTTGGATCTCACTCAGAGAGACATAAAATAGACAAATGAAGTAGATGGAGGGAAGAAAGTGGGTGGGACAGGGGTGGGGAGGGTAACTAAGGTGGGAATCATGTGGGGGGAGGGAAGGACCAGGAGAGAGCATGATGGGCTGTGGCATCTCAGGACAGAAGGAGCTGGAAAGGTCAAGGACACCAAAAGAAGACCTATAGAGTAAGCTAATCTGGGCCCATGGGGGCATTCACAGACTGAACCACCAACCAAAAAGATTGAATAGGCCAGACCTAGGCCCCCTACTGCTATGTATCAGATGTACAGCTTGGTCAACATGTGGGTCTGCTAACAATAAGAGCAGGAGCTGTCCCTGACTCTGTTGCCTGCCTCTGGATCCCTTTCCCCTAGCTGGGCTTCTTTGTCAGGCCTCAACAGGACAGGGTGAGCTTAGTCGTGCTGTAACTTGAGGTTCCTCCTTCTTTGAGAAGGAGATGGGGGGGGGAGGGAAGAGGGGACATGAGAGTGGAGGAGAGGAGGTAGGGGGCTGGGATTAGGCTGAAAGTGATTAAATAAATATATAGGAAAAAGGATATAAAGTTGTGTGAGTAGTGATGACCATTAATGTGAGAAGATAGGTGAATATGAACAAAACACATTGTAGGAAACGCTCAAAGAACTAATATATACTAAAATACCTATAGAAGACAATGTAACAATAAAAATATTTGAATAATCTTAATGATAACAAGGAATAAAGGAACAAGCAATATAACAAATGGGAAAATGGCCTTTCAATGAATATAAAGGAAAGTGGACAGATGTTAAATATGTAGAAAGTATGAACAATTACACTGTGAGCATCCTGTATATTTTACAGTGAAAGGACTTTTTCTGAAGACAAAGTGCTCCAGAAATATAGACAACTTAATATTGCCTTTAGGAGGATTCTTCCTGCCTCTACTCTGGGATTCAGTTAACCTAAACACATTAAAAACAAAGATGACAAACTACATGCCTAGTACTATTGAGGGAGCCATAGATTATCCCAAAGGGAGACAGAAGATGTTGCCATGATCTAAGATATAATGCTAATTGTGCCCCATGAGGCTCTCAATGCCACTTCTCTTCCCATCACCTTTACCTTATTTCTTAACTCTCCTCATGAGGTTTATGCATCACTGCTTTCAGATATTCTCAGCAAAATTAATAATATATAAAAGTCACCTTTGAACTTCCACTGTAGAGCAGTCTTGAGTTCCTGGGGGGTCACTGAGATTTTATACCAATCCTTTTCCCTTAGTACTGCATTATGATCTAATTAAACTCATCATTAAGCTAAAATATCATAAGCCAAAAACACATTTGGTACAGTCAATATGCCAAACACCACAGTTTACCTACACTAAACATTGTATTTATTGTTAACTGTCACATTTATGGTTGACTGAGAGCTGTGCATCTCAAGAAAACGTCTTAGCACTGTCCTCATTCTCCCTATCCTATTTTTCTCCATCCTTTTCTCTAGCCTGGAGAAAGGTCAAATTTTAATACAGAGTTTATTGAATGTTTATCTCTTTCACACTGTGGTAAAAAGGAACTGAGTGAGTCAGGGACTGTGCACAGGCCCCTGATGAGACCAGTCTATCAGTTGAAGCCTACACAATGACTGCTGATGATCTGCATTTCTTCCACTGACTATCACTGTCGCCAAACTTACATGCTTCTTTGGTGAGCCTCAGGAGTGGAGAAAGGCTGGTCCCCGCAGTTGACCCGTGTACTCCAGTACTCAGGCACTAGAGATGAATTTCATGATGAGATGCTTCCTTAAAATGCTGCAGATACCCTATGAGCATATACAGGGGGAAGAGGTCCCCTCAGTCACAGTCATAGGGGAGGGGAGTAAGGGAAAAATGGGAGGGAGGGAGGAATGGGAGGATATAAGGGATGGGATAGCAATTGATATGTGATATGAATAAATTAATAAAATATATTTTTTAAAAAAGAAGCTGCAGATTCCATGTCTATTATCCAACCTCTCTAGCTCTGCCCAATAATGAAGAACAGATTTTCTCCCTGTTGAGAGGCCATTATATTTTGTTTCTGAGATAGATAGATAGATAGATAGATAGATATAGATATAGATATAAATATAGATATGTAGATATATATTTGGATTCTAGCTCCAATGAAATTCTTTTATAATATGAATGTATTTTGGCAAAATTTTGTGGGTTTCTAGCTATATCAATTCATATCATCATAATAATAATAATAATAATAAATTACATTACTTGATTTAAGTATTTAGTACTCAGCTCTTCCTCAACTTATCACTTCCCTAAACTTTATTTTCTGGTGAGTCACAAAGGATCCTTATTATTTTTTAAAAATTTACAAATCCTGTAATTTAGTATTAAAAAGACTAATACCTTGCTTAATAACCCACTTTCTACAATGTTGTTATTATGAATATTAAATATAGCTTATCCCCATTTTTCTTCAATGCACACCTAAGGTAATATAATGCCCTTTATTTAGTAATTTTATTTTTACTTCTTGCATTGTTAACTTATAGTTTCTATATCTTTTTCTATTATACCTGTCAAAGTTGTGTGTTTTCTCTTTTAAAAAAATAAATACAAGGTCTTGCTAAGTAGCCCATCTTAAACTAAAACTTATGACCTTCCTTCCCCAGTCTCTCATGTTCTGGGATTTAGGAACGGGCACGTGCCCAACTACTCTCTGTGTTTCTGTAGAGCATAAAAAAGGCTACTAACATTAATTTGAGCACCTGAAGAGTGATGCCTGTAGCTTTATATGTGACTTTTCAATTAAATGTCTTTAGTCTTTTTAGAGATCAAATTCATTGTTTTCACTTACATAAAATAAATACAACATCATTGTTAATTATAGAAAGTTTAATGTGAGGAAAAGCATTTAGTTTAAGGAAAACTCATTGTGTCAGATACACTGGTTGAGATTTGTGTAAAATACAAATTTTATACAATATTTATACAATTTTATACAATAAGCAAAATTTTATACAATAAAAAAAATTAAATGGGTGGCCATGATGGCACATACCTGTAATACCAGCACTCAGTAGATGAAAGATTACAGTTTTTGAAATGACTCTGAACTATATGCCAAGACTCAAAAAAAAAAGGAAATTAAAAACAAGAAATGTTAAATAAGGTTTATCTTCTATGTATAGTTTTGCTTTGCTAACCTTAGTATATGTAGGCATCAAAAGAGATGTCAAAAACCTTCCAGCAAAAACCAGAGCACTCCTAAACTTTACATTTTAATTTAAATTTTTAATTAAAACTAAAAAATCCTAGTATTAACTATGATAATTATTTATTTTTAACCATTGTAAATCACTTTCTGATTTTACATGAGGACATTGTCTTAGTTAGGGTTTTATTGCTGTGAAGAGGCACCTCTCGTTAAGGAAAACATTTAATTGCGGCTGGCTTACAGTTTCAGAGGTTTAGTCCATTATCTTCATGAAGAAAAGCATGGTGCATGGAGGCAGACATGGCGCTGGAGAAGGAGCCGAGAGTTCTACATCTTGATCTGCAGGTAACACAAAAAGACTGTGAGCCGCACTGGGTGTAACTTAAGCATATATGACCTCAGAGCCTGCTCCCACAGTGACACACTTCATCAAACAAGACCACACCTACTTCAACAAGGCCACGCCTCCTAATAGCGCCATTCCCTGTGGGCCAAACATTCACACACATTCCTATTGAAACTATCACATTTCACTCCCTGGCCCCCCTGCCATAGGCTGGCTTGTAACTGCACAATAATGTAGAAATGAATTCAGTCCAACAATAAAATTCCCCATAGTCTATAACAGTCTCAAACTTTTTTAAAAGCCCAAAGTTCAAAGTCTCTTTTGATATTCATGCAGTCTCTTAACTGTAAAATAAAAAAGCAGATCACACATATATTTCCAAAATACAGTGGCACAGGATATACATTACTGTTCCAAAGGGGAAGGAAGGGAGCACAGTGAGGAAATACTGGGTGAAAACCATCAGTCCCTCAGCCGAAGGATGGACAAACAAAATGTGGGACATTTGCACAATGGACTATTACTCAGCCGTTTAAAAAATGACATCATGAAATTTGCAGGCAAATGGATGAAACTAGAAAAAAAATCATTCTGAATGAACTAACTCAGACCCAGAAAGACAAACACGGTATAAACCCATTTTTAAGTAGGTTTTGCTATAAAGTAAAGAATAGCCCTGCTACTTAGCCGGGGAGGCTAAGGAACAAGGAGGGATCAAGGGGCTCTCCCTGGGAAGGGAAAATAGAATATTTTTTCAGGTAGACTGGGGGCAGATAAGGCCAGGAACAGGAGGAATAGGGTTGGGAGGGAGAGTGGAGGGAGAGGGTACTGGGAGACACAACTGTGGAGGGAGTAGGAATCTAGTGCATTGGAAACTCCCTGAAATCTATGAGGGTGACCTTAGCAAAACTCCTAGTAATGGAGGATATGGAAGCCTGAACCACCATTTGTTGTAACCTGGCAAGGCTCCTGATAGTGGGACTGGGACATCAACCCAGGCACAAAACCTTTGACCTACAATTTATCCTGCATGAAAGATGTGCTGGCCTAACCAAATAGCTTTGATAATTAAGAATATATAAACATTGAATGCCAAATATAAGCCTTTGGGTGTCAGTCCCCAGTAACAATAAGGAGACCCTTTTTTTTTTTTTCTTCTTCAAGAAAGAGTTTCTCGGTGCAGCCCTGGCTATAGACCAGGCTGGCCTTTAACTCACAGTGATTCACCTGTTTTCTGTCTCTCTGAGTGTTGGGATTAAAGATGTACGCTACCATGCCCAGCTAACACAGAGACCTTTTATTAATTATGAAAGTTTGGCCTTAGCTTAGGCTTGTTCCTCACCTAATTCTTAACTTAAATTAACCCCCTTACATTAATATAATATACATTAGATTCATCTATAGTAATCTGCTACGTGGATTGTTAAGCCTCCTCAGTACCATAGGGCTGACTTCCTCCATACCTGGCTGACAAATCCCTCCTCAGAGTCTCTCCGGGAGCTCCTATCTCTGCTGGAAGTCCTGCCAATCTTTCCTGCCTTTGCTGTAGGCCATTCAGCTCTATAGTAAACCAATCAGAAGGTGTCGGAGGGAGTGCTTACAAAATATGATGCAGAGCAATACCAAAGTCTGGCCTATAATCAGATCTCTACCAGCACAGAAGTCAGAATTTGAATATACAAAAACAACCTTCACACAGTGCACCAAAAGGTCACCCTCAACAAGAACATAAAAATATAGCTGAAAAGTATAAACAATCTTGTTTCTGAAAAAAGTAAATTTAAGTATTTGGAGAGTAGATTTTTCTCTGTTAAAGTTAAATGGGATTTTGGTTTGGTTTTTTGTTTGTTTGCTTGTTTGTTTGTTTGTTTTCTTTCTTTTTTTTTTTACCTTTATTGAATGTCTATAATTTAAACATCATGCACCAAAATCCCTCTCTTGAAAATTTGCTCAACCATGTTCATAGCAGCCTTATTCATAATAGCCAGATCATGGAAACAGCCTAAATGTCCCTCAGTAGAAGAATGGATAAAGAAACTGTGGTACATATACACTATGAAATACTACTCAGCTATTAAAAACAAGGAATTCCCGAAATTTGTGGACAAATGGATTGAGCTAGAGATGATCATAATGAGTGAGTTAACCCAGAAGCAGAAAGACTCAAATGGTATATACTCACTTATATCTGCATACTAGCCCAATGGGCATGTCCCACGAAAGCCTTCCCTTACCAGGAAACTGGGACTGAGGGGAGGACATCCTATTGGGACTCTAGATGAGAGAACAATGGGAGAATAGCAATGTAGAAGGATCCAGTGGGTCCTAGAAACCTACAAGTAGAACATTATGATAGGCAGATTTGGGTCAAGGGGTCCCGCTCAAACTAAGGCACTAGCCAAGGACAATACAGGCGGTAAAATTTAAACCCCTACCCTGATCTAGCCCATGGACAGGACAGTCTCCACACTTGAGTGGAGAGAGGGATTTGACTTTCTCATGTACTCTGGTGCCTCACATTTGACTATGTCCCTGGTGGGGGAGACCTAGTGGCACTCAGAGGAAGGACAGCAGGTCACCGAGAAGAGACTTGATACCCTATGAGCATATACAGAGGGAGGTAATCCCTCTGAGGAACAGTCATAGGGGAGGGGAATAAGGGGAAAATGGGAGGGAGGGGAGAATGGGAGGATACAAGGGATGGGATAACCATAGAGATGTAACAAGAATAAATTAATAAAAAAAAAATCCCTCTCTTCCCCCCAGTAAAATAAAACAGACAAACAAAAAATCTTGTTACAGAAGCTGTAGTGTATCACACAATATAGCCTTTTGTCCACATATGTTTACTTTCAAATGTTCATTGCTACCAGTCATGGGTCTGGTTGGAGGCCTGCACTATGTTACCGGATCTTCTCAGGGACTGCTGTCAGATATCCTGTTGTTGCTGTGTGTCAAAGAGATTCTTAATCTTTGAATTTGCAGGTCCGGCCTCTTCATGTGTTCCAGCAGGTCATACATGAGGTAGATGTTGGGGTGAGATATACTCAGCCCTGGATCAGGTCCCATTCCCTTGTCCTCAGAGCAAGGCCCACTCTCCTGCTCATGTGTCATTATGGCAGGGCCAACTGTTATCATGGCAGGGCCAGCTCTTCTGCTCCCATTTCCTCCGGGCAGAGCCTGTTCCTGTGTCCTCAGGGCAGGCCCTGCTCACCTGCTCCCATGATATCAGGGCAGGTCCGGCTCACCCACTCCCACATTGTCAGAGGAGGGTCTGCTTTCCTTCCCCTGTGTCCTCAGGGCAGGGACAGCTGTCCAGTTCCTGTGCCCTCAAGGCAGGGCCAGTTCCCAGGCTCCCATGTCCTCAGGGCTGGTTTACCTGCTCCTGCGCTCTCAGGGCCAGCTCTCCTGTTCTTGTGTCCTCAGGGTCAACTCTCCTGCTTGTATGTCCTCAGGGCCAGCTCTCTTGCTCCCATTCAATTTGCCAGATTGTTGCTGGCCATCAAGGCCTGGATAGCCTCGTACTCCTGTGGGTACTGGATCTTTTGGGTCATCAAGCAGATGGTAAGTGGAGACATCTCAAAGCTTTCATTGAGTAACTCGCAGAAACCATTGATGTTGGCCCATCTCAGCTTCTTGTGCCGGGGAACTTGTGGCTCTGTTGATTCAAGTCTCTGGTTCCATTACGCCTCAGTGCTGACCCTAGTATCCACCTCTACATGATCCAGCCCTCGGCACTAAGCATGCTCGCGCCTCTAAGAGGAGATCCATGAGGCCTGTGGTGTAGGTGGTGCTTCCTCAGGCTTGACTCCAACAGCACCCCCTCCTCGAATGCCGTCTCCTTGGCCTGTACTACACTGGGCCACATCCCAAAAAGTGCTAGTGGCAGCAGCGGAGGTGGTCCTGGGTCCCTGGAAACTCACAGGAGCATGGTCGATGGTCCTGCAGCGCGGCAGGAGGGCATGGATGATCCACATGACAGGATTTCCTTCTTTCTGGGAAACATCAGCACTGTGTCGTGGAGCTATCAGTATGGTCCTCTGGTGGCTGTGCAGTCACTGCTCTTCCGCGGATCAGACACAGTGTGCGATCAACGCCATCTTGGATGATCTCAATTTGGGTATTTCTACACCCGCCGTGTGGACCCATGCCCTCAAAGCTGGATCTCATGGAGGCATTCTCTCTATTGATGAGAACTGCTTCGATGAGCCAGCTGTCTTGTCTATTTCTTCCTCTCTGATGACTCTAGATTGTTTCATAAAAACAGTCAGTAAAGACAGAGAAAATGCCTTCACCAAAAATAAGCCCTGTTCCTGGTTGGTTTGCCAAAGGGAAATGGGAGAATCAGTTTAGATGGAACTGAACTGGAGTTTGTGATAAAAAATAAAAATAAAAAAAAATTCATAGATAAATAAAGAAAACATATATATCTAAAAAAACAAAAACAGAGTTTATATTCTCTATTCTTTTAAAAAAACATTTATATTTCAATAATATAAAATATATTTTTATTTTTAAACTTAATTTCTTCTTTAAAAGCTTTTAAAACTGATTCTCTGTGAATTTCACATCATGCACTCCAATCCCACTTATCTCCCATTGCTCTGTATCCCCATAAAGAAAACAAACAAACCAACAAAAATCTCAAACCAAACTAACCAACCAACCACTACTACTACTACTACCACCACCACCACCACCACCAGAACCACCAAAAACCTTTGTTGTGGAAGCTGTGGTGTGTCACAGTGTGTCACACAGTACACCTTTCTGCAGTGTCAAGGAGATCCTACAGATTTAGTCTGCAAGACTGGCCCCTTCACACACTCCAGAAATTCGTAGATGGAGTAGATGTTGGATTGGGCTAACTCAAAGTCCTAGAGCTGGGCTGGTGTTGTAGCTGAGTGGGTCTGCCCACCAGCTCTCTTGAACCCATACCACCAGGACCAGCTCTCCTGTTTTACAAGGGGCTGGGACAGCTCTCCTGACTCTGACAATTAGTAAGGGGCGGGACTTGTTCTCCCTCATCCACACCATCAGGATCAGCTCTCTTTCCCCAGCAATGGCCGTGCCAGCTTACCTGAGTGCCACCAGTAAGAGGTGGGGCCACCTTCCTGAGATCTTGGGGGTCAGATCACTTGCTTTCCTAGCACCAGGGTCAGCTCTATTATACTGTCCAGGTGAGGTGCAGAGTCCCCTCTCCTGACTGCTTCAGGCTGTGAGACCAGATCTCTCTCTCTCATGCCTAGTGCTGGCTCACCTGACAGGGCCAGCTTTACTGTGATGCTCAGATGAGATGCAGGACCAGCTCTGTTAATCCCTCCATGGTCTTTGTTTCTCAGCCATTTGATATTTCTTTGTTGAGATCTCTCTGTTTAGCTCTGTATCCCATTTTTAACTGGATTATTTGGTTTGTTGGTCTTTAATTTCTTGAGTTCTTTTTGGATATTAGCCCTTTGTCAAATGTAGGGTTGGTGAACATCCTTTCCCAGTCTGTAGGCAATCATTTTGTTCTGTTGACAGTGTCCTTTGCCTGACAGAGCTTTTCAATTTGATGAGGTCCCATTTACTAATTGTTGATCTTAGAGCCTGAGCTGTTGGTGATCTGTTCAGGAAGTCCTCTCCTGTGCCAATGGGCTTAAGGCTCTCCCTCACTTTTTCTTCTAACACATTTAATATGTCAGGTTTTAAGTTGAGGTCTTTAATCCACTTGGATTTTGGTTTTGTACAGGGTGATAAATATGGATCTATTTGCATATTTCTACATGTAGACATCCAGTTAGACCAGCACCATTTTTTTGAAGATGCTATCTTTTTTTTCCATTATATGGATTTGGCATCTTTGTCAAAAATCAAGTGTCCATAGGTGTATATTTTATTTTTTTAGCCAACTGATAATAGGGTATACCTTATGGAGTGCATACTTGAGGAGAGAGACATTGTAGCAAGGGTAGATGCCAATGACAGTTAGTTACTTCCTCATGTAACTTACTATTTCAAGCCCTGCCTCCAAATCTTAAAGAACCTCTCATACCTGGTCACACATGTACTGCTTCCATTCTATGATTGCTTGTTGCTGAGCATACCTAACTTTATGCTTTGGTGAATCAGATAACACAAGATTATGATGGGCAACTCGAGCCATTTGTCAGTTTTGTGGTTCATTGTCAAGTGTTCAGTTTTCACCAAGGCCTGACATCATTAAAAGGGAGAATAGTGGTCTGCAGACAGCTCTTTGCTCTTAAGTCCCAATGGTCTCTGCAGTGATTTATCTGTGTGTTATGAGATTACACCCAAAGGTAGAGGTCCATGTTCTAACACTAAGGAAATCTTACAAAAGGCTCCAGACAACAACTCTTTCAGTCACTGACATCTCAAATATCTTTTAGTCTGCTGGATCTTATGGCTCATGTGGCAGAGTGGCCTGCACAGCAGCCTGGACCTGTTGAAGTACCTCCTGTCTGGTTCCCACTAATACTCAACAGCTTTTGCTCACTTGTTACACAGGCTAGAGTATCACATCTAAATGAAGAGTGCACTGCATCCAAAAATCAAAATACTCCACCAATCATTATGATTCTTTCTTCATGATAAGAGGTGGCAGCTTATCCTTCATAGTCGAAGGACTATTTCTACATTGCTCATATCACTGAACTTATAATAATCTTACTGGGGTTTAAGACTCTTGAGTTTTTGTTGAGTTTGTTTCTCACTCTCTGATGTATTTAGCTACAAGTTCAGAGTGGTTGCTACCTCCTGTTCACTTTGTCCTATTAGCATAATGAATCAATATAACAGAACAGTGTGATAACTTGTGGAAGAGATAGGGAATCAAGATCCTTACTAAGTTGGAACACAAGGCTGGAGAAGTAACACACACTTGAAATAGGAGAGTAAAGGTGTAGCTGGAAGTACGTTGCTTCTGGTGGCCCTTAGGGACAGTTACGGAGCCAATAAAATCCAAGATCAATAGGTGCATACATGGAACTAAGGAAGAACTAAAGTGCCCAAGTAAGAAAACGTGGTGTATAACTGGATTATAGGAGTCATCATTCAATGGTGTTGATGACAATTAACTGTTATTCTTTATTATTCACCCATCTTCTACAGAGGCAAAACAGGACGGCCCACTACCCTGCACATTACAAGTCAATGGAATTAATCACTGCAAACCCCTGAAGTGATATTATTTTTCGTTCACTGTTTTTCCTAACTCCTACAAACCTCTATTTTAACTGGGAAGCCACAGTTCTGTTAGGGGTCTACTGGAATCAGTGTCCATAGGGACAGTGTCTAGTAGGCTCTGAAATGTCATATTATTTGCTTTTCTCCAATATATAGTTGTTCTAGGAAGAGGCGCAAGAAGTCTTTGGAGAAAGATTAATTATAAAGTGTTTTTTTTATTGTAGCAATGACCTGGCCTCTCCTTCTTTTGAGGAATTCTGGGTATGCAAACTGGTTTCAGCCAAGAAATTGGTAGAAGAGGTCTGAGCTTTTGTTTTCTTCCTTTTAAAATTTTTGCTTTTTTAAAAAATTTTACATTTTATCTTACATAAGTCTCTGTATCTATGATTTGAGGTAGCCTGACACTCATTTGTTCTAGAATGTTTCTGCTTATGCAGATTGAGAAACACGTTAGCAAGTTTCCCATTGATGTCATTTCTGGAAACGCCATAATCAGTCAGTGCCAAAGGTCTACAAGATCAGAGTATTATGAATACTGCTTTGCCTAGCATGTTTACTCATCTTGCTTTCAGCGATTCAGTGTTGTGACCTGACTCTTGTTACTCAAGGATCCAATTAGACTCACTACGTTTAAGTTACCCAACTGAGCATGCAGGGCTCTCACTGTACATTGTAGCATATGAGGAAGAGCTATGATAGAGCTCTTCCAGTGTTAGAAATGGGTCAAAGGTCCACTAGAAGTCCTATCTAGACAGAGGGTGGTCTCTTCAGTCTCCATGGCCCTGGCTACTAGGAGTCCCAGCTGGAATCACCCTATTTCATGGAAATTTCAACAACATCCAGTATATTATCTGACCACAAAGGAATAAAACTGTTAACATTAGAAACAGAAATTATAGAAAGTATACAAATTCGTGGAAGCTAAATACATAACTATAACTAAATGAAAATTTGTGTCAAGGAAGAAGTTAAAGAAATTTTTTAAATTCCTAGAATTTAAGGAAAATAAAAATACAACATATAAAATCTATGGCATAAAATGAAGAGGAAAGGTTATGGCCCTAAGTGCCTACATTAAAAAAAACTAGAGAGAGATATTAATAACTTAACATTGCACATGAAATCCTTGGAAAAACCAGAACAAACAACACCCCCAAAAGAATAGACGAGGCTGAAATTAATTAAGTAGATATGAAAACAACAATACTCAGGGGTTCTGCTCAATCCATGGCACCAACCAAAGACAATATGTGCAGTCATCATCAAACCCCTACCCAGACCTAGCCAAGGGACAGAATGTTCTCCACAGTTAAGTGGAGACTGGGGACTGACTTCCACACGAACTCTGGTGCCCCTTATTTGGCCATGTCCCCTTGATGGGGAGGCCCGATAGCACTTGGAGGAAGGATAGCAGACTACCAAGAAGAAATTTGATACCCTAGCATCATATTCAAGGGGAGGAGTCTCCATCAGTCATAGTCATAGGGAAGGGGAATGGAGTGAAAGCGGGAGGGAGGGAGGAATGGGAGAATGCACGGGATGGGATAGCAATTGAGATGTAATATGATTTTATTTTTCAATAAAAAAAATTTTAAAAAGAAAGAAAACAACAACACCAATACCAATATCAATAATCAACAAGACCAAGCACTGCTTCTTTGAAAAAACTAACAAGATTGACAAACTTTCAGATAGATTAACCAAAAGAAAGAGAGGGAAAAGAGGAACCAATAAACTCAAAGATGAGAAACCAAGCATTGCAACCGATACCGAGGAAATTCAGAGAATTCTGTACACTAAACAAGAAAACATATAAGAAAAAGATGGGGAGTGGGGACTGACTTTCACATGAACTCTGGTGCCCCATATTTGACCATGTCCCCTTAATGGGGAGGCCTGGTGACACTCAGAGGAAGGATAGCAGGCTACCAAGAAGAGACTTGATACCCTATGAGCATATACAGGGGGAGGAGGTCCCCCTCAGTCAGAGTCATAGGGGAGGGGAGTAGTGGGAAAGTGGGAGGGAGGGAGGAATGGGAGGATACAAGGATGGGATAACAATTGAGATGTAATATGAATAAATTAATAAAATATTAAAAAACAAAGAAAAAGATGAATTTTTCAATGCATATTACCTACCAAAGTTAAATCAAGGAGAAGTAATAATTTAAATAGATACAACAACCAATGAGATTGAAACAGCAATTAAAATTCTAAACAAACAAAAAATGGAACACAAATAGCTAAGAAACATTTAACAAGTTTTCAGCATGGATGTGAGGAGCTCTGGCTGTGACATCTGTCACCCCACTGATGGCCAGGGTTGATTCGGCTGATCTGGCTAGCTAGGTGGGTGTCCTCTTCCTCCCTCACAGCTCCATGTGCTTCTCTCCCGAAGCTACATGCTCAGTCAAAGAGGATGAGTATACAAATAGGGAATACGAGTAGCCACGCTGTGTAACAATGTAAATGTATACGTTTGCAGAGAGCTGCGATGTGCCGAGCCCCTAAGATGGCGCCGGCTTCCGCCTTCCACTATCCCGATGGTGAGCACTCTCTGAGATAAACAAGTCCTTATTTGGCTGCAAGGCTGTTGTAGTGATGGTGACGGTCTGGTGTCGATCTGGCATGATTCGACCGGATGAATGAGGAGTTGACACTTGGCGGATGCTCATTGGCTCTTGCGATGGCTATTAGCTTTAGCCTTGAGTGAGGATGGGGCCATTCCCTGCTAAGCGATACTGCTGTAACTTCACTCCTGAGTAAACTGCCTTGAGAAGGAACCTGGTTGTCTTGAGTCTTATTCCTGCTGGTCAGGAAGGGCACGGACGTACGTTAAAAAAGAAACTAATTTTTTAAAATCTCACAATTATTCGGCATCCTTAACCAGCAGGGAAATTCAAATTACAGCTACTTTTGACTTTTGTTTTAGTTTAATGTAAGACCCCATTCTGTAGGCTGCCTCCCCATTTGTGTGATGGTGTCCTCTGCTGCACAGAAATGGTTTTGTTTCATTAGTCCCATTTGTTAACTGTTTTTGTTGATGGCTACACGATGGGGAACTTGTTCAGGAAGGGCTCCTCTGTAACACTGAACTCTGGGATATTCTCTACTCTCTTTTCTATCAAACTTTGGGCTTGGAGTCTTATGTTTTCTTTTCTTTTTTTTAGATTTATGTGTTTTATTTATATATCTATGAATGTTTTTATCACAAACTCCAGTTCAGTTTCATCTAAACTGATTCTCCCATTTCCCTTTGGCAAACCAACCAGGAACAGGGCTTATTTTTGGTGAAGACATTTCAATACATTTCTCTTTCTTTACTGACTGGTTTTACAGTTTTATGAAATAATCTAGAGTCATCAGAGAGGAAGCAGTAGACATGAGAGCTGGCTCATCAAAGCAGTTCTCATCAACTGAGAAAATGCCTCCATGAGATCCAGCTTTGAGGGCATGGGTCCACACGGCGCATGTAGGGTCCGCGGGGTTCGAAAGATGAGGTCCTCAATGCATCCTAGGAGGATGACTGTGCTCCAGAGCTACACAGAAATGTTCACCCCCCATTAGCGGCCTGATTGGGAGGAAACACTTAGCAGCTCAATGTATTAGAAATACCCAAACTGAGATCATCCAAGATGGCATTGATCGCACACTGTGTCTGATCCGCAGAAGAGCAGTGACTGCACAGCCACCAGAGGACCATACTGAGAGCTTCAAAACACAGTGCTGATGTTTCCCAGAAAGAAGGAAATCCTGACATGTGGATCATCCATGCCCTCCCACTGCAGGACCATGGAACCTCGCTCAGGTGAGCTCCCAGGGACCCGGGGCCACCGCCACTGCTGCTGCTTTTCAAGTTGTGACCTGGCACAGTGTGGGCCAAGAAGATGGCATTCCAGGAGGGGCTGCTGTTCAAGCCTGAGTGAGGACTGCCCTGCCCACACCACCACAGGCCTCACAGATCTGCTCTCACAGGTCGTGGGACCACGCTCAGTGCTGAGAGCTGGGTTATGCAGAGGTGGATACTAGGGGCAGCACCTAGGTGGAGGCCCATGGTAGATGGAGCATACCATGGAACCAGAGACTGACTCGGGAGGTGTGAATCAACAGAGCCACAAGTTCCTCAGGAAAAGGAGCTGAGCTGGGCCAACATCAATGGTTTCTGTGAGCTACTCAGTGAAGACTTTGAAGGGCCTCCACTTGCCACATGCTTGATGGCCTACAAGATCCAGTACCCACAGGAGTAGGAGGCCATTCAGGCCTTGACAGCCAGCAACAATCTGGTGAATTGAACAGGAGCAGGAGAGCTGGCCCTGAGGATATGGAAGCAAGAGAGCTGATCCTGAGGACACAAGAGCAGGAGAGCTGGCCCTAGGATGTGAGAGCAGGTGAGCCAGCCCTGGAGACATAGGGGCCTGACAGCTGGCCCTGCCTTGAGGACACAGGGGCCGGAGAGTTGGCCAAGCCCTGATGACATGAAAGCAGGTGAGCTGTCCCTTCCCTGATGATGTGGGATCAGGTTAACCAGCCCTGCCCCGAGGACACAGGAGCAGGTGAGCCCACCCTGTCGTGATGGCATGGGAGCAAGAGAGCTGGCCCTGCCATGATAACAGCTGGCCCTGCCCTGAGGACACGGGAGCAGGTGAGTCCATCCTGTCATCATGATATGGGAGCAAGAAAGCTTGCCCTGCCTCAGGACATGGGAGCAGGAGAGCAGGGCCTGCCATGATGACACGGGAGCAAGAGAGTGGGCGCTGCCCTGAGGACACGGGAGTGAGCCCTGATGCAGGGCTCTAAGTAGAACTCACCCCAGCATCTACCCCATGTATGACCTGCTGGAACACATGAAGGGGCCAGACTTGCAGGTTCAAAAATTAAGAATCTACTTGACGCACAGCAACAATGAGATATCTGACAGTGGTCCAAGTGAGGATCCAGTAACAAATGTGTAGGCCTCCAACCAGACCCATGACTGGTAGCAATGAACATTTGAAAGTAAACATATGTGGACAAAAGGCTATACTGCATGATACACTACAGCTTCTGTGACAGGATTTTTTGTTTGTCTGTTTGTTTTATTTTACTGGGGGGAGGCGAGGGATTTTGGTGTATGACATGTAAATCATAGACATTCAATAAAAGTAAATTTTTTTTAAAATCCAGCTTGAGGCATTTTCTTATTTCTCACTTATTTGGCTAGACTGGTTGGCCCACCTGCTCCGGGATCCTTCAGTCTCTGCGTGTCCAGCTTTAGATTTAAATGGCATGCGCCTCCACGTTCTGCTTAATTACATGGCTCAGAAGGTTAAACTCACTGCAGACAGTCAGTTTCCTAGCTAGATATGTCCCTGGTCTGTGAGATAGTCATAAGTCCTGCTCACATATAGGAGGTACATAATAAATGTTTGCCAATTGATGGTTTTTTAAAAAGGATTAAGTAAGTATATTCTGAAGAGTCTAAATTAGGTAATCACAAAAAACACATGGGCACATGTTTGCATGCTTAGATACACAGGTGGGATTTCTTCTTCTCCCTCATTAACCTCCACACTGTGCCCAGGTACATCATTTCCTCACGATACCACTTGGGAAAATATAAACTGATATAAGCAGAATTAAATGCACTCACAAAAACATAGGCACAGGGAAGGAAGCAGGTACCTCCCAGCAAGCACACTAGAAAACCATGAATAATCTCTTATGAACTATAAATAATCTCTTATGAATATCATAAGAGATTAGCAAACTCTTAATAATCACTGACTTGAAAAACTGTATTATTTGGTTCAAAATATCAAAGGATGTAAGTCTCTGAAGCCACAAGTAATAGTTTCCATCTATAGCTCTGTGTATAGTCTGTGTAAATAAGGAGATTCGTATGGCAGCAGTTTCTCTGAGATCATCCTTGCGGAGCCAGAAGTGCCAGCAGGTATGTACGGAAGCCTGCACGCACATCACTGCTGCCTCGGAAGCTTCTGCTCGGAGCACAGACTTCTGGGCTTCCTGCCTCCCTTTCCATAAGAAAATGTTGGATTCTCCATTCCTCCCAACACAGTCTTAAGGTGTGTGTGTGTGTGTGTGGAAATATATTTACACTGATGTAAATATAGAGTCCCTGCCATTAAATGTACAGGGGAAAAATGCTGTCCAAATGTGTTAATACTGGGAAAGAGGTTGTTAAAGTCCTGTCAAAATATGGCCTCGGACATGTACTGTTTTGTAAAATAGTGATGCCTTGGTTAACAGATTGTCTTCCAGGAGGAACAGCTAAGGCAAGCTGTTGTTTTGTCAGCCCTGCCGGCAAGTGACAAATGATTGAGTACAAGCTGAGAAAAAAAACGAAATCCAGTAGATTCCCCTTTCCTTTTAGACTTGATCACAGACTGACCTTAAGACATAAAATTCTTTAAAGAAGAGCAAGCCCCTTCTCTTATATTTTTTAAAATCAGTTTCCTGGACAAATTGTTTAAAGTTTCACACATACTTAGAGTAATAGAGGAGTCTGGCTCCCTTACCCATCTTACAGGACAGACTTCTTAGGTTCTCCTTCTCCTCTTCACGGCAGCCACCATTCATACACCCTAGAGATAGGCAGAAAGGCCAAAGAAGTAAGTGCAAACTGCTAATCAGTGTATTTTTTAAGAAAATATCATGAACAACAACAACAAATGCAGTGATATTTCAAACTATCTGTGAAGTTCTCTTGCTCAAATTCCATAGATAACTATCATTCCCCTTCAGTGCAAATAATGTTGACAAAGTCTGGTGCATTATAAAGTCAAATTATTGCCAAGGTAAGAGTTAAAAAATAAAAAAGTCTCTTTCAAGGCCACACACTGACTTGGAATTCTATTTCTCTTTTCAGTGCCATGAGTTTTCTGGCCTGTGAAAAGGGTAAGTCAATCTGTTTCATACCACTGGGCAATGTATGTTTTATGCCAGGTTAAATTTATCAAATGGCTTATTCTATTCAGAATTATTTAATTTAATCATCATTGGGATAAACATCATTTCTGGCCCAAGTATATGGAGAGCTGCAAAGTTACACAGTTGAAGGAACTGTACACACGTGAGTACAGGTATATAATAGTACTCTTCCTTGATCTGATAAAGCAAAGCTTCTAAAAAGAAAGAAACTTTTTTGTGATAACACTTGTACCCAGAACTTAACACTCTAACAGGATGGACATTGTTAAATGACAGAGTAAATAAAAAGTTGATGGAGTACTACAATTTAAATTCAGTACGCAAACTTTTATTTTTATTGCAAGCCTAGTAACTGTATTTCCAGACAATAATGGCAAGGTATGTGGCCTCACAAGTGTAAATATAATTATGAGAATACATCTGAAATTACAATTCTCTTATGTTGCAATTATACTATACTGAAATAAATCACTTGAATAAATTACATTTTCATAAAGACCATGTGAATTAGGGCTGAATATTTAACTCAGTTAATGGGGTGCACAAAGCCCTGAATTTGATCCCCATCACTGCATAAAGCTGAGCGTGGTGGCACATCCCTAAAAATCCCTGCAACCTATCAGGAAGTGGAAGCAGAGGGACCAGGGCTCAAGGTCATCCTTGTATGCATAGTGAGCTTGAGGTCAAGATGGTCTATTTGAGACCCTATCCAAAAAAAATTATAAAAATAAAAAATTTTTTCATTCTAAAAATTTCACTATTCATATCCAACTGACTTTGGCAATAAAATACCTATCGCTGAGTTTGCTCCAGGTTTGATGGACATGAAGACACTAACTTCTTGCTGTCTACAAAGTGCATAAGTGGACATAAGGATGGAATTCTGTGAGTATCTTAGAACTGGTTTATATATAGTCAATTATTTTATTAAGTCAAAATACTTGTCATTTAAAATATTGGATGCACTGGTCTGCACCCTCTGGGCCTATCGATGGGACTTCCAAGTCTGTGAGCCAGCGGGTCTCTGATTCTTGTGCCTTCTCTTGGGCTTTTTTCCATTCTGTAGGTTTACCTTGCCCAACTTTGGTGTGATTTTTTTAATCTTTTTTATTTTATTTTGATATGTTTGGTTGTTGTCTCTTAGAAACCTGTTCTTTTCTAACAAGAGACAAGAAAGGGGTTGATTTGGATGGGAGGGAAGGTGGGAGGCACTGGGAGGGATAGAGGGAAGGGAAACTAAATCAAACTATATTGTATGAGAAAATAATATATCTTAAATAAAATGAAAGAAAGAGAAAAATAAATAAATAAAATATTGATGGTGGATTACCCAGGAAGCCTAAACCAATATCTTATTGTCAGCAAAATATTCAGCTGTCTGCTCTGATATCAACTACTGATTCGGCCAACAGCAGGAGAGCTTTCCAGTATCTCTACATCCTAAAATAATCCTCAGCTCATAATTTCAATTAATTATAGTTTAATTTTTTAAACTAATAATAAATAAAGCAAGATTATAAAGGAAGAAATTACACAACGTAGAGCTTAAAACAATGCCGCAAACGGTAGAAATTGTCTTATATACTAGATAATCTGACTTGCCCATCAACAAGGTACCTTAAAAGTCAAGCCATACTACTGGATATTACAACTTAAGTGAAGGGAGAAAAGACAGGGGAAATTGTGACCTGCAGAAGAAATCTCGTGAAGGGAATAAATGCCTGTCTGCAATTAATTTTAGACTTCACAATGATCATCATAGGAGACAGAACTGACTTACTTTGTATAGATTCTACAAAGATTAAAAAAAAAGAATGTCAGGATTGCACATAGAAATAATAAAGGAGATAAGGTTTGCTCAAGATTTTTAAGATGCTTTAAGAAAACCAGCACTCAAGAGAGGAACAACTTTAACAGGTCCAGATGCAACCAGAGAGAATGTAGTCGCAAAGAAACTAGGTAGCTTATTCCCAAAACGTTATCCAGATGCCTGGGTACTGTGCAGCATCTGCCTAAGAATGAAAATGCAACAGGGCACAAGTCCACCCCACAGTTTGATTCTTACCTGTTTTTACTGAATTTCTATTTATAAAACTGATTACAAAGGCAATTTAGCATGATTTCCCTTCAGATTTGTACCTAATTGTACTACAAGTTGTACTATCCAAAGTTCCTACAAAGGACAAGGGTTTTTACCATTACAGATTATCAAAGTCCAAATGAGCTGGTTTGTACAACAAGTACTGGTTTTGCACATATCTTAAAGCAAACTCTTTCTATCTCTGAATATTATCTCTTTTTATCTCTATACGTTGTCTAGCTATGTGTATGAAAATATTTGTTAGCATTCATTTCTTGGGCTGTTTCTGTTTTTCCAACAGCTTTGGGATCTCAGAACAACACGATACATTTTGTGACTGAGTTTATCCTCCTGGGTTTCAGTAACCAGGGGGAGATGCAAGGTATTTTCTTCTCCTCGATTCTGGTTCTTTACCTCCTGACCTTGCTGGGGAATGGAGCTATTGTTTGTGCTGTGAAATGGGATCAGAGGCTCCACACACCCATGTACATCTTCCTGGGAAACTTTGCCTTTTTAGAGATATGGTATGTTTCTTCCACCGTCCCAAACATGCTGGCCAATATCCTCTCTGAGAATAAGACCATCTCCTTCTCCGCCTGCTTCCTCCAATTCTATTTCTTTTTTTCACTTGGCACAACAGAGTGTTTCTTCCTGTCAGTTATGGCTTATGATCGGTACCTGGCTATCTGTCGACCATTACACTACCCCTCCATCATGACCATGAAGTTCTGTGTGATCCTGATTTGTGTCTGCTGGGTGAGTGGATTCCTCTGCTACCCAGTTCCGATTATCCTTATCTCCCAACTTCCTTTCTGTGGACCTAACATCATTGACCACTTTGTGTGTGACCCAGGACCATTGTTTGCACTGTCCTGCATCCCTGCTCCTTCTACAGAGCTTCTCTGTTATACCTTCAACTCGATGATTATCTTTGGGCCCTTCCTCTCCATCTTGGGATCCTACACTCTAGTGCTCAGAGCAGTGCTCCGGGTTCCCTCTGGTGCTGGTCGCACTAAAGCTTTCTCTACATGCGGATCCCACTTATTGGTGGTGTCTCTATTCTATGGGACTCTTATGGTGATGTATGTGAGCCCAACATCGGAGAACCCAGCAGGAATGCAGAAGATCATAACTCTGATTTACTCAGCCTTGACCCCCCTCTTAAATCCTCTCATCTATAGTCTCCGAAACAAAGACATGAAAAATGCCCTAAAGAAAGTCCTGGGGCTAACAACTATCCAAACCTGAGACAGTTTTAAAGAAGCCATGGGTCACTTTTTATATTAGCATGTTTAAAAATTATTTTGTTATACAAATTAATGGGACCTAGTGTGATATTGCCACAGGCTCCTCAGAATTAATCATGTCCACACATACACCTTTTATCATTGCCTTATGCCCATACAATCTCAAGTTTTTAATAATCCCTCTTCTTTAAGGCTAGCACTTTTCTTAGTTCAGTTTCCACATACATGAGTGAGCTTGGCTTTCTGTGTTTCCCTTATCTTAACATGATATTAACCAGTTTTATCCACTTGCTGCAAGTGATAAGATTTCATTGTTCTTCATTGAAGAATCCACTTTGTGTAAGTTTTTCTACTCATTCATTGATATTGACAGGTGCATAGGTGGATTTCATACCTTAGCTATCATACACAGTGTCACTGATGTCTCTTTTGTACAGTGGCTTTAATTCCTTTGGACATACATCTAGTAATGGTGTAGTTGGATCATAAAATAGTTCAAATTTAGGGTTCTTTTGAAGAATTTTCATACTGTTTTTTATATGGGTTGTACTAATACATTCCAAATGAGTCACTTGTAACTTATATATAATAGCAATAAAGAATTGCTTCAAAAAAAAGAATTGCTTCATTTACATATACACCAACTCACTCATCTTTCACAGTTCCCAAACAGTTCAAGTTCAGTCCATTGATGACAAATGCTCAATAATAAAGCTTTGTAAATATGTATGGCCTTACTGAGTAGTTACAGGATGGTAACATATGCATAAGCAATAATATGAATATTCTTCCTCTATGATATATATTTGAATCTCAGCTGGTGGAAGAGATCAAGTGTATACTTATCTGAAGCTTTTTAATCTTTAATCATCAGAAAATAAAATTTCTTAAAAACACCACATGTGTGTACACACATGCAAATATGCATATATATTTGATCTTGGCTTTCTGTGTTTCTATACACACACACACACAAACACACACATACACACACACACACACAGGGGACATAGATTGAGGCTACCTTTCTCACCAAAGTCACAAGATAGTCACACCTCTACTCTTTATACCTCCTTCTCCTAAAAATAAAATAAAAGCCTTTCTTCCTGCTGTGACTCATGAGACCGCATCTCCACCTCTCTCCTGCTGATCACTGCAGGAGGCTTTATGAACAGTCTTCCTATTTCAACTCATGTTTTCAACTGGAGTGGTTTTATAATATTTATTATTTTATTCTATTCTATTTTATGGGTATGGGTGTTTTACCTGTATATAGATACTACCTGCGGGCCTGGTATACCAGGAGGCCAGAAAAGAGTACTAGATCCCACGAAGCTAACGCTGCTGGTGGTTATGAGCAGCCATGCAGATGCTGCGAGCCAAACCCAAGTCCTCCTCAAGAATGTATCAGGTGTTCTTAAGCACTGTGCCATCTCTCTGGACCAGCAACTAGGATCTTTATTTGTAGTGCTTCCTCCCCATGCCAACTTGACAATTCCAATATAACAAGTAATAGGAAATAAAATAATCTACAACTCTTTCATTTAGCACCAAATCAGACAGAGATCAAACTGTGCCTCTCAGAAATTTACAGTGCAGTCAGATGTATCCAAAGAAAATGAGGCCAAGAATAAGTTTCATTTTTGTACCCGTGCTTATGCTAAGAGAGGAAGCTCATCACCTGAGGTAGTCTCCCTGACATCAGAGAACACAACGCAATCATGGTACAGTGTTGGGCACAAAGATCCTGGCCTCCAGCACTGGGGGAGGGGATGCCTAGCACTTCCACCAGAGCACTCCGGGCAGCAGTGTTCAGGGGCCATGGTCACGTGGGGATAGTATTGTTTTAATTCCAAGTTTTATATTGAAAACCACACATTGTACCTTTTTTTCCCCCTCTCACAACTGAGATTTTACTGGTTGAGGAACGAAGACACTTCAGTTCTTAGCACACATGCCCAAATTATGGGGGGTCCTACCCCTTGTTCATGTACCCAAATAAAGAACCAAAGGTTGTTTCTATTGGAAGTTGTCCCAGCCTCAGACTTGGCAAGTTTTTCCTGAGTTCTCACATAGCAATCAAAAACTTATAATAAGTTCCATTGACTCACAACTTTATGCCACATACAGTACATGCTCAAATTTCCCATCTTTCACAGCACATTATCACAACTGTTAGGAAAATGAAAATGCCGTCACCGAAGTTGTTACAGTTCTGACAGGGAAAGGACCGCGGAGTGGCTTTTTTAAAGAAGCAGCTCTACTAGAAACAGGAGACCAGATATAACCGAAAATATTCCAGACACAAATGCACAACTGAGACTCCAAATCGCCGTTTAGTGTGCTCTGTGTTGTAGGATATAAAACTAGCGCCCCTCAACGACGCAATGTTATGGTGACCCCCGAGACAGTCACAGCCTCTCCTGATTCAGTATCCTGCTATTTTCTGGTTGTACCAAAAAATTAAAAACAAACAAATGTTTTACCTCTTTAAAAAATCATTTATACTTCAAAGGGGGAATGAGACGGGATTCCCCCACCTCATAAAAATGTTTCTAGAGCTATTAAAATTCACGATTACAAAATAGTTGATAAAAATATTCCTCTGGATTGTACAAGAAGGGAAGCAGGGACCGCTGACAGACACGACGCATGCTTAGTCAGTCTTGGTTTCTTTTCCCCCTCAGAGGCTGGACTCTGGTTTTCCGTCTCTCCGCTTTCTGCAGACACATCTGTAGTTCGCTGGCCAGCACCTCAACCTGCTTGCCCTTTGCTCCCCTTTTCCCTTTTGTTTGCAGATTTTCTCTGACGATTTATCCTTTCATGAGACCGGTTTGAGTTCGCGTCCACCTTGGCGGGGGCAAGCTTGGCCAACAGCCTCCTCGCAGAGCAACCCTTGGCCTCCACCTTCGCCGCTTCATCCGTGCTGACCTTCCTTTTGAATATGGGTGGTGCTGGCTGGGAGGGACACATGATGCCAAGTTATCACGGAGCTGCACTGCCTAGCCTCCACAGCCACAAATGTACTTCTAATCCGCCATATTTAACCTTGTCTCTCTGAGTCAAATAGGCCCTTTCAGAATGATGATAAGAGCCAGTGAGTGACTCGGTGAGTAAAGGCGCATGCTGGTACATCCAACAACCCGACTTTGGTCCCTGGGATATACTTGGTAGAAGGAAGCAACTCTCAAAAGTATCATCTGACTTCTACATACATACCATGGTGCACACACACATACACACACACACGTGTGTGTACACACACACACGCACATGTGTGCATAAATAATAAATAAATAAATAAATAAATAAATAAATAAATAAATAAATGCAACCAAAAAATTAAACAGGTCTTTTTTTTTTTTTTTTTTTGTTTTTTTTTTTTTTTTGGTTTTTCTGAGACAGGGTTTCTCTGTGTAGCTTAGGCTGTCCTGGACTCACTTTGTAGACCAGGCTGGCCTTGAACTCACACAGCAATCCACTTGCCTCTGCTTCCCGAGTCCTGGGATGAAAGGTGTGCCCCACCACTCCCAGCTTAACAAGTTTATTTTAAACAGAAGAATGGTAACAGCCTCCATCTATTGCAAACAAAAAAAAGTTTTTTGATGAGGGAGGAGGGCCACACTTACCTGTAGGTGAGCACAGATATTGAGAATGCAGTTAGGGATTATACTGGTTTAATAAGGAGTAGTTGTAGGTTCTTCTTTAAGATCCATGATGTCACTAGATCTAGGCAGTTGTCTAGGTTTCCAATACCAAGTATGATTTCCCTCTTGTTGAGGAGGTCTTAAGTGCAATTAGAGAGCTGTTGGTTACCAGCAAGGTATATGTGTCAGGACTCCACCCGTGGGCTATTGTGCCATGTTGGTGGTGGTTGTGATTTACATATCAGACCTGCATAGGACTGTTGGTTGTTTCCATCCTTTGGAAGCTTGCATGGTACCTTCTGGTAGCACAAAATTACAAGCAACTAAGGGATGCTGAGAGTGGGAGAAACAGTCTTCCCTAGAGAAGAATATGCCAATGAGTTGTCCAAACCAAATAGTCATCCCTAAAATAGTACATTAAACTAAATAGACTGATCAGGCTGTGTTTGTGTATTTAGAAATGTGTGTGCATGTGTGTGACAACAATTTTAATGAAAAATGAGGATACAAACTTGAAAAAAAACAAGGGAGGGTATATGAAAATGTTTAAAAGGGGGATAGGGAAATATGATGTAATTATAATCTTAAAAACTAAAATAATTTTAACAATAAAATATAAAGAAATGTTTAAAAGAAAGGTGATTTAAATGAGCACTCTATTATTGCATGTCACAAAAACTGCATGCCCTGTAGTGAAACACACACTTAGGGAAGCCATGTGATCTGTGGCACATTATCTTTAATAATCCCTGTAGATCAATTTACCAAAGACATTAATGAAACTTCATGACAAGAAGCAAAGAGGTCCCCGATGACAACATGGAAAATAATAGGTTCAATTGAACAGCAGGCTGAGAAATCTTAACAGAGGACAACATAGTGCATAAATTGAGACTAACACATAATCTTTGCAATATTACAATCTTGTAGTGCAAAAGAAGCAAAATTAGTAATATATGAAGTGCTTATGTGCAGCCTCCATGTTTGATCCGGGAAAGAAGAGAAAACCAGTGGCCTTATGCAGACTCCAGGATGACCTAGTATCTGGCAAGCACTACTGTTGTTCTGCATGACAGGTGGGCCCATGTATGCATCTGTCCATTCAATATGCTCAAAAGGCTGTCTGTGGATATCAATTCGTCTTTCTGCTCAAAGCTGAAAGAAAAAGAAAATCATTCCTAATGTTTAGATCACCATGGAATTTGCCCACTTCCAAAGTCAGCGTGCTACACAGTAACCACGTCATTCCTGGGTCTTCCCCTCTCAGGAATGTGGCTAAGGCCGCAGGGAGAATGAGCCTTTTAATGATGTGTGTGCAGAATAGTGAGGGGCTAGATCTACCCACTGAAATGGAAACCGATAGGAATCTATATGTGATGTTACTGTTTTCTTTCTCAGTTCTCCCTTCATCCATTTCACTGCTCATTAAGAAAGGATCTGGGTATGAGGGTGCGTGCTTGTAACCATAATGCAGGAAGAGGAAAAAAGAGTTCTTGAGTTTGAGGCCATTATGAGCTGTCTGGGGAGGCCTGAGAGATGGAGACCTTACCCTTGAGGGGAGAAGGAAAAAGAGGGCTAAGGATTCATGTCGAATGTAATGGTTAGCATTAACATTGGCAATTATTTGTGTGTCACCTGCCATCCTCTCCTATGACCAGTATTGTATCTGCACATGTTAGGCTGTAGTTTTTAACGTCATCAAAAATAACCTACAGCTGATACAGCTGCGGCTCCAGCTTACATGCTTTGACTTGGTATCAAAATCTATGACGCTGAGTTCAGAGCCATTGTTGCTGCTGCGTCTTTACAGGTGAAAGGTCTGCATGGCGCTCAGTTAAAGAGTGGGTTCTTTCTCGTAAGGTTTCTTCCTGCTGATGTGGGAGTAATGATATAAACGTATGTGTAAAAAATAAAAAATGTTTAATAAAAAAAAAGAAGAGGTTTCTTATGTGGAAAGGTGCAGAATGTGTTGTGTTTCTGTAATACAGAACTATTCTTTCTTGATGTCTTTTGAAAATGAATATCAATATGGATTGGTTTAATTCTTAATAATATCTTAGTTTCAAAAACTTAGAATTTCTTCAGTCTTGTCTTTCTTGCTTGCTCTTCATAGCTTCTTGTATTTTAATATACCACTTTTAAATGCATAAGAACATGGTAAATTGCCATGTAAAATTAAAAAGAATAAATAATAGTGGCTTTTATCACTAAAAACAAAGACTTACTTATAAAAATCATAAATTAACTATCATGATATAAATATCTTAAAATACAAAACAGCAAATTGCATAAAATTATTTATGATTATTGGCTTTCTTCTCCTGTTACTATTTAATTTAGTCAAAAATAAATTCTCCTAACAAAATCAGCTCCAAAAATAATCTAAATTAATGTCAAATTATAAACTATTTAAATTTGTACAGACTCTAGTCTAAAAATAATGAATGCATGTCCTTACATTTGGAAGTGACAGCACTTTTGTTGCCTCTGAACAAATCTCACTGAAAACCAAACCAGCATAAATAAAAAACATTTTCACTTCTCACCCTTATTTCAATTTTTTGTTGTTGTTGTTTGTTTGTTTGTTTGTTTGTTTGTTTTAGACAGGTTTCTTTTTTGTTTAGACAAGGTCTCGTTGTAGCCTTATCTATCTTGGACTCACTTTATAGACCAGGCTGGCCTCAAACTCACAAAGATCTGCTTGCTTCTGCCTCCTTGAGTGCAGGGATTAAAGATGTGCACCACCGTGCCTGGCTTTTTCAGGGTCTTTTGGGTTGGGTTGGGTTGGGTTGGGTTGGGTTGGGTTGGATTGGGTTGGGTTGGGTTGAGTTGGGTTTTTGGTACCTGTTTTTCTGGTACTGAGGATCAAACACAGGACCATTTGCTAAGAAAGCAGTATATCACCAAAATAACAAAGATTAAATTTAATTGGTCTTCCTTTACTGCCACAGAAAACTCATAAAACTTAGAATTCATTTTTTAAAAACAGACAAACTGTGGAACCAAAGGATATACTCAGAAATAGGATAGGATTTTCTCAAGGCTTATTGTAAAATGTCCAACGCATTTGCCTGCATGAGTCAATCTCTCGGTCCCAAGAAAGCTTCAAGATGTTTCAGCAACAAAGTAAATGGTTGTTATCTATTTTCTCCCCACAGTCTGGTGACCATGAATAAGTCTCAGGACTCCACCGTGACATATTTTGTCTTACTGGGCTTTCCTGGTCCCTGGAACATCCAAGTCACACTTTTCTCACTGATCCTGCTGGTCTACATGATAACGTTGGCTGGGAATACGGCTATCATTTGTGCAGTAAGGTGGAGCCAACAACTCCATACCCCTATGTACTTGCTCCTGGCCAACTTCTCCTTCCTAGAAATCTGGTACGTGACCTGCACAGTCCCCAACATGCTGGTCAACTTTCTTTCCAAAACCAAGACTATCTCCTTCTCTGGATGCTTCACTCAGTTCTATTTCTTCTTCTCGTTGGGCACAACGGAATGTTTCTTCCTCTGTGCCATGGCTTATGACCGGTACCTAGCCATTTGCTACCCACTGCACTACCCTTCCGTCATGACTAGGCAATTCTGCAGTGTTCTGGTGTCCCTCTGTTGGGTCATTGGTTTCTTTGGACATCTGGTTCCCATTTTTTTCATTTCTCAATTGTCTTTCTGTGGTCCCAACATCATTGATCACTTTCTGTGTGACATAGACCCACTGATGGCACTGACATGTACACCCACACCCATCATAAAGCAGGTATTCTATTCTATAAGTACTCTATTCATTGTCCTCACCAGTCTGTACATCCTTGGATCGTATGCCCTGGTGCTCAGAGCTGTCCTTCAGGTACCTTCTTCAGATGGACGGCAGAAGGCCTTCTCTACCTGTGGATCCCACCTGCTGGTAGTGTCTCTGTTCTATGGGACCATAATGGTGATGTATGTGAGTCCCACATCTGGCAGCTCGGTGGCTATGCATAAAATTATCACACTGATATACTCTGTGGTGACACCAGCTTTAAATCCTTTCATCTATAGCCTGCGTAACAAGGACATGAAATATGCCCTCCATTGTGTCTTCTTTGGGAAAAGGATTATGCAAAACTAATAAATAAGGGTTCTATGCCCAACTCTGGAGAATCCAATGCTTCCAAGGGCACCTTTACACATGTGACATATACTCACACAGACAAATACAAATATACATAAACAGAAGTAAAAATGAAAAATGTTTTTTAAATCTAGCCAGGGCATAGTGGTGCATACCTTTAACCTCAGTGCCTGCGGGGCAGAAGTAGGTAGGCCTCTGTGAGTTTGAGGTCAGCCAGGGATAGATAATGAAACCCAATCTCAGAAGAACAACAAAATATGTCAAAGTTAAAGAGATAGCTCAGCAGGTGCGGAGTGAACCAGCCTGAGTCTAGAAGACAATGTATGTGTGTTACAAAGGGTGGGATCAGGGAAGTGACTAAAACATCTTGGGGGAGCCCAGAAGATTGTGAGGGAATACCAGACATTAGACATTGAGTTATTTACACCCTTGGAGTTTGGCTTTGCTTTGTTCAGATTGCAACCGTGCCCTGGTTCTTGAAGTAAGAAAGTATTAACTTACTTTTTTATTTTACAGGTGCCTACAGTTGAGAAACTGAATTTTTTTTAAGATTTTAGGTTTTAAAAGAACTTTGGATTTTTTTTTTAAAGACTGAATTTTAAAGTGTTTGAATTTGTAAATACTGTGGAACTTTTAAAGTGTGTAAAATGTTTTATATTGTGATGTTCATGTTAATTGATATCTTGGGGATGAATAAGAAAGGAAAGGCTATGACTTAAGAGCGATATGTTTATATGTCAAGTAAACAAGGGGTCAATTGAACTGGCTAGTCTCATGTCAACTTCACACAAGCTATAGTCTTCTGGAAGGAGGAAACCTCAATTAAGAAATTACTTCTATAAGATCTAGCTGTAGGAAATTTTCTTAATTATTGATTGATAGGGAGGGCCCAGCCCATTGTGGATAATGACATCCCTGGGCTGGTGGACCTGGGTCCTATAAGACAGCAGGCCGAGCAAGCGAGTAATCAGCACCCCTCCATGCCTTTGTACCAGCTCCTGCCCCCAGGTTTCTGCCTTGTTTGAGTCCCTGCCCTGACTTCCTTCAATGATGGACTATGATGTGGAAGTGTAAACCAAATAAACCCTTTCTTCCTCAAATTGCTTTTGGTCTTGGTGTTTCAGCAACAATAAACATCATTCTTGGATTCATTAAAAGATTGTGAATATAAGTGCACATGTATTAGTTCACCATTCTAATCAACAGTAGGTAAGAGGAACTCGGAATTAGACAGAAGCCATAAATAAGGGTACCTTTAGTGAAGGGTGTCAATTGTATGATTTCCCTAGTGAAAGGAGAGTGAGTCCAAAGAACCACTGTGATGGTCTGAATGCAACTGCGCCCCCTAGGTGCAGGCCGAACAACTACTCATGGTTTAACATTGTCCTCCATAGTTTGAGAAGTAGATATTTTGTGTATGTTTCAGGGGCGGTGAGGGGGACAGGGTTCATGAAAAGAAACAATCAGCCATATTTCCACAACAAATAAAGTACCCACATTTTACCTAGTTACACTCTGGGAAAGGTAATCAATTTGATCATCTTGAAAGGACTTCTAAACAGCAGTATACCCCCCAAAAAAAGTCTACACAGAGTAGTTCATCAGAGAAAAACAATGAAAGAAGTAATTAGTAGCCAGCCAGTAAACCACTGTCACTGTCTGAGGCACCCACATCGTGTGTGTGTGTGTGTGTGTGTGTGTGTGTGTGTGTGTGTGTGTGTTTGTGTGTGTGTCTGTCTGTCTGTCTGTCTGTCTGTCTGACTGTCTGACTGCCTGTCTGTGAGTGTGCACATGAGTGTGAATGTGTGTTAAGAAAAAAATCAGCATGCATACTGTTAAACTTATAAGGCGGCAGCAGCTGTTTGCATGAGTATTCCAGCCTAGGAAACATCTGTCTGCCTTCTTTCCCACCTCCATCCTGGAGTAACTAGCAGCAGCATAATAAAGTAGGGGAAGAAGAGAGCAGATCAGAGGGAAAGGAGATCAGTCTTTAACCAGAGTCAATCATCAGGACAAGTTATACTTTGAATCTAAAAATAAAAATTCTGGCTCTAGACTGTACTGAACTTTCTAATTTCTAGATAAGGAAATTTTGTACTGACAGTAAACAGAGTGATTTTTAAAATTTTTTTCATACTGGCCAAGATATTAACAATAGGTAAAGATAAATATAGCATTCAATTTTTCTTAATAAATGTGTTAAGCAAAGACTAATGTTCCTTTATATCCTCCCACTTACAGATCATCAAATCAAGTAGTTATATGTACAAATATTTTAATACCACTGAGTCAAGAAGGGAGGGCCTTACTCAAAAGGCCAACTCCCGAAACTCTTGAAAGTACCCTTGTGAAACTAAGAACAGTATGCTTTGAGATGGATATGACAAACTAAAAATGATGGAGGAAGAGTCCGAGCACCTGATAGGATGGTGCTAATGGCAAGCTTGAATACCCATCAACATGAGTCCTCATGTTCAAGTGACTTGGCTGGACTAGTTAGCTGAAAGACAGTAAATGTTTTGTATGAAACTCAGTGATTTACAACTATGCTGCTGCTGCACCTGAGGAAATGTTAAATACATAGATGAACCTGTCAAAAACTTAATCTTTTGTTAGTATCCAACTCAGATATCACTTCTAGAAAAAAATTACAGGCTGATATGTCATACTCTATGGTGCACATATGATACACATATTCTAGTCATAAGAGTTTATGTGAGGTAAAGTTCTTCTGTATGTTTCTTCTAAAATGAAAACTCTTTGTTGATGAGAATGGACTAATTTCTTTGGAGAAAAATATTTCACATCAGTATAATACTGAGTCTATTGGGTGGTTATTAGTAACCATGCCTTTCTTGTTTGTTTTTGAGACTGTAATTCAATTACATTTTTCCCTTACCTTTACTCAACCAAAACTCCCTTGTATACCTCTCCCTGGTGTCCTTCAAATTCATGACCTCTTTTTTATTAATTGTTCTTGTGTGCAAATGTATTTGTATATGCATATATTTGTAAATATAACCTCTTGAATCCATATAATGTTACTTGTATATATGTTTTGGGGGCTGACCACTTGGAAAGCCAGTTGGTAAGCTCTTCCCTGGCAAGCGCTGATAAATACTTTCTTTTATAACAGTTGCTTTGGTCATGGTGTCTCTATATAACAAAATAACAGTGACTAAGACACCTTCCTCCCTTCTTCTGTATTCACCTCCTTTTTGCTCCCTTTTCCCCATGCCCCCGTCAGAGCACATGTGTCCTGCTAGTCCCCTTTACCTTCATGCCGTGTATTTGTAGTTACCTCCCTCCCCATTTTCCACAATCACTCATACCCTGTGACTCCCCTTTACCCACTTCCTACCTTCTTCTGTATTTACTTTCCTACCCTTCTCTGAGGAGTATTCCCTCCCCATTTTCTGTGGTTAGAACACCTGTAGCCTGCTAGTCTCCTATTATTCCCCAAACCCCATCTCCTGGAATTGGTCCCACTCTTCTTCCCTGGGTTTTGTAGTTACTTTAGGTTATGTTCGTAAATCTGATGATTGGTATCTAGAAGCTTCCAATAAAAGAAAACTTGCAGTGTTCATTTCTCTGGGCCTGGGTTACCTCAATGAATATAATATTTTCTAATTCTATACATGCACCTACAAGGTACATGGTTTCATTTTCCTTTGTAGCTGACTAGTGTTCTGCAGTATAGATGGACCACATTCTCATTATCTATTCAACAGTGGTAGGATATTTATGTTGTTTCTAATCCCTAGGTATTGTAAGTGACTTGATTTTTTTTTTATTTTGGATATTAAACCTCAGTCAGATGTATAGATGTCAAAGATTGTTTCCCATTTTGTGGGCTTGCCTTTCACTCTAGCTCTATGTTCTCTAGAAATTTTATTATGGAAATATATTGGATTTCATCAAAGGCTTTTTCTGAATCTATTGAGATGGTGATGGGTTTATGTCCATGTCTATTGTTTATTACATTTATTGACTTGCATCTATTGAGCCATCCCTGCACTTCGGGGATAAAGCCAATTTGCCCATGATGTATAATCTGTTTGGAAAGATATTATTGAGACATTTTGAGTTTGTGTTAATCACAGATATTGCTCTGTGATTCTGTTGTTGCTATTGTTGTGTCTTTACTTGGTTTGGGTATTAGAGTGATAATGGCTTTATAGAAGAAATTTGGGAGTGGTCCTTCTGATTTGTTATGGTGGTGGTGGTGGTGGTGGTGGTTGTTATTGTGGTTGTGGTTGTTGTTGTTGCTTTAGTTTTGAATGGTTTAAAGAGAACAGGCTGTAGATCTTTTTTGAATTTCTGGTAGTAAATCCATCTGTTCCTCTGATCCTGTTTGTTTTTTCAGTTAGTTTTGGTTTCTTTCTTTTTATAGTGTGAAGGCTTTTCACTACCCTTTCAGTCACCTCGTTTGTTCTGTCTCTGTACGCGTTGTGGGTTTCACCTGAGAGAAAGAGCGTGAAAGAAAGAGCAGAACTGGAGAAGTGCTTTAACACAGAAGGGAGCACGAACAGGGGAAATGCTTGCTTTAACACAGGAGAGGAGCCTTCTGAGCTAACACCTCCCGAAACAGACTTAAATGGTGCACCTACCGGGCGTGGTGGCGCACGCCTTTAATCCCAGCAGTTGGAAGGCAGAGGCAGGCGGATCGTTGTGAATTCGAGGCCAGCCTGGTCTACAAAGTGAGTCCAGGACAGCCAAGGCTACACAGAGACTCTGTCTCCAAAAAAAAAAAAGAGAGAGGGGGGGGGAATGGGGGAAGGGGGCAGGGAAATTAAGCCTCATCAGAGATCCTAGCAACCGACCAGCCCCATCTGGGAGAACAAAAGAAGTTAAGCCATGGATAGTCTTGGCACCCTTTTCTGCTTGAGGGACTTTGGGAAGATAAATGGTCCTCAAATCAATGCCCCCGGGGTCTCTCCCAAGAGCTTTGATTTGAGATCCAGGAGCGATCCAGCCTGGGGCTGAATTAAAGATTCCTCTTGTGTTTACAGCGGTTTCAAGTCTTCTGGCTCTTCTTGGGGATCAATCTGGGCGCAGCACACTTTGATTTAATTTTGGTGAGTTAGCTGAATCTAGAAAATCATCCATTTCTTTTACATTTTCTAGCTTTATAGAGTAGTTTTTAATATTCTCTTTTAGTATTCTGAATTTCTTTGGTGGTTGTAGTGCTTTGGTTCTGTACTTTTGGGTACTTTCTGTCTTTCTTTACGTTAGCTGGGCCAAGCACCAGTCAGTGTTGCTTATCTTCTCAAAGAACAAGCTCTTAGCTTTGCTGGTTCTTTGTATTATTTAAGTTTTTTCTATTTTGTGGATTTCTGCTCTGATCTTTATTAATCCTTGCTTCAATTTTGTTTGTTCCTGATTTTCCAATTTTTTAGTTCCTTCATTAAGCCATTTTTTTGTGCTTTTTCTTTTTTCAACAAACACAGCATATTGGAAACATAGATCTGCTCAATTAAGAGATGCCACATATACTTTGTACTGCAAAAAAAAAACATAGTATTTATGAAATACATTAAAACGAAAGACAATAGACAGGCAACTTAAATGAGTGCTGAGTAACAATTAAGAGACACTAGTCACAGTTGCCCACACAACCATTCATTAGCTGTTATAGCCACTCAGGAGAAAAACAACCAAACAAGCAATTGTCACTAGACCGTGAGATTATCTAGAGCTATGAAATTCCCTTGTGGGACTGCTTTCAATTTGTCCCAGAGGTTTTGCCGTGTTGTGTTTTCATTTTTAAAATTTAGTTCTAGGAAATTTTTATTTCTTCGGCACATTCAGCATTCCATAATGAGTTACTAAATCTCCATCAGTTTATGTTTTTACCAGAGTCTTTGTGCTGTCTAAGTTTTATTGCATTGGGTTAACATAGGATACAAAGTGTTATTTCAATCTTTCCAAATTGTAAAGATTTGTTTTGTGTCCCCAGATGTGGTCTATTTTAGGAAATCTTTCATGTGCTGTTGAATAGAGTGTACATTCTTTGGTGTTTGGGGAGAATACTCTGTAGATACCTGTTAAGTCCATTTGATGTACAATGTCAATTTGTTTGAGATTTTTCTGCTCATTTGTTGTCCAGATGACCTGTCTATTACATAAAATGGGTTATTGAAAGGCCCTAATATTAACAGATTGATATTAATCTGTATATTTAATTCCAGTAGTAGATTTTTAATTAAATTTTGTGCTTTTGAAATTGGTGCATATATGTTTAAGAGAGTAATGTCTTCTTGGTAAGCTGTTTCCTTGATTAGAATGAAGTGCCCCTCTTTATGTCTTCTGATTAATTTTATTTTAGAGTCTATTTTGTCAGATATTAGGATAGTGATTCCTGTTCTCTTCATTGCCCCATTTGATTGGAGTATTTTTTCCAGCCTTTTACTCAAATGTGGTGCCTTTTTTTTTTTAAGAAGTTATATTTCCTATAGTGAGTAGATAGAAAAATTTTGGGTTTTGATCCATTCAGTCATTCAAGCTGTGTCTTTTGATTGGAGAATTGAGGCCACTGATATTTAAAGTTGTTGTAGATATTTAAGGTGTGTCTTGGTTGTGATCATCATGTTGCTGATTTTCAGTGTTGTTATTTTTGTTGTCGGTGGTATTCTATGTCTTAATGATTATGGCTTTGTATTTCTTCCCATTGTCTCTCTGTTATGTTTATGCTCCTCCTCCATTTAAAATAACGTTTCTTGTCTTGTGCTTAGGGTTGGTTTGTTAGATATACATTACTAAGCTGTTTATGCTATGAAATTTTTTCTTCTCTTTCAATCATGGCAGATAGTTTTGTGTATTATATTATGTTGGCTGTCATAGTCTTTTAAGACTTGGAATGCATTGTTGAAAGATCTGGCCTTCAAAATTTCCACTAAGATTGGCAGCAGTTGTCCTGATGGGTTTTCCCTTATATGAGACTCACGTTTTTTTCTCTTGCAACTTTCAATACACTTTTTTGTTATGTAAACTTAGTGTTTTAACTATATTATGCCATGGGGATTTTCTTTTCTAGGTCTTCTCTATTTGCTTTTTGTGTGTTTCCTGTATTTGTATGTAAACTTCCCTTAGTTTAAAGAAGTTTTCTTTTATATTGTTGTTGAAGATCTGATCTATGCCATTGACTTGGGTTTCTTCTCCCCCACCTAGCCTATATGTCAAAGTTTTAGTTTTTCATGCTTTCTCATATTTCCTATGTGCTTCTCTTGTGTGTGTGTGTTGTTGTTGTTGTTGTTGTTGTTGTTGTTGTTGTTGTTGTTGTTGTTTTTGTTGTTTTGCTTATTTGGTCTTGATCCTCTATTTTGTCTTCAAGATCATATAGCCAATCTTCTGCTTGACTCACTCTACTTGAAAGACATTCCTTTGAGTTTTCTAATTGAGCTATTGGGTTTTTCAATTCCATCTTCATTTCATCTTGAGTCCCCTTCAATGTCTTTATCTTCTGGCTTAATTTTATTCTCGAGTCTTACTCTGTCATCATCATTTTCATCAGCCTTATTTTTGTGTTATCTTGGGCATCACTTGTACATTTCTTTCCAAGCTTTTTCTCTTTGATTTCACCAAGTGCACTCCCTCTCCCACCCCACCCCCTTTCTCTTTCTCTCTCTTCTCTCCATCTATCTATCTCTCTTTCTCCTTTCTTGGGAAGGGGGTTGTTCTTTGAGGAAGTTTATTATGGTTCTTTTAACTTCTGTGTTTGGGAGTTCATCCAGAGGATTCTCATTGAGAGGCATTTCTGCAGGACTGTTTGGTTTTGGAAAGAAGATACTGTTGGTATTCCTGTGATGAGATCTGGGCATACAGACTTACTTTGTTAGTTCTGGTTTGTTTTGGATGGAGCAAGGTGGGGGGCACAATATATAAATTGGCTATTTATATATCTTCTTGTAAATATTGATTGACATGTTCATAGCAGCTTTATTTGTAACAGCCAGAATCTGGAAACAACCTAGATGTTCCTCAACCAAAGCATGGATAAAGAAACTGTGGTGTGGGGAAATCCAAGATGGCGGCGAGCAGTGTGGACCGTGTTTGGAAGCTCCAGTGAACAATTCAGGGAATTGCACAGATTTCTGAGCCAGGAACACCAAGGTCCCGACACCATGGCAGCAGGAGTGCTCCACGGTTCGGAAGGACCAGGGTGCGGAGGTTCTGCATGCCCCTACACACGGGAGGAGTGCGGATTTTCTTGGATCAGAGCAGCTGTGGCACAAGCGGCATCAGCAGCATCAGTGGCACCAGCGACAGCCACTGAGGTTTGCAGCTCAGAGCCTTCCAGTGGAGGCGGTTAGTGTGGTGGCTGGTGGGAGTTGCTGCGGGAGAGGGGACACTGGTCAGGATTTGGGTCGCGTGGTGCCTTGTGACCAAAACTGGACTCGGCGGACACTTCAGCCCGAGAGTCCCGGGTACAGCTCTGTGCGCAGTGCTGTGGAGACGCTGGCTCAGTGCAGCAGGCAATTCTGCCCAAGGCAACAGCTCAGCGCAGCCACAGCTGTCCTGCTGTGACGCAGGCTGGGCAGAGCGCTCAGGTCCACCGAAGGTGCCATCTCAGCGCAGCCGCAGTTCACCTGCTGTGACGCAGGCTGGGCAGAGAGCTCAGTCCCACCGAAGGCACCAGCCTTGCGCAGCCACAGTTCACCTGCTGTGACGCAGGCTGGGTAGAGCGCTCAGTCCCACCGAAAGCGCCAGCCTTGCGCAGCCAAGGTTCACCTGCTGTGACGCAGGCTGGGCAGAGCCCTTGGGTCCACCAAAGGCACCAGATCAGCGCAGCCGCAGCTCACCTACTGTGGCGCAGGCTGGGCGGAGCACTCAGGCCCTCCGAGGCACCATCTCAGCGCAGCCTCAGTTCACCTGCTGTGGTGCAGGCTGGGCGGAGCACTCGGTCCCACCGAAGGCGCCATCTTAGTGCAGCCGCAGTTCATCTGCTGTGGTACAGGCTGGGCAGAGTGCGCAGACCCACCGGAGGTGCTAGCGCACATCAACGAGCAGTTCTGCTCAAGACACTAGCTCTCCTCAGAGGGCAGTTTTGGGGCGCTGACGCAGGCTGAGGTCAGCACGCAGATTCAGCCCAGAGGCCCTACCTGGACTTGCCGGGCAGATTAGGCCCAGAGATTCTTCCTGAGCTGTGCACACAGGCTCGGCAGCCCCAAGACTCTGGCTGGACTATCCACGCAGTATAGGCCCAGAGTCCCGGGCTGAATTCAGAGTGCAGTGAGGGTCTATAGTCCCTGGCTGAGCTTGGTGCACAATTCTGCCCTGGAGACTCGGGTGGAGCTCGGCATGCAGTTTAGGACCAGAGTCAGTAACCGTGCTTGGCAGACAGATTGGGCCCGGAGTCTCTAGTAGAGCTTTTGGCACAGTCCCAGCTCTAAGACTCTGGTTGGACACAGTGTGCAGTTTGAATCCAGAATTTCTGGCTGAGCTGTGCGGATGGTTGAGGCATGAGTGAATAACTGACCACAGCACGCAGTTTGGCCAAACGCCCCTAGCTGAGCTTGGTGCGCAGTCCCAGCCCGAAAATTCTGCCTGGACCCTGTGTGCATTTTGAGCCCATAATTCCTAGCTGAGCTCAGCAGACGGTTCAGGCCCTGAGATTCTAGCTGAGCTCGGAGAATAGTTCGGACCCACTGTCCCTGGCTGGACTTGGCAGGGAACCCAGAAGGCTGTGGATACCTTGGCCTGACCCAACGCTCATCCAGAGACCCAGAACGATTACAGGACCCACAGCACAGGGGAGCTGAGGATCACAGGCTGTGAAAGCCCAAAACTCCAGGGCTAACCTCCTGCCATCCACAACAGTGAAACATCAGAGCTTCCAACCTACAGAAACCATGAGAAAACAAGTGAATCTATCATCAGACTCCCTCCATCCAACTCGGGAAGCTACCCAACCAAAACAAAGCCAGCAAGATGTCTAAAGGACAGCGTAAAAGCATAAGCAAAAAAACCCCAAAACAACATAGCGTCTCCAGTTTCCAGCTATCCCAAAGAAAACAACCCAGAGAGCTCAAATACAATGGAAATACAAGAAAATGACCTCAAATCCTTAATAAGGAGCATATTAATGGAGGAAACAAATAAAATTCATAATCAAATACAGGAAGAAGCAGCCAAACAGGTGAGAGACATAAAAGAAGCACATAGAGTGGAACTGGAAATTTTTCAGGAAAATGCAAACAACCAGATGAAAGAAATTAATAAAACGGTTTAAGCTCTGAAGACCTATAAAGAGGCAATGGAAGAAACTCAGGAATATACAAACAATCAGATTAAAGAAATAAAAAAATCAGTTCAAGATCTGAAGACGAAAATGGATTCAATGATAAACACACAGACAGAAGAAAAACGAGAACGTGAGACCTCAGAGAAGAAGGCAAGCAACACAGAGGTGAGCTTTTCTAACAGAATCCAAGAGACAGAAAGTGAATCTCAGGTCTAGAAGATACAATCACAGATCTTGAAGCAACCATTAAAGAAAATGCCAAATCTGGAAAACTCCTGACACAAAACATCCAAGAAATTCAGGACACCATGAAAAGAAGAAATCTGAGGATAATAGGCATTGAAGAAAGAGAAGATATCAGACTCCAAGACCCAGAAACTATTCTCAACAAAATCATAGAAGAAAATTTCCCCAACCTAAAGAATGAGATACCTATAAACATACAAGAGGCCTACAGAACACCAAATAGAATTGACCAGAAAAGGAAAACTGCCCGTCACATAATAATCAAAACACAAAATATACAGAACAAAGAAAAAATATTAAAAGCTGCAAGGAAAAGGGGCCAAATAACATTCAATGGCAAACCTATCAGAATTACACCCGACTTCTCAGCAGAGACCATAAAAGCCAGAAGAGCCTGGACAGAGATCCTGCAAACCCTGAGAGACCACAGATGCCAGGCCAGACTACTTTACCCAGCAAAACTATCAATAACCATTGATGGAGAAAACAAAATATTCCATGACAAAAACAAATTCAAATACTACCTATCCACAAATCCAGCCTTACAGAAGGTACTAGAAGGAAAACTCCATCCCGAAGGGTCAAGCTACAACCAAAACTACTCAGGAAATAGGTAACTATACCATGGCAAAAACACAGCTACACAAACACTCGATTGGAAACAACATTAAAATTAAGACTCTTAACAGTAACTGGTCGTTAATATCTCTCAACATCAATGGTCTCAATTCTCCAATAAAAAGACACAGACTAACTGAATGGGTGCATAAACAAGATCCAACATTCTTCTGCATTCAAGAAACACATCTCACCTATAACGATAGGCATTACCTCAGGGTAAAAGGTTGGAAAAAAATATTCCAAGCAAATGGTCACAAGAAGCAAGCAGGCGTAGCCATTTTAATATCAAACAAGATAGACTTTCAATCAAAATTAATCAAAAGGGATGCAGAAGGACACTTCATACTCATCAAAGGTAAAGTCAACCAAGATGACATCACAATTCTGAACATCTATGCTCCCAATACAAGGGCACCCACATTTGTAAAAGATCTGCTAAAAAAACTTAAACCACACATAGATCACCACACAATAATAGTGGGAGACTTCAACACCACACTCTCACTGAAAGATAAGTCATTGAAACAGAAACTAAGCCGAGAAATAACATCATTAACCAATGCCATGGGTCAAATGGATCTAACATATATCTATAGAACCTTTCACCCAAACAAGAAAGAATATACCTTCTTCTCTGCACCCCATGGAACCTTCTCCAAAATTGATCACATCGTAGGTCACAAAGCAGGCCTCAACAGATACAAGAGGACTGAAATAATACCTTGTATCCTATCAGATCACCATGCTCTTACACTGCAATTCATCAACAACAGAAACAACAAAAAGCCTACACGTACGTGGAAACTAAACAACTCTCTGCTAAATGACACATAGGTCAGGAAAGAAATAAAGAAAGAAATCAAGGAGTTTCTGAAATTCAATGAAAATGAGGGAACAACATACCCAAATTTGTGGGATACATTGAAAGCAGTGTTAAGAGGAAAGTTCATAGCATTAAGTGCCTTTAAAAAGAAATTGGAAACATCGCACATAAGCAACTTAACCAAACAGCTGGAAGCCCTAGAAAAAAAAGAAGCAAAACACCCAAAAGGAGTAGACGTCTGGAAATAATCAAACTCAGGGCTGAAATTAACAAATTAGAAACTAAGAAAACAGTCCAAAGAATCAACAAAACCAAGAGCTGGTTCTTTGAGAAAATGAACAAGCTAGACAGACCGTTAGCCAAACTACCTAAAAGGCAGAGAGACAGTATTGAAATCAACAAAATCAGAAATGAAAAGGGAGACATAAAAACAGACACTGAAGAAATACAAAGAATCATAAGATCCTACTTTGAAGGCATATATGCCACAAAATTTGAAAATCTAAGGGAAATGGATGACTTTCTTGATCAATTTCACGTGCCAAAGTTGTGTGAAGAACAGATAAACAAACTAAATAGTCCCATTTCCCCTACAGAAATAGAAGCAATCATTGATAGTCTCCCAAGCAAAAAAAAAAGCCCAGGGCCAGATGGTTTCAGTGCAGAATTCTACCAGATCTTCAGAGGCGAGCTAATACCGATACTCTTCAAGCTACTCCAAAACATAGAATTGGATGGAACATTACCAAATTCATTCTATGAGGACATAGTCACGTTGATACCTAAACCTCACAAAGACTCAACAAAGAAAGAGATTTTCAGACCAATTTCTCTTATGAACATCGAGGTAAAAATACTAAGTAAAATTCTTGCAAAATGAATACAAGAACACATAAAGGATATCATTCATCATGACCAAGTAGGCTTCATTCCAGGCATGCAGGGATGGTTTAATATATGGAAATCCATCAATGTAATCCACCATATAAACAAACTGAAAATACAAAACCACATGATCATCTCTTTTAGATGCAGAGAAAGCATTTGATAAAATCCAACACCCATTCATGTTTAAAGTTTTAGAGAGATCGGGGATACAAGGCACTTTCCTCAATATAATAAAGGCTATATACAGCAAGCCAATAGCCAAAATCAAAGTAAATGGTGAGAAACTCAAGGAAATTCCTCTAAAATCAGGAACAAGGCAAGACTGCCCACTCTCTCCATATCTCTTCAATATAGTACTCGAAGTTCTAGCCAGAGCAATAAGACAACAAAAGGAGATCAAGGGTATCCAAATGGGAAAGGAGGAAGTCAAACTATCTCTATTTGCAGATGATATGATAGTGTACATAAGTGACCCTCAAAATTCCATCAGAGAACTCCTACAGCTGATAAATACTTTCAGCAATTTGGCTGGATACAAAATTAACTCAAAAAAATCTGTAGCCTTCCGTACATAAATGACAAGCTTGCAGAGGAAGAAATTAGGAAAGCCATACCCTTCACATTAGCCACAAGCAATATAAAATATCTAGGAGTTACTCTAACTAAGGAAGTGAAGGATTGTTTGAAAAAATTTCAAAACACTGAAGAAGGAGATTGAAGATGACATGAGAAGATGGAAGGATCTTCCTTGCTCATGGATAGGGAGAATTAACATAGTAAAAATGGCCATCCTACCAAAAGCAATCTACAGATTCAATGCAATCCCTATCAAAATACCTACACAATTTTTTAAAGACATTGAAAGTTCAATTCTGAACTTCATATGGAAAAACAAAAAACCCGGAATAGCAAAAACGATCTTGTACAATAAAAGGTGCTCTGGAGGAATCTCCATACCTGATCTCAAATTGTACTATAAAGCAATAGTAATTAAAGCAGCATGGTACTGGCACAGCAACAGGCTGGTTGATCAGTGGAATCGAATTGAAGACCCAGATATGAATCCACACATATATGGTCACTTGATTTTTGACAAAGAAGCCAAATCCATTCAATGGAAAAAGGATAGCATCTTCAACAAATGGTGCTGGTCTAACTGGATGTCTGTGTGTAAAAAAATGCAACTGGACCCATATTTGTCACCTTGCACAAAACTCAAATCCAAGTGGATTAAAGACCTCAACATAAAACCAGAGACCCTAAGTCACTTAGAAGAAAAAGTGGGGAAGAGCCTGGAACATATTGGCACAGGAGACAACATCCTGAACAGAACACCAACAGCCCAGGCCTTAATGTCAACAATTAATAAATGGGACCTCATGAGGCTGAGAAGCTTCTGTAAGGCTAGAGACACTGTCAAGAGAACAAAGCGACAGCCTACAGACTGGGAAAAGATCTTCACCAACCCTACATCTGACAAAGGTCTAATATCCAAAATATATAAAGAACTCAAGAAATTAAACACCACCAAACCAAGTAACCCAATTGAGAAATGGGGCTTGGAACTAAACACAGAATTCTCATCATAAGAGGATCAAATGGCTGAGAAACACTTAAAGAAATGCTCAACCTCCTTAGTCATCAGGGAAATGCAAATCAAAACAACTCTGAGATTCCATCTTACACCCATCAGAATGGCTAAGATCAAAAACTCAAGCGACACCACATGCTGGAGAGGATGTGGGGAGAGAGGAACACTCCTTCATTGCTGGTGGGAATGCAAACTAGTACAACCACTTTGGAAATCTATCTGGTGCTATCTCAGAAAACTGGGAATACGGCTTCCTCAAGACCCAGCTATTCCACTCCTTGGAATATACCCAAAAGATGCTCCTGCGCACAACAAGAAAATTTGCTCAACCATGTTCATAGCAGCCTTATTCATAATAGCCAGATCATGGAAACAGCCTAAATGTCCCTCAGTAGAAGAATGGATAAAGAAACTGTGGTACATATACACTATGGAATACTACTCAGCTATTAAAAACAAGGAATTCCCGAAATTTGTGGATAAATGGATTGAGCTAGAAATGATCATAATGAGTGAGTTAACCCAGAAGCAGAAAGACTCAAATGGTATATACTCACTTAATCTGCATACTAGCCCAAGGGACGTGTCCCACAAAAGCCTTCACTTACTAGGAAACTGGGACAGAGGGGAGGACACCTATTGGGACTCTAGATGAGAGAACCATGTGAGAATAGCAATGTAGAAGGATCCAGAGGGTCCTAGAAACCTACAAGTAGAACATGATGATAGGCAGATTTTCTAGCCCATGGACAGGACAGTCTCCACACTTGAGTGGAGAGAGGGATATGACTTTCTCATGTACTCTGGTGCCTCACATTTGACTATGTCCCCTGGAGGGGGAGACCTAGTGGCACTTAGAGGAAGGACAGCAGGTCGCCGAGAAAAGACTTGATACCCTATGAGCATATACAGGGGGAGGTAATCCCTCTCAGGAACAGTCATAGGGGAGGGAAATAAGGGGAAAATGGGAGGGAGGGGAGAATGAGAGGATACAAGGGATGGGATAACCATAGAGATGTAACAAGAATAAACTAATAAAAATAAATAAATAAATAAATAAATAAATAAATAAATAAATAAATAATAAAATAAAACACTAACTTAAAAAAAAAAGTAAAAAGTTTGCTCTTTTGAAGAAATGAAACAACAGATAAAACTAGAAACCAACCATGCCAAGCTCTCCCCCTTGCTTGAGGAGGCACATGCATGTCATTCTATGCTGTCATTCATCATGAGTCCCCAAAAAGGGTGTACTAGTTGCTCTTTGATTTGCGTTTTTTTGGCTTTGTCACAAAGAACACCTTTAACATACTTTTTTTGCTCAATGGTAATACTTTGAGATTTGTTGCATATTTTGACATTCACCAATCTATTTTGTGAAGGAAAGAGAAACCTGTTTTTTTAGGATCCCAAGTGTGGGATCAGAACGGTCTTGTGAGAGAACAGGTGATGTTAATCCACTCGAAGACCAACCACCTTGTGTGGGAGCTTGATTGTTGCCAGCTGAAAAGTGAACAGACTCTGGGAGGAGATATATAAATGAGCCCAGAACTGGAGGCGGGGCCTTTTGGAGACATGGGATAGTTTTGGCTGTTCATTGCTTCACTTCAAGATGCTCATAGAGCGAACAGCTTGAGGGAAGGCTTCGAGGCTCTGGGCTCCTGCTAGGTTCCGGGTCCTGGTTATTCCAGGTCCCAGCAGAAGAAATCCTGCTGATTACGCCAGGAGAATTGTTCCTCAGAATTGATATCCTTATGGTTTTGTTGTTGTGTTCCTTAATCCTCATTTTCTATTGTTTTGGTTAGTCAGGTTATAAGTGACATATAGTCGGTTAATAAGTTATAATAAAATATATTGGTTAAGGAAAAAAAAAGAAACTGTGGTGCATTTACACAATGGAATAATACTTTGCTATTAAAAAGAATGAAATTTTGAAATTTGCAGGCAAGTGAATGGAACTAGAAAAGATTATCCTGAGTGAGGTAACCCAAACCCAGAAAGACATGCATAGTTTGGTGAGTAGATAGCTAGGATACTGGTCCAAGCCCTTAGGTGCTCCTCTGTAGTGAAGGTAGGAAAAGCCAGGTTAGTCTGGTGTAGTGATTGGAGGATCCAGGCAAAATCTTGTATACTGAGGAAAAGGTATGGCTGACATGGTTGGGAGTAATCAACAGGTTAGACCCTGAGTGAGGATGGTGACAGATTAGGCATGTAGTTCAAAGTTGGAGGTGACCCAAAAGGTCCTATGAGGTTGATGCAGGTAGGGCAAGTCCTGACAGAAGCATAGGTGATGGCTGTGGTGCAGAGGGAGATGGTGTGACTGGGCATGGGTATAAGATGTGCTGCAAAATACTTTGAGGAATGTTGGTTTTAATTCTTCTTTGAGAGTCTGGTAGAAATCTGTGATGAATCCACCTGAACCTTCTCTTTTTTTTTCTTTTTTTCTTTTTTTTTTTTTTTGTTTGTTTGTTTGTTTTTGTTTTTGCTTGAGAGACTTAATTACTGCTTCTATTTCTTTGGAATTATAGATCTGTTTAAATTACTTTTTCGATCTTCATTTAATTTTGTTAGGTCATGAATATCAAGAAATTCATCCATTTCTTTTAGGGTTTCCGATTTGATCGAATAAAGATTTTTTTTTAATTATGTCCATATTATTCTCTGAATTTCTCAATGTTTGCTGTGATAGCCCCCTTTTTAATTCATAATTTTATTAATTTGGAAATTCTCTGTATGACTTTTAGTTAATTTGGATGAAGACTTACCAATCTTACTGATTTTCTCAGAGAACCAGCTCTTTGTTTCATTGATTCCTTGTATTCTTGTGTTTGTTTATATTTCATTTATACCAGCCCTGAATTTGATTATGTCTTGCCATCTATTCCTTTTATTTGTTTGCTTCTATTTTGTGCATGACAGTCCTGAGTTTGATTTTTTTTTTTTTTTGTCATCTACTCCTTCTGAGTGTTCTTTCTTCTTTTTTGTTCTAGAGTTTGCAAGTGTATCATTAAATTGCAAGTGTGCGAACTCTCCAATTTTTTGGTGTAAGTACTTAGTGCTATGGACTTGCCTTTTAGAACTGTCTTCATTGTGACCCAAAAGTTTAAGTAGGTTGTGTTTTTATTTTCATTCAATTCTAAAAGCTTTTAATTTCCCTATTTAACCTAATTTTTACTTCAGTAGAGTATCACTGAGGTCCCATGAGTTTTTAAGCTTTGTTATTCCTATTGATGATGTGGTGGTCAGACAGGATGCTGAAATAACATGGTGTTGTTTCAATTTTCTTGTATCTGTTGAGACTTGCTTCATTCCCAAGCATGTGGCCAATTTTAAAGTTTCATAAGCTTCTGGGGAGACAGGATATTCTTTTGTGCTTGGTTGAAATAGTCTTTAAATATCTGCTAGGTTCATTTGATTTATGACGTCATTTAGTGCCAAAGTTTTTCTGTTTAGTATTTGTCTGGATGACCTATATTGATGCGAGTAGGGTATTGAAGTCACCCACTGTCCCTGTGAGTAATAATATGTGATTTAAGCTGTAGTCATCTTTCTTTTCTGAACTTCGATTCCCTTGTGTTAGGTGCATAAATGTTAAGAATTGCAATATCCTCTTGGTGTTTTTTTTTTCCTTCAGTGAGTATGCAGTATCCTTCTCTATCTCTTCTTATTAGTTTTAGTTTGAAATTTATTTTGTCAGATATTAAAATGGCTAGGCTACACTGGCTTGCTTCTTGGGTCCCTTTGCTTGCAATATCTTTTCATCCTTTTACCCTGAGATGATATCTATCCTTGATATTAAGTTAAGGTGTGTTTCTTGGATGCAGCAGAAGGATAAATCTGTTTCTGAGTATAGCCTTTAGTCTGTCATTTTATTGGGGAATTGAGACCATTGATAGAGTTATCAAAGAGCACTGTTTATTAATTCTTGTTAATTTGTTGTTATGGGATGAGGTTTGTCCTCTTATGATTTGCTGATCTAGGATTGTTTATCCCTTGTAATTTTTTGGATATGATAACTTCAATTGAAGTTTTTCTTTTAGTGCCTTCTATAAAGCTGAGTTTATAGATAGATATTGTTTAAATTTGGTCTTATAGAATATCTTGTTTTCTCCTTGTACAGTGATTGAAAGTTTTGCTGAGTATAGTAGTCTGGGCCATCATTTATAGTCTGTTAGAGTCTGTAGGACATTCATCCAAGCCCTTCTGGTTTTTATTCTGTATTGAAAAGTTGGGTGATATTCTAATAGGTCTAATATATTACTTGGTCTTTTCCCCTTGCAGCTTTTAATGGTCTTTCTTTATTTTTTACATTTAGTGTTTTAATTACTATGTGTCATTGATAATTTCTCTTCTGGTACAACCTATTTGGTGTTCTGTATTGCATCTTGTACCTTGTTAGGCACCTCTTTCTTTAGGTTAGGAACATTTTCTTCTAGTTTTATTGAAAACATTTTAATGCCTTTGACCTGGGCTTCTTTTCCTTCTTCTATTTCTATAATTTATAGATTTGGTCTTTTCATATTGTCTGGGGTTTCCTGGATGCTTTATGCCTAGATTTTTCTGGATGTACTATTTTCTTTGTTTCATGTAGCCGTTCCTTCAACTTTGCCTTCAGTGCAAGATTCTCTCTTCCATGGCTTGTACTCTGTTGGTGAGGATTACCTCTGAAATTTTTGCTTGACTTCCTAAAATTTTCATTTCCAGTTTTATTTTGGTTTGGGTTTTCTTTAGTGATTTTATTTCTAGTCTGTGTCTTGAAGTGTATTTGTTATTTCATTCCACACTTTGTGTTTTCACAAATTTCATTAAGAAATTTATTCATACCCTCTTTAAGGTATGAATTGGAAGTTTTGATGTCCTTAATATAATGCTTGTTATATTTGATTTCTCAGAGCCTACTGTATTATATTAGGGTTACTGTGTTCTGGTAGAGGTTGTGTGTGTGTGTGTGTGTGTGTGTGTGTGTGTGTGTGTGTGTGTGTGT
>OU015746.1:126148279-126177879 GCA_907169655.1 Acomys percivali
ACACACACACACACACACACACACACACACACACACACACACACACAACCATCCCTAGAAAGAAAACACCAAACTGTAACCAGATAAAAACACACAAAAATACTGTAGAGTTCACTATATGTTGGTCAACCACTTCTGAACATGAGGCTCAGTGTCACTCTATTAGAAAAAATTGGTTTTCCCTCTCCTTGTAGGTACAAATGACAGCTCAGTCATTAACCGTTTACCCCAGTGGCCAAGTTTCCTGAAGTTACTTGCTAATATAGGTTACTAGAGTGACATTTCTTCCACTTTATGCTATTTCTCATGCATTTGGAACTTGTAAAGCAGGTCTTCATCTATAATCCTAGGGGATCAACATCTTTATTTGTTCTGTTTCAGTGTAAGGAACGAATCAACCAAGTGCCAAACCTACCAGTGCAAGCTGATAGCCTGGTTCGATGCCCGTCTTCCAGGATGCTCACTCAGCACACCGTCCTTTCAGGTAGCCGGAGAAAAGGAAGACACCACCGGACAGCTCCTGGAAAGTGAGATTGTTTCTGGATGACGCTCTAGTGGTCATAATAATAGCATATTATTCCTTAAAACCGTGTAACTGCCCATACTCATGGTTCATTTTACAATTGTGACTCAGAGGGTTCGAAATTCTTCACCCAATGAATATTTGTCCTGTATACACTTGAAAGTTTGGGAGTTTGTCTGCTTGCTTGCTTGTTTTCTTGTTTTCTTGCTTGCTTGCTTGCTTGCTTGCTTGCTTGCGACACAGGCTCTTACTAAGTAGCCCTCTCTGGCCCAGAATTTGCTATCCAGACTGCTCTTGCATTCACAACAAGCTGCCTGCTTCTGCTTCCTGCATGTTGGAACTAAGGGAGTGCGTTTGGTCCACATGTGGAACTTTTATATTAAGCTATTCTTTCCCCACCTCCCTTAACTCCTCACTGAGAAACCCTGAGTGATTAGATTTATTAAGTAAAAGGTACCCTATAATGTCACCAAGCTGGCCATAATATGGACCACCCATCTATTTCCCTTACATGAAGGATGTAAAGTGAGCCTGCGAAAGGAATGGGTACAGTAGGACCTCACCCTACCTCAGCATCAGGCATCTCCTCAATGGCTCTGCGAGGAAAACTCACAAAGGAGAATTGATACATCTGTGGGTTCACTTCACTTTACTCCCGGAGACTCTGGAGACTTGTTTCCGAGGACTTCTGCTGAGGCGATGAACATGTGACCTTCTCTTAAGTGTGTGCTTCCTCTTGGGGATTACCGCAGCCCCTCCCCCCATCCTCCTACCCTCCCCCCCTTCCCACCCCAGTGATCTCAGAGGCTTCCTCATTTCCTCTGATAGGCATTCTATTTCCAACCTTTGGGATTCTTCTAGAATTTAGCATGTTTGCTTCTTTATGTATTAGCTCTAGCAGATTGTCTAGAGTTATGAAAAAAGAAGAGCTATGGAAAATGCCACACAAATTCTGCAAGGCTTCCAAGCGTGTCCTCTGAAAAGTAGTGGAACAAGTGGTAGTTTACCTATGACTCTAAGTCTGAAACTGAGATACGTAGGTGAGCAAGGCTTTCCCTTCTAGTGAAAATGAAATACATCAACACAGAGAAACACAAAACTATGTTCTATTGGTCTTATAAAAATTAAGTCTAAGCCAGGCAGGGTGGGACATGCCTTTAACCCCAACACTCAGAAGGCAGATAGAGCTCTCTGAGTGCAAGGTCAGCTCGGTCTATATAGCAAGTTCCAAACCATTCATGGCTCCATAACAAGACCCTGTCCAAAAAAATATATTTTTAAACCCTCCAATTTCAATAACAAAAATGGAATAAGAAATCATTTTGTGGGGCTGGAGAGATGGCTCAGTGGCTAAGAGCACTGTCTGCTCTTCCAGAGGTCCTGAGTTCAATTCCCAGCAACCACATGGTGGCTCACAACCATCTATAATGAGATTTGATGCCCTCTTCTGTCATACATGCAAATTGAACACTCAAATAAATTAATTAATTAATTAATTAATTTAAAAAAAGAAATCATTTTGTTAGAGTGAAACAGCCCAGGCACAAAAAGACAAGTACATCCTAGTTGCATTGACATGTGAAATCTAAGGAAGGTGAGGCATAGAAGCTGAGGGCCAAGTGTTAACTACCAAAGGTTTCGTGGTAAGAAGAGAAAGGGAGAGGTAGGGAAGACCAATGAGTACTAAATTTCAGCTAGATATGAGCAAGAAGTTCTAATGGCTTTTAATCCAGAATTGTTATCTTCCAAGATTTACCAAAATCACAAATACAGAAGAAAAAGGAGAGGAATGTGGCATGTGTTTTCTTGGGTCGCTAAGAAAATGTAGAGTTGTCACCGGGGGCCATGTTAATGTGAGTGGCCTGTGCACCCACCTAATACCATGTGGATGTCCATGGTCTGTGCCGCCACCTGAAGCCATGTTAATGTCCATGGGCTGGGCTGCCACTGGGGAACATATTGGTGTCCGTGGCCCATGTTGCCCTGGAGCCCATGAAATGTCTTTGGCCTGTGCTATTGCTGAGGGTCATGCTGGTGTCTCTGGTCTGCACAGCCAGCAACTGGAAACCATGCTGAGGTACGTAGCACATGCTGAAGCTAGCGACCATGTGAATGTCGATGGTCTGGGCGGTGGCCAGAAACCTCATGGGAGACCATGATCAGTGCTCCCACACTCTGTAAAAGGCAAGGAAGCTGCTTTGCTGTGGTATCGATGACAGTTGAAAAACAGAGTCATAGAAGGCGTCTGTAACAGCCTCTACTCATACCCCACCTCCCCCCAAAAAAGTAACATACTAGACAGAAAGCCAGTGAAAAGAATTCTTTAAAATAGTGACAAGGGTGCTGAAGTGTAACTCTCCACAGCTGATGGCTTCTGGCAGGTTGGACATTGGGAGTTTGACCATGCTCTGTGAGTATATATGCAATACATAGTGGACTTGGTCTTCTTCTTCTTCTTCTTCTTCTTCTTCTTCTTCTTCTTCTCCTCCTCCTCCTCCTCCTCCTCCTCCTCCTCCTCCTCTTCCTTCTTCTTCTTCTTCTTTTCCTCCTCCTCCTCTTTCCCCTCCTCTTCCTCCTCCTCCTCTTCTTCCTCTTCCTCCTTCTTCCTCTTCTTATTTTTTGCTAGGAGGTCACAAAGAAGAGTGGACCTGAAAGGACTGGAAAATAACTATGATTGGTGTGCATGATGTGAAAGTCCCAGATAACCAGTAAAAAAATATTATGTTGAAAAAAAGTTTAAGTGTGTGAGCCTATTAGAAGTGTGACATTTTCCAGACATCAAGGGAATGAGTAATGTTCAATGAGGAATGCTGCAGTAATGTTACCATGGTAAAACAACGCCACCAATGTGCTGTTGGCACTGTTGCAAACAAGCAAGTTAAGGACAAGATTCTGGATAAGAGAAATCACTGAGCACACTGACAGCCAAGAGAAATCCACTAAATGGGTGAAGAAAAAAATAATCAGAAAAAAAAAGGGGGAAGCCAAAGAGAAAGGTACCAGGTTCAAAGAAAACACCAGCCTACACCGCCCAGAGATGAACACTGGGAGCTAACAGAAAGAAGGCAGAGATGTGGGAGCCCATTGGCTGACCCATAACCTAATGAATGTAGGTAAATATATGACATAAAAAGAAAGTTCTGGGGCGTGCGTGCACATGTGTGTGTTTGTGTTTGTGTGTGTGTGTGTGTGTGTGAATGAAAATCATTTTATATTTTAGTATTAATTAAAATGTAATTATATTGTTTCCTCCTTTACCTTTCAACCCCTCTCACATCCGTCTCCCCACCCACCTCATTTCAAACCATGCCTTTTATTGTTCATTGTTTTACATAAATAACTATTTGAATAAATACATAAATGCAGCTTATTGAGCCTTAGTGTTCCTTGTATGTATATTTTTACAGGTCTGGTGACTTGGGATTAGACTGACCGTTTAGGGTGCTTGTTTAGGGCGAAGACCTTCTCCCCATCTTAGTAGTCTTTAACTGCCTGCAGTTCTTCATTTAAGGGTGGGGCCTAGTGATAGTCCCCCATCCACATTGGCACGTCAACTGGTCATGTAGCTATTCAGATCTTGTTTGAGCAGCCATATTCTTCAGACTTCATGGGTATAGCTCCTCTATTACACCTAGAAAACACAAGCTTGCAGCAGACTTCCCGGTCCTCTAGCTCCAAAAATCCTTCTGTCTCCTCTGTTGCAATGCATCCTGAGCCTTAGGTGTAGAGGTTGTGTTACAGATGTATCAACATGGCTGGACATGCCACAATCAGTTGTTCTCTGCATCCTGACTAGTGTAGGCTTTCTGTAATGGTCTCCGTCTGCTGCATTTAAAAAAATAAAATTAAATTAAAAAATTAAAAAAATAAAAAACTTTTTTCTCCTTCTGTCACTGGCCTAGAGGAGGGGAATAGGGTGAAAGAGGGAGGGGAGGAGGAATGGGAAGATACAAGTGAGGGGATAACAACTGGGATGTAATCTGAATAAATTATTTAAGCAAAAAAAAATAAAATTAAATAAAAAAGAAAACTAAAATAAATAAAATTTGTATGAAAAAGGGAAAAAAACTTTTGATGAGGCATGAGAGGTACACTTATCTGTGGAAAAAGGATAAGTACTTAAAACGCAGTTAGGAATTATATTAGTTTAGGAATGAGCATTATTAGCTGAGTGAAAAGAACTAAGAACTCAGACTCCATCTTAGGCCTGCCCCTCCCCCTCTCGAGACACACAGGCCTTCCTTCCGTTCTGGGAAAGCAGAAGGACCACCTATTAGTCCAGGACAGACAGATGCTCCCAGGCCCGAGATAGATTGCTGTTTGCTGGCTCCACACGCTGTTGACTCCCTAGTCCCTAGCGAATCCTGCCAACTCCTGCCTTGTTAAAAAATAATGAGGCCATCTGGTACTGACCAGCCCAGATAAGACTGCCCTCCCCCTCCCTGTACATGCCTTTCTGCTAATCATTTTTGCTTTTAAGAGACTGTTACGAGCCTGCCCTTTGTCATGGTTTCCAAATCCATTTTTTGAAACCTCGTCCCTGGATTCTGGTAACTATTTTTCCTGGAAAAGTAAACATTTTGCTCCAATACAGGATGTCCTTGGTGTTTCGTTTGCACTACTCCAGAGCCAACATGAGCTCTGTGAATTCACTAGCCTAGGGTAGTTGACTAGTTTCTTAGTACCTGTCTGTGACTACAAATACCTAAGTGCCACCACGTCATCTTTAGTGCTATCTTACCATCCTGATCGTTCTTGTGGTTCAAAGGTATGACAGGTGGGCAGGCCTCCCTTGGAAGCTAGCATAGCATCTTCATGTATTTTGAAAGCTAGGCCACAGGAAGAAGGCTTTTGGGTCAGATTCAGTTCAATTTCTCTGAGACCTGTGTCTGAGGAATATGTTGTCTTCCACAGTATAGAGTAATCTTCAAACTCTGGGAGGCAACCAAAAGAAACAGCAATAATCTGTATTGTTTGGTAGTCACTTGGATTCCTCTGACCAACAACTCAAAAGGAGATTTCTCATACTTGATGGTTTTTTTAAAGATAGTCTATGGTTTAGGGGACAGCATTATCACTCCAAGTAAGACTGTAGGTATGTATGCATATCTGTGTGCATATTCCTTTATGTAATATGTGTAATTTTAGGTAAATATAAAATAATGTGATTCTTTATGTCTTTTTTTCAAACATCCTAGTGTGTTTTTTTTTTACTTACACCCTTTTTTTCTTTCTATATTGGCCTCTCTGTCTTATCCCCAATTAAAGGTCCCCCCATTTTTTCCACAGATGAGAAAGAATATGCAGTGTTGGTCTTTCTTGCTTTGGGCTACCTCACTCTATATTTTATTTATTTATTTATTTATTTTTCCTCTGTGTAGCCTTGACTGTTTCACTGTCCTGGACTCTCTTTGTAGTCCAGGCTGGCCTCAAACTCACAGAGATCTGCCTGTCTCTGCCTCCCAAGGGCTGGGATTAAAGGCATGTGCCACCACACCCTGGCTTTTTTTTTTCCTTTTTTAATATATTTATTTATTTCCTTTTTTAAAATTTAAGACAGAGTTCCTCTGGTGTATCCTTGGCTGTCCTGGACTTGCTTTGTAGACCAGGATGGCCTCAAATTCACAGAGATCTGCCTGCCTCTGCCCCACTGAGTGCTGGGATTACAGGAGTGCACCACCTTGCCCAGCTAGTATAATATTTTCTAGGTCTATCCATTTATCTGAAATTTTCATGATTTCACTTTCTTTTTCTTTTCTTTTTTTCTTTTTATTGATTCTTTGTGAATTTTACATCATTCATCCTAACCCCACTCACCTCCCGGTCCCTCCATATTCAACCTTTGCCCTTGCAACCTCCCCCCTAAAAAATAAAAATAAAAAAAAGTAACAATTAAAAAAATAAATCTTGGCTCAGAGGTTAAAGGCTCCACCTGCTCTTCCCGAGGTCCTGAGTTCAATTCCCAGCAACCACATGGTGGCTCACAACCATCTATAATGATATCTGGTGTCCTCTTCTGGCCTGCAGGGGTACATGCAGGCAAAACAATGTATACATAATAAAACTTTAAAAATAAATAAATAAATCTTTCCATGGAAACTGTCGTGGTTCACAATGTGTCACATAGTATAACCTTTTGCCCAAATAGCTTCACTTAGAAATGTTCATTGCAATAAGTCATTTGTCTGGCCTCTGGCTTCTGCTACAATACTAGATCCTTCCTGGGACTCCTCTCAGAAGACCTGCTGTTGCTGTGAGTCACGGAGGTCCTGAAGTTTTGGGTCTGCAGGACCGGCCCCTTCACTTGCTCCAGCAGCTCATAGATGGGGCAGATGTTGGGGTGGGCCAACTCCAAGCCCTGGATCTGGACCTGGGTGGTGGCTGTACTAGCCAGACACCAGCTCCCCCATACCCAAGCCACCAGGGCCAACTCTCCCGTGCTGCCCCGGCAAGGGGCGGGGCCAGCCTCTCCTTTGCTCACACCATCTAGGGCAGCTCTACTGCTCCACCCCGGTAAGGGGCGGGGCCATCTCTCCTGCTCCAGGCAGCCAGTCAAGAGCAGGGCCTGGTCTCCAGGGTGCTGTAGCCAGAGAAGGGTGGGGTCATCCCTCCTGCACTTACGCCATTAGGCCAGCTCTCCAGCACCCATGCCACCAGGGCCAGCTCTCCCACACTGTCCAGATGAGGGACAGAGACGTGCAACACCACCACAGGCACCACTGAGCAATAGCTGGTGAGAGGCGGAGCCAGCTCAATGCAGCTCTCAGAAGTCAAAACATGACCCCAGGCAGCATCCCAGACCACAGAAATCCACATGACATTTGGTGGTAACATGGGCCACTAACATCTACATGGCAGGGCCAGGGACTCAGACATGGCCCTTGGAGGAAAGACAAGCCTGAGCATCATCATGGACTCAAGTTCAGGCTATTTACATCAGACTGTTCCTCACTGATATCAAGTCTCTAGTTTCCCCTCTCTTCATAGTGCACACCCTGCTCCACTTCTCTTTGTCTCCCATCCCTCTGCCACACACTTGCTCATCATAGTGGCATTGCGTCCTCTGGCTGTCTCCACCTGCCTGCGCCTTGTGGTGGGAGGGACCTCTGATTTTATTTCTCTTTACAGCTGAATAGTCTTACATTGTGTATATGTTCCCACACTTTGATTATCCATTTTTCAGTTGTAGGACATTTATGTTGTTTCATCTCCTGGCTACTGTGAATAGAGTGGCAGTGAACGTGGCTGAACAAGTCTCTGTGGATCAAGACTTTGGGGATCTGCCAAGGAGTGGAATAGCTAGGTAATATAGTAGATTTATTTTTAAATGTTTGAGAATTCTCAACATTTATTTCTAGGATGACTGGACCAGCTTGTAAACTCACCAAGCTCAAATGAAGGGTTCTCTTTCCCACATCTTTACCAGCATTTGTTGCTGGTTGCTTTACTGACCTTTGCCATTCTGACTGGGGTGAGAGGAAACCTCAAAGTTGTTTTTATTTGCATTTCCCTTATTGCTAAGAATGATGAACACTTTTTGAGATGTTTCTTAGCCACTCTTATTTCTTTTGAGAACATTTCAGATTCATAACCCACTTTAATTGGATCATTTATTTTTCAAGATATTTAGATATTTTGAATACAAATTCTCTGTCACAAGACAAGGTGGTAAAGACTCTCTCCAGTTCTGTGGGCTCCCTCTTCACTAAAGTGATTGTTTCCTTAGCGATGCAGAAGTGTATTCGTCTTGTGAGGTGCTGCCTGCCAGCTGTTGGCCTCAATTCCTGGAAAACTGAAGTATTACTCAGAACATCCTTTCCCACATCTATATCATGTAGGCTACTGCCTGTATTTTCTTCTAGCAGTTTCCGTGTTTCAGGTTGCATGTAAGGTGTTTGGTCCATTTGGAGTTAGCTTTTGTGCAGGGTGATAGACATTGATCTGATTTTGTCCTTCTGCAAATAGATATTCAGTTTTCCTGGCACCGTTTTTTGAAGATGCTGCCTTTTTTCCAGTGTATGTTTTTTACTTCTGTCTTAGTCAAACTCCTATGGCTGTGAAGAGACACCATGACTACAGCAGCTCTTATAAGGGAGTGCATTTAAATGGGGCTGGCTTACAGGTTCAGAGGTTTAGTTCACTGTCTTTATAAGGGGAAGCATGGGGGCTCACAGGCAGGCATGGAGATGGAGACGTAGATGAAAGTTCTACATTCAGATTGGTACCCAGCAGGGAGAGAGATGGGGGGGAGGGGAGAGAGAGAGAGAGAGAGAGAGACAGAGAGAGAGAGAGAGACAGACAGACAGACAGACAGACAGACAGACAGACAGACAGACAGAGACAGAGAGAGAGCCTGAGTCTGGCTTGAGCATTTGAAATCTCAAAGCCCACCCCCAGTGACACACTTCCTCCAACAAGGCCACACCTCCTAATAGTGCCGCTCTTTATGATCCTATGGGGACCATTTTCATTCAAACCACCACAACTTCTTTGTCAACGAAACATGTGGCTACATATACTAATGTTTGAATGTTCTGTTTTTGTTCCACGAGGCTACATGTCTGATTTGGTGCTGGTACCACATTGTTTTTATTACTATTTTTCTACTGCTCTTGCAGAGGCCTGAGTTTATTTCCCAGCACACACATTGTATGGCTCACAACCAGAAATAACTCCAGACTCAGAAATATCCAACACCTTAGGCCTCTGAGTACATGTGCACACACAAGTATACACACTGACACACATACACAAGCATACACACTCACACACAAGCATACACACACTCAAACACAAACATATACACACTCAAACATACAAGCATGCACACTCACACACAAGCTTATGTACTCACACACACTTAAAAAGTAAAAATAGGCCAGGCATGGTGCCGCATGCCTTTAATCCCAGCCCTCGGGAGGCAGAGGCAGGCGGATTGCTGTGAGTTCCAGGCCAGCCTGGTCTACAAAGTGAGTTCAGGACAACCAAGGCTACACAGAGAAACCCTGTCTCGAAAAACAAAAAACAAAAAAACAAAAAAGTAAAAATAAAAATAAATATTTTTAGAAAATCATACAGGTCTATACTAAATGAGATAACCCAGGCCCAAAAAGACAAATGCTGTGTCTATTTTCTCATGAGTGGTTAATAGCTTTACGTTTTTCAGTTTGTGTGTTACTAGCAAGATTGGACACATGACCTCTGTGCTCCCTATGGCCTTGTCAGCTAGCTCCCCTTCTCTAGCTCTGCCCTCTGAAGGAAACGCAACTTGTGTCACAGACGCAGGCTTCACCCACACTCACTACTGTCCTCGGTGGTGGCATCTACAAAATGCCGGGATCTCTGCTGCGCCTTCTGGGCTGCACCTTCACCAATGACCTCTCCCAGACTCTCTGCAGAGACTCTGGCCACCTCAGCTTCTCCCCATGACCCCTTCAGTTCTGGAATGTTCCCTGCCACTGGGGCTGCACCTTCATTAGTGGCCTCTCCCAGCCTTGCATAGTGCCGTGGCTCGGTGCTCTTGGTGACTGTTTCACTCCTTCAAAACCCACACCACCTGCTTCTCACTCAGAAGCTATTTATGGGATTATTTTCATGTATTTTGACAAGTTGAAGTGTTTTCACTGATTGAGGAAACAAGCAATGACAGTGCAATATATAAATATTAGAATTAATATTTTAAGGACTAAATATTACCTCCACTGCTTTAGCAATACTTGTAATTAAATAATATAGAATGATTTAAAAGAATGAAAGAGAGAAAGAAAGAAAGAGAGAAAGAGAGAAAGAAAGAAAGAAAGAAAGAAAGAAAGAAAGAAAGAAAGAAAGAAAGAAAGAGATTTACATTGCCACAGCAAAGCTAGAAGGGTAGATCTATTAAGAAGACCTTTGACATCAAACATGGGGCTATAGGAACTGGAGTTTCCCCTGTGGGGTTTCTATCTTGCTTTGGTCCAGTATTTTCTTATTATGCTCCTGTCCCTCCATTTTGGAATGGTAATATATATTTTTGTGCCATTGTATGTGGGAAGTCTGTGATTTTATTTTTTTATTTTACAACAAATGGATATGAAGAAATTGACCTTAGGCTCAGAAGAGAATGTGGAACCTAAAACTGTAGGGTTTGTTTTTTTGTTTTTTGGTTTTTTTTTTGTTTTTGCAAAGTGGACTAAATGCATTGTGAGATATGTACACAAGCCTATGAGAGGCAGGGAATGTCGTAGTCTAAGTGAAAATGGTTCCTATAGTTTCAGTTTTTGAATTCTGGTTCGCGGTGGTGTCTGTGGTCCCGGATGCTTCTGAAGTCCTTGTCTGGGTTCATGGTCCTACTGCACTCTGGAGCCGTGTTGTGGTCTGACTGTCACTAGAAGCCCGATTTGTGCTCCTGCTGACTGTAAAGGGCAAGAAAGCTACTTTTTTCAGTAATATCGATGATTGCAGACGCATAGTTAAGAAAGAGAGCCATGGAAGGCTTTTGTGACAACTCCTACCCCTACTCCAACTCCCAACTCCCCCAAAAATGTACCAGCCTAAACAGGAAGCCGTTGAAGCGAAATATATATATATATATATATATATTCCTTTTTTTTTTTCTTCTGGCCTTCTGTCATCAAAGCCTTATGTCTTTACATGAGCTTTGGTGGAGGTCGTGGTGCAGCCCCAGCAAGTTTAAACCATGGAGGAAGTGACCAGTCCTTCTGGGCTTCACGAGATGGATTGCTGACCACCTTGCTGTGAATGGCACAGCTCACGCAGGAACGCATCTTGACACAGAGCTTGAAAAGCACATGAGCCTTGCCTCAGAGATGTCCCTGACAGCAGCAGCCTCTACAATGTTCCAAATGATGAACTTCTTCATGGCCTTGTCCCAGGCACGCACCAGACGCAGTTCGCGCATTGAATTGGCTGCACGTGACCACGCCCTTTTTAGCAAGACCGTTGTTTCATCTTTTTTTGGTCATCTTGGAGCCAAGACCCAAAAAAGTGAAGAATACTCTTAAAAGTGAGAGAAGGATGCTGAGGCTCGCTCTTCACAATCAATGGCTTCCAGTGGGAAGGCCGGAGGGGAAGGACCCAGTTCTGTTTAAAGGGCATGAGAGTTTGACCATACTTCAGTGAGTATATTGATCTCCAAATTAAAAAACAGTTCCACTTATGAAAATTAAAGCATAGGTTTAAATGTAAAGATAATATAAAATTAATTGCCGTGCTTGTACTTATAATTGTTAAATATTTGAGATATTTTCTGGTGTTTGACTTATTGAGTATGACTCAATAAGCATAATTGGTTTTAAGTAATATATATACAATTAAGCCATTAAATTTTTAAATGTATAAAAATACAAAGTATGTGACTGATTAAAATATTAAAGGAATTTAAACTATTCCTACATTAAAAGATTTTTATAAGCCAAGTATGGTACTGCATGCCTTTAATCCCAGCACTCAGAGGCTGGTGGATCTCTGTGAGTTTGAGGCCAGTCAGAGATACATAGTGGGGCCATGTCTCAAATAAGTAAATACTGTGAGAAATAAAAAGATTTTGAAATAAAGATGTAAATAATGATTATATAATAATTAATAATAACTACTGGGGTCAAGATTCTGCTACAACTTGATCAAACCGGTGCCTGATTCTCTATTTAAAATGATAGAGTTTTCTTAAACATTGGTCTGCTCATGGTGACATCTACAAAATCTTTGAAATGTTCACAAAACAAAGATTTTGCTTAATCCTTTTAGTAATGAGACATTTGAAACCTGAAATTAGATTTCCCCAAATACTGTTTACATATTTTATCACTGAGCAAATTACATTGTTGGCTCTGTTTCTTAACTATTAGACTTTATTATACAATCCAACAATCCTATGCAAGAGGGAAAAAGGGTTAAAGGGAAACAAGAGTGAACCTTCCGGTATCTGTTCCACAGGACGGATCCCCAGGTGTCTCTGGCCTGCACGCTGGTAAGCTAGTCCTTTCCCCAATCCACGCCTCTCTCAGGCGTGCAAAGGCCAGTCTGGGTCAGGACTGTCCACTTCTATGTTCGATTAGAAACACAATAGCCCAGCCAGAGTCCCGTCCACCCCCACCCCCACCCCCACCCCACCCTCACCCCCCGACCCAGGATGGCTCCATCAACGTGTTGTTTCCAAAGGACAAAGCCCGCCAAGACTGCTTTCACCTGGAACAAAGCTTACACTCCTTCCCACATTACATGTCATCAAAGGTCTTATTTCACTGGACAAAATTTAAATCTATTTGTAAATTTGGCTCATTATGCAAATTTCATCAAGTGTATAGTCTCTGGTCACTAGGTTAATAATTTAAAAGTTTAAATGTTACTGATAAACTGTGGCTTCCTACAGCCTATACTTTTATATTCCTTATACCTGCTGTAATTGCAAAATGTATAAAATTTTGCTGGGTTATTCCTCAGTAGTCATTTGATAATAACACAGGCAAAGGGCTGGAGAGATGGCTCAGAGGTTAAGAGCACTGTCTGCTCTCTTCCAAAGGTCATGAGTTCAATTCCCAGTATCCACATAGTGGCTCAGGACCATCTGTAATGAGATCTAATGCCTTCTTGTGGCAGGCAGGCACACATGCAGGCAGAATACTGCATAAATAATAAATAAAAACACACATACAGGTAAAGATAGTATTAGGTACTTCTGGAATATTTTCTCAGACTCCATCTTAGCTAAAACACTTGGGGAAATTAATACTTAAACTCTTCCAAACTAGAATACCTATCTCCTCAATCTGCTGCCTTTGCTTCTTCAAAATACAGTGTTTATTAATTTAATATTGAATAAAATACTTCTATGCTATATCTATTTTAAAATTCCAAGCTATATCTGTACTGTAAAACTCCTATAAGTGTAAAGAGTTAAAGTGTTACAGGTCCAAAGCCAAAATTATTTTGAGCTATCTTGGCCTTTTTAACAGTCAATCTCTTATTACCTTCCCGCCTATGTGACATTTTGTGACCATAACTCAAAACTAAGGTGATTAACTTTAAAGAGATTTACAAAACCCCTATTAAAACCAATCTGTGCTGTTATACTGTCCCTAACACCCTCTAAAACAAAAGCTCAGATCCTACAGACACTCCTTCCCATGGTACCTGTCCTGTCATTAAATCGTCTATTACCCTCCTTGTTCCCAAAGCAGGTCAGGTCTTGCCCATTGACAGCCCTGTAAGGGGGCTGGAGAGATGGCTCAGTGGTTAAGAGCACTGTCTGCTCTTCCAGAGGTCCTGAGTTCAATTCCCAGCAACCACGTGGTGGCTCACAGCCATCTATAATGAGATCTAAAGGCCAGTCCATTGCTCCATTGCCCCCAGATCAGTGTTGACTGCTGGCAAAGCACCCACTGTGCCTGCATCTCACCGGGCTTGCATCTCACGGGGCCAGCGTCTCACTGTCCTGCCTTCTGGCCAGTTTCGAGTGTCCGGCCATCTCCTCCACGGTGCTTACCACGGCAGCTAAACAAAGGGCTTGTAGCACTTGCGGATTATGCCAGGGTTTTGAAACTCTGTTAACAGCAATCTCGTTTTAAATGAGTTAAATGTAATGTCCAGAGGAAAACTCATTCCCACATCCCCACAGTGAGACCGGACGCCTCACCTAGCGCACGGGCCTCTCCCTGAGCTCACTGAGCCACTCCGGAGAGAGAAACAGGACCTTTGATCTCGAGGGCCCTCTGTTCCTGTCCAGAAGCAAACAGTGCCTGGACCGGCTTGCTGGACACAGAGTGACACATCAATACCTCCAGCATCACAGTTTTAGCTGGGCTTCCTTAACTGACTACTGATATTAACTGATATTGTAACCATCAATGTAATGTTTTGCTATTTACCCCCTGCATCTACCTACCGTTTTTATTCACTCAAAAGCAAAAGCACATCTATGGTAGATCACACTTTGGACTGATAGTACACAAAAAGATTTCTGACTTACGTTCCGTCTTATGTTTTCTATGGGGTTTGCCCAAGAACTTGCAAAGCTCCAAACTGTAATAATACACATACAGGTAATATTAATGTATCACATTATGCTATAGATGCAGTTTGGATCCAACTGTTTGTTAATGTTAGTATGCATTATAGTATTGAAAGAAAATGTTAGAAAGATATAAAAAATGGAAAAAAAATTTTAGTAAAGAATGATTTGTATATAAAGATCAAGATGGGTGGTTATATTTTCAGAATAGAAAAAAAAACAGAAAGCCCAAGTGAATTTTAAAAGGTGTGAATAAGTTATGCAAAAGATGTAAAACGAATGAGACTTATTGATAGATAAATGGGTGGCCAATAGACAGATAGATGGAATGTTAAAAACATTTACGTCAAAGTTCAATCAGACATATAGTTAAATTATTTTGTTATTGATCTACTCTTGGAAGCACAGGAACAAAAATGTATATCTAATCAAGATTTATCCAAAAGTATTCTATTTCTGCCTACGCTTTACCTAAATATCACACAATAGTTAAAAGTACCAGACGAGCCAGGTGTGGTGTTGCATGCCTGTGGTCCTAGCACTCAGGAGGCAGAGGCAGACAGATCTCTGTGAGTTCGAGGCCAGCCTGGACTACAAACCTGACCCATTGTTTGCTTCATCATCACCAGTTACCTTAGCTTTGGTTAGGCTTCCTGCTGTGTTTAAGACCATGCTGGTGGTGGTATGGCTGGAGAGATGGCTCAGAGGTTAAGAGCACTGGTTGCTCTTCCAAAGGTCCTGAGTTCAATTCCCAGCAAACACATGGTGGCTCACAGCCATCTATAATGTGATCTGGTGTCCTCTTCTGGCCTGCAGGTGTACATGCAGGCAGAACATTGTATACATAATAAATTAATTTTTTAAAAAAAAGACCATGATGGTGGCCAGAAGCAGTCACTCTCTGCTTTGCTGTCTAGGGCTGGTCCTCAGGAGTCAGTTAGCCTTAGAAAGAACCCCCTTCTCCCCCACCCTCCCTCTTACTAGTTGTTCCATCTATGTGAAGACAAGTCAAAGGCTTTGATTGACCATGGCTTATCTTGGAAGCAGGAAAGAACATTTCTTGTGTTGATTTGTAGACTGGACACTAAGGACACTAGCTAGAGAGCACCCATTGCCATCTCCGTGGCCAAGAGAACGAGTGACTTGCTAGCATTCCAGGGCATTTTGAGTGATGTTCCATAGTCCACTTGGACATAGCTGACCTTGTATGGCAAGGGGAAAATATCATTTCTTTTAATCCTTTTGTCCACATTACTGTAGCCACCATGTGTGGTTATCAAACATCCAGAAGGGTGCTTACACTTGTATGGTACTTTTAACTATTGTGTAATAGTTAGGTAAAATTTGAACAGAAACCATGTACTTTTGATAAGTCTTGATAAGATAAACATCTTTGCTCTTGTGCTTCCAAGGATAGATCAATAGCTTTTGATAATTTAAATATATGCTTGACTGATGCCTTTTCATTCTTTTGTTCACATTACTATTGTTATACCGAGATCACTCAGCATAATACTGAGATCACCCAGATCTCAAGACCGCCAAAAAAGACCACCAGGACTCGATACTGATGCAACAAACACAGGGTCCTGTATTACAGGCTCAGAGCTTCGGATCACAATCCTTCCTGATGCAGCAGGATAGGACAGTGACCCCAGAACTTGCTTTGTAGACCAGGCTGGTAAGTGAGTAAATATGAACCACGCTCACTCTGAACATGCGTTACTAACTTTGGTTAAATGTGCAAATTCAATATTAATAAATGGGGCTGGAGAGAGGGCTCAGCAGTTAAAGCATTTATTTCTCTCGCAGAGGATCCAAGTTTGAGTTTCAGCACCCACATGGTGATTTAAAGCCACCCATAAGTCCAGTTCCAGAGTATCCAACACTGTCCTCTGACATCCAAGGGGCATCAGATATACAAGTCTGCACACTTGTATACATGCAGGCAGAGCATGCAGAAGCATAAAATAAATCAGCAAATTTTACAAATGATTTTTAAAAATTGTTTTTGACAGTCTCAATATGGAGCCCTAGCTAGCCTAGAACTAGGTACGTAGACCAGGCTGGCTTTGAACTCACAGAAACCCACCTGCCTCTGCATGTTGGGATTCAAAGCGTATGCCATCACACTTAGCAAATTTAAAGAAAAGAAACGCAATAGAGGCCAGGCATGAGTTGCACTTCTTTAATTCCAGCACTCAGGAGGCAGAGGCAGTCAGGCCTCTGGAGTTTGAGGTCGATTTGTGCTACACAGGGAGTTCCAGGCCATACAGGGCTATAGTGTGAGATGTCCCTCCCCCACAAAAGATACGAAGTGAAACTAACATGTTTTACCATTCCATACTTCTTTTTAGAAGGTGGGGCTGGTGTAATGGCTCAGGGGTAACAGTGCCAAACAGGCTTAGTGACCTGCATCATGTGTTGGACCACATTCACAGCTATCCTGGGTACATGCAAGCCCAGGCCTTGGGTTGGACATGTCATGCAGGAAGCCATGAGCACACCTAGCATTCACATCTTAGTTTCTACATATCATTTTTCAGCACAAGGCACGACAGCAATTATAGAAATTACTCACTGTACAGCTTGCACAGGAAAATTCTAAGTGAGCTTAGAGCACCTTGAAGTTCCAGAAAGAAAATGTTCAGAAATCAAATGAAGTATATCGAGTACAAATACAGGAACTAACCTAAAAGAACTGTCTGTCAAGGCCAAAGCTGAAACAATCTCCCGGTAAAACAATGTATTGGATTAACCAAAGTATGAAAAATAAATAGCGTGTGCCCCCTAAACGGTGTGATGACAGGTAATCTACATACTTGCTTAGTATCTTCCCAAGACCCACAATTACAGTTAGTCATGGGGAAAGATTCATAAGATACCCATGGCAGTTTGATGAAAAATGTCCCCCCAGGCTCACACAGTTGGACATTTGATGATAGAACCTTTAGAAGGTGCAGCCTCCCTGGAGGAAATGCATTGTGGGGAGCTGCCCTTAGTGGGTCTTGGCTTAAAACATTGGGCAACTCCACCTTGTCTGTAGACTCCATTTTCCTCTGCCTGGCACGTAGCCGGCTGGGGTAAGGCCAGGCCACTCTGCCGGACCCTGGGTACTGCTGCCTGACACATAGCGGGCTCACCCCAGTCCTGGGAGGCCGCTTGCTTATCTTGCTTCCGTAGCTGCGTTCCCTCAGAGCCCACTCCCTTATCTTGGAATTCTTCCTGCCAAAGACGGATAGCAGGATATCTGCTGTTAGGTTCCCACAGCAACCCCGCTTACCCCAAATGCCCTTGGCCCCAATATTGCCAATATAAACCCTCTAAGAATTTTCTTTCTTTTCTTTTTTTTTTATACAGTATTCTGCCCGTATGCCTCAGAGGTTAGGAGCACTGACTGATCTTCCAAAGGTCCTGAGTTCAATTCCCAGCAACCACATCGTGGCTCACAACCATCTATAATGAGATCTGGTGCCCTTTCTGGCATGCAGGTGTACATGCGGGCAGAACATTGTATAAATAATAAATAAATCTTTAAAAAAAAAAAGAATTTTCAATAAACGGGGCTTGATGAGAATCCAGATTTGCCCGCATTTCTTCCTGTCCCCTGTCTTTTGTTCACTCCCGCACCCCTTTTCCCAGGTTCCGTTTGAAGACCCTGCGGGGAGCTGGGCCAGTGCATCACCGATGGCAGGCTTCGGGAGTTTACACGTTTGCTCTCAGCTTCCCACTCCTGCCGCCGTGCCTGCCACTCACTGCCATGTCTCCCCAACCACCACAGCCTCTTCTCTCTCTCTCTCTGAAACCTTAAGTTCTCACGTCCGTTAGCTGCTTCCGGTCGTGGCACTGAGTCACGGGAGCAACAGAAACTAGGTCGTGACAAAGAGGAAAACACTTGGCCACTGTCACGGACTGAGGGTACTAGAGAAAAGTGACAACCGTGTGAAATGTGCTGCTTCTGCAAATAAAGAAAGGACACTGAAGTAAAGCTGGGGAAGCCCAAGGAAGGTTCGTAATTTGGTTCCCTGTTTTATATGTGTCCGTTTCTTAGTTGATGCATCCTGAAAACACCAGATCTTAACACTGGGAGATATTTGGCAGCATGTAGGAATTCTCTGAATTATCTCTGAAGCTCTGATATAACTGTAAAATTATTACAAAGTAAAAAAAAAAAAAAAAAAGCTATTTAAATACAACACATTTCTTACTACATGAATAATCTCATTTAAAAATAGAAGATCCACATTAATCATACTAATGTGCTAAAAAGATGCATAGACCTCAAAACCAAAAATAGTTTCTAAAAATATGAGATTGAAAAATATTTGCTATTGCTGGAGAGATGGTGCAGAGGTTAAGAGCACTGGCTGGTCATGAGTTCAATTCCCAGCAACCACATGGCGGCTCACAACCATCTGTAATGAGATCTGGTGCCCTCTTCTGGCCTGCAGGCACACATGGAGGCAGAGCACTGTATACCTAACAAATAAATCTTTTTTAAAAAAGAAGAAGAAAACTATTTGCTAGTGCTTAACCAGTTTTATTATTTGAATCCTAAAGAACAGTTACTAAGATTAGCACAGCCACACTAGCGTATGCCTGAGAAAAATCCTAACCATGTTTGAAGTATTTGTTTTGTTTTGTTTTTCGAGACAGTTTCTCTGTGTAGCCCTGGCTGTCCTGGACTCATTCTGTAGACCAGGCTGGCCTCGAACTCACAGCAATCCACCTGTCTCTACCTCCCAAGTGCTGACATTAAAGGCATGCACCACCACCGCCCAGTGTTGAAAGATTTTATACAACAAACGTTAACTAAATACTAACGTAATGATACAATTTCTTCACAAGACCAAAAGTAACATTACCTGTGTCAATGATAGACAATTAAGAGGCACGTGTAAGATTCAAATGGTCACACCCTTCCAAAGAAACTGGACTACTCAAATTCTGTTTTCTCAGAAAGATATGCTAATATTAAGATATTAAGATGGATAGGCACTTACTTCATCTTTAAATTCCCATACTCCTGAGAGAGACAAAATACTTCCTGCTTGGTAGCATGGCATGGTGGAGGGGGAGAGGTCTCTTCCTGCTTGGTAGCATGGCAGTCTTGCTCAAGGCAAGGAAACAAAATGTAGGTCAAGTTTTCCCTACCATCTGGCACGGCAAAAAGAAATGGACTGTGCCCTACACCACCAAAAAAAGTTATATAAAGAGAGGCAAAATTAGGTAGAACTGTAATCTTGATAGGCTGCTATATTCTCTAGGATTCCATGACTCCTAGAGAACCTGTTCTTTTCCTTGTACAGCTGGGCAGTCATGCATTCTTCAACCAGTGGGAACATGCCCTGAATTCTAACACCCTACTTGAAGAAGTCTGGTAGGACACCCATCAACAGCCATCTTGATCTGAGCAAAGATACACAGAGTCATGAAGTAATTTTTGTTTGCCTTCTCTAGAAGCTTCTAGCAATACAAAGATAAAATATTTCAAATTATGTAAAAACATGATCTTTTAAATTTAAAGTCATCAAGATATAAAACAAAGAATAATCATTAAAGATTGATTATGTTTATTCATTAACTTATTACTGTAAGGTGGTACATTTTTTAAAGATGTATTTCCTATTTAAAAGACACTAAAGTCCGCTATCCTTCCTCCAAGTGCCATTGGGCCTCCCCAACAAAGGGACATGGCCAAATATGGGGCACCAGAGAGCCTGTGAAAGTCAGTCCCCAGTCTCCACTTGTTCTGTCCCTTGGCTAGGTCTGGGTAGGGGTTTGATGATGACTGCACGTTTTGTCCTTGGTTGGTGCCTTAGATCAAGCAGAAGCAGACTACCAAGAAGAGACTTGATACCCTAGCACCATATTCGGGGGAAGAGGTCCCCCTCAGTCACAGTCATAGGGAAGGGGGATTGGGGTGAAAGTGGGAGGGAGGGAGGAATGGGAGGATGCATGGGATGGGATAGAAAATGAGATGTAATATGAATTATTTTATTTTTCAATAAAAATGTGTTTAAAAAGACACTAAAGTCTCTTGAGATACTTATAACAATTCACAAATCACATTTATTATGTAAGTAATAAATAAATATATATATATATATACATATATATATATATATATTTGCTTTATCTAGAACAGTGGTTCTTAACATTCCTGATGCTACAACCTATTAATACAGTTCATGTTGTCTGGACCACCAACCATAAAATTATTTTCATTGCTACTTCATAAATGTAATTTTGCTACTGTTATGAATCATATGTAAATATCTGGTTTTTTTAAGATTTATTTTATTTATTATGTATACAGTGCTCTAGCTGCACATACACCTGCAGGCCAGAAGAGGGCATCATATCACATTATAGATTATTGTGAGCCACCATGTGGTTGCTGGGAATTGAACTCAGGACCTCTGGAAGAGCAGTCAGTGCTCTTAACCTTTGAGTCATCTCTCCAGGCCCCATATTTGTGTTTTCTGATGGTCTTAGGCAACCCCTGGGAGAGGGTCAAGCAACCCCCAAAGGGGTCATGACACACATGTTGAGAACCACTGATTTAGAATGCAGTTCTCAGTGACCATTGATGAAACTTCATACTGACCAAGAGTTCTGCATCTTTCTTGTCCTACAAGATCCAAGCTTGTAAGGAAGTCTCTACAGCCTAACAACTACGCTCATATCCAGACCTTCAAGTAAGGTCCTTCATTCTGGACCTTGACTGAAACCAAACTATAGAACAGTAGTCAAGGCACTGACTGAGACTGGGGTGATGGAGCACTTGCCTTCATATACAAAAGCCCTGGGGGCAGTCTCTAGGACCACATAAAACTGGGTGTGGTGGTGTATGCCTGGGATGCCAGCACTCAGGAAGTGAGAGAAAGGGATCAGAAGTTCCAGGTCATCCTCACCCACATAGTAAGTCTGGAGCCAACTCAGTCCCCAGGACTCTTATTAAAAATAAATAAATAAATACTAAAAAGTCAGCCTGGAGAGAAGTTAAGAACACTGGCTGTGCTTACAGAGGTCCCAGGTTCAATTCCCAGCACTCACATGGCAGTTTACAGGTTGTTTGTAACTTCAGCCCTCCGGCTCCGACACCCTCTTCTGACTGTGAAGGGCCAGGCATGCGCATAGTGCATAGACAAACATGCTGGCAAAACACCAATACACATGAAATGAACAAACAGGTTTTTTTTTAAGATACTGAAGATCAAACTTCTATCCTTGCTTTCTCAAAGGTGAGCATGGTACCAAGGTACTTTCCTTTAGTAATAATCAGTTATTTAAAAAGAGGCCATAGCTGGGCACAGTGGTGCACATCTGTAATCCCAGCAGAGGCTGTCAGATCTCTGTGAGTTCGAGGCCAGCCTGGTCTACAAGGTGAGTCCAGGACAGCCAAGACTACACAGAGAAACCCTGTCTTGAAAAACAAACAAACAAACAAAAACCAAGTTATAAGGTGTGGCTATATATGCCACTAAGAAATATGTGTTTTCTACTGTGGCTTTAAAAATCTTAATAGAGACTTGTATCTTTTAAAAAATATAATTCAAGAAATCAACCTGTGAAAATTATGTAGCCTGTGACTGCAACTCTATATTCTATAAGACTATAAAACAATCAGGGGTTAGGAAGGAGAAACAGCTAAGTAGGTGGAACACCAAAGATTTTTAGGCAGCAAAACTGTCGCATGACACTGAAATCATGAACACCTCTCTGTATATATCTACAAAACCCATAAAATATTCATGAAGAGTGTAAGTTACAGACTTTGAGTGATGAAGTCAGTGTTAGAAACATCCCAGCCTGGTATGAGAAGCCCATAGCAGAGGCTGGGAACTCAGCAGGGAGTCGGATACACAGAAACACTATACTTTCATTCAGTGTGGCTGTGACTCTAAACCTGCTCTAAAACATAAGCTCTATTTTAAGAATACTTTAATAAAACTCAATTGTTGGACAAAGCTACAAAAGTCGTATTGCTCTGCTCTGGGCAATGACCAACAGAAGTCAAGGTTCTCACAAGGTCTTGGCTGGCCTGACCAGTATATGGACCACAAGGCCAAGGCTCAGTGATTTGCCTTTTACCTACTCATTTTTCCCATCATCCACCCGGCTCACATTGAACACCTCAGCAAGTTCTCCCTTCTCTGCTACCAAGTACAAAACTCTTTATTCAGAATACAGTAGTTGGCGATGCTGAGAAGAGCTTGGCAGCATTCAAACTGCCTCTGAAAACAATGCCCAAAGGAAGCCTCTTCTCTCAGGGCCCAACCCAAAGTTATTTTCAACAAATTAGGAAAAGAAAATACTTAAAGAAGTGTATCAGAAGATGCCAGGGTCCCCAAGCACCAGTCTTGGCCAGCTCTACAGCAGCTCTGCTTGCCTGGCACGGGAGCAGGGGGCCCCTGAGAACTAATTAGAGAAGGAAGGAAGAGAAGAAAGTGATTATAGTGACTCCCAATTAAAAGTGCAGTGGATCCCGCAGCACTGGGGGACACTGACTCACACAGTTGCATCAGTATCAACTCCCCAAACAGAAAGATAAGCAATGGGGATTGGGGGCCCAAAAGTAGCCCGTACTTTGGCAAGCTTCCACTTCCTGTTCCAAGTTAATACACTTAATACACAAATGGCAATTAAGATGAAAGCGGTTACTTCCTGGTTAGCCATGGTCTTGATTTTCTGTTGCTGTGATGAACCATAACCAAAAAGCAATGTGCAGAGGGAACAGCTTATTTCAGTTTACACCTCAGGTCAACTGCATCCCTGAAGGGAGTCAGGGTACAGACTCAGGGCAGGAACCTGGAGGCAGGAACTGAGGCAGAGGCCATGGAGGAACCCTGCTTACTGCCTTGCTCCCCTAACTTGCTCTGCTTGCTTTCTTATACCATCCAGGACCACAAGTCCAGGAGTGGTGCCATCCCCCATGAGCTGGGTCCTTTCACATCAATCATTAATCAAAAAAAAAAAAAAAAAAAAAAGTCCCACAGACTTGCCTGCAATCTTACGGTGGCATCTTCTCAACTGATACATCTAAGTTTGTGTGAAGCTAACAAAAATGGACAAGGAAAGGCATAAAGAAAACTCCACCATGCCGGGCATGGTGGCACACGCCTTTAATCCCAGCACTTGGGAGGCAGAGGCAGGCAGATCTCTATGAGTTCCAGGCCAGCCTGGTCTACAAAGCGAGTCCAGGACAGCCAAGGCTACACAGAGAAATGCTGTCTCAAAAAAAAAAACAAACAAAACAAAAAGAAAAAAACAAAACAAATCACCATGTAACAAGAAAGTGTTACTAGTTCCATGTAAATTTATTGGGAACGTCTGTCTTATATTCACCCAGAAACCATGAAACCAACGATGAATACCTTCAAACGGCTCACAACCCAAGGCATATAGGCAGATGATTAAGTCACTGGAGCTCCAAGAGAATGAAGACATCAAAATCTCCAGTGACCACTCTTGTCACCTATCACATTAGCTATCACCACATTATACTGTCACCCAAGCTAGAAGCCTGGGAAATCAACTCAGGTGATTTCAATACCAACACCAAGTCTGCCATCAGACACGCTGATCCTTCCTCCTAAACATCTCAATGTGCTTCCTTTCCCTTCTTAGCACAGTATTTAGCTTAGCACAGCAGCTCAGCACGTCTTGTCAGGACTAGTACTGTAATCCCGCTCCCGTGTGAATGTGTGCTGATGCACATGCGCATGCCAGCCACAAGAGGGAGCTGGAGTTACAGGCAGTTGTCAACCATCTGACGAGCTAAGCAGGACACTGAGGAGTAGTGCTCTCCACCAGTGAGTGAATCAACCGCCTTCGCAGCTCTGCTTCTTGTTTTTTATATTTGAAAACTAAACCATGTTTTTAGAATAATGTGATTAGGGATGCATGTGCCTATTTTGAGAGAGCCTTGGTATCAAAGAAACAAAAGAAAACTTCTATTATTTTTTATGAGTTTCTTAATAAGTCTTGTTAAAGGGCTTCACTTCCCTCTTGATTCATTAAACAAAAGATATAATTTGGTTTCAATAATACATTTGCCAGTTTTTATTCTATTGTGATAATAAAAATTGTGAATTTAAAAAAAATGGTGCGCACAACAGTGCTGTTGTCTGTTTATACGTTCATCAGCAGCAAAGCCAGGATCTGAAACCTTAACTGTTTCTAGCGCTAGAGACTTTTGTTTTGGTTTCTTGCAGTTGGTGGAGGCTGAACCGAGGCCTTTACATTCACTGAGTACCCTGCCACTGCTCCAATCGCAGCCGTGGGGTTTCCTTGTATTAAAGATGCAGTATACACGTTCAAGTAACCAGGATATATTTCTAATAAGTAATATGCTACTGCAGTATGACTCAAACATTTTAAACCTCGGCTTGCCCAGCAGTGATGTCTGACAGAAAGAACAAGGAGAGACACACAGAGAAAAAGCTACTCCAGAGAAAAGGCTACTCCAGAGAAAAGGCTACGGTCCTGAGTTCAAATCTCCAGCACCCATGTAAAAAGCCTGCCATAGCTGCATGCGCCTGACACTACAGCACTGACGGGTAAAAAGCAGTGGATCTCAAGTGCCAAAAAAGCAAGCTTCAGGTTCTGGGAGAGATCAAGGCAATAAGGCAAAGGAAGACAGCCTACACCCTGCCCTGGCCTCCTCACTCACGCAAAGAGGAATGCACGCCTGCATGTGCGTTTCCGTGTGTGCGCGCTGTGCACAAGTCACACACAAAATAAGAAATCAAAGTTGTAGGCATGAAGAGTTGGCTCAACACACATGCTGCTCATGTTAACTGCACATATACCACATACATATACACATGCTGCTCATGTTAACTGCATAATACGCCACATATATATACACATGCTGCTCATGTTAACTGCACATATGCCACATACATATACACATGCTGCTCATGTTAATGCCCATATGCCACCTACACACATACATACACACATACTGCAATGCAGAAGATCTGAGTGCAGCTCCCAGCACCAGCAGCTCTCAACTGCCTACAATTCCAGATACACTATTTTGTATAATAATCCCCTCCCAAATAAAAAAAGATGTTATTCAAACAGACTTTAGAGATCTTAAAACCACAAATCCCAATAACATGAGAGAATAAGGAGACAGAACTAGATGGTAAATTTTTTTTCAAACATTTTTAATTTTGTTCCAGCCCTAAGGAAGAGAAAGAACTGTTTTTAGACAGAGTCTTGCTATGTAGTCCTGGCTGACCTGGAACTGAACGTTTAGGGTCCAGCTAGCTCTGAACTCACAGACATCTACCTTCCTCTGCCTCCTAGGTGTTGGAATTAAAGGTGTACCACCACAGCCATCTGAAAATGTTTTTTTAAAAAATTAAATCTGAAAAAAAAACTTTTAAATGTTCAAATATGAAGCCACTAGAAAGTTAAGCCCTCTCAGTAATAAATAGTAAACGGATATGTACATACACAGTAGACTCAGGAAGGAAGCAAGAACGGGTTCTCGGGACTGTCAAAACATCTCAAGACTCCGGGAAAAGAGTCTCCGTGACAGGTCCCAACTGTTCTATGACGGCTTCGTCCTTCCTTCAGGTCAGCACATTAAAGAGGACGGAGAAACAAACGAGGGAAATGGCGGCTCTGAAGAGGGCTGGGCTACCACAGGGAAAAGGAGAGAGATTCAACCCCAGGGGAAGAGAAATGTCCATTCGCAGCACCCACGAGCCTCTCTGTGCACCGCCACTGCCTCTGCGGGATCACTCACACTGTGGCCGTGACGCCACTGTGGCAGAGGCCTGGCTGCTGGGGTTCTGTGACTTTCCATTCACAACCAGCAGGAGAGGCGTTTCCACACGGACGCTGCAGAAGGAATACTCCTAGAAAAGACAGACAGACCAATTCATTACACATCTCGGTCAGAAAAAAATAAAAACTCCCGCAAAGGAACTTTTCCTGCCTACCCTCCCTGCGTGTTCACCCCTTACCTCCAGCTTACACTGCATAAAACTGAACAAAGGGCACAGCTGCTGAGACAGCGAGGGCACCAACAACACAGTTACAAGAATACGAGAGCACCCTCACTCAAGAAAGCACGGTCCTCGCCCTGCCTGAGAGCAGGGTGCCACTAGCTTCTCAGAGAATCTGCCCTCCTCCAGTTTCTACAGAGAGCAGCCAGCCAGCCAGAACCACAGGAACTTGCTAGTCTATTCGTAAAGCCCCAAATTAACCTACCAGACACAAATCAAGATTTCTCCTTTGTATGTTAATGAGAAGCAGGTTATGGGAAGGAATTTAGAGTTTCCTAGTTATGGAAAAGGTGCCAGCTCACCTTCCCAGCTCAGAAGTGTGTTGAGGAAGAGCCTCACCCAAGAAACACTGGACTGGCACTGTCAAGGGCTCTTTTAGGCCGCAGTAAAATTCTCACTAGTCTTTTTTTTTTTTCTTGGAAAGTCCCAAGAAGAATATGAGCAAGTGAGGGGAATAAAAATGGGAGGAAAAATATGAAGGGAATAAAAAGCAATTCACAGACAAAACATAATCAATAAACATAATAAAACACTCAACCTGATAAAATGTATGAAGAAAACAAATCTTTCAAGTAAAACCAGCAAGTAATTTTTTAAGAGTTTTGTTTCAGTATTAAGAAAATTATTGGGGGCAACGGGAGCTGGAGAGATGGCTCAGAGGTTAAGAGCACTGACTGCTCTTCCAGAGGTCCTGAGTTCAATTCCCAGGCCAGCACCACATGGTCCCTCACAACCGTCTACAATGAGATCTGGTGCCCTCTTCTCTAGTGCAGATGTACATGCGGATAGAGCACTATATACTTAATAAATAATCTGGAAAGAAAGGAAGGAAAGAAGGAAGGAGGAGGAAGGAGAAAAGAAAAGAAAGTAAGTTATATGGGCTAGAGAGATGGCTCAGCAGTTAAGAGCCTGCACTGTCCTTCCAGAGGAAACAAGTTTGGTTTCCAGGACTAACATCCGGCAGCTCACAACTGCCTATAACTCCAGTTCCAGGGGATCCAATGCCCTATTCGGGCCTCCAAGGGCACCAGACACATACATGGTGCACATACATACATGATGGCATAACACTCATCCACATGAGAACATAGTAATATATGTATAAAATATATATAAATTAAAAGGCTGGCAAGATGGCTCAACATTTAAAGCACTGGCTATGGCAGCCTGATGGCCGAAGTTTGATCCCCAGAAGCACATGTTTGAAGAAAGAACCAACTCCAGAAGCCATCCTGTGACCTACACACACACCATGGCATGCACATCTGCGTGTGCACTCTCGTACACACACATACACACACACAGTGCCACCCAGTGACCTCCACACACACCACGGCATACACATCCACCTGCACACTCGCTTACACACACACACACACACACACACACATGCACACATGCGCACACACACACACACAGCCACCCTGTGACCTCCACACACTCCATGGCATGCACATCTGCGTGTACACACACACACTCGTGTATACGCGTACACACGCACACTTTTTTTTTAAGTTTTAGATATAGGAATAATCCTTAGCTCGCAGGCTATACTACAGATAGTGAACCGTATCTGCTCAGTGCGCCAGAGGCTGCTGCCCCACCCTACATGGTAAGAGCATAGCTAAGTACGTCCTCTCATAATGTTTTGGTTTTATAAGTTGACTTATTTTATTCTTGTGCATATAAGTGTTTTGCCTACATGTATGTGCATGTGTGCCAGTGCCCACGGAGGTCAGAAGAAGGGGTCGGATCTCCTGGACCTGGAGGTCCAGATGGTTGTGAGGTATCATGCGGGTGCTGGGAATCACACCTGAGTCCACCACACTAAGCCATCTTTCCGGACCAACCCCTTTCAGGAGATTCAGGCTGTAAACTCTTAGCAGCATCTAGCACTCTCACAAGTGTTCAGTAAATGTAATTCTCATCACCACTACTGTGACTCAGAACCAAAGAATGCAATCAAATACATAAAAATATTAGTGATGTTCACAGATATACATCTAGTATCTTTCTGTTTAGCTGTGGCTGCCAGTCAAGCACTTCTTGGGTGAGGCTCCTCCTCACCTTGTTTATAGCTCAGATGATTATGAACTAGGAAGATGAACTGCTGTCTGTTCTGTTACTAGGAAAATGCTTCTCACTAACACATAAAAGACCAGCCAGGCACGGTGGCACACACCTGTAGGCCAGGCATGGTGGCACACACCTGTATGCCCAGCACTTCAGGGCAGAGGAAGTTAGGTATCTTGAATTCAAGTCCAGCTTGATCTACATGAGGAATTCTAGGACAGCCAGGAATGTGTAAAGAGACTGTCTCAAAAAACAAAAACAAAAACAAACAAGCAAGGCTGGTAGACTGAGATGTGTCCTCGTTATCACTAGGACATCTAGGTGTTTCAGCCCATTCTTTAATTTCTTTTTGCTCACCAGTAGTTTTCCTTTACAACAAAATATAGATACATCTATGTGAGTATAATGTGTGTAATATATACTACACACAAAAGCATACATGTATGTAAACAATAAACATGAAACACACATGTAAATAATACACAAAAATACACTCATATCACACACTTAAGTAGCATATCTATAGTAAAGCACACACGTCACACATGTGTAAATAACACATACAAAAAGTACACATACCACACACATGCATATAATGAATACACATTAAAACACATATACACGTGGATAGAATATATACACACAAATATACACACCACACCTGCATACATAATACATAAACATACATCACACGTGTATATCATACATAACACACAAAAGCACAGATACATAATGCATATATAAAGGCATCTACATATTACTCATTTTTATATAATATACACAAAAGCACATACTTATCACATGTGCATATAATACATACACACCTACACACATCAGACACATATAATATATACACACAAAAGCACCCATATTACACATGTGTATATAGTACTATGCTGGAAGGTTTTAAGTCATCTCCACAAAAGCCAAAGTCATTTGGGAAAACGGAATCTTGATTGAGAAAATGCTC
>OU015746.1:126177889-126231291 GCA_907169655.1 Acomys percivali
AGAAAATGCTCCCATCAGACTGTGGACAAGCCTGTAGAGCATTTTCTTGGCTAATAATTGATAGGGGAGGGCCCTATGCAATGTGGACCTTGGCACCCCTGGGCACCCCTATAAGCTGGGTGCTATAAGAAAGCTGGCTCAGCAAGCTACGAGGAACAAGCCAGTTAACAGTGCTCCTCCACAGTCACAGTCTCTGCATCAGTTCCAGCCTCTAGGTTTATTTTTGGTTGGTTGGTTGGTTGGTTGGTTGGTTGGTTGGTTTTTGAGACAAGGTCTCTCTGTGTAGCCTTAGCTGTCCTGGACTCCCTTTGTAGATGAGGCTGGCCTCGAACTCACAGAGATCCACCTGCCTCTGCCTCCTGAGTGCTGGGATTAAGGGCGTGTGCCACTACTGTCCAGCGCCTCTAGATTTCTAACTCCAGTTCCTGCCCTGACTTCCTTTGCTGAAGGGCTATGATGCAGAAGTAGAAGAGGAAATAAACCCTTTCCTCAGTTGCTCTTGGTGGTGCTATCTCAATATAGCAATATTTCTATAAGTACATACACACAAAAGCACACCCAGATCACACAAATGTATACACAGTACATACGCACAAAAGCACACCCAGGTCACACACACTTTCACTTCTGTGTTTTAAACAGGGGCTTGGTGAGTCACGAAGACTCCTCCCCATCACTCACCTTTCCCTTGTGCTGGATCTGGTGACGTCTCAGGCTGGGCTCAGGGATGGCCACAGAGTCGCCAATGAGCACGCCCCAGCTTTGCACCACATTATACACCATCACTGCATAGCAAGGACCATCTGAATCTACCAAGCCGAATGTGCTTCCAGGTTCAAGTGGGTTAAAAAGAGAGGGAAAAAGAAAAAAGAAAAAAAGTAAACGTTTGTAGGCAGGAAAAAAATAGCAACAGTGGTTTTAAAATATAGCAAAATAACAAACGCATTCTTACTCACTTACTGAGAAATCTATAAGGACCATTATCCACTATATGCTATATATAAGCGACAGTTCAAGTCCCCACTTTACACCTCAGAAACATGCATGAGACTACCAAGAACTTAGGACATGTACACACCTGAGGTCATTCAATAAATATTACTGAGAAGCCAGTCCAAAATACTGCAGCTGGACGGTTAGTCCTGGCCTATCAATTTAACAAACACACCCTTAGCCACATTCTCTACAATCACTATCAATTTAGGTTGATTCCACAAACTTTGATTAAGTATCACTTATCAAGCATTGCTACAGTAAGATACTAACCCAACTATAAATGACCGGTAACCTAGCAGGAGTCAGATGAAAACGCCACCACTTGGGTTGGGGAGTAGCTCAGTGGGAGGGTGTTTGACTGTTGGGACATACTGACAATTCCAGCACAGAGCAAGGTGAGGTAAGAAGACCCCAAGGTCAAGGCCAGCTTGAAATACACAGAATTTACAATCAACCTGGATTATGCTGTAAAAACCCCATTCCAAAAAGCAAAAGTTAAAACAGGGAAAACTAGCTACTTAAAACAGTAAGGCTGCCGGGCACAGTGGCGCACATCTTTAATCCCAGCACTCAGGAGGCAGAGGCTGGTGGATCTCTGTGAATTTGAAGCCAGCCTGGTCTACAAAAGCGAGTCCACCAGGATAGCCAGGAATGCAGAGAAACCCTATCTCAAAAATCAAACTAAACAAACAAAAAACCAGGAAAGCTAAACCTAGTGTGGGGGCCCATGTGACCTCAGTATTTGCGAATGGGATGCAGGAGGGTCCTGCATGAAGGCCAGCTAGACTGTCTGAAAAAGGAGGGTGGTGTTTGGGAGACGGACCGGTGGGTCAAGCACTGGCTGCACCAAGATGAGGACCAGAATTCAGAGCCTCAGAATTCACAGGAACTGAGGTCTACACTGCCCACCTGTAATTCCAGCTCAGGAAGGCAGAAGCAAAGGAACCCAGAACAAGCTGACCGGCTACATTAGCTCCAACAGCCAGATCAGTGTGCAAGTAAGAAATGCTGTCTCAGTGAGTAAGATGGAGAGCAACTGAGAAAGACTTCTGACATCAAGCACTACACACACACACACAGAGAGAGACAGACAGACAGACAGACAGACAGACAGACAGACAGACAGATGCACAGAGAGACATATGCACAGCAAAGCTGGACAGGGAAGGTGGCTCAGCTGACAAAGCGCTTGCCATCAAGCATGAGGACCTGAGTTCAGATCTTTACCATTCATGTAAAAAGGCTGTGATGCCAGCACCGGGGAATGGGAGCAAGGAGCATCACAGGGCCTTGCTGGCCTGCTGGTCTTGCTCTGCACATGGCTCCAGATTCAGGAAGAAAGCCTGCCGCAAAAATGCCAGGGATAGTGGTTTGCACCTTTGATTCCTGGCACTCAGGAGCCAGAGACGGGAGGATCCCTGTCAGTTCCAGACCAGCCATGGATACATAGTAAGACCCTGTCTCAAAAAAAGAGAAAAGAATGGAAGGAGAGAAGAGGGAGGGTGAAGGGGAGGGAAAGGGAGAGGGGGGAAAGGGGGAAGAAGCGAGGGAGAGGGGTAGAGAGGAGGGAAGGGAAGGGGAGGGAGAGAGATGGCGCAGCACTAAGAGCACTTGCTGCTCTCAGAGAAGACCCAGGCTCAGTTCCCAGCATCCACAGGGTGGCTCACAACCATCAGTAACCCTAGCTCCAGACCTGATGCCCTCTTCTGACCCTAGAGTACCAAGCACACACATGGTGTACACACATACATGCAGGCAAAATATTCATATACACAAAATAGAAAATTTTTTAAAGATTTTATTCATTTATCATAGATACACAGTGTTGTGCCTGCATGTACACCTCTTCTGGTGCACTAGATCACATTATAGATGGCTGTGAGCCACCATGTGGTTGGTGGGAACTCAACTCAGGACCTTTGGAAGAGCAGGCACTGCTCTTAACCTCTGAGCCATCTCTCCAGCACCCACAAAATAAAAATTTTTTAATGTTTTTTAAAAGCAAATAGGGCGGAAAGCTGGCAAGATGGCTCTGCAGGTAAAGGTGCTAGCTGCCTGGGATCAAACTCCGGGCGCACACAGTAGAGAACCACTGCGCAGCATGACCCTCCAACTGTGGCATTCCCTGCCAACCGCAGCATGTCCTCCAGGAGGGAGCAGAGGCTCACAGCCTCAAAATGCCGAATGTGCAGGAGAACAAAACTGTGGAGGGTTCTTCAAGGCCACTGCCAATCGTGTAAAAGTGACCAAACTGTTGCTAAGGGGTGGACCAACCAAACTTCCAAAGAGATGTTCAGAACGCATGCAGCTTTGTAGGGTGCAAGGGCTGCCGTTTCCAGTTTTCGGGAATCATCGCCCATGTTGGAGTGGGTTTTCTGTGACGCTGATGCTTTTGCGACATCTCTGCATCTTATAAGTAAGCCCTAACCCATACTCCTGTTTGTAATTGCAATTTAAAAAAAAAATCACTAGTTCACCCAATTGGTCTGTTCTGGGCTCCCTTTCTGGTGTTAAGTACACATGCATGTTGTGTATCACAACGAAAACGTCTGTCACACAAGCACCAATTCCAAAAAGTTGACCTCTGACCTCCGTATGCGTGCCATGGCACATGTGTATGCATGATCACATGTGCACGCACACTAACAGCTAAGAAATTGTTTTTAATTGAAGAAAGAAAAGAGGCCCAGCATAGTGCTGCACATCCAGCACTTGGGAGGCAGAGGCAGGAGGATCTCTGTGAGTTCAAGGCCAGCCTGGTCTACAGGGTGAGTGCCAGACCAGCCACAGCTGCACAGTGAGACCCTGTCTCCAAAAGGAAAAAGAGAGGTGAGGATGCTATAGAGCCATGGAACAGAACTGTGGAGACAGTGGTGGCCACTTCACACAGATTACAGGCCTATAGCCAACCACCGGAAAGGCAAAGGTAGGAATGGGTCCCAGCGAGGCGGAGGCTAGCTCAGAAAACAACCACTGTAGCAGAAAAGGAGGAATTCAATCAGGGACCAAGAAGTGAGCGAAGGACCAAGCAGGTAAAGTCCTCACTGGATCCTGAGGTTCCAAGATTTAAACATTTCCTGGGCTGGGGAGATGGTTTAGTGGGTACAGCTCCTGCCAGAAGGGTGACAAGCTGAGTTCAACCCCAGGACACACACTGGAAGGGAGAGCCAACTCTCCACACAGGCTCCACGGCATGCGCACACTCACACTTGTAACGTATCAATGTCCACAGGTTTTTCCAAGGGAACAGTCTAACCCCTCCTTTGCAGGACAGTGAGCATGCTCCACATGGTCCTTAGGTTTTCTTCCTCACTCCCGCGAACACATACACCAAAACCCAAGTAAACAGTGGCTAAATATAATTCCTCTGCTCAAAAAGTTCCCTGTCTCAAATGAGAGTTCTGGAACTACAGGTATGAGAGCACCGATCTGTTTTCATTCTGCCACACAGAGCAAGCTAAGTAACAGTAAGTCAAAAAAGCAAGTTGTCTGTATATTAAAAAGAAAGAGAGCAAGAGAGAGAGAGAGAAAGCAAGACGCCCAGGCAAGATCCCAACCAGGCCTGTGCTCGAACCCGAAGCTCACCTTCCAGGACTTTCTAGCAACAGAATCTAATTTGTCTTTCTTCAACTCTGTGATCCTAAACGCTCAAAGAAGATGAAGAACTTTAAAGTTTCTCTGTCTTACTTTAAAAATGACCTGTCAAGGGGGCTGGAGAGATGAGTCGTCGTCAGTTAAGAGCACCTGTTGATCTTGCAGAGGAGCCAGGTTCAGTTCCCAGCATCCCTATGGTGGCTCACGGCCATCCATCACCCCAGTGCCAGGGAATCTGAAGCTTTCTTCTCAACTTGACACACGGCACACACACAGGCATACAGACGAACACTCATGCACACTGTTTTTTAAAGATCACCTGCTAATTTCAGATATGAATTTAGGAATTCACAAAGCATCAAACTCAGGAAAACAATAGACAGTGACAGAACCTATAAATGTCTCTATCATATGACTGTTAAAGGCCAGAAAAATGGGCCACAGGGTAAAGACACCTGCTGCCAATCTGCCTGGCAACCTTCCTGGCAACCTAAGTCTGACGCTGGGACCCACACACGGGAAGAGGAGAACTCCCACAAGTTGTTCTGGGACCTGCAGATGAAGGCTGTAGCACATATGCGCCATCACATGCATACATAAAATAAAAAGTAAAATTTGCTGTAAAACAAGTTACTTAATTAAAGAAATTGTTAGGGATCTCCTAGATAAGAGTAGATCCCACAAGGCAGTAAACATCATTTGCAACATCTCTTTATAGGCCAGGAAAAGGCCAGGAGGTGAAAGGGATTTGTTGAGAGGGAAGGGAACCGTGAGACTTACAAGGGGACTTTCTCCTCTGTGGTTAGGCTGAACACCACCTTGCCCAGGACCACAGTACCACTATTCACACCAGGCTGCAGCATACTCAGTGGCTTGTGCTCCAGGGTCACTTTCTGCCCAGAGGCCGACTGATATCGCCCGTCACCACAAGGGCCCAGATGGGCTGGGCGCAGGCTTCCCAGCATGCTCTGAAGCTTTTTGGGTTTTGTCTTCCCCTGTAAAAGAAGGTAAAATAAATGAGCTAGAAGCTGGTGTACTGATGAGTCTAGTCTTTCTCTCAAGCTGCCCACCCGCCCCCACCACCTGACGCTAAGCTTTTTGTATCTGACTGGCAGCTGCAGGCCTTGGGCAGCTTTACCTTGCTCTGCAGGAGGCTGGTTAGCCTACTGAGGAAGTCCAGAAGTAGTTGTTCTCGGTGCCGGGGCTCTGGCCACGCAGGGTCCAGTGTGGCAGCCTGAGAGAAACCTTGCAGGGCCTCCCCGTAGCTCTCTTCATATTTATGCAACTGTAGAAAAGTAACCCAACGTGTAAGTACAGACACAAACTACCCAGAGGAAATGCTACAGTGGACTATAAACCTAGAGGAAACTGTATTTCCCCTCAGCCATCTTCCTGTCCTTCTTCTAGGCTAAGGTGAAGACAACGCAAAGATGAACTCACTTCAAGAAGCTAAACTCAAGCCAGGCAGTGGTGGCGCACACCTCTAATCCCAGCCTTCGGGAGGCAGAGGCAGGCAAATCACTGTGAGTTCGAGGCCAGCCTGGTCTACAAAGCGAGTCCAGGACAGCCAAGGCTACACAGAGAAACCCTGTCTCAAAAAACAAAACAAACAAACAAAAAAAAAAAAAGCAGCAGCAGCTAAAGTCTGAAGCAGTTAAGCTGCACATTATTCTGTTTATAGCTAAAACTTCGCAAGTTTTGAGTTTTGTAGGCCATGCTGCCACTCCCTATGTCCTCCACACTTGCGTCTCGCCCTTCCCTCATGTTACCTCTCTAGGCTGAGGTCAAATTGCTCCTCCTAAGAGCAATCGGGCTTTCCTCTAGTGATCTGTATTTTTGTCCCTACACAACTCAGTTATCCTCAGAAGCTAAGACTCAGGTGTCTTTTTTTTTTTTAAGACATTTTTATTTTATAAGTGTTTTGCCTGTGTGTATGTATGTGCACCACGTGTATGCAGTACTTTGAGAGGTCAGAAGAGGGCATCAGGCCCTCTAGAACTGAAGCTATAGCCACACAGGAACCAAAGCCAGGTCCTCTGACAGAGCAGCAAGTGCTCCTAGCCTCTAAGCCATCTCTCCCGCCCCTCTATGTCCTTTTTCATTTTATCGTCAGATGACCACCATCCACAGGTCTTACCGTCGCCCTGTTGAGATGAAGGTCAGGGTTGCTAGACGCTTTCCTGTCAACCTTCTCCTATAATGGGGAAAAAAGATCATCGGTAGATCCTGACTCAATTTTCACATTGCCCAAGCTCCACATGCCCCAGATTTCAGCTCCTTAGAATAACCTGAGCCTCTTCCTTCTCAAAATGCTGTCTATGGCAACGCTGCTCAGTGACTAGTGTACATCACTCTGCCTCTGAAACCTCTGAGATAGAGAGCTGATTACATGTGTGCAACTTTAAAATATAGCTGTCATTAACCCACACAGTATTACAAAAATAGATAAAAGCATGGAAGCATTCTGATAGGATGATGATGATGATGATGATGATGATGTCATGACAAAGGAACAACAAGGAAAGCCTAAAGCAGAAACGATGGCCTGACGCAGCCTTCTGCCCTAACTGTGGCTCCACACATAGGCAAAGGCACGCTTCTGTATCAAGCTCCTCATAGTACGTCACACAGTGACTCTATAGCAGATGGACAGAAGCTATGGGAACTGTGGAGGGACGTGCTAGGGAAACACTACAGTGTCAGTGCCTTTTAATTATGTCCATGGCATGGGCACTGCGCAGGCATAAGCAACAGGACTTCCGGTTGCTTCAACAGCTGTTTCAGAGATGGTTTTGAAGGCAGAAGAGGAAATTAGGAGTTAAAAACAACTATGGGGCAGAAGACAGGTACAGAATTTTGAAGGCATAGTCTTTAAAATATAAACATTCATAAAATTTAAAAACTGGAATAAGAGGCAGGCAGTCTGCAATACCAGCTCTTAGGAGGCAGAGATGGGAAGATCTCACGTTTGAGGCCAGTCTGGGCTTCATAGTGAAACCCTGATTACAAAATAAACAGACACACAACTGGAGATAAAATACACTCCCTCTCCCCTCAGGGCAGCCTCTGAACACACAATTGCTGTCTCTTTACTCTGCCAGCAGGTGCAGTGAGCAACAGTAAGTTTAAAAGCAAGCTACTATGTCAAAGAAATCTGAAAGCAAAGAATAGAGACAGATGTGAAGGCTACATAAAAATCCCTCAGAGTCACTGTGAGCCTTCCAACAATGAACAGACAGACAATCAGAGCCCCGAGCAAGTGTCACAGTATAAACATGGCTTAGAACATGGGGTGAGGTGTGAGCTCCAGTGTGCAAACTCCTGGCACAGTGCAGATTAGGCCTCGCTGTGGGAAACCCAGAGCCACGTCACGCAATTTACCCCGGGCTTCATAGTGAGGCCCTGTTTATAAAATAAAGAAATGCACAATTTAGGGTAACTACTTAATTTAGTACTACTTAATTTTCAGATCTTTCATTTTCTTTAAAATTGCACAAGTATATTTTACTAAGTTTTCTTGGCATAACTGTGGGAGGCCCAGAGTCATTTCACATAGAAACACTACTGAATTTTCAGAACTTTCATTTTCTTTAAAATTATGTAAGTGTTATTTTACTAAGGTTTTTTGTTTTGTTTTGTTTTGTTTTGGCCCTACTAAAGAAAGATGAGCAGGTTAAATTTGGCTCCATGATTTCATTATGCATGCCTATAAGAAACTGAGACAGCAAGGATTATCTGTCACAAGGCGCCATCCCTAATAGCCTACAAAATAAGTCACCTCTGCAGACATGAGAGGCTAGCAATCTCTGCCAGCACTGCTTGCTAGAGGAGCACACGGAGCCAGCACAGCCGCTCCTGGTTCTGTTGCTGCCGCCACATCCGCCCTGTGTCACCCGAGTACTTACTGCTTGTGCATAGGCACTGAGGGCTTGCTGGGAGATCTTAGGGTTCTGGCCAGTATTGAAATACAGAGAAAGATATGCATTCCCCAGGATATCTGCAAGAGCAACAGCAGTGGGCCATCTCAGAGCCCAGTCCAAGATACGACCAGCAGCTCTCGGAGGTCTGTATGTTCAAAGTTTTTATTAGCACATATTATTGTACATAATAGTGAGTTTCACTGTGACATTTCCATACATGCATAAAATGCACTTTGACTACATTTACGCCCTCCATCATCCCTCTCTTGTGCCCCTTCCATGTACACTGAGCCCCTCAGCCGGATTAATGCCTCTTCTGCTTTCATCTCTAGGTTTCTTTTAACCCAGTGGGTTGCTCAGGAGACAATGTATGGATGTGGTTATTTACAGGGGCATGAGCCCCTCACTAGCGGTCACAAGACTGAAGAATATGTCTCCCCTCAACAACCATTAACTGCTTACATGTCCCTTAGGGAGGGGTGGGGTTCTGTAAACCCTGCTATGGGCTTACACAAGAAACACAAATCCTGTGTTTCTAGAAGGTTCTTTTTTAAAAAATAAAAATAAAAAGTATTTCTTTTAATTTTATGCGTATGAGTATTTTGCCTACATGTCTGCCAATACATTATACTATGCAATGCCTGTGCAGGTCAGAAGAGGGCATCAGACCCTGTGGAACTGTAGTTATAGATAGTTGCAGTGTGGGTGTGGGGAATTGAACCTGGATCCTTTGGGTGAACAACCAGTGTTGTCAATCTCTGAGCCAACTCTCCAACCCTTTCCCCCCAGACAGGCTCTCACCAATGTAGCCCTGGCTGGCCTCAGGCTAAGAAAGATCCACCTGCCTACCTCCTGAGTGCTGGCACTCAGAAGTCTATTTCTGAAAGGCCCCACCTCTTTACTGAAACCAGGTATTACACTGTACTGAGTAGTTAAAATCCTGCTGAGATAAATAAACATGGACTCCCAAGAAGAAAGATGAACAGACTTGACAAAAGCCCTGTGTGCTAGACTTAGTTTAGGGGCTTCTTTATATTGATTTAGTTTTGTTTGTTTTGTTTTGTTTGGGGGTATGTCAGTCTTCTGAGAAGAGGGGAAATCAATTGATAAGACGCCTCCAGGCAGTTCTGTGGGGCATCTTCTTGGTTAATGGTTGATGTGGGAAGGCCCAACCTTGTGGGCAGTGCCACACCTGGACAGGTGGTCCTGAGCTTTCTAAGAAAACAGGCTAACCGTGAGGACGGCAAGCACACCAGAGAGCAGCACTTCTCCATGACGTGTGCTCCGACTGCTGTCTCCAGGCCCCGCCTTCAGGTCCTGCCTCTAGGTCCTGCCCTGACTAAACCCTTTCCTCCCCCAGCTGCTTTGGTCATGATGTTTATCACAACAACACAAGGCAAACAAGGAGGACACCTGCATTGCTCACAGGGAAACGTAAGTCTCCTCTCTTAAATCAAGAGTTCCCAGAATAACAGTTCATCAAAATAAGTTTAGGGGGGCTGAAGAGACACCTCAGTGGTTCAGAGTGTCTGCTGCAGAGTCATAAGGACCAGAGTCTGTGTCCCAGCACCCAAATAATAAACCAAGCATCCAGCAAACCCAGTAACTACACCTAGTGATGGTCTCTACATGTGCACAGGCATTCACACACCCACACAACACACACGCATACTTCTGAAACAAGTTTAGGGCTTGTTTTATACATGGCCCCAGAGTCAGACACCACGGCTAGATTCCAGATGATTCCAGTATGTAGCCATGGCTGAGAACCACGACTGTACAGGCCTGGACATCTTTTCTTAACACTCACACCAGGAGCGGCCGTCAAGAACATCCATCTGCACAGCCACCTTAGCCTGCCGGACGCTGTCCATGACATGACGAGAGCGTTCCTCTCCAGAGTCCGACTGCAGCTGGCGAAGCACCATTGACAAGTTCTGCAGGGAGACTTTGTTCTTGCACTGCAAACGGAAAAGACGCACGCTTGGCTTGCGTGACTCCACTTCCCCTTCGGACTCACGCTGAACTCAGGTTTCTTCTAACTCCACATTTTGGTCCTGCTTCTAGAGCCACCAATGGCGCCTTCGAAGCCCACCGATACCTCTGACTGCTGCGTCCACTCACCTAGGCCACACCTAACCCCGCCCTCTCTCCTTCCCAGGCCCCGTTCCCCATCCAGTGCTGCTCTCCACCCTCCTCCCTCCTGACTCTGTTCCCCCTCATTCAGACTCAGTTCTGATCTGGTATTCTTGTCCTAGGGAAGGTCAAAAGAGCCAAAGGAATCCATTACTTCCCAGCTACACTGGGGGGGTGGGCAGCTCACGTGCGTGAGGGCTCCTGAGAAGCAGGTGTGCGCAGCCGCAATGTCGCCTTTCTTCCAGTACACCTCACCCAGCTGGTTCCAGGCTTCCACCAGCTCAGGCTCCAGTTTCACGGCCTTTGAGAGAAGCACCTCGGCCTCGGGGCTGTAGTCATGAGTCACATTCAGCGCCTTCCCCTTCAGCAGCAGAGCCTGGGCCACACCCTGGACAGGACCTAGGAAGAAGGAGCAAAGATCACAGCTCGAGAGAGCAGGGAATTGCTCCCCTAGATAACAGAGTGGCTGGAGGCTTCACCTACGCTTAGCACAGGCCCAGCTTCGCTCCATGCTGTGCAACCTCCTGGCCTTTCCTTTATGTCAATACCTAGAACCACGTCTTATCCTGACACCCCAGGGGCCATCCCTGGCTGGGACTCAGGAGGAGACTGTTGCTGTCCTCTGTTACTACCTCCCCTGTCTTAGTCTCAGCCCTGTAGCAACCTGCTTATGAATATGTTCAAGGATATGATGGATAAATCTCTTAATGAAGCTTGTCAAAATGCAAACAGTGAAATGAAATAATGAAAAGATTCATGACATGAAAGTAAAATTTAACAAAGAAACAGAATCACAAAAAACAAAATCAAAAACAAAAAAAAAAAAACCTTCATACTGAAATAAAACCAGAAATAAAAATTAGGACGTCAAACAAAAACCTCTGAGGTAAGTTTCACCAACAGAATACAAGGCATGGAATCTCAAGCATTAAGACCAAGTAGAAGAAATGGTTAGTTCTGTCAAAGAAAATTAAATTAAAACAAAACAAAACAAAACAGGCACAAAATATCCAGGAAATCTGGGACATTATGAAAAGGCCAAATCTATAAATCACAGGAAGAAAGGAAGGAAAAGAAACCCAGGTCAAAGGCATAGAAAATGTTTTCAACAAAATCATACCAAAAAATTCCTCCAACCTAAGGCATTGCTTATCAAGATACAAGAAATACAGACAAACCAAATAAACTGGACCAGAAAATAAATTCCCCACATCACATAATAATCAAAGCACTAAATATACATAATTTTTAAGAGGATATCGAAAGTCACAAGGGACCCAGCACTTGAGAGGCAGAGGCAGGCGGATCTCTGTGAGTTCGAGGCCAGCCTGTCTACAAAGAGAGTCCAGGACAGCCAGAGCCGTTGCACAGAGAAACCCTGTCTCAGAAAAACAACAGCATCAACAACAAAAGCCACAAGGGAACCAGGTGCAGTGATGCACACCTGGAATCAACAGCACTCTGGGAGGCAGAGAGGTGTGGATCTCTGTGAGTTTGAGGCCTGGTTTACAAAGCAAGTACAAGACAGCCAAGGCTACACAGAAAGAAACTGTCTCGAAAAACCAAAAAATAAAAATAAAAAAGCCACAAGGGAAAAAGACCAAGTCATATACAAAGGCAGGTCCAGTAAAATAAAACCCAACTTTGCAATGCAGTCTCTAACAGCCAGATGGACCTAGAAGGATGTTCTACAAACTCTTAAAGAGCAGAGATGCCAGTCCAGACTACTATACCCAACAAAACTATCAATCACAACAGACAGAAAGAAAAACATTCCATAATAAAAACAAATATAAGTAGTATCTGTCTACCAATCCAGTTCTACTGAAAGCATTAAAAGAAAAATGTCAGTCTATAGAGGGTTTTTACTACACACAAGGAATAAATATTCAAAAGAGAGGGGGAAACCCACATCATAACAACAAAATAACAGGAGTCAAAAACAAACAAACAAACCACTGTTCATTCGTGACTCTCAATATCAATGGCTTCAATCTCCCAATAAAAAGACAGACTAACAGATTAGAAAACAGGTTCCATCTTTCTCCTGCATCCCCAAAACACACTTTACCATCAAAGATAGACATCAACTCAGGATAAAAGGATGGAAAAATACATTCCAAGCAAATAGATCCAAAAAGCAGGCAGATGTAATAACCTTTTTAATAGCTGACAAAAAATAGACTTCAAACCATACTAATCAGAAGAGAGAGGAAAAGACACTGCATATTCATCAAAGGAAAAATCCACCAAGAGGATGTTGCAACCCTAAACATGAATGCACCAAGTTCATAAAAGAAACACCACTACAGCTAAAATTACATAGTGACACACACACAGTGATAGTGGGTAAATCGAATATCCTTCTCTTGCCAATTGACAGGACAGCCAGACAAAAACTAAACCGAGAAATGCTGAAATTATATAATGTCATAAGTCAAATAAAGCTAGCAGATAATTACAGAACAGTCCACCCAAACACAAAAGAATATACCTTCTTCTCAGCACCTCATGGAACATTCTCCAAAATTGACCACATACTCAACCCAAAGCAAGTCTCACTTTACCTAAGAAAACTGAACTAACACCTATCCGACACCATAGATCAATGATGGACAGGCACAACAATAAAAACAATGCAAAGCCTGCAAACTTGCTGACGCTGAATGCCTCAACACTGAATGAAACATGGGTCGAGAGAAATTAAGAAGATTAATTAACAACTTTTTAGAATTGAGTGAAAATTAAAAAACACACTCAAATTTACAGGACACAATAAAGGCGGTTCTAAGGCAAGTGCATGGTACTAAACACCTATGTTTTTTAAAAAGTGGAAAAATCTCATATTAGAAATTTAACAGTCTTTAATCCCAGCATTCAGGAGGCAAAGGCTGACTGATCTTTATGAGTTCGGGGCCAGCCTGGTCTACAAAGTGAGTCCAGGACAACCAGGACTACGCACACAAAGCAACCCTGTCTCAAAAAACCAAAAAAGAAAAGAAAACCCAACAGCACACTTGAATTCTCTTGAACCAAAAGAATAAATAACACCCAAAGAGAGTAGAAGCAGGAAATAATCAAACTCAAGGCTGAAATAAACAAACTAGAAACAAACAAACAAACAAACAAAAACTACGAAATGTTGGTTCTTTGAAAGTAAGATTGAAGCTGGGTGATGGTGGGCGCATCCCAGCACTCGGAAGGCAGAGGCAGACAGATCAGTGTGAGTTCAAGGCCAGCCTGGTCTACAAAGTGAGTCCAGGACAGCCAAGGCTACACAGAAAAACCCTGTCTCAAAAAACCAAAAAAAAAAAAAAAAAAAGAAAAAGAAAGAAAGAAAAGAAAAGAAAAGAAGGGGCTGGAGAGATGGCTCAGTGGTTAAGAGCACTGCCTGCTCTTCCAAAGGCCCCGCATTCAATTCCCAGCACCCACATGGCAGCTCACAGCTGTCTGTAACTCCAAGATCTGACACCCTCACACCAATACACATAAATTAAAAATTAAATAAAATTTAAGAAAAAGAGATAGAAAAAGAAAGATTGATAAACCATTACACAAATTAACTAAAAGATAGAAAATGAAGATCCAAATTAATAAAATTATGGATGAAAGGGGGACATCAAAACAGACACCAAGGAAATCCAGAATCTTAAGGACATACTTTTAAAATCTACAATCCATCAAACTGGAAACCTAAAAGAAATGGGTGAACTTCTTGATACGCATGACCTACCAAAGCTAAATGAAGATCAGAAGAGCAATTTAAACAGAGCTAGAGAAATTCCTAGAGAAAAGAAGCAGCAATTAAACATCCTCAACAAACAAGACTGTAGAGCTGAGCTCAGCTAAGGGACAGTGGGCTACGTATCAGGGCGCAGGGTGAGACCACCCACTTGGCAATTAGCATCCAGGTGTGGCGGAACATGCTGGAATCCCAACAGAAGCGGTATATTTTAAAGTGATCTCATGGCCAGCCTGATCTACATTCAAATTCTAGGACAACCAGGGCAATACAATGAGACCCTATTTCAAAAAAATAAATAAAATAAAAAGATAGAAAAAAAATCAGTTAAAAGTTTTAAGATCATTGCAAAAAGTATATCCTTTTTTTTTTTTTTTTTTTTTTTTTTTGAGACAAGGTCACATTGGCTGTCCTGGAACTCACTCTGTAGATCAGACAGAAAACCACCTGCCTCTGCCTCCCTGTGCTGGGATTAAAGGTGTGCACCATCACCACCCGGCTGCAAAAAGTATATTAGTTTATACCATTTGCTATAATCAAACTTTTGGAGTGAAAGAGTGTGGGGAGCCACGCCAAATTCTGCCATGTTAGAAATCCTGTGCCTACACGCTGCGACCTTCGAGTCGCTGACCTTTGCCCCAGGAGGTCTCGTGTTCTAGGCTATCCTTGGACTATTTACCTTTGAAAGAAGGAGAGAGGTTCCTACTGGGAACCACCCAGAGGATCAAGGAAGTTCTTACAGGCCATTGTATTCTTGCCTGGGGGCTAGGGTGAGTGAGATTAGAATAGATCCTATTGACCCTGCTCTATATATATTCTTACTAGTTTACTAAAGAGTCTTGATCAGAAATTTCCAGACTTGACTCAATATTTCTCACGTCTCTGTACCCTACTTTCAATCCCCACTCCCTCTTTCAGGTGAGCCCTGGTTCGATTTGTCCCGCAGGCCGGGACACATCAAAAGAGTGCTATGCTACACAGTAGCATAACAGCACTCTGCTCTAACCGATGGCATGCACACACAAGACAGATACCACATGGTCCCCGGAGAAAGAGTACAGCACTCCACACCTCACTGGAGGGCAGGGGGTTGAGTGGCCTTGGTGCTCATACCCAGTACTTCCTCCATCTGCTGCAGGGTCTTCTCCATCTGGTCACGCACATCCTGTTGCTTCCGCCCTGCATCTTCCACACTATGTGTCTCAAAATAGCCATCTCGAAATGAGTAGAGCTGATCCACCAGCTCCTAGAAAGAAAAAAAAATCATGAAATGGAGAGAGGACCTGACAAGGAGATTTTACATTACTGGGCAGCCCTTCGCCTAGCAATTGCTATCCTCCTAGCTCATGTGAGGCACAGCCTAACACAAAGGTTCCCAGGCCTATCAAATGCTGCAGAGCAGGAGGAAGGGCCAGGGTCACAGGATCCCTCAGCATCACACACAGCAGATCTCTCCCGCTCACTCAGGGTTCCCCTATGACCAAGCACTGCTAACAAAACAGAAGAGATCCCGAAATTTGTGGACAAACGGATTGAACTAGAAATGATCATAATGAGTGAGTTAACCCAGAAGCAGAAAGAGTCAAATGGCATATACTCACTTATATCTGGACACTAGCTCAAGGGGCATGTCCCATGAATGTCTTTACTTATCAGGAAAGTGGGACAGAGGGGAGGACATCCTCCTGGGACTCTAGGTGAAAGAAGCATGGGAGAATGGGGAAATAGAAGGATCCAGAGGGTCCTAGAAACCTACAAGAAGAACATTATAACGGGCGGATCTGGGCCCAGGGGTCCTGCTCACACTATGGCACCAGCCAAGGACAATACATGCAGTAAACTTCGAACGCCTACCCAGATCTAGCCAATGGACAGGATATTCTCCACAGTTGAGTGGAGAGTGGGGTCTGACTTTCACACGGACTCTGGTGCCTCATATTTGACCACGTCCCCTGGATGGGGAGGCCTGGTGGCACTCAGAGGAAAGATAGCAGGCTACCAAGAAGAGACTTGATACCCTATGAGCATATACAGGGGGAGGAGGTCCCCCTCAGTCACAGTCATAGGGGAGGGAAGTAAGGGGAAAATGGGAGGGAGGGAGGAATGGGAGGATGCAAGGGATGGGATAATAATTTAGATGTAATATGAATAAATTAATAAAATATTTTTTTAAAAAACAGAAGAGAGACACCTTGAGGCTTGAAATAAACCAAAGTCAAAAAGACCATTCTATCTTACTCTGATCCCCAAAGAATAAAACTTTGTAATTTAGGCTTAAAGCTAGACTTTTGAGTAGAGGAGATGGCCCTGTGAGTAAGGTGTGTGTCTGCCACCAAGCATGATAGCCTGAGCTCGGTTCCCAGAACCCACATTGTAAAGGGAGACAGCCAACTCCTGCTAGTTGTCCTCTGGCCTCTACACATGTGCCCTGGCATGCACCCCAATATATTAAAAAAAAGAAGAGGGGCTGGAGAGATGGCTCAGAGGTTAAGAGCACTGGCTGCTCTTTCAGAGGTCCTGAGTTCGAGTCCCTGAAACCACATGGTAGCTCAGCGCCATCTATAATGAGATCTGGTGCCCTCTTCTGGCCTGCAGGTATACATGCGGGCAGGATACTGTATACATAATAAATAAATAAATCTTTTAGACTGAGGAGGAGGAGAAGACAAAAGAAGTTAGAAGGAAGGAGGAAGACGGTGATTGTGGTACACTCCTTTACAGCCAGGGCTACAGAGGGAGACCCAGTCTCAAAAAAAAAAAAAAAAACCAAAGAGGGGTAGGGTGGGGTATGGTGATTTGATTAAGAATGTCCCCCATAGGCTCATATATTTGAATGACTGGTCACCAAGAGTAGCACTATTTGAAAGGGTTAGGAGGTGTGGCCTTGTTGAAGAAAGTGTGCCATTGGGTATGGGCTTTGAGGTTTCAAGAACACCCATGCCAGACCCCGAGTCTCTCCCTGCAGCCTGCAGAACTGGATAGAGAACTCTCCCCTTTTTCTCCAGCACCATGTCTGCCTGCATGCCGCCATGTTTCCCTCCATGATGGTAATGGACTAAACCTCTAAACTGTAAGCCAGCCCCAATTAAATGCTTTCTTCTCTGATTGGTCACCTTTTCTGCCACTCAATTAGACATCACTTTCAAACATGGGTGCTTCCTTCTACAAACTAACTTCATCTTCCTTTGGGATTAAAGGCATGTACCGCTATGCCTAGACCTAAGCGTTTTTTACCTGATTTTTGCTCTAAACCAGGCTGGCCTTGAACTCAGATCTGCTTGCCTCTGTCTCCTGGATTAAATGTGTGTCTGTATTCCATCCGATCACCCAAACCCAGAAGATCTTTGGATGTATGTTCTGCATTAACATTCCTCTACACAGTCCCCTTTCTGTTTAAGCTAAAAGTCATACAACAGAAACAATTTTACAATAGAAACAATTATTAGGTCTGGCATGGTGGCACACGCCTTTAATTCCAGCACTCAGGAGGCAGATGCAGGCAGATTGCTGTGAGTTCGAGGCCAGCCTGGTCTACAAAGGGAGTCCAGGACAGCCAGGGCTACACAAAGAAACCCTGCCTCAAAAAACCAAAACAAAACAAACAAAAACAGTTATCAATCCCACAATCTTAACAGTCTGAATGTCCTTCTGAAGACCCACTCAGCCGTTGATGTGATGATCTTCCGTAACTGCAGTCCCGGTCAGCAACAGCCCATTTCGGCATCAAGGATTTCCAGTCTGCCAGTCTAGTGAACTATCTGTCCCTCTTCAGCTGGTTTGTAAAGCTGTCTCCATGCAGAGGATCTGCTTTCTGCATCAACTACACTACTGTCTTTCTGCTCTTCCTTGAGTTATGACTTTCATTTGGAAGCCTCTCTCTCCCTCCTTCCCTCCACCTCTCTTCCAAGACAGGGTTTCTCTGTGTAGCCTTGGCTGTCCCAGACTCACTTCGTAGACCATGCTGGTCTTGAACTCACAGAGCTCCGCCTGCCTCTGCCTCCAGAGTGCTGGGTTACAGGCGAGCTCCACTACAGTCCACTACAGTCAGGGATAAGGAAAAGGAAGCTACTGAAGAAGCAGTTTTACAGAGAGAGCAGGCAGTTTTACCAGGACAGTAACAGAGAGATGGTTTGCAGAGAGAACTCAGGTGAAGATGGAGTGAGCCAGAAAATGAGAAGCCAGAGGATTAGAGCGGTTTGTTGAGTTAGTTTGATGTCAAGGAGAGCAATTCTAGGCCAAGAGAGAAGCCAGATTAAGTAAATCAGCTGGGAGGAGAGTTTGAGCCAGAATAGCTGAGCTGAACCAGCCGAGAGCTCAGAAAGAACAAGTTAGAGTGAGCTTATTCAGCAGTAAGTCTCAGAGGCTAAAAACATTCTAGGCCTCGGCTAGAGAGTACTGAGGCTAGAAGCTTCCAGGACTAGGCCTAGGCCAGCAGAAGGAGGCACTAAGAACCCAGACAACAACTGAGTCAGGAGAATAAAAGATACTTTACAACAGACTTTTTTTTAAAGATTTATTTATTTATTATTATGTATACAGTGTTCCTGCCTGCATGTACACCCACAGGCCAGAAGAGGGCATCACATCACATTACAGATGGTTGTGAGCCACCATGTGGTTGCTGGGAATTGAACTCAGGACCTTCGGAAGAGCAGGTGGTGCTCTTAACCACTGAGCCTCTCTCCAGCCCTACAATGGCCTTTTAAGCCCTGTTGCCTCACAGATATAGCATGCATGAGGCTCTCTGGGTCTCATCCCTAATACCACCCAAAAAGGGCGAAGGGGGAGAGGAAAGACATTCCCAAAAATAAAACTACACTTCCACTAGAAAAACTTAACCATTATTTTTTCACACGCTCAGATAAATACATGACAAACCTGTAAGGAAGGCCTCGCTTTTCCACCACAAAACAACCAATTTGAACTTAGGGTTTTTGTTTGTTGCTTTGGTTTAGTTTGGTTTGGTTTTTCGAGACAGGGTTTCTCTGTATAGCCTTGGCTGTCCTGGACTCACTTTGCAGACCAGGCTGGCCTCAAACTCACAGAGATCCACCCTCCTCTGCCCTCCCAAGTGCTGGAATTAAAGGCATGCACCACCACACCAGCTTGAATTTACTATTTTTAAGATTTTGAGAGGTTCTGTTGTTTGCTGGGAGCATCTTCTGACTCTTTTATTTTATTTTATTTTATTTTTTTTGTCGACTGAACATTAAATGCTTCTGTGTCCTCCTGTTATTATGGAAAAACTGTTTCGATATCTATTCTTTCCTTAAATCAATTAGCAGCAGAAACATACAGCCAATTCCATTAAATTACATCAGCTATCACTCTAAACTTATCCACCTGTCTCTATCTATGACCGGCTTCCTTATATGATGGGACTACTGCAATAGCGTCTTCTTTTTTTTGTTTTGTTTTGTTTTCTGAAACAGGGTTTCTCTGTGTAGCCTTGGCTGTCCTGGACTCACTTTGTAGACCAGGCTGGCCTCGAACTCACAGAGATCCACCTGCCTCTGCCTCCCGAATGGCTGCAAAAACTTAACTGGTCAATTGCTTCTCCTCTCACAAACTTGAGGAATTCACCATTGCAGAAAATAAAATCAAACTCTTTTCCACAACCTACAAGATAGTATGACGTGACCGCTCACAACCAGTGCACCACAAACTCCACTTCTTAACCCTCCTTCTCCCCATAACCCTCAAGCCATAGGACCAGCCTGCACCTACAAAGTTCACCCTCAGCTGGAGGCTTCTTTCCCTCCCCCCCCCCCCCTCCCCCCCAACTGAATGCTGTCCTCAGAGCTACAAATGACTCTCTCCTCATGATCATTTGCACAGAAGCTTAAGCGGCAACTTCTCAGAAAAACTTGCCCTGATTATCCTAGGTTGCTTTCCACTTCTGTGATTAAAACACACACACACACACACACACACACACACACACACACACACACACACAAAAAAAAAAAAAAAAAACCTTGAGGATAAAAGGAAAGCAAACAACTTATCAACCTTCAGGGGAAGTCACATCGGTAAATCAAGGCAGGCTCAGGAGGCAGCACCCGAAGCAGCCCCTCCCCAAGGATCTGCTTACTGGCTTACTCAAGCTCTGCCTACAGGCTTGCTTTCCAGGATAAACAGGCAGCCTGCTTCCTTAACCAGTGCAGGACCCCTTGCCCAAAGGTGGTAACTGCCCACGCAAACAATGCACACAGACTTGCCTATGGGCCAAATGAGACATTTTCTCAATAGAGGATCCATTTTCCCAGATGACCCAGTTTGTGTCAAGTTGATTTAAAAAAAAAAAAATTTAACCAGCACACAACCTAAACCAGCAGTTCTTACCCTGTGAGTCTCGACCTTTCTGGGGAGCAAACGATCCTTTCACAGGGGTCACATATCAGACATCCTGCATATCAGCTATCTACATTACGATTCATAACAGTAGCAAAATTATAGTTATGACGCAGCAACAAAAGTAATTTTATGGCTGGGGATCATCACAATATGAGGACTGTATTAAAGGGTCACAGCATTAGGAAGGTTGAGAACCACTGACCTACTCGGGTGGCAGATCTCTGTGACTGAGACTAGCCTGGTCTACAAGTAAGTCCAAGACAGGCAAGACAAGAGAAACCCTGTCTCAAGGGAGAAAAAAAAAAAGAACCACTGACCTAAACCAAAGTAACATCTTCCCCCTCTTAGCCTCCTTCAAAGTACCTATCACTTTAGATTCTGTGACCTAGTCACTCATTCCTGTCTGGAGTCCCCACTGCATGTTCCGTAAGGAGAAGGATTTAGTGTTGATCCAGGCTACCCTTAAGCATCAGAATTGGGGCCATGATAGGCTCTCATTAAATGAAACGATCAACGCACAGAAGCCCAGGTTATTAACAAATCCAAGTCTGTTACTTGTAATTCAAAACCCTACCCTGAATGCAAAGAAGCACCAGCCCCTTCTTTGGTAGTGCTTCTAAACTTCTTCTGTATACCATTCCCAGAAAAAAACAGGTCCTGCATACACTGATTTGAACGCGTACATAAAGTTGGCACTTTCAACTCTATAGTCAAAAGGGTTTGTAGAACACAATTTGCCAGCCAGGTGGTGGCGGCACATCCCTTTAATCCCTGCACTCCAGTGGCAGAGGCAGGAGGATCGATGTGAGTTCAAGGCCTGCGTGGTCTACAAAGAGAGTCAGGACAGCCAAGGCTACATAGAGAAACCATCTTGGAAAAAACACACAAACAAGCAAAGAAAAAAAAACACAATTTGCTAAATTTTTTTTAAAGAGAGTTCAAGGCAAAAGTGATAGCCAATTACTTTTAGTCACAAAATGAGCATGGCTCAAAATTGAAAACGAGGTGGTCTTCTCGGTGTTTTAGCTGACTTGGCTTTGCTGGACTGAACATTTGCCTGTGGCGGCAATAGCAATACAAATAAGTTGTCAAATGACAGTAGGAAAATGAGAAAATAGGAAGTGATTCATAGCCACTCCAAATAGCCTCAAGGACACACACTATTCTGTATAACGTTTTGCAATTTTTTTTTTCTGTACAAACAAATGTACACAGTTTCTCTAAGGGTGGAATTTAGATTCTGATTTCTGCCAATCACAGTAAAGAATAAAGTTAATCGAAGTGCATGCTTTGAGTGATCAAAGACACCTGATCAATGCTTTAAAATTCGTTAGAAATAGCTGAGCATGGTGGCTCACACCTTTAATCCCATCATTTAGGAGGCAGAGGCAAGTGTATCTACCTGAGTTCGAAGCCAGCCTGGCCTACAAAGCCAGGTCCAGGAGGAACAGAAATACATGAGATCCTGTCTCAAAAAAGAAACAAGCAAAACTGATAAAAGTGTACATACATAATTCTAGCTTAAATTCCAGGTTCTAGACCTCCAACTGAGTTTCTGAAGGAAAATTTTGGTCGTTAAAACAAAAGACACAAATTTAAAGGAGACTCCTCTCTGCCTTTCTACAAAAGTCACCTGGGGAGTGGGTGGGGTTAAGGGATTAACGTGGAAAATCCTACAACCAACAACGAGGATATCTGATCCGCGGTCCATTACCGAGTGTTGCCCAGTTCAAAGCAGAAAGACGCTAAAGAGATGGCTGCTGCGGAAGCAAAACAACCTCGTTAACAGTCGGGGCGACCTGCCATACCACGGACAACCTGCTCGTGAACGCGGAATCCCGAGTGGGCGGACTTCTCCGGCCCGCAAGGAGCAGTCCCGCAGCACTGGCTGAACCCCCTCTGCCGCTCGCTCGGGCTCTGACCACTGCACTTCCTCCTTCCAAAGCAACGGAGCAAAGATTGTAATTCACAATCTCACCTGCAGTTTCTTCAAGACGCGCTTCGCTTCTTCCTCCTCATCAGCCATCCTCCCAGCTGCTCGGGGCGTCTCCTCCCCCAACTTCGGGACCACAGAGACGCAGCCATTCCCGCGACAAAACCACAGCGACCCCTAGTGCTCTGGAGGCCCACCTGCCCCTCAGAGACGTCGCTACACACCAATGTAATCCAAAATTAGGGAGGTCAAAGGCATCCTAGGACAGCTTCTAGGTTTTGTTTTTGCTTCGTTTTATTGAGAAACTATTTCACCACGTAGACCAATGTGGTTACGTAGTCCAGGACATCTCTAAGACCTACAGTTACTTCGCCCTCAACCTCTGGAAAGAGACTGTGTTCACCAAGGTTCCTTGTCAGGAATTCACTGAGCATCTACATAGTGAGTTCAGGCCAGCCAAAACAACAACAAAAAAGTCTCAAAAAAAAGCCAGAAAGCTTAGAAAAGTTAACTCTGTCTCACAGTAGTGTGTGTGTCGGGGTAAACACTTGGAATCCAGATAGTCTTTGCCTTCTAATGAGACCCTAATTGAATGCACTGTTACAAGTCAGAAGTAATATTTAATAAAGGGAAAGTTTTAAATTGTTAATATAACCTATTTTTTCCACTCTTAAGTATTTATTAGAGATACCATAAAAGCCATAAATTATCCAGATGTGTTTTATATTGGCAAGAATGTTACATGTTTAACAGGAAGTTGGCTGACTAATTTAAAATACATCTGTAGCCGGGTGTGGTGGCGCAGGCCTTTAATCCCAGCACTCGGGAGGCAGAGGTAGGTGGATCGCTATGAGTTCGAGGCCAACTTGGGTCTACAAAGTGAGTCCAGGACAGCCAAAGCTACACAGAGAAACCCTGTCTCGAAAAAACCAAAATAAATAAATAAATAAAATACATCTGTAACAACAAGAATATATATTATACATATATTATGTGTATGTGTATATAAATATGTACATATATACGTATGTATGTATGTATGTATGTATGTATGTATGTATGTGTGATTCTTTTGGGCCCGGGTCTCCTATAGCCCGAGTTGGTGCAGAACTTCCCGACTGTGCTTCCGAAGTGCTGGACTTACAGGCATGCACCACCAAGCCTTGTTTAGGAGAAAACCCATTAGAATTTTTCAAAGGACACTTAAGGAACAAGGTAGACAAAACGCTTACCTTAATATGTAACTTTGTATCACTGTAGTTAACATCTTGTTCAGTGGACTAAAAAAAGATCTACTTTGAGTGTATTTGTACACTCAGTGAAAAAAAATTACAGTATTATAATTTGAATAGGTGCCAAATGCCCTGTTCATTTTCTTCAATCTGGAAGTTATTTTCCAAATCACTTGAAGCTTTGACAAAAATGACCATTTTCCCCATCGTTCTGTAGTATTACAGATCAGTTGCACTGTAGACTTCTTCAACCTTTCTGAGAGGACATCCCAGCTCTCATTACCTCATCAACCCGGAGGATGCTGGTGGTGCTCACAGTACAGGAGCGCAGCAGCTGCTTCTGCACACGGCCCTTATCCCACACACCCATTTCTACTGCCACCATTGGCTCACCTGTGTCCAGATCCACACTGCCAAGTTGCCCAGGGCCAGAATGTTCAGCTTGAACTTTAACCAGTGTTTCCTTAAGCTCAAACCCAGAGTTCCACACAAGAACCTTGGCAAGAACAGGCAAGGTGTCTGCAGCTTCCTAGACTCCAGGCTGAGCCCTGCCCTTCACACTGGGCTTGTGTTTAATCAGAGTTTCTGCCATTGCCATCTCTACTGCACCAGTGCCAGGGACAACACAGCCATCATCAATAGCATTTTGGTTTGGTTTGGTTTTTTGAGACAGGATTTCTCTGTGTAACCCTGGCTGTCCTGGACTCTCTTTTGTAATCCAGGCTGGCCTCGAACTCACAGCAATCAGCCTGCCTCTGCTTCCCAAGTACTGGGATTAAAGGCTTGAGCCACCACCGCCCAGCCCAGTCTTCTTTTTTTTTTTTTTAACTCTATCTTCAATGAATTTTCTTTCAGCCTTTACTAGCTTTTCTCTCTTCTGCACTCTTGTTTAAAAAAAAAAAAAAAAGGCCAGGAGGCAGAGGCAGGCAGATCAGCTGTGAGTTTGAGTCCACCCTGGTCTGCAAAGCAAGTCTAGGACAGCCAGGGCTACACAGAGAAACCCTGTCTCAAACAACAAAACAAAACAAAACCCAGAATGCACTTCTGTTTTCTCATAGTCTAAGGACATGTGGCTTGTGAGGATGTAGGCATTTTCTACTCTTCATATCAGGATGCTGTGCTCCATGATCCAAAACAAGACCTCTGAGTAAGCTTGTATCAGTTTCAGATTTGGGCCGCATGTTGTGACCATGAAGAGGTTAATGGGCTCATCTCTTTTCTTAATGGCCAAAATGGAGTCCACTACAGCCTCTGTTAAAACATCTGCAAGTTCAGCACAAACTTCAGTTCATAGAGATCTTCTGGCCACATCAAGGTGTGTTTCTCTGTCCATCTCTCTGCTTGCTTTGACTTGTTCCAAAAACTGAAGTGCCTTTTCCTTTGCAGCTTCAAAACCTTCAGTTATTATTCTGGGGTGAAGACCCTCAGAAATGGAGAGGGCCACTTGTTTCAGCAGCTCCCCAGTGATTAGGACACTAGATGTAGTACCATCACCAGTTATGTCATCCTGGGCTGCAGCTACTTTTACTACTAATGAGGCTGTTGGGTGTTGAGTTTGCATTTCATGAAGCAGCACATTGCCATCTTTAGTAAGCACCAGAAATGAGCATCTTCACAGTGCCCTTCGGCCCCACATTGGTCCTGAGAACATTTATTCTGCAGGCTCCATGTCACGCTGGTGTTCACCACCAACACTGCCTGGGCCGGGGCCACCTCGACCTTAGGGTTTAGGGTCTTCACCACCACCATGTTGGCCTAGGTCCTAACATAGCCTCTTAATGTCAGGAGCACTGGTATGGGAATGGCTTGAGAAACGCTGTTTATAAAGCTTGCCTTCACAATCTAACTTCCACCCAATCTATAATCAAGTTAATATGTTTTGACGTCATTTGTAACTCGGAGCCTACTATAGTCTATTTGATCACATTGTGAACCCCAAGAATGTAAACTGTAAAAGCCTGTTTCTAATTGTGGTATGGCTCAGTCTTTGATTGTAGAGCTTTCTGTTTACTGTAAACAAGTATTTGTGGTGTGGCTCAGCCCTAGTGCACACCTTTAGTCCAAGAGTCAACCATAGGTCAAGAGGCAGAACAAGTAACTATTGACAGGGAGTGAACATATGTAATCAGAAAGGAGGGACATTGAGCTGAGAGCTTTTAAGACAGTGTGGAGAAGGGGCTTTTCCCTCAGCAGAATTCAGCTGTAGGAAGGTCAGCTGGGTGCTTTCTCTGACTCTGAGCTAGCACATTTTCACCCCAGCATCTGGCTCCTGAGTCTTCATTGGTAAAATTGAACGACTGGGCTTTTCTTTCTTTCTAACAGGAACCCACTCTACTTATACTTTATATTCACCCTGTTCAGAATTAACTGACCTACAAAAGCATTGTAATTAATCTTACTCCACCCCAAAGCAGCTTCAGGCTCAACTGAATCCACAGCACTGACAATGTTCTGATCCAGTAGGACCAGAAAAACAATTTTCTCTGTTACAAGAGTCCAAGAAAAGATTAAGACAAAAGCTCTTCATCCCTTTTTGGTTTATGTTTTTTAAAGATAGGGTTTCTCTATATATCCCTGACTGTCCTGGAACTCATTCTATAGAACAGGCTGGCCTGGGACTCAGAAATCTGCCTGCCTCTGCCTCCCAAGTGCTGAGATTAAAGGTGTGCACCACCACCACCCAGCTCTTCATTATGCTTTATTACCATATTTGCTGTGCAGCTTAATAAAGATGGCCTTTATTCAGCATTTTAGATTAGGTGATTAGAACAGCAGAGACCAAAGTCTTCAAATTCTTGTGCACAAGCCCAGAGGCACACACAGATGCATCCCCAAATAAAATAAACACATGCCAAGAACTATCAAAAAGGTAAAGAAACAGTTTTATTTTAAAACAAGTATCAATGTAATCAACAAATAACTCTTATCAATATAAGTTATTTTTAAATATAATCTTAACACATATGCATCAAATTGCACTTTCATTCACTGGCAGAAGCATGCCTCCAAAACAAAAGAATACAAAGGAAGATAAATGACTGTATAAAATACATGCAAATAGCAAGCCACCATTTTCCAAGACCATTATTTTTGGTCATCATTTTCCAAGACCATAATTTTTACATAAATATATTAGCAGAGAAAAATCAATGCACACATTTAACATATACACACTAGGATTCAACGTGCCGTGTAAGTATAACCCTGGTGCTTACAGAAGCATAAACACAGTGTGGTCTGAACCAGGGACCTGAGCAACATGGCTGTGTGAGCAGTGATGAATGTAGAGCCGGGATCCGTGAAGTGCTCAGGCCCTAAGCAAAAAACCAAAACCCCCCAGCAGGAAGCCACACACCCCACCACAAGCCAACTTCTGAGGTGAAGGGAGAACTCAGCGAGGCCAATCACTTCATCTAGAGTAAAACACAGAAAACAATCTCAAAACGTGAAATGAGCTAAATTCTTTTTGCTTTAAAGGCTCTGCTGCAGACTTGCTGCTCTGCTTCATGGCTTTGAGAAGCAAAACTAAAGAAGTTGTTAGTGGGCTCAGGTGCTGTGGGGGAACCCACAAAAAATGGTCTGAACTGAACATCTTCATCTCCATCGCCTTGATTTCCAACTGGTGTATGGTCCAAAGGAAACTTTGAGCTATTCCCTAGGGGAGAAAATTAGGGAAGAATGTAAGAACATTTCCTAATAGATCTTTGGGAACAAAACCAACAGCCATTGAATAATGCTAGCAAAATTCAACTCCTACAAGATGGATAATTATATTAAAGTCATCTCCTGTGATAAATACAGACCTGACACGAGACCAAAGACCCTGTCACTCAGTTCTCCCCACCATGGAATATATTCTACTCTCCCTGTGAATAGTCAAGCAGATGGGACACACATCTGACCATTTCCACCAGACCCATCCTCGGATTTCTTTAGCAGACTTCAGGAAGAGGAAAAGCTGATTGTATCTGCCTAAAAGCTAAGTGCAGGGCTGGTCTTGTAGATACTCAGGTTTGGTTCTAGCTCTCACAACCATCCAGTTCCGTGGGATCCAGCACCCTCTTCTGGCCTCCATGGGCAGAAACACACAAACACACAGGCAGCACATACACATAAATAAGAAAAAAATATTTTTAAAAAATGTACAAAAAGAATGAAAAAATATGTACAATGCCATTGGAATAACTTACTTGCCATTTATAATGAACCTAGGCATAAAACTTCAGTTTTAGACTGGGACTCAGTCTAGCCCTGACTCTAATTTGTAGACCAGTTGGCAGAGATCGACCTGCCTCTGCCTCCCACATGCTGAACTGAAGGTTTGCACACTACCCCGAGCCACGGGACATTCTGTTTGCATGCTCATTCCCGCATTCTCATTCTAGAACACTGTTTTCTCTCACTGAACCTTTCTCCTTAGCCTAAAATAAAGACAAAAAGAAAAGTCCACCCCAAGAGACTTCACTGTTTGCATGCCAGTTTATACAATTATATTAGTACTGAGGAAAAAAATTACTGGATGCTATTGCACTGAGAATGAGCCTGCCAATCAGAAAAGATTCTGATTTTGAGTTGTCTACTTTAGCCGGGCATGGTGGTACACGCCTTTAATCCTAGCACTTGGGAGGCGGAGGGAGGTGGATGGCTGTGAGTTCGAGGCCAGCCTGGTCTACAAAGCTATACAGAGAGACCCTGTCTTGGAAAAAAAAAAAGAAAGAAAGAAAGAAAGAAAGAAAGAGAAAGAATTGCCTACTTTGTGATAATTGAATAAACAAAACAAATGATCCAAGGGCAGAAAAAAGAACTGTGCAATCTCAGGCAGCAAAGTGGTTTAAGTGGTTGTTTTTCAGAGATTAATTCTGCTCAAATTGAAAATAATTTATGCTATGCATGGTGGTGCATGACATTAGTCCCAGGATTTGAGAGGAAGGCAGATTTGTGAGTTTAAGGCCAGCCTGGTCTACATAGTAAATTTCAGGATAGCCAGGGTTATATAGAGACCCTGTCTCAAAAAAACAAAAACAAAAACAAGAAAACAAAAATAAATGTATGCAAATACAACTGAGAGGTATGGTGCAGAGGGAAGACAAGGCACCCACGCTACGGTGGCTCTCCACTCTCACAGCCTTCAGAATGTGTGGGACTATGCAGCACACCTGAAAAATCAGTAATTTAAAAACAGGGTGTTGAGCCAGAAGTGGTGGCGCAAGCCTGTAATCCCAGCACTCGGGAGGCAGAGGCAGGAGAACTGCTGTGCACTCGAAGCCAGCCTGGTCTACAAAGCAAATCCAGGGCAACCAGGGCTACACAGAGAGACCCTGTCTCAAAAAAACCAAACCAAACCAAACCAAACCACAACAAAAAACCTAGGTGTTGGGTATTAGATTCCTTCTTACCTAATGGAAAGCCGAAGACACCAGACTGCGGGATCATCACTTGCTTCAGGGAGCCTTCCTGGCTTGCAATAGTGATGTTTCGTAGCCTAAGGCTGTCATAAAGGCCTTGGAGCTTTTGATACTGGCGATTGCGTTCCATAAGTTTTTCAGAGATGTCACTAAACTTTTTCTTGTATTCTTCTAGAACTTTCTTCATGGAGGTGACCTCCCCTTTCATAGAGGTCAGTTCTACATCCTTGCTCTGTATCTGCTGTGTATATATCTTTTCGATCTGCTTTAAATGGCTCTCGGCCTTGCTGAAATTATATTCTTGATAGAGGCGCTCCTGGTGTATCTGTTCAAATAAATGAGAAGTAGCAGAGTGTGACAGACACAAGGAGAAAGGATGCTTGTATGGAGACATCGCTACCACAATGTTTAAGACCTGGCTAAATTTATAATCACAGTATACAATAGGCTGATTACAGAAAACCACACCACCAGAACATGCATCTCTTATCTACAGTGACATGCATGCGGAGAGTTCTTAGGAAATACAACAGAAGTTAGGTGTAAAGTGTTGAGCATGTAGTCACAGCACAAAGGAAACATGGGCAGGAGGATCAAGAAATCAAGGTAAGCCTCTACAATGATAAATTCAAGGCCACCAGGGCCACATGAGAAATGAAAAATTACATCACATACACACACACATATGAAGTCCAATTTTCCCAATGATCCAGGGTAAAAAATAAGATCCCCAAATATCCTTGCTTCCTAGGATTTACACATGTGTAATCCCATATTGGACAGAACCTGTAACTAGAACATAGTTACACTTTGGAAAAGTTTGGCAGCTTCCTTAAAAAAAAAAAAAAAAAAAAAAAAGAAAAGAGCCAGGGCTGAAGAAGGGCTTGGTTAGCATGTACAGGACCCTGCCTGGGCTTGATCCTTAGCACTGCAAAAATAATTTCTCTAGCTAGAGTTGATGAACAAATGTGTGGGTAACTGCAAAGCAGTATAAACAACAAAGCAAAAGTAAGTATGAACACACAGAGAGAGTTTACTCAGAAAATATAAAAACAAAAATATCTATTTAGCATGTGATAAATACTTATAGTAAAAATTAGGAAAAAAAATAGCTGGGTGCAGTGGCACATGCCTATAATCCCAGCACTTGGGGAGGCAGAGGCAGGTGGATCTCTATGAGTTCAAGGACAGCCAGGGCTACACAGAGAAACCCTGTCTCAGAAAAAAAAAAAGTTTTCTGCACCTTCATGTATTTATATGGAATATAAATGTAATAGTCAATTCTTCTTTTATATAGGAAATCCCTCAGAAGCAGTTAGGAATTTAGTTCAATGGTAAAACACTTACCTTTTAAGCACGAGGCCCTGGGTTCAACAGCCCCTACCAAGAGGGAAAAAGGACCCTACACAGGCCTCACATTACCCTTCAGTATACGTGTGTTTGTGCGCATGAAGGCTGATGTTTGCTCCTGGGGGTCTTCCTCTCACAAGAGAGTCCAGTGCTCCTGTGGGCTGAACTCAGGTCGTCATGGTTACAGAAGCTCTCTACCCACTGAGACAGCTCCCGGGTCCCTGACACTAACCTGGTATGTCCAGAAGGCCAGTGCTCGGGAGCTGATGTCCAGGACAACCTCTGGCCGAAGGCCTGCCAATACCATAGCCTTGTATTCCTCGGACGGGCTGAGTTCTGTACGGACAATATCCAGCTTTCCAGAAAGTGTACTGTTGCAGGCAGGGCAGATAGCTGGTGAGCGACTGAACTCACCACTGCCGTGCTGGTCACAGAAGATGTGAGAACAGGCAGTGACCCATGCATACCCAGAGAGCTTGATACGACACTTCCGGTAATTGCAAAGCAACATGTCTTCACACAAAGACATGATGAGTCTCCAAAAGAAGAATCCTAACAAGGAATTAAAAAAAAGGGAAGTCAGTCAAGTTGTAAACAAGCATGAAAATTTTAAAGTGTACTGTTATTTGAGAAAAAAACTGGACATTGTTTTATATTCATTAAGAATTGTATTGATTTTAGCCTCAATCCTGTCATTTTCCTTAGATAAAGGCCATGAAGAAGTCATAGAGTACTATACAGATAGTTCCAACTCATTTTATTTGATTTATTTTTTGGGGTTTGGAGACAGGGTTTTTCTGTGTAGCCTTGGCTATCCCGAGCTTGCTTTGTAGACCATCCCTTGTTCGAGGCCAGCCTGGGCTACACAGCAAGCCCCTGTCTCAAGAACAAAACAGTGTTGCTTTAGTAACAGGGGTCAATGGATATACTGGCAGCTTCGTCTCAAACGTCACACCCACAGCACCTACTCCTCCCGAAGATTCCATGAATCTGAGGCCACTAGGGGTTACATCGAAGACTCTGCCTTCAAATGAACAGATATACAGACGTCCCACTGGGTTTCAGAAACAATTCACCTGACGGCCAGAGGCCAATTTTACTTTACCTCCCCCAGCGTAAAGCGCCCATCCCTTTCTCATCGGAGGTGCGAAGGCACAGCCAACTCCGCATTGCCACAAAGCAGACGGGAAAGTCACACAGGCTGGCTAAATTTTTTCAGAACAAGACCCACTGCTTTCCCTTCATTTTCGGCTTTTCCACACTTCTCACAGAAAAAAAACAACAAAAAACAAAACACCGACAAGATACCTGCAGCAAAGCAAGCTAAAGATGCCGACCTTCCACGAAAGTAGGACTCAGACTCGATTTGCGCGGCTGAGCTGCCAGAGCGCATGCGTGGTGGCCGCAGGGCATGATGGGTAGCACGAGGCGGGCTGCTGGGTAGCAGCTGGTTAGTCTCTGCTGAGGTAATGAGTCAGGTGCTTAGCCTCTGGCTTTTACATGACAATATACAGTTAATGAAATAAGTTCTTTGAGGGGCTGGAGAGATGGCTCAGCGGTTAAGAGCACTGACTGCTCTTCCAGAGGTCCTGAGTTCAATTCCCAGCAACCACATGGTGGCTCAAAACCATTTGTAATGTGATATGGCGCCCTCTTCTGGCTTGCAGGAGTACATGCAAGCAAAGCACTGTATACATAATAATAAATAAATAAATAATAAAAATAAAAAAGAAAATGGTTTATAAAAAAAAGCAAAGAAATAAGTTCTTTGAATCTGCACTACTAATATTCGCAAGGTGTATGAAAGGAAGCAGTCGGCAGTGGTGGCGCACACCTTCAATGTCAGTACTTGGGAGGGAGAGGCCAGCTTGATCAACAGAGTTCCAGCACAGCCGGGACCACACAAGAGAAACCCTATCTTGGGAAGAAAAGGAAAAAAAACAAACAAACAAAAAACCACCAACAACAAAAAACAAAGCAAAAGCCATTGGATCAAGCGCTATACTTTTTTCTAGGATTTATCTTTATCTAGGCATGATGGTGCACTTCTTTAATCCTAGCACTGGAGAAAAAGACTGATCCTGGAGTTCCAGAACAACCAAGGCCACTTAGTGAGAACCTTTCTCAAAACTTATTTTTACTTTTCTTTTTTCCCTTTTTTTGGTTTTTGGAGACAGGGTTTCTCTGTGTAGCCTTGGCTCTCCTGGACTCGCTTTGTAGACCAAGCTGGCCTCGAACTCACAGCAATCCGCCTGCCTCTGCCTCCTGAGTGCTGGAATTAAAGGCGTGCGCCACCACGCCTGGCTTTTTTTATATATATACACGTGTGTGCCACATGTGCACATGTCCATGTAGTCAGATAGAGTATGTTATCGTTGCGAGCTGCACTGTCAATGCTGATAACAGTTCTAGGTCAGGGAGCTGGAGAGATGGCTCAGTGGTTAAGAGCACTGCTTGCTTTTCCAAAGGACCCAGGTTCAATTCCCAGCATCCAAATGGCAGCTCACAACTGTCTGTAACTCCAAGATCTGACATCCCCATACCAATGCACATAAATTGAGAAAAAACAATAACAGTTCTAGGTCAGTTAGAACTGCTGAGGCATCCCTCCAGCCCAGAAGTCAGAAGTCTTAACTTTGAGGTGTCATTGCTGGTAGTCAATTAGTAAAGTGAGTTATTTTTAAAATCTACTTATGTAATATATAAATGTATATACATATGTATTATGTATACTTTACATGTATTTAAAGTATGTGTGTGTATGTGTCTGTGTGTTGGCTGCATTTATATCTGCACTTCAGAGGGCTTAAGATCCCATGAAACTAGTTATAGACTGTTGTGAAACAAATAGGTGCCGGGAATTGAACTCAGGACCTCTGGAAAGGCAGCAGTCAGTGCTGAGCCAGCTCTAGCTCCTAAATACTGCTGTACCTATACGGGGGGGGGGGGGGTGTTACCTGTAGCAACTGTGGTTTTTCAGCTGGGAAGACTGGAAGGGAGCTGGGATGCAGACGGTACTGCCATGCTCTTCCAGCCCCCTTCAGAGGACAGGACCCAGTTATGAGCTAATTCACAGCCACACAATGAACGCCAACCAATGGAAACTTCCAATAACTCTTCTCTTTAGACAGGCTTCCTGTTTCCTATACTTAACTCTGTACTGGAGATGACCTTGAACTTCTGAACTTACTAAATCCTGGGATCAGGGGAGTGTATGCTGGCCAGAACCTGGTTTTTATTTATTTATTTATTTATTTATTTATTTATTTATTTTGATTTTTTGAGACAGGATTTCTCTGTGTAGCCTTGGCTGTCCTGGACTCCCTTTGTAGACCAGGCTGGCTTTGAACTCACAGCGATCCGCCTGCCTCTGCCTCCCGAGTGCTGGGATTAAAGACGTGCGCCACCACCGCCCAGCTTAGAACCTGGTTTTTAATTCTTGTTAGGCAAACAACTAAACTACATCATTAAATCTTCTTCCTTCAATTAATGAAACGGTGCTAACATTTGTTTTTCCCCTAGCAACTTAATCCTACTGGTTGGTACAGATTAGTCAGGGAAAACTGGAGCTATAAGTACAAATTGTTTGTAGGAAAATAAAAGAGGTGAATTTAGATGCCCTCAAAGACTATAGCCAGCTTTATTCAACTACAGATGTGGCATCTCTAGTTCTGGCCAGGCCATAGTCAGGGCACAGGACCCAGTCACCTAATGGCCTTGCTTCAAGATGGGGTTTCTGTAGCTCAGGGCAAAGGATGGAGAAGTAGACAGGCTGGCTTTGACACTGCGGGGTCCTTGATCTTATTTAATCTCTGGGTATGAGGGGTTGGGGTCACCTCAGCGTCCTGTAACTCAGCTTAGGGCCTTAGCTTCAGGGCGCAGCACTCCTTTGAGGTTCATGGGTGAGCGCTACCTCTCATCATGTCTGAGATATGATAAAAACCTTCAGTTCTGGTTCTGTTTCAGACATACAAAAAGGACAAATAAAGTACAGCCTCACTGAAGTTTCACAAAGAGTATGAACAATTAGACTTTAAGACTTATTTTGTGAACTTTATTTCCAAGTTACTCATTTTTTGTTTTGTTGTTGAGACAGGGTTTCTGCGTGGTACTGGCTTTCCTAGACTCATTTTGTAGACCAGAGCCACCTGCTTTCCGGAGTGCTGAGATTACAGCTGTGTGCCACCATCTGGCTTCCAAGTTCCTATGGAACATCCAGGAGTTGTGTTAATGTAAAATTCTCAAGTAAACTCTATGATGCCCCATGAATTTCGCTGACTTAAAATGCAAACACCCTGCTACAAACAGTAACATTAGGACTTGCTCCGATCTGATCCACAGGTTGATTCTGAGACACTATTCTGGTGGTCGGCTTTCAGCTTTGAGTACACTCTACCGTCCAACTGAAGAGTTTAAATTGCTTTGAAATGTATTATTATTTATTTATTGGACCCCATGATGGTAGCACATGCCTTTAATCCCAGCACTCAGGAGGCAGAGGCAGAGACAAGTGAATCTCTGAGTTCGAGGCCAGCCTGGTCTACAGAGTGAGTTCAAGGACAGCCAGGGCTACACAGAGACCCTGTCTCTGGGGGGAAAAAAGAAAGTCATTAATTGGGATGACTCAATGTCTCAGTGGTTAAGAGCACTAGGTGCTCTTGCACGCGCACAGTAGCTTACTGTCACTCCAGTTCTAGGGACTCTGATGCCCTCTTCTGACCTTTGAGCACAGGTGTGCAAACGGTGAAGACATACACTCAAGCAAAAACACTCATACATATATTAAATTTTCAAAATTTTATTAATTAGTTGGGAAAACAACAAATCATTTAACATTTAGACATGGATGTTTCGGCAACTCCCAGGGTCAACCACTACAGCTCTGTGGAATGAATACTTACAGCTGCAGGCCATCCTGCAGTCACTTCCTGCTTTGTAACTGCGTGACTTGGCAAGGCTCAGCACGCACTACTGCAGACGGCCTGCCCATCCTCAGGAATCCCAGAGAAGACAAACCAGCTTTGTACATGATGAGTAAAACTTCACTTAGGCTCTCAGCAGTGAGAGGAGCCAAGTTTACCTCCAACCACATTGAGCAGCATTAGGAAGACAGCGCACTCTGCTGAATTAAATTACCTTACTAAATGACAGATGAGTTAGTGCCAAGCCACACCTATTCCCTTGGGACAGCAACCAGCACTCAACCCCTGAAGTTTCTAGGGAGTCTAGAGTAACTACCGTTTGAGGCTTATACTATCATTCCCACCTAGGATACAATGATAGTAGAAAACTCGGCAAGGTTACATAACTTGTTAAGTGATAGAATACAAGCCCGTAACCAGTCTGACTAGAAGCCTACTGTGTATGGAACCACTACACTATTCCACCCAAGACTTTTGGCTTTAAAAAAAGCAAAAAGCTAAAATTCACACAGCTGGCCACAAAATACAAAGCAGAATTTTCAGATTCTTGACATGCCAACATCTCTCAACCTCAAGCCTTACCATAAAACAATGCAGACACTTTTCATTCCTCATACAACCATGACTGACAGCACGAAGGTCCAGACAGGAAAGCTGGTTGACGCTCTCTCCTGTACTTCTTAAGTTTCATCCTTAGTTTCTGAGGGAAGAAAGGGAGTGGATACAAGGCTGTTCATAAGCTGTGTGTAATGTATGGTTCCTGTTTGTCATGCAAACCCATTTAATAAACATTAAACTCATTAGTATTGAACATGTAATCATAAAGACTGAAAAGCGATCAGTTTAAAACTCTCAAACTGGAGAGGTGGCTCAGAGCACTGGCTGATCTTCTGCAGGTCCTGAGTTCAATTCCTAGCGACCACACGGTGGCTCATAACCATCCAGTGTGTTCTGGTGCCCTCTTTTGGCCTGCTGGCTCACATGAAGACAGAATACTGTGTAAACAATAAAAAGAAAATATTTTCTAAAAACCTATTAAACTTAAAAGACATATTAAAAGCCCAAGTTCAATTCCCAGAATGCACACAGTGGCTCACAGCTGTCTGCTAACTCCAGCCACAGGGATTACAATGTTTTTCTAGCCTGGGCACTGTATGTACTTGGTGCACAGGCAAAGAAGGCAAAATACCAATATACATAGAATAAAATCTTTTAAGCTATCAAACTCATTAGCTAACAGAATTATACCAGCTTCCAGCACTTTTTCTATAGGGTTTAAGTTACTAAGGATCAACTAGGTTTATCTCATATTATCAAAGATCAAAACACAAGATGTTGATGCTATCAAATTCCTTAAATTATGAATTCCCTGGGAGGGAAGGTCTAAAGCCAAGTAAGACACTTTTAGGAAGCTGAATTCAGTTCCAAGTGTTTGCCCTAACTTCAGTCTGCTCAGCACATGTGTATAATCAGTGTGATCAGCTGAAACACGGACTTGACATGCATTTCATCACAGCAAACTGTAATGACCAGGAAGGGCAGACGTCCGATACTGGTCTTAAGCCAGGAAGCCCTCATGACCACTAAAACTCAGCCTCTGACTAACATGGCCTCCCTTATCTTTCCATTTACCTGTTATCAAATGAAAGGAATCCAAATTGAAATATCCATCCAACTGCTTAGCACCATCTGCTATAGACGAGTAAACAAAGATTACAAATTATAACTACATCTAACTACATACATCAGACCAACATGCTCCATATACCAGGCCATGAGGAAAATTGGAAAATCACTATTCAGTGTAACTTAAATCCAGCTGTGTTGTCACACATCCGTCATCCCAACAAGCTGAGGCAAGAGGATGGAATATTTAAATCAAACATTGGTCACACACCAAGTTTAAGGACAGTTAGCTTGGGCTGCAAAGAAGGCCCTGCAAAGCATAAATTTACACACAAAATCTCAAGCCATCATCATATTGGGGGATGACCTCTCCATGGGGCTAAAGAGATGGCTCAACAGGTCAGAGCACTTGCTGCTCTTCCAGAAGAGCTACGCTCTGCTCCGAATGCCCACATCAGGCGGCTCACAGCAGTGCAAGGAGTCCAACACACTCCTCTGGCAAAGGAAAGCAATATGAAAAAAACAACACATAAGGTTTTAATAAGTAGAAATTAATCCAAAATAGTGTCCAAACTATATTTTAATTTCACTGGAGCCAACTACTTAAATCTAACTGCCATAAGAAAAACAAGTTGCCCAGACATAGGAAAAGCACTTGGAGCCCCTGTTGGCCACAAGATGACAGTGTAAGGTGGCTTTGATTTCCTCTGCCTCAAGAACTTTCTTGTGACACTACAAAAATCCCCACAAAATCAAATGGTTTCATATGGGGCTGAGACTGGACAATCAGAGAGCCTGCTTGGGTCTGACCTAGGTTGTGTAGCTTGGTCTTCTTGTGGGACTCCTAACAGTGGGAGCAGGGGCTATCTCTGACTTTTACCTGTTTTGGGGATCCTTTTCCTCCTCCTAGGCTGCCTGTCCGACCTTAGTGAGAGAAGATGCCTAGTCTTATTGTAACTTGATATGCCATGTTGGGTTGATATCCCTGCGAGGCCTGCCCTTTTCTGAAGGAAAAGGGAGGCGTTGGGGGGTGGGGTGTCCTCCAACTTGGAGGGGGAGAAAGGGAAAACTGCAGTTGGGATATATTATATAAGAATTTTTAAAAAATCTTTTGGCTGGGCGGTTGTGGTACACATCTTTAATTTCAGCACTTGGGAGGCAGAAACAGCTGGGTCTCTGAGTTCAAGGTCAGCCTGGTCTAGAAAGCAAGTTCAGGACAGCCAAGACTACACAGAGAAGCCCTGTCTTGAAAAAACCAAAAAAAAAAAAAATATTTTTTTTTTTTTTTTTAAGGAGCTCTTTTTTTTTTTTTAAAGAGCCACCAAAATAAGGTTCACAATAACAAATAACCCTCAGACACTTCTATTCTTCACCTAATTATGAACTAGAAATTCTTTACACTGTACATTGGCTCACTACAACCCAGCATTCAAAGGCTAAGGGAGGATTTTTTGGATTTGAGGCCAGTTTGACCCAGTCAGACCAAACAAAAATCCCTTGTCAAGGAAGGCTTCTGAACAAGGTTTGTCTTGGGCACAAATTAAAAGTGCATGTGTAACCAGGCGGTGGTGGCGCACGCCTTTAATCCCAGCACTCGGGAGGCAGAGGCAGGTGGATCTCTGTGAGTTCGAGGCCAGCCTGGTCTACAAAGTGAGTCCAGGACAGCCAAGTACACAGAGAAACCCTGCCTGGAGAAAAAAAAAAAAAAAAAGCATGTGTGGTAAGTAAGCACTCACTTGCTATAAGACCATTTAATTAAAAAATGAAGTTTCTTAGATAGGCATGGTGGCACGTGCCTTTAATGGGAGGCAGAGGCAGGCAAATGCTGTGAGTTCAAGGCCAGCCTGGTCTAAAAAGAGTCCAGGACAGTCAAGGCTGCACAAAGAAACCCTGTAATGCCAGCACTTACGTAGAAGGCAGAGGCAGCAAATCAATACAAGCTCCAGGCTAGCCTGGGATCCCAAGCAAGACCCTGTCTCAAGACTATTCAAACTACTAATACTTAACTGTTCAGTAATTTTGTATTGTAGTCCTGGACCACAATAAGCAACACTTTATTGCAGAAAACTCCATTAAAAATCAGGAACAAAACAGCTAGTATGGCTAACAAATTGATCGAAAAGAAAGAATGCTACCTTTAAAATTACTACATATATAGCCAACAATACATGGTGGCAAACGCATGTGATCCCAACATGTGGGAGGGGAAATTGAAGGAACAAAACCAAGGGGGGAAATAAAGAAAAACTTGAGAGCGTCATATTTATATAGAAATCTCTGGCTCCCTGAAATGTGACAATTCGAAGCTCTATACTGTTCACTTGAGTGTGAAATAGCTATGAAAGATGGCTTGGCTAAATGAGAAAATGGCACATTGGTTCTACAGGTCAGAAAACTAAAGCGGTTTTAGGACTCAGACCTGGTCTTTCTTGGTGTTAAATACTGCCTTACACACACACACACACACACACACACACGCACGCACGCACGCACGCACGCACGCACGCACACACACACACACACACACACACACCCTAAGAATTTTGTAAATATGCAGCCAAGCATGGTGGGCACACTCAGCCTGGTCTACAAAGCAAGTCTATGACAGCCAAGGGTACACAGAGAAACCCTGTCTCAAAAAAAAAAAAAAAAAAAAAAGAATTTTGTAAATATGCTATATTGTAAATATGTAAAGGTGGCACATGCCTTTAATCCCAGTACTCAGGAGACAGAGGAAGGCAGATCAAGTTGTAAGCCAGCCTGGTCTACATAGCAAATCTCAAAAAACAAGAAGGAAAAAGTGTGGTATGAACCTATAATTCCAGCCTGAGGCAAATCAAATTAAAAACAAGATTTTTTTAAAAAGCAAGATTATGTTTCAATTTTTTTGTTTGTTTGTTTGTTTTGTTTTTTGGTTTTTCAAGGCAGGGTTTCTCTGTGTAGCCTTGACTGTCCTGCACTCACTTTGTAGAACAGTCTGTCCTCCAACTCAGTGATCCACCTGCCTCTGTTTCCCAAGTGCTGGGATTAAAGGTGTGCGTGCGACGCCTCGCCAAGCTTGTTTCAAAATTTTTTACAAGGCTAGAATAGAGTCACAGCTCGGTCAGTGCCCAGCACCATGAGGAAGGTGTAGGAATATCACACGTGACACAAAACAAGTACCTGCATCTATAGCCCATCAGCCTTTCACTTTCCTCTTGAGAATGTCCAAATCCAAGGCCACTTCATGGATGCTCTGGTGTTTCCGCAGGACCTCTGGGCTGACTCACACAATGCTATAACCCCAATTTTTTTCCTGGACACATTCCATCTTCAACCTGAAACTAGATAACGGAAGAAAATAACACTGAGCTGATGAGGCACAGCTGCAAAAGTTTCAATCCCTACTCACTTCCAGCTGTTTAGCATAAGAAAGCATGTTTTACTGGGGATAGGATACTGTGAGAGCACATACAAGCAACCAGGTAGCTCAGCCAGGCCCATGACCAGTAAGATTGGTGAGGTGTACTTGAAAGTTGTGGCTCAAGACAGGGAAAAAAATAACTTGGAATCAGTATTCAAGAGGCAGTAAAACTTTGCCATAATCTGCTTCCTAATATTTCCTCATTTTCTAAGTACAGTGATCTTATATAAAAATATGCAAGCAAGGTTTAGAGAATGCCAAGGGAGGTAAGCTTAATGGCAAGAAATATTTGTTATTCTTTCCCCAGCTTTATTAAGATATAATTGACATGCTGGGCGTGATGGTGCTCGCCTTTAATCCCAGCACTCAGGAGACAATGTCTACAAGGCTATGTGGAGAAACACTGTCTCGAAAAACCAATTTTAAAACCAAATTAAAAAATTTAAGGGCTGGAGAGATGGCTCAGTGGTTAAGAGCACTGTCTGTTCCTCCAAAGGTCCTGAGTTTAATTCCCAGCAACCACAAGGTAACTCACAACCATCTATAATGAGATCTGGTGCCCTCTTCTGGCTTGCAGGTGTACACGCAGGCAGAGCACTGTATACATAATAAATAAATAAATCTTTTAAAAAATAAAATAAAGGGGGGAGTGTCTAATGGATGGTGTTTGTTTTTGGTTTTTTTTTTTTTTTTCGAGACAGGGTCTCTCTGTGTTGCCTTGGCTGTCCTGGACTCACTTTGTAGACCAGGCTTGCCTTGAACTCACATCGATCCACCTGCCTCTGCCTCCCAAGTGCTGGGATTACAGGCGTGCCCACCACGCCCGGCTTGGATGGTGTTTTGTTAAAGGAATCCATTACCTCTTATCCTCTGTCTGGAGGAAGATGTGAACACACTAAGTATATTAGCAATCTTTGAATGCAGATCTGCAGAACGTACTATACTTTTTATATTTAGCTTGTGTATGGGTAGTTTGTCTGCATATATATGTGAGCCACATGTGTTTCTGGTCCCCAGAGTCCAAAAGGCACCATTGCACCTCCTGGAACTGGAGTTACTGATGGCTTTAAGACACCATGTAAGTGCTGGGAAGTGAATGCAGCCCGTGCTCTTAGCTGCTGAACCATGTCTCCAGGCCCCAGATACCTACAGTCCATTTAAATAAGAGCACACCTTTAATCCCAGCACTGAGGAGGCAAAGGCAGGATAATCTCTGAGTTGGAGGCCAGCCTGATCTACAGAATGAGTTCAAGGACAGCCAGGGCTACCTATACAGAGAAACCCTATCTTGAGAAAAGAAAACACTAAAGCCCAACTCTAACGCCACACATGCCAATTGGCTTGTTTACAGTGACTCATTTGGGAGTAAATAAGATCAAACTATTAAATAAGTTATGGCATGTACACACATTAGAATATGACAAAGCATGTGGGTGTTCCTTTACTAAGGTGCAGAAAAGCACAAGGTGTACAGAAAGACGTGAGGTCACATCTTTATGGTGTGTCACCCAACATCCCAAGATACACAAGTCCTAGGATACACAGAGCTAGGGAACCTCAGCGCACACTCCCCAGCACTCACACGGCTGGTGTCTCAAAACTACCAGTAACCAGTTCCAGGACTGCCACAAAAGGAACTTTTATCCGCCCGATTTAATTGTTGTCTCAGAAGCTTCCGGCCTCGGTCCGCTAACCTAGGCCTAGTCATGGAAGCTTCCGGCCTCCTTACAGTCCAACCTAGGCCTCAAATATCTTCAGCCTGAGACTTCCTGCTGAATAAGCTCACCCTTTCCTGTTCTTTCTGAGCTCTATGCTAGCTGGTTCAACTCAGCTGTCCTGGCCCAAACTCATCTCCCAGAGGATTTATTTAATCTGGCTTTCCTCGGCTTCTCTGAATTGTTCTGCTTGGCCTCAAACCAGCTCCAGCAATCTGTTTTAATTTTCTGGCTCCTTCTCATTTTGCCTTCACCTGCGTGGAGCTTGTTTTCTCTGTGAAACTCTCCCCAGTAAAACTGCCTGCCTCTCCTTCTCTGTGCTGCTCGATTCCTCAAGCGGCTTCTCTTTGGCCCATTCTGCCAAAGCCTTTTCTGACTCATCACTTTTTCTGCCACCTAATTAGACATCACTTTCGAACATGGGCGCTTCCTTCTGCAAACTTTACCTTCATAGTTTGGGATTAAAGGTGTGTGCTAAGGGCATGTCTATATTCCAGCCAGGACTAAAGGTGAGGTGTATGCTAAGGGCTGAACCACACCACTAGAAACAGGGTCCCCCCCGCCCAGTAAATAACACTATCTCTAGGTTCACTGTGTGCAACCTCCAGCAACACTGGCACAGATGCGGTGTACATATACACAAGCACATAATTATGGACAAAGACAAATAAAGCTCAAGCTTGAGGCTACAGGAGTCACCTATGCCCATCAGTATATTCAGTTAGCTAGGTTATAATTTCTCTTTCTCACACTTTTTGCCTAGAACAATAACCCATGGGCCAGGTGTGACGCCACATGCCTTTGATGCCCAACACTTGATATCTCAAGTATATCACTAGATCTCTGTGATTTGAGATCACCCTGGTTTACATAGCAAGATCCCATGTAGTATATGAAACCCTGTCTCAAAAGTAAAAAATAAAAATAAAAATAATAACCAACTAAGCAGAGGTGGACCAGCAGTTAAGAATGCTTGCCACCTGGAAGAGGACCTGACTTCAGTTCCCAGCACCGATGTCGGGCAGCTCACTGCTGTGGTATCTCCAGCTCCAGGGAATCTAAAATTCTCTTGATTCAAAGGGCACCTGCATACTGCCTGCATATACCCCTACATGTGCACATACGTAATTAAAAATAAATTCTTAAAAAAAAGAATAACCAGCCCGGCAGTGGTGTCCCATGCCTTCCTTTAATCCCAGCAGTTAGGAGGCAGAGGCAGGCAGATCTCTGAGTTCAAGGCCAGCCTAGACTATTAAGCAAGTTCCAGGACAGCCAGTGCTACACAAAAACCCTGTCTCCAAAAACGAAACAAAAAAAGAATAACCAACATTTTACAATCAGACTAGTATCAAAGAGAAAAACAGAAGTCTGGTGAGAGCTACGTGCTAGGTCAGTAAAACTTTTCACGAGAAAAAAAAACATATCCACAATGTGGATTGTAAATCCACATCTTACTTTTGCAAAGCAGTACATCAACTAGGGGCTGGGCTTTATATTTCGTCCGCTCTTCGATGGCTCACACAGAGCCCCCCCCCCCCCACCCCCGCGCCCACCCACGCACGCGCACACACACACACTCCCGCTGCCAGTCACCTGGGCAGTATCTCGAGAAAAGACAAAGGCGCTACAATTTGAATTTTAGCTAAAATCCCTGGTCCTTCCCAACGTGTATTGTTTTAGGTCACTGCTGCCACAGTTCGCCCTCCTAGGGCTACTTAAATCACCTGTCCTCAAGAGCTGACTACTATCTAGACTCACACATGCTCTAAGGAAACAGAACAAACACTGTTGAAAAAAAGCTCTCAAATCCGCCAAGGTCGTGGACGGACCCCACAGACATTCACCAGAGAACTAAAACCTCTGGCTGAACTCACCGCCCCCGCCTCCCACCCTGCCGCCCCGCCCCCAGATTAACGCACATTAACGTAGCGACGGTGCCTTTACCAATCTGCAAAAACGAAGCCGAGGATTTCCCGAGATTCAGGCACTGTGTGCACGAGGCAGAGTCTACTGTCTCTAGGTCACCAGGTCTCAGAAAAACTGGCAAACCCAGGGCTGCCGAGGCGCACGTGGAAACGTGCCAGGTAGTGCGCCTCCCTACGTTCCCCTAACCTCCCAAAGCCGAAATGAATCTCTTCTCAACTCACAAACGTCAGCATTCACCTGAAATAAAATCCTTTCCCCCGGTTAGGCCGCTCAAAAGAAAGAGGAATTGAAAACCAAGAGAGAGAGAGAGAGAGAGAGAGAGAGAGAGAGATCCAAACTAACCGCGCTACTCACCAGCCCACCAGAAGCTAGAGAGAGATAGAGAAAGTTAGAAGGACGCGAAGCTACCTAAGTAAAGGGCCTCGGAGCTTGATTGGCTGAGTTCAAGGCACCGCCCCTCTTCCCGGACCTTAAAGGGTGCTGCCGGCGGCTACAACTCAAACTGTTTTAAGATTGAACTCTTACACCAAATTTCTGGATCAGGACACAAAAGAACAAGCCAAGCCAGAATAACTGGCCACTTTGGACATGTTCACGGGTCTGCTAGCTCTTATTCCAAACCATTTCCGTGCTGCGTTAACTTCAGCACTTCTGCAACCACAACATGGTTAACTCACGCAAATAGGTCCAAATATAAACAGTCTACAATATCCAAGTTGGACATTGCATTCTGGGTAATCTTCAAGCTAACCAACAATTGAATATATTTATTAATGGGTGGTTTAATGTTTATCCTTTAAGGTAAAATTTGAATACTTGTACAGATCACACAGACCTAGAAGATCTTTAGATGTGATGTCTTGGCAGAGCAGCCATGTTCTGGTTAGCATTCCTCTACATAAAGAGAGACTGAAATAGGAGGATTAAAAGGGGCAGGGAGTGGAAGAGAGAAAGTGTCCCGGCCTGCCGGGGTTCGACTAACACTCGGGAGGAAAATTTTCCTGTATAGGGACAGAACACAGGACACGAAGAAGGGGGCAAGTCTGGATTCTGATCAAACCCCATTTATTGAGAAATTTCACAGAGTTTTTATAAGGCAGGGGGCAGGGAAGCATATTGCTATGGCAACCCAGCTGCAGCCTATCTCAAGATTCGAGAAATTCTAAGCAGGTCACAACATCCTGCCACACCGAATATTTTGCTATCTTTATCTAATCTAACTGCTAAACTACAACAGGGTGGCTCCATCTAAATCTTATCTTTAGTCTAACTGCTGAACTACGACAGGGTTAGCTAGTTTCTGGTAAATGGCAGACTGCTGGAGAAATAGGAACCTAGCCTCTGACAAGATGGCTGAACATTGGCCATATAGCCCGTCCCCTAGAGTAAAGAAGGGAATATGGTATGGGGGGTGACAAGTAACTACAGCTAATATGGAAACCTACTGTGGTAGAAGCATCTTAAAATATCTACATGTATGAAAAAATCTAAATAGACTCACCAGATAACATGGGAGATAAAGCCTCAACTAGATACCTGTCACCACCAAAGAAAACTCTGGCTCCAGCAATGGGTTGCATCTAAGTGAGCTGCTGGCCACAGGGGCTCCATGGAAATGCCCAAACAAGCCAGGCGCTATTGCCAAGCTATTAATTGCTCTCTGCAAACTGATGGTAAGGCCCTATTGATAAAAAACGATACTGAAACCACAGAAGGACACATAGGCCTGCATATGTCCAAACCAGATGGCGTCCCTGCCCTGGACATGAACTTCCACCCCAACCAAGATGTTACCTGCAACTGACACCCACTTACCAAGGGAAAAATGGTTTTCTCTAAAGGAGTCTCTCTCTCTCTCTCTCTCTCTCTCTCTCCTTCTGTGTTTTTTTTTTTGTTTGTTTGTTTGTTTATTTTTATTTTGGGATTTTTTTTTTTGAGACAGGGCTTCTCTGCGTAGCCTTGGCTGTCCTGGACTTGCTTTAGTAGACCAGGCTGGCCTTGAACTCCCATCAATCCACCTGCCTCTGCCTCCTGAGTGCTAGGATTAAAGGCGTGCACCACGCCAGGCTCTGTAATGGAGTCTTATTGGGTATAATGAAGCACATTTGAGAGCAGGCCATATGCCCAGCCGTAGATGTCCAACACAAAATAAATTCAGTGGTAATTTTGGAGGATTTTTGTTTTGTTTTGTTTTGTTTGTTTATTCCTTTTACCGGTCTTTTGCCTGTATATTATAGTTTCTAACTTTGTGTTTCTGTGGGATTTGGTATGGTGCCTAAGTGTATGTCTCTTGTGCTCTTTCTTTATTTTTTATTCTTTTGTTTTTTCAAGAGGATTTTTCTTTGTAGCTTTGGCTGTCCTGGAATTCATGCTGTAGATCAGGGTAGCGTAAACTCAGAGTTCTGCCTGCCTCTGCTTCCCAAGTGCTGTGATTAAAGTCATGAGTGTGTGTGTGCGTGTGTGTGTGTGTGTGTGTGTGTGTGTGTGTGTGTGAATGGTGTCACGTATGCCTTTTTTGTTCATTGGTTGGTTGCCTGGTTGGTTGGTTGGTTTTTTAGTTTTTCAAGACAAGGTTTCTCTGTGCAGCCTTGGCTGTCCAGGAATTGCCTCGGTAGACCAGACTGGCCTCCTCAAACTCACAGAGATAACCCTCCTCTGCCTCCTAAATGCATGTGCCACCATGCCCGGCTTGTGCTTTTGTTTTGCTTACTTTTATTTTTATTTTTGTTTATTTATTTTTGCCTGTTTTCTAAAGAGAGAGGAAGAAGGCATGGATTTGGGTGGGTATGGAGGGTAGGGAGAATCTGGGAAGAGATAGGAATGGGATATTGTCATTAATTAACCTGAACTTCTAACCTTGGTAAGGAAAGCCTCACTTCCTTGAGTCCTATTCAACTATCTGAGATGCCTCTCCTTACTCTTAGTGTGCCTCCATGTGTCCCCTCCCTGCTCAGCTATGCTCATTTGTTTGCTGAGGAATTCCTTAAGCTGCTCCTCTATTCGATATATAATATATACCAATTCTTGCTATATATATTGCAAGCTGCGTGAAGGTATGAACTACATCTATTTTGCTAAACAAATGGCTAAAATATACCCAGCATGGCGGCAGCAAGGGGTGCATATTACATTTCCTAAATGGTCATGCTACCAAACTGCCATCTAAACATTTATGGGTTTTTTTTTTCTTTTCTTTTCTTTTTTTTTTTTAAGATGTATTTATTTATTTATTTATTTATTTATTTATTTATTTATTTATTATGTATACAGTGCTCTGCCTGCATGTCCACCTGCAGGCCAGAAGAGGGCATCAGATCACATTATAGATGGCTGGGAGCTACCATGTGGTTGCTGGGAATTGAACTCAGGACCTCTGGAAGAGCAGTCAGTGCTCTTAACCTCTGAGCCACCTCTCCATTCCCCCTAAACATTTAGGTTTTAATCCATAGATTTGGTGCAGCTGTCAAGGCTGACCAAAGAAGCTGTAGAAGGTAGCAGAGAAGGTAACAGAGAAACATTCCCCTCCTCCCCAAAAAAAATAGGCGGGGGAGAGTAGTCTGAATTGGGTTATGAGGCCCGCGAGGTGCCTCACCTCAGCCATTGAACTCGCCCTGCGCTGGCCGTGAGTCTGTTCCAAGCTCTAGCGAGGGAGGCATCCGCCCACTCGGGGCCTCTCCTGCCCAGTCTGCCCACGCGTGGAGCCCTGCTCTCTGGGAACTCACCTCCCCACTCGGGGAGGGCCCGGTTGGGGCCGCGGGAGGCCCCAGTCTCAGACCTTCCCAGGGGCCGAGGAGTGACGAGCACTCAGCGCGTGGCCCCGTTGATGAGCTTCCTCCGCCCAGCGGCGAGGAGTGGGCAGCCGCCTTTATAAGACTCCAGAGCCGAATGCATTTCACAGTTGTGGTGGTTTCCCATGAGGCACAGCGCGCTATTTGCATGCGCTCTAGCCCGGGCTCCGGCTCTGGAATAAAAAATCCCGCGCATCCGGGTGAGGGATGACGACGTCACCCTCAAGCGCTATGGCGCCGCCGCGAAGGAGGTCTGGCTGCAGGAAGCGAGGTGGGAACGCTGTTAGGGCAGAATGCTCGGCCGGGACTCAGAGGGAGCAGCTCGCCTTTTCATTATTACAGTTCAATCCAGAGAGGCGTATGGACCCGTAACAGCAAATATAACTGCCAAGTATTGCTAATAGCTTATGTCATTCAATTTAAGAAAATCTTCATTATTGAGTCAAGTTTAATGTCAACCTTTTTAAGATACATCCGAATTCAGAAACTGTAATTCGAATCTTAGAATTGTTGCCTGTGGACTGTATACAATGTTCTTATTGTACCCTCTAAGTTAGATACTATTTCTGTGGTCTCAGTTTTACTTTGGGGCAGCTGAGGTACAATGAACTCCAAGGTTTTGAAGCTCCAAGAAGCAATGCTGCCTGTAAGCCGGTCAGTGCAGACTGGAGAGCACTTTACGACCGTGATGAACTGGTCTAGTTTGAAGGAAGGTATTGAAGACCAAAGGCTATGAGACCCCAATTTAATGAACTTTAAACATCTATATAAATGTATTAATATGTGGTAGGGATGTTTTATTAATATATGGTCAGGAATTTATGCAGGATTGCTCAGACTGTTTAAAGAGTAGTGAGTGGTGTGGCAGTTATTTATATACGTTCAAAAGAACATCTTAAATTATTTCGTTAAAAATTATTTAATCTTTATAAGTGTATTTTGTCTGCATGTATGTGTGTGTGTTTATGTGTGTGTGTGTGTGTGTAGTGCACCAGGTGTGTGCCTGGGGGCCAGAAGGAGATGTTGAACCCCAGGAACTGGGGATACTGACCTTTATAGGCATATGAGAGATGGGACTTGAACCCAGATCCTCTGGAGGAGTTGGGGAACCACCTCACCACTGACCCATCTCTCCAGCCCCTTTTCTTGTTTGTTTGTTTGTTTGTTTTCCCAGACAGGGTTTCTCTGTGTAATAGCCCTGGCTGTCCTGGAACTTTTTATAGACCAGGCTTAGCCTTGAACTCACGGAGATTCACCTCCCTCTGCCTTCGGGAGTACTGGGATTAAGGGCGTGTGCCACCACGACCGGCTCTCCAGACCCTTTAATTTCTTCAAAAAAATTTTTTTCAGAGCTTGGTGGACGTGGTGGCGCACACCTTTAATCCCAGCACTCGGGAAGCAGAAGCAGGTGGATCTCTGTGAGTTCAAGGCCTGGTGTACAAAAACCCTGTCTCGGAAAACCAAGAAAAGAAAAGACAAAAACAAAAAACCACCTTAACTGAGATCACTTTTCCTGAGGTGGATCTGACAGAATTCCAGTGTCAGAGTCTAGACCATAAGAGTTGCAGGGAGCTGGGCGTGGTGGCTCACGCCTATAATCCCAGCACTGGGGAGGCAGAGGAAGGTGGATTGCTGTGAGTTCGAGGCCAGCCTGGTCTACAAAGCGGGTCCAGTACAGCCAAGGCTACACAGAGAGACCCTGTCTCGAAAAACCAAAAAAAAAAAAAAAAAAAAAAAAAATTGCAGGGGGTCATGGGATCTCAGCTGTAAACGGTGTTCATGGCTTGTCTAAGATTCCCATAAGATGGAAGAACCCAGGCCGTTGTCATATACATTTAGTCTGTAAGCCCAGTGCGTTGCCATTTTAACACAGAAGTATCTGAATCTCTCACAGCACGGAATGTGCTGGAATTCTTGTTCTCAGCTGCAGAGAGGCTTAGACCACACTCTGGTATGAGGGGCTCCCTTTCGACGTCCCCCTTAATTTTTTTCTCTATTTTTATTTTTGCATCAGTTTGTTTAACTATTAGATCTTCATTTTGTCCTAATTCTTGCTTACTGTTCTTGCCTTTAGCTTCTGTAGTGCTAAATGAAGCCAAGGGAGTTAACAATGGCAGCAAGGCAACAGAAGACTCTCCTCCTGACAAGAAAATGCTCACGTGCCAGAGAAAAAGGCCGGTGGCTGGAGGAAAGGACGCAGACGGGACAAAAGGCACAAACGGCAAGTGCGGCAGTGGCCGGGGAGGGCACGGCCAGCTCACGGGTCTCTGAAGGAGTGGGATGAGATTTGTCCCTTCCTGCTGGGGCGGGGAGGGGGGGGGGGGCATATAACTAATTTCTCTATCACCTGGGCATTCTGCAGTACCAGTCTGCTCTGTTGAATCCGTATTATCATAGGTTTGAGATGGGTTAGGACCTAGGCAAGGGGGCTGGTTTGCTCCGCAAGGGCAGAGTGAGTTATGGTAGCTTTCTGGCCAAGTCTGCTCTTTTGATTGCCGTGTAAGTGACAGCGGTGCATACTTGTGTTCCCTCAGACTCCGTGAAGGCCTTGCTGTTAAAGGGCAAAGCTCCTGTGGACCCAGAGTGTACAGCCAAGGTGGGAAAGGTAAAGGCGTCAGGAACAGAAAGCAGAGTTCTTCTGTGTCATGATTGCTGTCTCGAATGTTTCTGGTGTTCGGTTTAAATATGCTTTCTAAAATATTCCTAGTGATTACTTTCCTCCAGAGTTGAGAAATAGGGGTGGTGAGGTTTCAAATGAGCAAACTATTGAGCCTGGAGAGATGGCCCCGTGGTTAAGAGCATTTGTTGCTCTTCAAGAGGACCTGGGTTTGAGTCCCAGCGCCCACGTGGCAGCTCACAACCATCTGTGACTCCATGTCCAGGAGATCTGATACCCTTTCCTGACCTCCACAGCTACCAGGCGAGCAAGTGACACACGTACACACATATGCAGGCAGAATACTCACATGTAAAATAAAAAACGAATAAATTTATTTTCCAAATACTTAAAGAAATTCACAGAATATTAACCTAATTACTCTAGGGGTTGCCGTTAGCTTTCCACAGTTTATTTCCTTTTTCACCCAGGAAATATTGTGATTGTTAAGGGAGGGCAGTGTGGGGTTTTATCTGTTCATTTGTTTTGTTTTGTTTTGTTTTGTTTTGTTTTTGAGACCCTGGCTGTCCTGAAACTCCCTCTATAGAGCAGGCTAGCCTCAAACTCAGAGTTCCACCTGCCTCTGCCTCTGCCTCCTGTGTGCTGGGATTAAAGGCGCGCGCCCCTACCACCCAGTTGACAGTTGTAATTTTGATGATAAACTGCCATGGAATGGCATGAACTACTGATGAAGGGGGGAAAAGATTGGAAGGATCTAGAAGCAAGCCTACTTATAAGCAGGTTTCTTTTGAGTTAGAATGTGTGAACCCTCTGTAATTAGAAGAAGGTAATATATTTTAATTATATTAAAAATAGGCTGTGTATACAATATACATTTCCAATTCTCCCTCTGAAAGACAGATGTTGGATGTGCTAGAGAATAACCCTTAAAGCATTAAAACAAACAAACAAAAAAAGAAAGTCTCACTTCTCTCCTAAGACTGAGTACACTGATGCAGTTTGTTTCCTCTCTTCCCAGGCTCATGTGTATTGTGAAGGAGGTGATCTCTATGATGTCATGCTAAATCAAGTAAGGGCAAACCATGCTAATTGTGACAATGTCTTCTTTCTTAGTTTTTAAAGTTATATTTATTTAGTTAATTTGTGTGTGTGTATGTATATACATATATATCAGAGGACAACTTGAAAAAGTTCTCAGGCCAGGCGGTGGTGGCGCACGCCTTTAATCCCAGCACTCGGAAGGCAGAGGCAGGTGGATCGCTGTGAGTTCAAGGCCAGCCTGGACTACAAAGCAAATCCAGGACAGCCGAGGCTACACAGAGAGACCCTGTCTCAAAAAACAAAACAAAAGAAAGAAAGAAGGAAGGAAGGAAAGAAAGAAAGAAAGAAAGAAAGAAAGAAAGAAAGAAAGAAAGAAAAAGTCAGTTCTCACTCTAATGTAGTGGTGCATGCCTTTAATCCCAGCACTTGGGAGATAGAGGGAGTCAGATCTCTGTGAGTTCAAGGCCAGCCTGGTCTATAGAGTGAGTTCCAGGACAGCCAGGGCTACATAGTGAGACCCTGTCTCGAAAAACAGACAAGCAAACAAACAGAAAAGAGTCAGTTCCTTCCTTCTACTGTCTTCTACTGCCAGGTTCCCTCTGATTTAATGCAGGTCACTGGACTTGAGGGAAAGTGCCTTTTACCCATTGAGCCCTTTGCTAGCTCAGGGTATCAGAATTTTTTTTTTTTTTTTTTTTTTTTTTTGGTTTTTCGAGACAAGGTTTCTCCGTGTAGCCTTGGCTGTCCAAGACTCACTTTGTAGTCCAGGCTGGCCTCGAACTCACAGCGATCCGCCTGCTTCTGCCTCCCGAGTGCTGGGATTAAAGGTGTGCACCACCTCGCCCGGCTCAGAATTTTTAAAAATTAATTTTTTTCATTTTTTTATTAATTTATTCATATTACATCTCAATTGTTAGCCCTTCCCTTGTATTCTCCGATTCCTCCCTCCCTCCCACTTCTTACCTTCTCCCCTCCCCTAAAAATTAATTGTTTTTTAAACTTAAAGTATTATTGTTCTGTATGTGTAATGAGAGGAGGTACACATACCACAGTGAGTGTGTGGAAGTCAGAAGACAACTTTGTAGAATCAGCTCTCCACCTTAACCCCCACACCTTACCTTTGTGTGTGTTGCTGAGTTGCCCTGACTAGCCTGGCAGTCACTCTGTAGACCAGGCTGGCCTGACAGTGACCCTGCCGCTGAGGCCTCCTAAGTGTGTTAGAATTACAAGTATGCACTACTCCCAATTTGAGAAGCCACACCCAGGTCCTTGTGCTTGCCACGCAAGGCTCCACCACCGAGCTAGTCTTTTTTTTTTTTTCAAAGATTTGTTTTTATCTTACATGCATTGGTGTTTTACCTGAATGTGTGTCATGTCTGTGTGAGAGTGTCAGATCATCTGGAACTGGAGTTACAGACCTTTGTGAGCCACCATGTGGTCGCTGGGAATTGAACTCAGGACCTCTGGGAGAGCAGCCAGTGCTCTTAACCTCTGAGCCATCTCTTTAGCCCCCAGTCTTTCCTTTTATATAGTCTATCTGTCTGTCTGTCTGTCTGTCTCTCTCTCTCTCTCTCTCTCTCCCCCTTTCTCCCTCTCCCTCTGTCTCCGTCTCTCTCTGTCTCTCTCTCTCTCTGTCTCTCTCTCTGTCTCTTTCTCTCTCTCTCTCTCTCTCTCTCTCTCTCTCTCTCTCTCTCTCTCT
>OU015746.1:126250982-126279693 GCA_907169655.1 Acomys percivali
AAAGAAAGAAAGAAAGAAAGAAAGAAAGAAAGAAAGAAAGAAAGAAAGGTAGGTCAGGGCCTCCTATGGTCCTGATTTTCAAAACGATACAACTCTTCTTTGCACAGTGGAATGTCACACTGGAACTCAGCAGCCAGTGGTTTAAAACAGAGTTGCTCCAGGAGAAGGAAGGAGGGTGACGAGAGGACCGGAACCACCTGCCTGTCCCTTCCTTCTATCTTCCATGATGGGTTCCATATTTAAATGCCTTGGTTCTAGACAAATGCTTGTTTAAACACATCCAAACAGGACTCACCAAGAAAGAAAGTGATGCAGAGTCCCCCTGCTGCAGGTAAAACACACCGTACTCCTTGCTGGTGCACAGTATGGAAGAATGCGCTGCACTCCTCGTGCTGTTTTATAAGGAAGCAAGAAGCTGAGCCCAGGGCCACCTGCCTGCCTCCCTTTAAGACCCCAGGGCACCCACCCATAAAACCTTCCACTCAAAATTTGTCCTGCAGGGACAAAGATGGAACAAAGATTGAGACAGAGATGGAGCAAAGGCTGAGGGAATGGCCAACCAAAGACTGGCCCTACTTGAGACCCATCCCATGGCTGAGAACCAATCCCTAACAGTATTAATGTTACTCTGCTATGCTTGCAGACAGGAGCCTAGATAACTCCTCTGAGGCTTCACCCAGCAGCTGATGGAAACAGATGCAGAGACCCACAGCCAACATCGGGCAGAGCTCAGGGAGTCCTATGGACAAGTTGGAGGAATAATTGAGGGCGCAGGAGGAGTCAAGGACACCACAAGAAGACCTACAGAGTCAACTATCCTGGGCCCATGGGGGCTCACAGAGACTGAACCACCAACCAAAGAGCATGTGTGGGCTGGTGCTAGGCCCCCTGCACATATGTAACCAATGGGCAGCCTAGTCTTCATGTGGGTCCCCCAACAACTGGAGTGGGGTCCCTCATTGACTCTTATGCTTCCCTTTGGATCTCATTCTCCTAACTGGGTGCCGGGACTGGCCTCAGTGGGAGAGGATGCGCCTAGTTCTACAGGGACTTAATGTTCCAGGGCGGATTGGTACCCATGGGGGACCTCCCCCTTCTCTGAGGAGGAGAGGGAAGAATGGGGGGTATGTGAGGGAAGAACTGGGAAGGGGGGGCTTTAATCCGGATGTAAGATAAATAAATAATATTTTTATTTTTTAAATAAAAAATTTAAAAAGATCCTGGTGCTTTACCCTGAGTTTGACTCAGTCTTAGGGTGACCCCTAAACCACTCTTCTTTGTTTCAGCACAAGAGGAAAAGTATTTTGGATCTTACCAAATCCAAGATGGAGCCGACCCGGGCTTCATCTGTAGTAATTCCACATTCTCTTTCATCAGGATGAGAGACTGGCCATCTGGGGCCAAATCCAGACCTGTCAAGACCCCCAAGTCCTCCTGCAGAACTCTCTTCAGGTGAAGACTGTAGCTCAAAAGACACACACAAACAGCGAAGGACACTTTAGCTGATCTCTCTCGGGCTCATTTCTGCATGCTTGTCATGGATGAAGTATAAACCACATCGACTCACTGACCCCACATGTCTCTTCCTAACCAAGCTGTGTGCGTGCTGGTTTGCTTTTGCTGTACTGGGATCAGACCCAGAAGCATGAGCAAGACAAGAACTCAACTGAGTGTGGTGGCGCACACCTGTAATCCCAGCACTTGGGAGGCAGAGGCAGGTGGATCTCTGTGAGTTCAAGGCCACCCTGGTCTACAAAGTGAGTCCAGGATAACCAGGGCTACACAGAGAAACCCTGTCTTGAAAAACCAAAATAAAGTAATAATAATAACAAACTAAAAAATAAGCTCAACGGATGCTTCCTTTCATAACAGGGCCCCAGAACTTAGTAGGGCTCCAGACTTCAGCAAAACTGACTCCATTATGGTAGCATCATTCAGTCCATAAAACGCAGTATGAAAACACCACCACCAGCCAAAATGAAAACAAAGACGCAATCCATCAAAGTCCATAGGTGTAGGGAAAGTCTGTAAATGTGCCAACCTTGCTTTTTGGCTTCTATAGTTCTGCTTCTGGCTAACTGTTCTTGCTAACTGAAGGTTGTCACACCAGGGAGTGTTTTTTGTATTTAAAAGCTCCCACTGAGACAGGCTCGGGGCTACACTGGGATCCTCAACATCCAGTGTAGTCTCTGGCTGGCTGATAAGCCTTTCTATTAGCCTAGACCCATGTCCGAGCAGAGCTCTCTGGTGGATACCCCATAACACCCTCAGCTCATGCTCAGTTCTGCCTCTGTTACTGAGTGATGGAATTAAAGGAATGCCCCACCACCATCTAACTCCTTGGCCACCACCTTCCCCAGCCCCACTAGGAACCCAAGGTCTTAGCTACATCCAGAATTACTCCAAGTATGACCAGCAACATGGCTCAGCAGGTAGGCACAAAGTGCAGGAAAGAACTGACTCCAAGGATTATCCTCTGACGTCCACATGAGTGGATCTGAATAAGCACACACAGTACACACACACACACACACACACACACACACACACTACTCCAAGAACTCTCATGCTGCCATAAATTTTGTTAACTCTATTTGCTTTTCTGGATTTTGTTCACACTGCTTCCTTTTCTGGATTGTGTTAGCACTATTTGCTTTTCTAGAATACCATTCCCTTACCTTGCTGGTCCAGAAAACCCTTCATTGTCTATGTCTAATCTTAAAGATCATCTCTTTGCTAATATTTCTCAAATTCTGCAGACATATGAGCTACTAGAGGCCATTAAAAAATTCAGCTGTGCTCAGTACCAGACACCTCTAATTCCAGCCATTCAGGAGGCTCAGTGGGAAGGACTGTGAACTGCGAGCCTGAACCATCCAATAAGACCCTGCCTCAAAATAAGCAAAAACAAAAAAAACAAAAAAACACAATTTATTGGCACCACACTGTCTGGCCCAGAACTTGGTACCAAGTAGGCTCTTAAGAATTATTCATTTAAAGCCGGACGTGGTGGCCCATGCCTTTAATCCCAGCACTCGGGAGGCAGAGGCAGGCGGATAGCTGTGTGTTTGAGGCCAGCCTGGTCTACAAAGCGAGTCCAGGACAGCCAAGGCTACATAGGGAGACCCTGTCTCAAAAAAAAAAAAAAAAAAAAGAATTATTCATTTAAATTGACAAGACCAAAGGTGGGTGAGAGGTCTCAGTGGGCAAAGGCACTTGCCAACAGCCCTGATGACCTGAGTTTGGTCCCAAGAACCCACATGCTGGTAGGATAGCCAACTCCCTCAGACTGTTGTGGGACCTTTGCACACACAGGTGAAGACTATAAAGACAAACAAACAGAAAGGTACTACTTTAGCTAACCTCCCTCAGATTCCTCAATTCCACAGGTGCCACATAAAGTCGGGTAAGACAAAATGACTTAGCCACCCCACATATCCAGTTCCTCCTCATATCTACCCACAAAGATCAGTAAATATAACTTGAAAACAACTGATAAATCCAGGACAGGAGCAGAAAACAATCTCTTTTTTGACAGCCAACATCGTATCCCAGCCTCACCCAAAAGCAGACACAGACAGATCACAATAAAGTCCTAGGTAGCCATAGCTCCACATTCCCGACAGCGGCCGCATTGTTTCACCTGCAATTTCTGGATGTTGACCCGTTCATCACCTGCCACTCGCTTACTTTTTCATTAGCACTGACAACAAAGAGTGACTGTGCCGAGTACCAGATCAGGTTGCTGACACGGCCCGGGGCCTGTGCATGAAGCAAGTTCAGTTAAGTACTTCTGAGGAGCAAGCATCCACCCTTCCCCTCCCAGACAGGCAGGCAGAACTCCAGCCCATGAAGTTCCATTAAGTTAGGCAGAATTCACATAGCCCACGACACCTGTGCTGTAGCCACTGCCTTGGCTTCCTGCCACAGTGTTAGCTCCCCAGCTTCACTTCCAGACACTGCCACAGAACCATCCGGTGCCCATGCCACTGCAGTGATGGCCACAGAACTCCGAGGTTTGTGTGTATCACCTGGAGAAGAAAGGAAGGGATACACTGAGAGCTGTGCTACTGAGCTAGGAATAGGGGCCCACACCTTTAATCCTAGCACTAGGGAGGGATACAGAGGCAGCTGGGGCTCTCTGAGTCTTAAGTCCAGCCTGGTCTACATAGCAAGTTCCAGGCCAGCTAAGGCTACATAGTGAGACCCTGTCTGAAAAAAAAAGAAAAGAAGAAGAAGAGGAGGAGGAGGAAGAAGAGGAAGAAGGGGAGGAGGAGGGGGAGGAAGAGGGGAGGAGGAGGAAGAAGAGGAAGAGGAGGAGGGGAGGAGGGGGAGGAGGAAGAAGAGGAGGAAGAAGAAGAGGAGGAGGGGAAGGGGAAGGGGAGGAGAAGGAGAAGAAGAAGGGGAGGAGGAGGAGGAGGAGGAGGAGGAGGAGAAGAAGAAGAAGAAGAAGAAGAAGAAGAAGAAGAAGAAGAAGAAGAAGAAGAAGAAGAAGAAGAAGAAGAAGAAGAAAAGAAATAGAGAAGAAAGGAAGGAGAAAGAGAAGCGCATCTGGATTACTGGAGGTATAGGGTTACCCTGGCACTCCTATTCCAGCCACCATCTTTCAGGCTACCTCCCCCTCCCCTTTACTTGCCTGCTTCCTTAGGAATCTGCCAGAGATGTACAGAGCTCTCATCTGAGGTCAGCAGGAGGCCTGCAGCCTCTGAAGCAGCAGCTGCTGTGACAGGACCACTGTGTCCCTGGAGGGTATGCATTTGACACACCTAGGAAGGAGGGGGTTGCAGAAATTGTCCTGTGTGTCTCTGCTAGCATGTCCCTGCCCCAGCTCTTGCAGAGAACTCACCAAGAGGGGATGCCACAACTTTGTGGCCCCATCCACTCCAACAGTCACCACCAGAAGCTCTGATCCAGGCTGTCCGGCTGAAAAGACAAGATGAGATGCCAACTCACAAGGAATGGCCAGGCCCAGTGGCAAAGGCTTATAGCTGACCGCTGGCTTTATGGGCATGGGGCCCTAGGTTTAATCTCTAGTTCTAAAAAAGAAAAGGAGGTGCTGGAGAGATGGCTCAGAGGTTAAGAGCACTGTCTGTTCTTCCAAAGGTCCTGAGTTCAATTCCCAGCAACCACATGGTGGCTCACAACCATCTATTATGAGATCTGGTGCCCTCTTCTGGCCTGCAGGTGTACATGTGAACAGAATACTTACTGTACAAATGCAAATAAATAAATCTTTAAAAAAAAAAAAAAAAGGAGAAGAAGAAAAGGAGGAGGAGGCAAAAGGGATGAAGGGGAAGGGCTGACAGGTCAGTACCTGGGCAGGGCTCCAGGGCAGCAGCACATTGGCTGATGGGTCCTGGGTGAGCAGGGATGCTAGTCAGCTCCACACCCTGATGGTCCCACACTTTCAAGTCGCCATCCCGGCTTACAGATATGATGTGTTCCTCCTGTCCCCAGGTCACAGTGTCAGGACAGTCACAGTGAGCAGGACATGGGAAACGGGGTAGACAGCAAAGGGAGGAGTTTAGCAGCCTGGGACTGCACTTGCGTGGAGAATCACACAACTGTTTTGTGACACTTCACCCGGCAGCCTGAGACCCTGAGCTGCATGTACTAAGTGTCCCCCTTCTCCAAACAACACAACCACCTGTCAGCAACAAAGTCCAATATCTGCGCAGAGCTGCACACACTCTCTTTGACCAATGGAATGCACTTCTCTTCTGCCTAACATCCATCGGACACAGACAGAGTCCATACAATCACACTCTCTTCCATGTAGGTATGAGGGTAGGGGGACTGATCTGGCCTGAACTGGTTTTGGGTACATGTATAATAAGGCAAACTTTGTCCCTATTTGGTAGGAATATAATTAAAAGCAGATGCATTGTCATAAAAGACATATGCAGCAAGCAAAAGTTAATTTAATCCAAGTCTGTCAAGAAAAACAAAGAACAAGCCGGTTGGTGGTGGCGCACACATTTAATCCCAGCACTTGGGAGACAGAGGCAGGAGGATCTATCTCTTTGAGTTTGAGGCCAGCCTGGTCTACAGAGAGAGTTCCAGGACAGCCAGGGCTACACAGAGAAATCCTATCTTGAAAAAACAAAAGAAAAAAAGAAAAAGAAAGAAAGTAAAAGAAAAACAAAGAACAACTCAAACTATACCCTACACTCCTAGTAGCCAAACTCCTCCTTCCTCTGGACATTATACAAGAATCCGTAGCAATAACTTGGGGCCTTCACTCATGGCAGCTTATCTTTTCTTTTCTTTCTTTCTTTTCTTTTCTTTTTTCTTTTCTTTTTTTTTTTTTTAGATAGGGTTTGTCTGTGTAGCCCTAGCTGGCCTAGAACTCACTCTGTAGACCAGGCTATCCTCAAACTCACAAAAATCCATCTGCCTCTGCCTCCAGAGTGCTGAGATTAAAAGTGTACACCACTACTGCCCAGCGACAGTGTATCTTACCTATATATTATTTTGTTTTGAATTAAAATTACCTGATTTCATAATCTGTGTGTGCTTTAAAAAAAAACTGTAAAGTGTGTGTGTGTGTGTGTGTGTGTGTGTGTGTGTGTGTGTGTGTATGTGTGTGTAGACATGTGCACATGAGTGGAGCTGCCCAAGCAGAGCAGAGGCTTCAGGGGCTTCCTGGAGCTGGAGATACGTGGGTGCTTGGATTGAACTCAGGTCCTCTGGAAGTCCTCTTAGCTGCTGAGCCATCTCTTCAGCCCATTCTCTGTGTGCTTTTATTTAATTCCGGATTAAGATACAAAGAACCAGAAAATACCTGTCCAAGCTTCCCCAATTCACTCCAGAGAGGGGAGGATAAACATCAGAAACTTGGAAGATCTAACTGTGGAGTTGAGTGGGTCAGAAAATCTTGTCAGAAATTCATAATACTAAGAGGATGTGGTTTTGTGTCACCCATCACATGAGCCAGCAGACTGTAACCCAGTCCCAAGTGTCACATTTTTACTATTTGCCTTTGAGAGTGGATACTTGATGCATCCAGTCTCCTACATCCTCCTGACCCTCCCAGAGAATACTGAATACTGAATAGTGTCACCTTACCACAGCAACCACGCTGCTCACGGCACTTTGGTGACCTAAGAACTGGCCAAGTTGCTGTCCTGCCTCTGGGTCCCAGAGTCCCACAGAGCCATCACTAGAGCAGGAGACCTGCAGGCAAAAGCGAGAGGGGAAAGATCATCAGAATCCTTGATGCATTTTGTTTGTGTGGCTTTGAAACAGCATCTCCCACTATGTCGCTCTGGCTGGCCTGGAACTCACTATGCTAGGATTAAAGGCATACAGCACCATGCCTGGGTCCTTTCGTATTTCTTCTTAAAAACAGCATAAGAACCTACATAGTGAAAATATACTTCAGACTTCCTAAGGAAATAATATGAGGTTAGGTTTATGCCTTAAGAGCCAGTGAACCACAGCAGTGTCTTTCGCACTCAGGAATTCCAAAGCTGGAGAGACAGTTCTGTATTCTTGTCAGGAGCATGGGCTTTGGGCCTGGAGATGGCTCCAACTGCAAAGTTGCTCTTGTGAATTTGCTTCTGAGCGCCCACAATGGCTACCTGTAGCTCTGGTTTCAGGGAACTCATCACCCTGGCCTCCAGAGGCACAGCAATCACATGCACAAATCCACATACAGAAACACAAATAATTTTTTTAAAATTAAGTCTTAAAACTTAAAAAGGGGGTGGAGGTCTAAGCTAGAACAATGGTCATGACCCTTTTGGGGGTGGAACAATTGTTCACAGGAGTCTTATATCAGATATCCTGCATATAACTATTTACATTACCTGCCGACCCCCTCTCTTTCTCTCCATTTTTTGAGACCAGGCTTCTCTGTGTAGTCCTAGCTATTCTGGAACTCGCTCTATAGACCAGGCTGACCTCAAACTCACAGAGATCCACCTGCCATGTGCTGAGATTAAACGTGTGCACCACCACCACCCAGCTACATTACAATTCTTAACAGTAGCAAAATTATAGTTACCAAATAGCAACAATAGTAATTTTATGGCTGGGGCCACCACAATATGAGGAAGTGTACGAAACTGTCACAGCATTAAGAAGGTTGAGAATCCCCTGGGGTCAGAGGAGTGGCTGGATGGTCTGGAGCGTGGTGGGCTTTCCTATCAGAACACTTATTGGCTCAGGCATGGTAGGATGGCCCAGTGGGTAAAGCTGCTGCCACCAAGCCTGACAACCTAGGTTCAGTCTCTAGAATGGAGCACTGAGTACTGCATGTTGTCTTTTGACCTCTATGTACACACCATGGCACACTGGCACCATCCATGCACACATGTGCAAAAAAGCCCATAAAAGTGTAAGGAATTCAAATAAAAAGAACACTTTTTGGGGTCAGTTTTAACCTGGCATGACCTTGACAATGCTTTTCTGGGGTCAGTTCTCTTATCTGTGAAGAAGACATAAAGGTAATGTCCGCTTTATGGGTATTGTAAAGATTAGCCCTGGCAATAAATAAAACTGGGCTCATGTCAAACCTCGCATATACTGTGTACCCAGCAAATGTTAGCATGACTATTATTAAACATTTGACTACCAAGAAGAGACTTGATACCCTATGAGCATATACAGGGGGAGGAAGTCCTCCTCAGTCACAGTCATAGGGGAGGGGAGGGGAGGGGAGAGGAGGGGAGGGGATAACCATTGAGATGTAATATGAATAAATTAATAAAATAAAATTTTTAAAAAATTTGAAATTGAAAGTATTGTTTCCTTTCAGGATATTTGCTGGGCTCTGCATACTATTTCCCAGCCCTTCACTCACCAGGAGGTTGTCTCTGGTCCATGCACAGCCAGTGATCCAGTCACGGTGACAGGAGGAGAAGGAATGAGTAAGGAGAGGGGCTTGGACTGTCGTCACATCCCAGCAGAGGAGATTCTGGGAAGGTAAGGACAGGGACCTATCAGGACCCAGACCACAGGAATGCCAAAGTCTTTTCACCTAGGGGGTGCTTCAGCGGTTCCTGGACTGGTCCTGGACTACTACCTAGTTGATGGCCTGATCTCCTCCCTTCATCCCCTCACACACACCTGACACCACATCTGGCTTCAAGCATCAAGTGTTAAAGAAGAGAGAGTATGTGAGGCAGCAGGTAGACCCACTGGCAGATATGGCAGATCAAAAGGTATGAGAAAGTGGCTGGAGAGATAGCTCAGAGGTTAAGAGCACTGACTGCTCTTCCAGAGGTCCTGAGTTCAATTCCCAGCAACCACATGGTGGTTCACAACCATCTATAATGTGATCTAATGCCCTCTTCTGGAGTGCAGGCGTAAGTGCAGGCAGCACACTGTATATGCAGGGAAAATACCAATAACTATAAAAATAAAATAAATATATTTTTTTTTCATAAAATTTTTTTTAAGTACAAGAAAGCAATGGGAAATAGACTATCCAGGAGTCTAGGAACAGAGGGACCTGTGGGGCTCACCCGATCTCTGCCCGCAGTGGCCAGAACACCTCCATCAGGCCTGAAGCTACAGCAGGACACTGGACCCTCATGTCCCCGGAGTTCAGGACCACAGGGAAAGTCTTCTCCCTGATGTGGCTGTGTCAGCAGCTGTCTGGGCCATAGTCGCACTGTGAAATCCTCTGCATTGGAAACAGGAAAGGAAGTGCTTCCTGGAAGCAAGACCAGCCTAGGAAGCCAAAGGGAACCATGGGAGCAGAGCCCAGCATCTGAGAGTGTAGCTCTAAGGAAGTGGGATGGCGAGTCACCAGAATGTGCAGAAGTCCTAGCCAAGGCACACTCACTCCATCAGCACATAGCATGGGAACACCCCGCACCCCGGCTTCTGCTTGGCAGAACTCAGGTCAGGACTGTGGCCCCGGTGTGTCTGCAGTTCCCCACTCAACTTCTGACAGCAGCTGCTGCAGACACTCCTTATTAGATGAGGCCTTATCTCAAGGCCTCAGGGTCACTTTCACCTCACCATCTCTGAGGCCCAGACCTCTAACTTCCAGAGGACCACCACCATCCATCCATTCTGCATGCTCTCTCCTCTCTCTAGAATCAGTCTAGAATAACTATGTAAGATGAGCACCTTCAAAGGCATTTAAAAGCTACAAATAAAACCTGTATGTGCACGGCTTTTGATAAACATATATAATTACCGTTATAAATTGACAGGTGACACTAGCATATTCCCAAGCAATGGCTTAATAACACTGTTCAGTAGTACCTGAGGCAGAAGCCAAGAGCTCCTGGGAGGTGGTCAGTCCGAGCACAGGCTTCTGGTGTGTGGATGATACCCACAGGGAATGAAGGGCGCTCCCCCTGAGCATCCAGCCCCGCAGGGATCCATCTTCTGCACCGCTCACCAAAACTGTGGGACTCAGCCAGGCCAGTGCGGACACTGCCACCTTCAGCACTTGACACTGAGCCCTCTGGGAACCTAGAAAACGAAGGTCAAGTGAAACAAAGACATTTGCAGAAAGAAAAACGAGATAGCAGGAACTTTCTTTCCAAGGGTGCAAACCCGTCTATGCCCCTTCCTGAAGATACCTGAAGAAATTCTGTAGATTTTAATGCCATCTTCTCGGTACCCAACAGCCACCTGGTCACCATCTGGGTTGAGAGCCACAGAGAGTGCAGGAGAAAGAGGAACAGAGCCCAGGCAACCCCTGGGCCGGCCAAGAAATCCTGACCATAACTGAGCCTAGGATGCAAATAAAGAGTTTAAACACGCCTACTTTCTCTGTATGGTCCCCACCTCATGACATCTTCCTTCAAAAGGCTTCAGGAAAATCTCCCTCTCATCATCCAAACTCCTCCAGGACGTTCAGCAAAGGCTCCCAACAAATTACCCGAGTACACCCCTACTTTCGCTAATTTGTCCCCGAACCCACCACAGGCCCTCTGCAAAGTCACCTTGCCATCTTCTCCAGCTGTCAGGAACCGGCTTCCAGCATGCAAGAAAAGGACGGCAGCAACATAGCCACGCTGTGCAGGGAAGGCTGCCAGCCGTGTACCCTCCTGCCAGGCCCACAGCTCCACCATCCCATCTATTCGGCCTACAGCCACAGCCTTCCCAGGTGCACTAAATGCCAGAGTGCGCACAGAGGCTCCTGGGCCCCCCAGTTCCTGGACATGGGTGTAAAAATAGAAACAACGGAGCGCATTTTCAGCACAGGCTCAAAATGACATGGAAGGCAGCTGGCACTCTCCACTTTCACTGTTGGCCTGCATGTTTTCTTGGAGAGCTGCACAGGCCCTCCTTACCTTGGTGACTTTAAGACCATCTGCCTGGAAGAAGGTAATGCTGCCAGCCCAGCTGCCTGTGGCTACCACCTGCCCCTCTGGGTGGAAGGCAATGCAGTTCAGAGGCTTGGGACAGGTGTGCTGGAAGGCCAGCTGTCCACGGACTGTGTCCCACAGCTGGAGGAGAAAGAAAAGAGAAACCAGAGTGCTGAGCACAAATGGAAGAGCCTCTTTAGCCCCCAGGGCCTGTGTGGGGGTCATCTTATCTAGTCCCCTGTCTCAGCAAGGCTTCCCTAGGACAGGCAGTCATCAGTTCTACCATGCTGAGCAACAAATCAGGTGTGACTCACAGTCTAGGGTCACTTTTGGTTACCTTTAAGTATCCTCCCAAACACACAGTGGCCAGCAGGCGGCGGTCTGGGCTTAGGCAGCAGCCAGTGATTTGGTGCTTGTGGGCCTTGGTCTGGAACACCCTGCCCCAGGAAGACAAAGCCAGGGAGTCTTGGGGTCACCTGGCGATCAGGCTCCCTCCTCGCTCATTTCTCTCGGGGCTTCTCACTCACAGCCACGGGAGGGACGCACTTACGAGCAACCATGCTGCAGGTCCCAAAGCTCCACAAGCCCATCGAAGGTAGTAAGAAAAAGAGCATTTTCCGAGAGGAATGCAAAAGAGGAGATCCCATCACAGCCGCTCACCAGAGCCTTCTCCTCCTGTAAGCGCCAGTTGGGAAGCATGGCTAGGGTGACTCCCTCAGGCCTCCACATCCCACCCATCCCAGACCCAAGCCACAAAACGGAGGCCAAGGCACAAAGGGCTTAAGTCCTTGGCTGTCTACAGTCCCAGCCCAAACGCAGGTTCAAAGGGTGGCCTAGTCTCACTCCACAGGTTTTTAGGGTTCTAGGAAAAGGGTGTTCTGTGGATGCATGTTCACAGGGGTGAGGGGGTGGTATGGGTAAGAAGAGCAAGCTGTGGCTCTGCCTCCTCCCTGCAGTCTGCTATCACCTGCTGCTACAATGATTCACGGGCATTTACAGGAACATTGTCTGTACAGGAACATTTGCCGAAGCTCCCTGTGCAAGCCAGAAAGCCTGCCTTTCTCCATTCACGGTCCTCTAGCTACACAGCTCTCTGAGATCTTATTATGTGAACAACTGGGCCCTGGTGCTCAGCCCTGCGTTCCCTGAAATACTTAGCAACGTGCCTTGAATGGAGGCTGCGCGGTCATACCTGTTGTTTAAGTTGTATTTCGTTCTATGCAGTCCCCGTTGGACTTGAAATATATATATATATCTCACAGTATCAGGGAGACTGGACCAGGAGGTTTGTGAGCAAAGCCAGCCTGAACTATCTGTATATCTATATCATCTCTATATCTATTTAGATAGATAGGTAGATATAGAAATTATATAGATACACAGATATATATGGATAGCCCAGGCTGGCTCTGAGCTCCTCATCCTCCCTCCCCAGTCTCCCTGATTCTGGGAATTACAAGTATAAAAACCACCACACCCAGCTGTTGAACAAGCCTTTGACCAAGATGTCTAATTTGATTTGAGTCAAATGAAGTTGCTGAATCAACCAGGACATTAAGGATGTGCTTGGTTTGGCCAGACCTTCAATGCAGCATGGGAGGGTTTTCTGATGATCACTCTGTCTTGCCTTCAGAGTCATACCTGCCAAGTTCTCAAGTTCAGCAGGTAAACTGTCCCATTGGCGGTGCCCACAGCTGCTCTTTGCCCACTAGGGGAGAAGGCCACAGCGGTTGGAGATGAGGAGATTGCCAGAGACAAGCTAGAGAGGGAGGGGAAAAAAAAAAAGGTAGGAAGAAAGAGGAAGTGAGGAGAAGAAAACCAACGGGGATCCACTTCTGTGCCTCTGAGCCTGAATCCTTTTCTCCTGGGCAGTTCTAGTCTCTCCTTTCTTTTTCCTGGAAAGAGCTGTTGCTGTCCTCTGAGATGCTTACCAGAGCGGGGTCAAGGGTCTTACCTTTCCCTATCCTTCAAGGTCTGGGGTTTATTAATCCATTGCAGTGTGAGCTGCCTGTGCCATCGCTGGGTGAGCCGGGGGGCCTGGCTGCAAACGGGTGACACTGCAGGCTGGCTGGCTGCCTGCTGGCGCAGGAGCAGGGGGTACTGGGCGAGCAGTGAAGCCTGCTGTCTCAGGAAGGTATGGAACACAGCAACATCTGCCTCCGGGAGCTCCTGCTTCCCTTCAGACTCTAAAGAAGCTGTTTTTAAAAGAGAGAGGGAGAGCTCGCTGCACAAGCATGAGGATGTGAGTTCAGAGTCGCAGTACCTACATAAAAAGCCAGGTGTGGCCACATGTACGTGCAACCCTAGTGCTGGGGCTGGGGGCAGTGAAGACAGGAGAACCATGGGATCTGGTTAACCATCAGCCCAACCAAATACAGTGAGCTCCAGACTCAGTGAGGGACCCCACCTCTGCAGAGTAAGGTGGGCGGTCAGTGGTGGTGCACACCTTTAATCTCAGCATTTGGGAGGCAAAGGCAGGTGATCGCTGTGAGTTCAAGGCCAGCCTGGTCTACAAAGTGAATCTAGGACAGCCAAGGCTACACAGAGAAACCCCTGTCTCAAAAAACCAAAACCAAAACAAACAAAACAAAACAAAAAAGCCAGAGTAAGGTGAAGAGCAACAGACAACGGCTCCTCTGGCCTCTGTAGGTGACTGTATGCAATATTCATACACACACACACACACACACACACACACACACAGAGAGAGAGAGAGAAATACATACCATTCACATACAAATACACTTACATGCACAAACACAAGCACCCTCACACATACACACATACTCACCCATATATACACAAACACAGTCACACATAGACACACTCACAAACACAGCCACACACACACATACTCATATACAAACACACACACACACACACACACACACACACACACACACACACACACAGGGACTAGAGGTCAGAAAGAAGCAATGTATCATTAGGAAGCCAACCTAGACTCTACTAACCTCATCACCAAGTCTAATTAAATGCTGTATTTAAAATTCTAAGTCTCAAAGTGTGACCCTCTGAACTCGACATCAAGAACACCTACCCAGAGTATAAAACTTTGGGTCCCACTTCATACCTAAGGGAGTGGAATCTTGTGACCTTAGAATCTGCAATTTTAATAAACTTCCTGGATAATTTACAGCACAGTATAAACTGAGAAACTCTACCAAGAAGTCTAAGCAAAGGGGTCTCCTAAGAATCATTTGCTTACACTTGTGGCCTTTTCAAGTTGAAATGGAAATGTGGCTGGTTTTTTTGTTTGTTTGTTTGTTTTGTTTTGTTTTGTTTTTTACACCCCACCTTGATCAGGGTATCTCATAGCCCAAAAGAAAACTCCAACGACTTATCTCACCATAGAGCGCATAAGCCTCCAAGAGGTCAGGGACCAGACCCACTTCCAGATAAGCCGCTACCACATGGAGATTGGTGAGGAACTTTGCAAGGAGCTCATGGTTCCCGCTCTGGAGCTGGGGAGGGCAGATTGGCTGTATTAGGGATGGGGGGGCAGGGGGTAGTGAGGAGGAAGGCTAGCCTTGGACCATGGCCATGCGTCTAGGACTTACACCCTGGACCTGGGACAAAGAACCTGAAGAGGGAAAGGAAGACAACTCGAGGAAGATAGGGGTGTCTGCAAGGAGGCCTAACGACTCTGGGGAGACTGGTGAGGAAGGCGAGCGGGGCCCGAGAACGGCCCACGCAGATGCGTGTGTGGGGACTAACCAGGTGGTAAGGTAAATCCTTCAGAGCCTCGGCAGGGCAACTGCGGAAGGTCCCCGAAGCATCAGGATCACATATCTTCCAGAGGTGAGCTGCGAGAGCAGACATCAAGAGGGGCTTATTGCTGCATCGTCTTAGGCTACAGCATGTACCTACCCAGTGGCCAGTGCAGGCCTGACCTCCAGGTGCAAGCCTCACACCGCTAACTCGGGCTGCAATCACCTGCAATGAGGGCATGCGCAGTCTTCTCCAGCCCCAGCCTTTTCCCATAGCGACGTTTAACTGCTGTCCTCAGAGGCCCATCTGAGAGGCAGAGACGGGTGCCGGGGCGCTCCACAGGGCCCTCCCCTAATAAGCTGTCCACAAGAGAAGAGGAGAGAGGAGTAAAGGAGGAGAAACAGAGCCAGTCGGTGAAGATGCTGGCACAGCAATGTGCTGCATTCCCACCGCGCGGAGTGGTAACCAGAGGCTCTACCAAAGATAGGGTGGGATGAAGTAAGAATCATATGATGCCCTCGCTGGAGAGGCAGGGAGGCTGTCGGGAGCTTAGCAGGGCAGCAGCGTTACCTGCGTAGACTCTGGACGAGGTAGGCAAATGCACCCAAGGGGTAAGGGTTCCCACTGTGACTGGCAGCTACTGCTTCCTCCCAACTCTTAGTCTCCTTGGGCAGAATCAGCCACGCGCTCAGCACCGCATGCAGCTGGTCCACAGTCAGCCCTGAAAAATGCAAACTCTGTGACAGCACGGACCACACAGGGAACTCGATCTCCATTAGACAGGACCCTTCCTGGCATCTCTGGCTAATACCCCACCTGAACTCAGGACAGCCAAGAGCTGAGCCCCCAGCCTCCCGTCCTTCCCTCACCACTGACCGCTGCGCGTGACCTCAAGGGCAGCCAAGGCCCGAGGAAGGACATCATGGCCGTGCTCCTGCTCCAAGGTGCTCAGGATGTGCTGCAGAAGCAGCGGAAGGGTGGCGGGCAGGGTTCGCAGTCTCTCGGATACCTAGGAGCCAAGGAAGAGCGGGCTTTGTCAGTTCGGGGAGGCAGCGGGGTGACTCTGGCAGTCACAAGAGGGGATGGAGCAGCAAGAAGCACAGGGGGAAAGGAATGAAAATGTAAAGAAAAACAGTGGAGCGAGAGGTAGAAGTCAAAGATAGGGAATGGGAGAGCAGAGACAGCAAAAGATGAGCCAGGGTGTGAGGGCCAGCGCTAACTTTCGGTCTGAAAGACGGGTCTCTAGACATGCCTGAGGGGAATTATCCTGGGTGCCTTATTTGAGGTGGGAAGACCCCCACTCCCTGTGGATGATATCATTATCTTGAACTAGAGAGGAAGCTGAGGGGGTGGAGAGATGGCTCGGCAGTTAAGAGCACTTGCTGCTGATGCAGAGGCTTCCGGTTTAATTCCAAGCCCCTCGCCCCCACCCCCATGATGGCTAACGATCATGTGACTCCAGTTCCAGAGGCTCTGATGCCCTCTTCTGACCTCTACGGGTACCAAGCATACCCACAGTACGCACACAGGTCAAACGCTCACACATAAGATAACATGACTAAGTCTAGCAACTTTTTAAAGGAAGGAAGCTGAACAGAAGTGTACATTCCTGTCTCTTCCCCGCCGGGATGAACTGTGAGCGAGAAGCCCTTACGCCCTTTAATTAAGAAGCCTTTGTCAGTGTTTTATCATAGAAATAGAAAATGAAACTGAGGGGGGAATGATACCAGAGGTTTCAGAGAGCAACAAGGACTTTATTGGGAACTTGGATAGGTCCTATTTGTGTGGTGTTTTAGTCAAGAATCAGGTTTCTTTCTGCTCATGTCCTGGGAACTTGAGGCGGAGAGACCTATCTGCCAAGGGTGACACCATTCCCCTGGCTGATATCCTGAACTGTATTTAAAGGTAAAAAAAACGTGCTGAGCACAAGCATTTGTAACTCTTTGCTTCTTGTCAGCAGGGGCAATGTGGCCCTGCCACTAGAACAATCCTGTGACAACAGACTATAAACTTCACCTGTGAGCCAAAAACAAACAAACAAACAAAAAAAAAAAGCAAGCAAAGAAAAAAAAAAAACGTTTCTTTCCTAAGTTGCTTGTGTCAGGGTATTTTATCGTAACAATAAGACATATGGAGACTACAGAAGCTAATAGCAATGGGAAATACAGTAAGACTCCTCGGATAAGGATCAACCCACCTGCTCATAGAGTGTGAAGAGTCTCAGGTAGTCAGTGACAAGGCGCAGGTACAGTGGCAGGCCTGAACCCTGCTTTGCCAGCAGCAGCCGCATCTGGTCAGATTTGAAGGATTTAGCATGGGCACTGGGGATGCCTACCGCAGCTGCCTCTGCTACCGCTCCAAGCCTCCTGGCCTGTGGCTCCTCTGAGAGTCTACTTAAGGAGTAGGCACATAGCATTGCCTCAAAGTACACCTCCCTCTCCTACCTCCCAGCCAGATCCTGTCAGGAAACCTTAGCCCACCTGAGCCATAACTGTACCAGCCCTCCCTAGGGAGGCTGTTCACCACAGGAAAGTCTAGGTGGTCTTATGAAAAATCAGAGTTATGTTATGACCAATTCCTCCTGGCAGAGAGGTCTAGAAAAAGCCAAAGAGCAGTCCTAGGAAGGCAGCTAGTGGCCTCGTGGCTCCCTGATTCACCCACATCCCCACCAGCCTTGGTCTGGGTCCAACCTGGTTGTTAAAAGGTGACTCCTCCAGCCGTTTCCCATAGAGTGCCAGCTCTTCCCTCACAAGCTGAGCCCTCGAAGATGGGACCAAAGACCCCAAGGCCACCACATAAGCACCCTGACTTTGCTGAAGGGTGTCTCCCAGGCCTGAGTCACTGGACACACTCAGCACCAGGTGTACTCGCTGTGACATATGCACAAAGGAAGAGGACAGCATCAGAGAGGTCCCTACAATGCCATGGCACCCTTCCCTCCAGCCTCCCTTCACTCTCAGCTTGGCCTCACACTCACCCGGGGAAGAGACTTGGGGATCCAGTCTGAAATGAACTGTCCGTTCTGATCCACCAACTTATCTGCCCCATCGATAACAAGGACCAAGGTCTGACCGCGCTGCAGCGACTGAGCAGATTGGAGCAGCAGTTTCTGCTGCAGTTCCCACACCAGGCCTCTGTGTGTGATGAGGTCAGGGTCAGAGGTGGGGAAGCAGGGACAGCAACACAGCTGGCTCATCTTAAGGTCCATACCTGTAAGTGCTGGGGAGCGCACTGGGCTCTCCCAGTTCCCCACGCAGAAAGGCACAGAGGCGCCTGAGAAAGTTGAGAGCAAGACACTGGTCAGGGCGGGCTGCTGAGAAGTGGAAGAAAACTAAGGGGGGCACGTTGGGCTGGTCTGGAACCTTCAGAGCCGACACGAGGGACGCCTGCACGGGGCAGAACAAACCATGCCTACATTTTAGTATGTGCACAATCTCTCGCCCTACCTCCTCAGCTCCGAAGCCCTTCCTCTTGGGACTCCTACCAGGAAGGCAGTCTTGCCCTGTCCTGCCTGCCCAGTCACAAGGCTCAGCCTCCCACGGGGCAGCATCAGCTGCTGCACTGTATCCTGAAGGAGGCGAGGCCGTGCAGGACTCGGTGGGTTCCTCAGCTGCTGAAAGCTGGCCTGGATCATATCATCATCTGACAGGGATGCTGGCTGCTCCAACTGGGCCCCGGGCTGTGGGTCACAGAACACTGGTTATGTTTTCATGTGTCTCTGGGACCTCTTGGCCTAAAATCCCGCCCCCCCCCCCCCCCCACCCTGCTCCCCACTCGGGATACCAAGCTTGCTCCCCTCAGTCATCAGCACCCCTGCTGACCTGCAGGTAAAGCTTCTGGATCATTCTCCACACATCCTGGAGAACCAACTGTCCGAATGCCTCCAGGCCCCCAGTATAGGGCCGGCCAGCTGCTACACCCCCCCATTCACACGAGTAGCTGCAGGGAAGGCGAACACAGGCAGTCAGTGTAGGCCTGGCTCCCCTCACCACATCTCACCCGGGTAACTGCCTCCACCTCCTGTGGCTCACCTGCGACACGTAACTTCTTCCTGGCTGTGTAGGTATCTCTTCAGTTCTGAGACCCGATGTGCGGCCTCTTCTGACTCAGAAATAAAGTCAGATTTCCAGGCATCTGGCACAGAGCTGACCACCAAAGACATGAAGGGAGGGGGTCAGACTCTGACCCCTGCCTCCTGTCACCAGCCAGGAGATAAGGCTCTGGCTCCCTGAAACTTGTCACTCAAGTTGAGGTCTGACTTGGGGTGGCAATGACATGCTCTCTGAGGCCCGTTTCTCTCTCCTCACTGAATGCTCGGGGTTGAGGACTAACCCTGCCTGGCTTTCTGTGGAGGGAAAATGGACCTGGTAGCAACAGAAGGCACCTGAGGAAACCAGGATCTCGGAAGTAGATGAGAGCTTGAGCAGAGGGCTGGGAACGTTGGCCACGGTTCAGGAACTGCATCACCTCCATCTCTGTCACAGAACGCCCTGAAGGGTACTGCTGGGCCTACATGGAAAAGGAAGACACAGGCAGCGAAATAGACTTACCAGCTAACAATTACCAAATGATTGGCATGTACTGGATATTTTAAAGGACATTTTCCCCTCAGTGTTGGAGATCAGATTCAGAACCTTACATATGGTAGGTGAGTACTGTACCACTATGCTATACTCCCAGACCTTTGTGTGTATGAGAGACAGGCCCTGGCTAGCCTGGAACTTGCTATGTAAATCAAGCTGGCCTCGAACTCACAGAAGTCTTTCTGCATCTGCCTCCCCAATGCTGGCATTAAAAAACATGAGCCACCATGCCTAGCTTCCCTGACCTTTTTCATTATATTCTGAGACAATGTCACTTAGTTGCCCAGGCTGGCCTGGAACCCCTGACCCTGTTACCCAATCTCAGGTATGCATGACCACAACCAGCTGCATAAAATTCTCTCATAGTAACCTCGATATATAGATGTTGTTCCTATTTAATATGTATTGAAATTGAAGCTAATTTAGACCACTGTTTCCAACAAAGCCACACAACCTACAGACGTCCAAAGGGAGGGCAGAACCAGGTCTGTGTGATGGCAAAAGCTAAGCAGATCTACCCTCAACCCTCTGAGAACCCAGGCCGGAGCCTCTTCTTTGAAAACAGCTTTAGCCGTGGTCTCAGAGTCTTCCACCTGTGTTTCACCTCAAGACTCAAGGACCCACTGGTGTATCATGGCAGGGTTCCTGTCAAGCCAGCTTCCCCCCCCCCCCGTTCCTGTTCCTTGCCCAGCCCCTCCAATCTTGTCTGCCTTACCCATTGGAAGTGAGGATGGTCAGGCAAGTCATAGTTGGGGGGAACGTAGCCATAGCGCGAGCCCAGAATCCCCACAAACAGCTGTGAGTTCTCCACCTCCCCAAGGCACACTTCCAGTTGTCTGTAACGTGGTTATGGGAATAGGAAGGAGTCACGGGGGGGGGGGGGGGGGGGCGTGGGGGCCGGCTGGCAGTTTCAAGCAAGCACTACCGGCACAAATACAGAGGAGGCAGGGCCTTGACTCACACTGGGCAAAGCAATGATAAAGTGTTCCCTCCCCTCCCCCTCATCTGTTCCTGCAGCCCCAACCCTGATCACTTGAGGCCTGCCGCCACTCGATCCTCTCATCCCTGACCCAGCACTTCTTCCCTGTGGCCCTGGACCTGTTCCTTCGGGTCTCCTCCTCAGTGATACCCCAGCGCAGGTCAATGGCGTGAAGACTGATGCGGTGAGGGAACACTCGGGCCTGCAGGGCTGGCAGCACCGATCTCATGAGCAAGTCTCTCTCCCCATGCATGTCACGGAAAGTGGACGAGATGAAAAGCCGGATGTTGCGCCACCTGGGGTGGGGGTAAGTAGATGGTTAGGCTCAGTCTAGGGACCAGTCCCCATCTCCTATCCATAGCCATAGCTGCAATTACCCTTCCGTACTTGACATAATCCCCACAACAGACAGCAGAAGGGCCTCCAGGGAATAACCTAGCTGTAGCACCAACTGCCAAAACCTGAAATTTGACCCCCACTGTCATTTCTTATGGTCCTCTTTCTCCAGAAAAAAATCATTACAAAGTTACAATTTGATCGATCAAATACTTTGAGGAAAACCTTGACCTTATCCTTAACTAGATCTTTTTTGTTTGTTTGTTTGTTTGTTTGTTTGAGACAGGCTTACTCTGGGTGGCCCTGGCTGTCCTGGACTCAGCTTTGTACAGCTGGCCTCGAACTCACAGCGATCCACCTGCCTCTGCCTCACGAGTGCTGTGATTAAAGGCATGTGCCACCACCTCCTGGTTCCTTAACTATATCCTTAAGAAATTAAAACAAAACCGGGCGTGGTGGCGCACGCCTTTAATCCCAGCACTCGGGAGGCAGAGGCAGGCGGATCGCTGTGAGTTCGAGGCCAGCCTGGACTACAAAGTGAGTCCAGGTCAGTCAAGGCTACACAGAGAAACCCTGTCTCGAAAAACCAAAAAAATAAAAAAATAAAAAATAAAAAAAAAGAAATTAAAACAACCAGGGGCTGGAGAGATGGCTCAGTGGTTAAGAGCGCCGCCTGTTCTTCCAAAAGTCCTAAGTTCAATTCCCAGCAACCACATGGTGGCTCAAAACCATCTGTAATGTGATATGGCGCCCTCTTCTGGCTTGCAGGAGTACATGCAAGCAAAGCACTGTATACATAATAATAAATAAATAAATCTTTAAAAAAAAAAAAAAGAAATTAAAACAACCAATGTAAGGATCAAGCAAGGATCAAGCTACCATTTGGCAAAGTCTGTGTGAAAACCACAGCCTGTGCTCCAAAACTTTTGCCTCAGTCCTGGCTGTACTGTCATGGAGTCTACTGCCTTCCCTACATTCAAACTTTTTATTTCTCTCTCTCTAGTAAAGCAAGGCTCACAATCTGGCAGTTTCCAGGACGCCCCTGGCTGGGGAGGAAAACAATCACCTTAGTAAATAGAACAAATGCCACCTTAGCAGACAGAATCAGTCACAGGATTCCTCCAGGTCCTGATGGCCACCCTCCTAGTGCACAATATCACACAACCTAGACTGACCCATGCTGGGAAACAGGACCCAAGGGGCCAGGGCTGTCCTCCTCCAGTGGCCGGAGAGACGGGGCCTGAGTCTTTCCTGGGGGTGGGGGGATCTTGAATATTTTATCTAGTTGGCCCACGTGATCCAGAAGACGGGAGGCTCCATGCTCAGCAATGAACCTAAACAGAAAGCACAATGGGGACAGAACGGTAGAGTGAGAACCAGGAAGGCGCTCCAGAGCAGCAGCGAACAGAGGCATGCCTGTCCCGCTCAGGGGCACCCCTCAGGAAGGCAGCCGTAAAGCTGGCTTGGCAGGCCATCTCCACAGTTCTCAAACTCAGCTACGTGTTATAAACAATTCTAAGTCAGCCTGGACCTTATTATGAGACCCCTATCTCAAAAATGCAGCCAAACAAAAACGATGCGCACTTTGAAAACAAGGAGACCATCCAGAACACTGAGGATGCAAGAAGTCACCAGCCCCGGCTCCTCCCACTCACTGTGCATGGTGATCTTAAGATCCCTCTTAGAAAACCGAGCCGAGCCAAGATTACAGGGTAAGACCTTCCCTGTCTTAGGTGATCAGCTCTGTACCAACTACAAAAGCTCCTGATTGCTTGAAGCTTCCCACTGTGAGTTGGAGGACATGAATGACATCCAAAGAAAACGTTAGGAGAGGAGACAAAGGTTAAAAAGCACTTGCAGCTCTTCCAGAGGACACAGGTTTGGTTTCCACCACCCATGTGCCCACATGGATGCTCACATCTGTTTATAACTCCAGCTCCAGGGAATTTGACACGCCTTTTGGCCTTGGCCACCAGGCATACACATAGTGCATATACACATATGTAGGCAAAACACTGATACACATAAAATAAAAATAAGCAATGTCCTCTGTCTCTGTCTCTGATTGTCTCGTGTGTGTGTGTGTGTGTGTGTGTGTGTGCGTGCACGTGTGTGTGTGTCTGTCTTTCTCTCTCTTTCCCTCCTTCCATCCTCCCCTTACACCTCTCTCTCTGAGATAGGGGCTCACCATGCAGACAGACTTGGCTAGCCTGGCACTTACTATGTAGACCAAGCTGATCTCGAACTCACAGAGATCCACCAGCTACTGCTTCTCAAGGGAATAAAGGTATGCACCACCACACTCAGCTTTCTTTCTTTTTTTTTTTTTTTAAAGTTTCAATTATGTGTTTGTGTATATGTCTCTGTGTGGCTGCCTAAAGAAGACCTGAACAAATATAACGCCAATAGGCCCACTGTGTCCCACCCTAAACAAAGAACCAAAGGCAACTAAGGATTCGTAAGAGCTGGAGAAACAGTCTTCCCCAGCGATGAACCCCCAACTTTGTTATCTAATACCAGTGGTCAGCTCAAACATCTGAGCAAGTTGTAGTCATATAATTATGCATTTAGTGTGTGTGTGTGTGTGTGTGTGTGTGTGTGTGTATGTGTGTGGGTGTGTGTGTAACAGATATGGCTCAGAGGTTAAAAGCACTGGCTGCTCTTCCAGAGGACCCAGGTTCAATTCCCAGCACCCATATGGTAGTTCACAACTGTCTGTATTTCCAGTTCTAGAGGATGACACCCTCACACAAATACACACAAAATAAAATTTTAAATTTTAAAATTACAAAAAGCTTAAAAACATAAGGAAATAAATACGGTTATAACAAAATTACATATAAAAACAATTGCAAATAATAACTCAGTAAAAGAGATTGGAAAACTCTCTTTCTTTAAGAAAAAAAAAAACCTAATTATGTACTTGTGTGTATATCTACGGGTGTGTTTGCATAATGCAGAGGCCAGAGGCATTAAATCTCCTGGCGTTGCAGGAAATTGTTGGATCCCTTTGGAGACGGATGGAATTACAGGTAGTTGTGAGCCACCTGGCATGGGTACCGGGAACCAAATCCGTGTCTTCTGCAAGAGCAGTATGTGCTCTTAACCCATGATCTGATGCTCCAGCCCACTTCTCCTCATTCTTATTAACTGTAGCACAAACTTGGATGTATAAAAGACAGAGCTGAAACACCGTCTTTAGCCAAGAGGTAGAAGCTGTTGAGGAAAATCAAGCATTAATCCAGTGAAGGCTGGAGTCCCTGTAACACTGTGTTGCTGATAGGCTAGACATCTGTGAAAGAAAAATAAACCATCTTATTTTGAAGAATAAATACGTAATGCTAACAGGCATAGTCTCTTGGGGACATTCTAGTGCAGCTTGCTTCCCCCTCAGTGCCCGCTCTGTACTCACTTCAGGATCCCGTCAGTACAGCCCGAGAGTGTCACATCATTGGGATTCAAATTTGGTGACCTGGCAAAGGAAGAAGCAGTCACTAAGCACCAAAATCAATTCGGAGCCAGGTGTGATGGTTTACACCTGCAACCCCAGCACCTGCCCGATGAAAACAGGAAGGCAGAACTTTCAAAGCCACCCTAGGCTACAAACCTAGACTATACGTCCCAACACCTTAAGCTATACATCTTACCTCTGTGTAACAGTATTGTGACCTATAGCCATATCACCCCGAGTGCACCCAAGTTTGTCTTAAAAGAGTATGTGACCAGAGTACAGCTCAGTGGTAGGATGCTTGCCTAGAAGGGGCAAAACTCATTGTCTAGTGCCTAATAGCACAAAGGGATAAAAAAAACTTTAAAGAAGATCCTAGAAACTTATGCTCAGTAGAATTAATAAAACAAGAAGGCAACAGACAGGAAGTATCAAACAAGCGAGACAGGAAATACGGAGCGCCGGCTTCAGACGCTGGGCAGGGACCACCAGCACCCTTACATGTACTGTGTTTTCTGTAGGAGGACACCAACAAAGAGGCACTTGGAGTTCACGTGCTGCCAGATCATCTGTTTGGCTACTTTCAGCTCTGGATCCATCGACTGACCAAACATGATGACCCTGTCAAGCTGTAAGATGAAAAGAGGAGACTAAACCCGGGGAGCAAGGCTAGAACAGACCCGGACAAGCTCAGAGAGAGCTGGCTAAGGACTGGAGGGCTAGAGCTGTGCAGGGAGGGAGACTGCATCTCCTCCTGTTCAGAGGGGCAACACTACACCCCAACATAGGGTAGTGGTTGTGCAGCTCACTCTTGCTCATGAGAGATGATCGTTCATTTGTGAGCTTTTTTTTGAGAAAGGGACTATCTATATAGTCCTGGCTATCCTGGAGCTCACACCCTGAATTTACAGATATCTTTCTACCTATTTCTGCTGGGATTAAAGGTGTGCACCACCACACCCAGCTGTGAGCCAGTTTGTTGGGTTTTTTTAACTATTTATTTATTTATTTATTATGTATACAGTGTTCTGTCTGCATGTACACCTGCATGCCTGAAGAGGGCATCAGATCACATTATAGATGGTTGTAAGTCACCATGTGGTTGCCGGGAACTGAACTCAGGACCTTTAGAAGATCAGGGGGCGCTCTTAACCACTAAGCCATCTCTCCAGCCCATGAGCCAGTTCCTAAGCTTGGCTATTTTATGTTTATTGGTGTGGACCTTGAGTATGCTAAGCTAAGCCCTTTGTCCACATGCCTAGCCAACATGGCCCTATTAAACATTCAGTTAGATAAATAAAGGGCTTATGGGTAGAGTTCAAGGTGAAGCATTTGCCCTGAGTTTAATCCTCAACATGACAATGTTTCTATCATATGTAAGACAAAGGTAATGCATTCTAAAAATGCATCGCCTTCTAATTATCTTACCACATTTCACTATTATCTAACCCGGAGCGTATTTACGTCTCAGTACCATGGAAACACAACGCAATGACAAGCTTCTGAGTGTTTCTGCAATGCTGGCAGCTTGACGGCAGCCACAGTGGGACAACTTACACCACGGAAACTAGCAAGCGCCATTAGACAAGCCTCTTATTTTCCATTTATCATCGAAGATATATCAACACAACCCCGTCTGAGGGATGACACTGAGCAGTGAGCTGATGAGAGCACGGCAAAGTGTGAAAGATGACTTTAAAGGGTCAGGAAGTGAGACGCCACTAGACACAGATCCTGCATCTGTGACCCAGTGCTTGGGAGGTGGAGGCAGAAGAATGCGGTATTGAAGGGCAGCCTCGGCTACAGGCGACAGCAAGCAGGAACATGTGGCGGGCATGCAGAAGGAAATCTCCCAGACACTGAGTAGGACTCACAGGGGTCCTTTGGACAGCCAGGGACATCAGGTACTTCCCCAAAGTGTCCAGGGGCAAATCATCACTTTCTTTCAACTCCTGGAGGAAAGAAACTTGGGTTACACAGTTGTGCCTGAGGTGTAGGTGCCCTGCTCTGGATGCAGTTTTAATGTAGCCCCCAAAGGCTGCTGGGTTGAAATTTGATCCCACTGTGAGGCAGAAAGAGGGGGTTCAGTGGACCACAGTGTAGACAGGTGAGGCCTAGTGAGATGCCCTTAAGATATTAGAGAAACACTCCTAGAAGAGTCTGAGGGATCTCTGAGTTCCTGAAAAAATGAGCTGTACAAACCAGAACCATCAATCACTTTCTGGCTTGCTTCAGGATGCAATCATCTTATTCCGTGTGTATTTTTCACACCACCACCTGCCATGAGAGCCTACCAGCGTCAGCCTATGCTAGTGCCATGCCCCCCAGCCCCGAGGACGGTCAGCAAGATAAACATCTTCCCTTTATAAAGTGAGCTTGCCTCCAGCATTTTGTTATGGCAACGAAAGATTAATATAATCAATTTAAAAAGCAGTGTCAATTTGCTCGAGAAATCTTCAAAGTTAAATATATCTGTGCTTCTTTCTTTCACTTCTTTTTTCTTTTTCTTTCTTGTTTTTCTTTTTCTTTCTTGAGAGGGGGTCTCCTTATGTAGTCCTGACTAAGCCGGAGCTCACTATGGAAGTCAGGCTGATGCTGAACTCAGAAAGATCTGTTTCTCAAGTACTGGGATTAAAGCGATATGCCATCATGCTCAGCTTATATGCTAGAAAAAAATGAGGGAAGGGGGAGGAAACAGCTATGCATCCCATGCTGACCTCAAACTTGTATTCTCCAGCCCCCCGCGTCCTGCTTCCTGGGTACTGGGATTGAAGCTGCAGGACCACCTGGCTAGCCATGCCTTAACTATCTGAGATGCACCCGGGCTTCTGCCCTTTATATTTTTTGGATAGTAGGGATGTGTCTCTGACCTGTACTTGAGCCTGAAGGTTGATGGCAGTCTTCAGGATACCTTCGTCTGCTGGAAGTACTGGCATCTTCACAGTCCCTCCTTCACACAACAGAACGGTCGCCTGCTCTGCCCGAGCCAGCGTCATCCCAACCAAGAGCAGCACATAGTTCAGGGGAGGCTGACGGAACAGAGCAACCCCGTGAAATCAAACTTTACAACCCACCCTTGCCTGCCCAGTTCTAGAGGCCAAACACCTGCTTCGGAAAAAGGAGAGAAGGACGGTGGGTCCCAGGAGGGGTCACCTTCAGCAGCCCCTCTGAAGAACTGACTTTTGGGGAGCAGGAAGGAGTCAGAGTCCCTGCCCAAGTCAATAGCGGGACACAGCAAAGAGAGTGCGAGATAAGCTGGCCACTGAAGTTTGGAGGCCATTATTAGCTAGCCAAACTTGAAGTGTTAGTGTTAGGACACATAAGCAGAACTGACCCAAACTGTCTTAGGAACTCAGCAACTGGCATCTGGAAGCAAATCCATACCACTTCTTTGAGTTTGTGTGGTTCCCAGGGAGCCAGAGGGAAACTAAAGCCTCTCATGTCCTGCCAGCCCCTTGGAAGACATGATTTTGCTGTTTCTGTTTTGTTTCTTTACCCCTTGGGAATGACTCTTGGGACAGAGCCTGTCGGCATTTTCATCTGTGAAGTAGACCACGAGGGTTCGGCCAGGCAATGGGGATAGGTTGTGTTTCACAGAGACATTCACGGCTGTTTCCAGGGCCTGGCGGTACCGTTCCAGCAACCCAACATCACATTCCCACTGTCTATAGCGAGAGAAGACACAGACACGGGGGGCTCAGAAGCTGGTCCGCTTGTGACCCTGAAGCAGATGGAAAGACTAAACATGCCACTCCAACACTGACCCCTCTCTCTCCCTCCCTCCTTAGGCACCATCCCATCTTCCCACAGCCCACCTCCTGCTCTCCGTACCACAGGCCTCTAACGCGGCAGGCAAAGCAGCATCGGAGGCAGCACCAGTGCTGGGTCCTCCTGCCACGCTGTCTGTACTTGCTTCAAGAGGCCACGGCTTTATTAGTTTATTAGGGGTTATCAATTTTTCAAAATACTTTTTATTATTTTGAGTGGACGAGTGTTTTGCCTACATGTATGTCTGTGTGCAGTACCAGTTGAGGCCAGAAGATGGTGCTGGACCCCCTAGGATTGAAGTTACAAACAGCTGTGAGCTACCACATGGTGGGGTTCAAAGCCAGATTTTCTGACAAGCATCCATGTTCTCTTTTACCCTCCCTCCCATCCAGATCCACTACTCCCGTTGTGTCTGTTAAAAAAAAAGAACAGGGGCTGCAGAGATGGCTCAGAGGTTAAGAGCACTGACTACTCTTCCAGAGGTCCTGAGTTCAATTCCCAGCAACCACATGGTGGCTCACAACCATCTATGATGTGATCTGATGTGCACTGTATACATAATAAATAAACAAAATCTTTAAAAAAAAAAAAA
>OU015746.1:126280093-126293662 GCA_907169655.1 Acomys percivali
AAAAAAAAAAAAAAAAAAAAAAAAAAAAAAAAAAAAAAGATAAAATAAGAATACCAAAGTTAGACAAGATAAACCAAGAGAAGGAAAAGAGCCTAAGACATAAGAAAATCACTTGCTCACACATTCAAGTCCCACAAAAACACTAAACTGGAAGCCATGATGTATACACAGAGGACCGGGTGCCGACCTACCCAGGCCTGTGCACGCTGCTTCAGTCTCTGTGCGCTCATGGGAGCTTCGATCATGCTGACTTAGGGGCCCTCGGGTTTTGGTTTTTTTTGTGGTTTTTGTTTTGTTTGGGTTTTGGTTTGGTTTGGTTTTGGTTTTTCTCTATGTTATCTTGGCTGTCCTGGACTCTGGCCTCGAACTCACAGAGATCTTCCTGCCTCTGCCTCCCAAGTGCTAGGATTACAGGCGTACACCACCACTGCCCAACTCGGCTCTCGTTTTCTTCATTCCTCCATCCCCTCTGGCTTTTATACTCGTCCTGCTTCCTCTTCTGTGGGGTTTCCCTGAGCTCTGGGGGATGGGATTTGCGTCCAGTGCTCTTTACCACTGCACCATCACTCCAGGCACGTGGGGCTTATTTTTGAGATAAGGTCTCACATAGACCGGCTGCCTTCACGTTCCCGATCCTCCCCCTCCCAATAGATGTAGCTGATGAAGGAAATAGTTTTTAGATGTCCAGCTAGAGAATACAACAGGGTGACAGAAAACTCATTCTCCAGCCACCAACGCAATCTGCCTAAAGAAAAAGCCATCAGTGAGTAAGCCACCAACTACACTAAGATTAGGTCAAGCATGGCGGCACATAATGGTAATGTCAGTACTGAAAAGTCTGAGCAAGAGGATCTCATGTTTGAGACCAGCAGGGGCTACACAGCAAGCTTACGGCCAACCCAGGCTACACCAAAGGACTCTGTCTCAGGCTACAGGGATGTCTCATTGAGTAGGAGTGGGTACTGCTCTTGCAGAGGACCCAAGTTCAAGCCCTCATACTCCCCACAACTCACATCACTTATAGCTCAGCATGCACCAATAGATGCTACACGTATTCACTGAATCCATCAGAGCCATTAAAACAACCTCAAGCAACAACGTGGAGACTAGAGAAGTTCAGGTTTCATGGTTTCCATAGGACAATGTTAATTATAAGTGCTATAGAGTAGTTGGTTTTGGTGTGATGTGATGAGAAACAAATAGGTCTGCGGCACTGATGGCCGACAGCCACACCTCTACAGGATACTGGACGGCCGGTTCCTAGATGGCTCCTTAATGCTGTCCTTGGGCTCCTTTGTCCTACTTTTCCCCCAGCTCACAGGCACGTACCTGGCCTTGTGCAACCTCAGTTTCTCCCGCTTGAGCTGCTCATACATCACAGGTATAGTCATTGCCACCCGAAGCTGCCGGCGTGTCAGGGGGCACAGGCGACTCCGGTGGCCAAGCCTCTTGATATTTTTTGAGTTTCCAATTATCCGCTTCATCAGCGTTGTGTTGGAAGGGAAGGGCAATGCTGTGAGGTAACAGGAAAATAGCCAAGTCAGGCAATTTCTACTCCCTTAGTATGCTAACCCCCTATTCTTAGGGCTAGCAATGGTCTGGCCACTGATAACACCACACCCTAAGTCTGCTAAGTGAGGGGCTGAAAACATCTGAGTGTTGTCTCATTTACCCAGGAGGCAAACAGGAAGCAGAAGAGAAGGAATACCTTTACTTCTGAGTTGAGCCTCGAGTTTATCGATAGAGTCGTGAGCATTAAGGAATCTGAATGGAAACTGCCGACTGTGAATGACAGATTTCTGAAAAACAAAAAGAATGGTGAGCAGAGGACCAGGGAAAATGAGGGGCCATGGAGCCTACAGGACCCGGACAATGAAGCGGCAACTCTACCAGGCTTGTCAGAGGCAAAGAGAGAAAACAGATCTTAAAAAAAAAAAAAAAAACAGGAGGGGGCTGGAGAGATGGCTCAGTGGTTAAGAGCACCGCCTGCTCTTCCAGAGGTCCTGAGTTCAATTCCCAGCAACCACATGGTGGCTCACAACCATCTATAATGTAATCTGATGCCCTCTTCTGCAGATAAAGCACTCATATGCAATAAATAAAATAAATAAATCTTTAAAAAAAAGGAAGAGGAACGGGAAGAAAGAAAGGCATGAAAAAGGGTAAGTGGGGGATGTAACAGGAGCCCCACTTCTTTCTTTTTATTTTTTGCTTATTTATTTATTTTGGTTTTTCAAGACAGGGTCTTCTCTGTGTAGCCTTGGCTGTCCTGGAACTCTCTTTGTAAACCAGGCTGTCCTGGAACTCAAAGCGATCCATCTGCTTCTGCCTCCCAAGTGCTGGCATTAAAGGCGTGTGCCATCACGCCCAGCCCCTCTTTTTATTTTTTTAATTAAAATTTATGTCTATGAATCGTTTGCCTACAGGTATGTATGTGCACCACATGTACGCCTGGTACCTATGGAGGCCGGAAGAGGGCACCAGATCCCTGGAAATGGAGTTGCAGGTGGTTGTCAGCAGCCATGTTGGTTCTGGGAATCAAATCAAGTTCTTTGAAAGGGCATCCAGTGCCCTCACCCCCTTCAAGCCATCTGTCCAGCCCCTGAGTACATTTCTTTTTACATTACACTGCTCCTGAAGTGAGTTAATTCACAGATAGAGATCTTTCCCTGTTTTTGAGCTCACAAAGTAAACATGAAAATTAGTACTCTCTATTATAATCTCTGGAAGACTTACTAAATCCTGAGACCTGTCCTTCCCAACGGATCTGTGTTTCCACACCACACACAGAAACAAGCTCGTAGCCATGAGTTCTCAGCCACATGGAAGAGCCAGGTCTCAACAGATGCAGCATCTCCCAGCCAGCCAGCATCTGGTCGCTGAGCCACACACTCCCCACTGAGCATACCTCATCCTGGAGTCTCTGGAGAATGAGCTCATGGTGGTGGGCACTGATCCCAGTGCGCAGCAGGTTGCACAGGTTGCGGAGCATGGCCATGAAGGGGAGTTTCCCACTGTCTTCAGGCATGGGGGACAGGATAAACCGAGTGAGTGACAGACACAAAGTTGCAGCCCACAGCAGGAAGCACAAAGCCACACAGAAGCTCAAAGCGGGGAATGCAATCTGCTCTTAAAAACATTTTAAAGGGAGCTGGAGAGGTGGCTCAGAGGTTAAGAGCACTGTCTGCTCTTCCAGAGGTCCTGAGTTCAATTCCCAGCAACCACATGGTGGCTTACAACCATCTATACCCTCCTCTGGCATGCAAGTGTACATGGAGATAGAGCTTCATATAAATAAATAAAATAAAATAAAATAAAGTTTTAAAGATCCAGTAACACAAAACAAGGATTGGCCTGAGGTGGGAAGTAAAAAAATTTTATAACTCTGTTTATTGGATAGCTGTTTCAATAGCAACTCATGTCGCTATCCGTTGGCTCTAGTTTGCGGGTTCAGCTGGTAGTGTTATTCCTCTTTTTCCCATCCACTTGATGGAAGGAGAGAACTGGCTGCTGCAAGTTGTCCTTTGACCTTCCACACAGCACCCTACACCCAACTCCCTCTAGCAAATAAGTAAGTGTAACTTTCAGGTTTTCAAAACAGGGTTTCTATGTGTAGCCCTGGCTGTCCTGGAACTTGCTCAGTAGACCAGACTGGTCTTGAACTCACCTACCTCTGCCTCCTGAATGCTGGGATTAAAGGCATGCACCACCAACGCCTGAATTTTCTTTTCTTTTTAATGTTATTTTTATTCATGTGCATGTGGGAGTGGGAGGCAGGATGATTACCACTTGTTTGTAGGCGCCCACAGAAGATATAGTATGCCTGGAGCTGGGGTTACAGGTGGTTGTGAGCCACCTGATGTGGGTGCATGGAACTGAACTCAGGTCCTCTTTAAGAGCAATACAAGTGTCCTTAACCACTGAGTCATCTCTCTAGCCTCAATTGTAAATTTTGTAAAAAGAAAGAATAATGAGATCTATACTTTTCAGTGGATATATAGTGATAACAACTTATTATTCTGGCTTAGTAAAGTGGGGGTTGTAGGTTCTCCCCTGGATCCCCAAATTGGTTATTCAATACCAAGTGCTCAGCCTTGAACTCATGTACACACAAGCAACTTTATATAGACTGAGCAGGATATGTTTACATATTCAAGAATATAACAAAGAAATAGGGCTTGAGAGACAGCAAGGGGACAGGACATGGGAAGAGTTGTAAGGAGGAAAAGAAAAAGGGAAAACCATGCAATTATATTCTAATTCCAAAAAAGTATTTTTTTAAGAAATGAAAACAGTTATTTGGCTGCGGCTGAGTCAGTGGGACTGCAGGTGTGAGCCACCACACTCTGCTCCATCAAGGTTCTGGCCTTTGTGTGCACTCTAGGTGACCACACATGGAAGCATAATCTCAGCACTGGGGAGCCTGAAGCAGGAGGATTGCCAGTTTGAGACGAGCTGGGATGATACAGGCAGACATTCTCAAAACGGAAGGGGAAGATAGGAAGAAAAGGAAAAGAAGTGCCTTTAGGACTGGGTGCACACCTACAACCTCAGCAGGGGGAAAACAGCTAAGTTTAAGAACAGCCTGGGCAGCCTAGAGAGATGGCTCAGTGGTTAAGAGCACTGTCTGCTCTTTCAGAGGTCCTGAGTTCAATTCCCAGCAACCACATGGTGGGTCATGACCATCTATAATGAGATCTGGTGTCCTCTGCTGGTGTACAGGCACACATAAAGGCCGAACACTATATATGTTATAAATAAATCTTTAAAAAAAAAAAACAGCCTGGACAATGTAAATAAACTCTATCTCAAAATAAAAAAGTCGGGCTAGAAAGAGTTAACAGCACTGGCTGCTCTTCCAGAGAACCCAGATTCAATTCCTAAAACACACGTGGTGGCTCACAACCACCTGTTACTCCAGTCCCAGGAGATCCAATGCCCTCTTCTGGCATTTCCAGGCACCAAGCACAAATGTGATACACAGACATACATGTAAGCAACACATCCTTTATGCTGGTTTGAATAAGAACGGCTCCTATAGGCTCATATATTTGAATGCTGTTTGAAGGAATTATAAAGACTAGGAGGTGTGGCCTTATTGGAGGAAGTGCGTCACTGGCTTTGAGGTTCTGAGTCTCTCTCTCTCTCTCTCTCTCTCTCTCTCTCTCTCTCTCTCTCTCTGCCTGCAGATCAGGATGTAGCTCTCAGTTACTGCTCTGGCCCCATGCCTGCCATCAATGCCGCCATGATGATTACGGACTAAACCTCTGAAACTGTGGGCCAGTCCACAGTTAAATGCTTTCTTGTATAAGAGTTGCCTTGGTCATGGTATCTCTTCACAGCAATGGAACATTGGCTAAGACATATATACATATAAAATAAATAAATAAAACAAAAAATTTAAAGAAATAACTACAGGGAGTTTAGTCTCAAACGAGATAAAATGTCAGCGTTGAAATTTTCTGAGTTAGTGATTCCTATCATCCAAAGTGAAAAAGCAAAGGCGTGCGTATAGACTCAGCCCAACACTACATCCTTCTTTGTTATTTATCTGTGTTGTTTGCTTGAGACAAGATCTTACCATGCTTGTCTCAAACTAGTCATCCTCCTGCCTCAGCCCCCCAAACACTGTGACTATGCACACTATGCGTGCATGACAGTACTACCCACATCCAAGCCCCTTCATTCCTATATCTTAACTTGTAAGTTGGTGAAAAGGCTGACAGATGGGGGGGGGCATTTAACTCCCCGGTAATTCTTATACACACACACCTCCTGAGGCTCCTACACAGAGAATAATAAGTAACAAAGCAATTCAAGCTGCCCTGAGTAAAATATATAACAATCAGCAAAGGACATTTGGGCTTCAAAACTTACAAAAATTGGAAAGCCTTCCAAAATTCCATCAAGGTCCAAAGTTACATACATTGCTCTTTCCCGCTATGGGCTTTTTTGTTTTTGTTTTTGTTTTGTTGTTGTTGTTGTTATTGTTGTTTTGTTTTGCTTTATCAGTCTGGGGAAATGATTACGTTCTCAAGGCCTACGTGAGTCTCTGTAGAGGCTCTAACGTTTTGAGATCTAATCCTACTCGTCTGGAACAAATGACAGGTGTGTCCATACAGGGGCAAACAGGAACGTGGTATGACCTTTTGCCCTGTGCCTCTGCAGACTTGGGCATCGGTTACCCACATGTGGAATCGTGGCCCACCTATGGCAGCAACACTTATTTAAAGCAGGTTCCTCCTCAAGAGTCCAATCGTTTCGCGTTATGTAAATTAAATTGGAAAATAACTACCGTTTTGTGGAAATCTTGACGGTGGGATCTAAGGTACAGAAGCACGGAGGAGGAGGACAGGAAGGGAAGGAGACAGCCAAGGCTCCATACCTATGAGCTCCTCCCATACGCAAGCTTTGTTTCCCTGCATGCTCAGTTCCCGGTCCCAGGTCTCCGGCCTTCGGAGCTTCATCCGCTGCCCGGCTCTGCTAGAATCCCACGGCCCGGGGAGGTGACTCCGAGAATAGAGCTCAAGGGTGGGTGGGTACCTAGGAGAGTGAAGAATGTACCTATCATTCCAAAGCTAGCAAAACATGGCAAAGAGCCAACGTCAGCCAGTCCCGTGCACAGCACTGTCTGCGTAAACTCACACTGCTGGACTGAGAGGGACCAGGAGTGGAGGAGGCGTGAACGAACCGGAAAGACCATGGCGATGGGATGCGCCTGAAATACTGTGTCTCACCGGTAGCCGAGCAGGGCCTGGACGTGCTGGGCAGGCTCATGGATATGCAGCCGCTCTATCAGCTTCTTCAGAGTGAACCTCGGGGGGCTTTTCTTCTCTGGCACTGCATCGTAAGCGGCTTCAAACTGTGGAGACAGCCCCAAGTACCACACAGTTCAACTCATCCACGAACACAGGGTGTCAGCAATAATAGCTTACAGCTGCCGAGCCGTATCAGGAAGTAAAGCACACAGTGATCATAGACCTGTGAGGGAATTTCACTTGTGTTCCACTCATACGAGACTGTTAGGGTGGGGTGACTGGGTTATAAAAACCAAGGTGGGGATGAGGACTGAATACATCCTCATGTTCTCAGAGAGAAGGAGGCCAGTGTCACCTGCCACCTAAGCCTTACTTGCGCTGGCAACTGTTTGTTTTGAAAACTTTCAGTGAGAGATTGCTCAGTCTCTCCGGTATCCAAGAACACCGGCACACATGTGGTACACAGACACACATGCAGACAAAACACCCATACACATAAAACAAAGACATAGATTTTAAATGGAGTGGAGATGTTTTATGACATTTTAAAATTCATTTATCCAACTGCATTTATTCATTTATCCAACTGTGAACTAACTATAACACCAGAAAATAAAAGTTCCCTCCCTGCTTTATTCTCTGAACCAAACTACACAATGACAACCGAGAACCCCCAGGGAAGTAAGTGTTGGAAGTTTTAAAACTGGTGGGCTTCTATATCTAAATTCAAGTTCAGAAGGGATTGTGCATATAAACAGACAACTCCCAAGCAAGGAACTCACCGCGATCTGTTCACTTTTAAGGAGCCAAAGGCTCTTAGGAAAACATCTCTCCCTCTCTGATAATGGATATTCTGTCTTCTACAGGGACAGGAGAAAGCATTTCAAACTGGGAAGTGGAAGTCACCCATCCCAGCACCCCTGAAGGAATATCTCTGCCAAATAGGAAGCGAGGTCACAGAGGCGACCCTGTTCTTTCTAGCCCTGAGCTCCAAAGAGATCACCGGGACTTCTTAGCTTTGTGGCTTATGAACATGTCAGATACTTTTGTGTAGGAGGCCCCAGGCTCACCACTTTCCTTTGCCCCTCCCGCCTTCCTTCCCCAGAGAAAAGGGGCTATGGGTGCCAAGGGCTGAGGCAAAGACTGACTTGAGGGCGGGGTGGCCGCCGGGCACGTCTCTTAGATCGGTGTTTCCGAGGATTATACTTAGCTAGCTGGTACTCATCAAACTGGGCAAACTTCTCCGTCATGGCAGCACGGAGGCAGGCGGGCAGTGGCACTGACTTCTCCTCATCTCCTTCTGCCAGGCTCTGTTGAAGACAAAAGAGATGAGCAGAAGGGAGACCCAACACCAGGCCCCCCAACACACACACACACACACACACAGACACACACACAGACACACACACACAGAGACACACACACACAGACACACACACACACAGACACAGATACACACACACACACAGACAAACACACACAGACACACACACACAGACACAGACACACACACAGACACACACACAGACACACACACACAGACACACACACACAGACACAGATACACACATACACACACAAACACACACAGACACAGATACACACACACACACACACACACACACACAGATCCTAGAATTACATGGGAACAAGAATAGAGTCCCATGCCCAAACTTACATTTCTGTGCACAAGGCAAGTCTGAGCTCGTCGCCATCATTATTAAGAAAGTCCAGTGTCAGGTCAAGTTTTTCTCAAACTCTAGCCCAACCCTCATCTCACTCTTCTATTAGTTCACTGGGCTCTTACAGAGAAAGCAAATCCCCTCCAGGCCCTTGGACTAAGGGAAACCAAGAGAAGGCTAACCTCTCTGAAAATTTCCTCCACAAGCAAAGGGAGAGAATAAAACCCCCTCTGTGAAGGTGAAAAGTGCAGGCTACTAAACTCCATACCTGGTAGAGCTCGGCCACCTGGATCCAATCTGAAGGCAGGTGAACAATGGCAGGGTAATACCGTCGTACGTGTGGGCGGCAGGCTGGCAAGAAGACAGCAACAGCCAAAACTGCATTGGCCACCTCCCGGATGTTAAGTTGCTGCCTAGCATACAAAGATGCCTAGGGAGGAGAATAGAAGAGACTGGCATGTTGGTCGCTTACCCCATAGCTCCATGCTCCTAAACTATCTTGTTTATTGACCCTGCCAGTATAAACCTTTTCCTGAGCACACCACAATACCTACAACATATAATCACTTAATCCACTGACCACCTTCTGCAGCAACCAGGCCCTGGCTTTGAGTGCAAGAGCCTTCATACTGTCAAAAACTTACTGATTGCAACACCGGTGTGTTGTAAAAAAGTTAAGACAGAGCCTGAGGCAGTGGCACACACCTGTAATCAGAGCACTGTGGGAGGCAGAGACAGGCAGATCTCTGTGAGTTCGAGGCCAGCCTAGTCTCACTGTGAGACAGGGACAGCCAAGGCTACACAGAGAAACCCTGTCTCAGGAAAAAAAAAAAGTTAAGACAGAAATAATGAGCCAATAACTACTTATGATCTTCCTGAAGGCAGTTTCTGAAATCTTTTTTGGTAACTTTCAGTCTTAGAATTACGCTAAATTATATATATATATATTTTATTAAAGATATTCACTATCATCTAGATTATTTCTTAGTAAAATAAAATATTATAACTTAAAAAAAGAAAAAGGCTTCCCAAAGGTTCAAATTGCAGATTAAACCTGTCATCTTCCAAAGTCTCACAAAAAACATTACCCCCATTCTAGTAACTTGTCAACTTAACACAGCGTAGTGTAGTCTGAGAGGAACCCCTCAGCTGAGGGCCTGCCTAGATCAGATTGGCTCATGGGCTTGTCTGGGGAAGATGGCCTTAGTTATTAGCTGACCAAGGAGGGCCCACCCACTGTGGGTGGGGTTATCCCTGTGCAGGCCTTCCTGAACTGGATAAGAAAGCTAGCTAAAGAGTTGGAATTAAAGCCGGGCGTGGTGGAGCACGCCTTTAATCCCAGCACTCTGGAGGCAGAGGCAGGTGGATCGCTGTGAGTTGGAGGCCAGCCTGGTCTACAGAGTGAGTCCAGGACAGCCAAGGCTACACAGAGAAACCTTGTCTCGAAAAACCAATTTAAAAAAAAAAGGGTTGGAATTGGTACAAATTAATGGCTGATGAGTATCTGAAACTTTTAATCTTGGCACAAAAATGCATGTATGTGTACACTGAAATGGCACATGTGCTGATGACCACAGTATCTGTGATGGCCTACAGGTACAAACAATTCACTGTGAAATTGTAGTTTAGGTAAGCTGTGGTGTATAGACTACCTTCCAGCAACAGCAGGCTTCAGCTATAGGCAACATTGTGAATGAATGCCATAATGCTGGCAGAATAATCCTCTCTCTCCCCATAAAAATCCAAGGTATAATCATGTGTGTGTGTGTGTATGTGTGTGTGTGTACATATATGAAATTGAGAATTGGTGTTTGAAGTTAGTATCCTAATCTTCCCTCCAAGTAAGGAGGATTTACTGAGGCCCCTTTTTTCCTCACTGGGCAACTTCTCTGAGGGCGCTGGCTGTTTCTGCTGAAGGAGGAAGTGACAGGGACTGAGCCTCAAGTGGGTCCTGGGAGACACTGTAGTAATGCTCTGTTTCTGGAACTAGCTAGCCAGATTAAACAGCAGTTCTCGGATGATTCTCTGAGCTGTACACATGCTGTACAGCGTCTTGCTAGATTAGATGAAAGCAGAAGTGTTTTAAAAGGAAAGGGAGAAAGGTAAGCATGAATCTGTGTAAGTTGGCAAGAGTGGGAGTGATGTGGAAGTGTGAGATTAAAAATAATAATAATAAAATCAAAAAAGAAAAATCTGCCAGGCGCACACTTTTAATCCCAGCATTCTGGAGGAAGAGTCAGGCATATCTCTGTGAGTTCGAGCCCAACCTGATCTACAAAGCAGGTCCAGGACAGCCATGGCTGCACAGAGAAACCCTGTCTAGAAAATTAAAAATAAAAATAAACAAACTCTTTTCTTTCCCTAAGTTGTTTTTGGTTAGAGTGGCTTATCACAGGAACAGCATGACCTGGAGCAAGCCTCCTCTCTGCTTCGGAAGCAACCGTTGCCATTCCACACACCAACGTTAGGGGAAGTGTTTTATTTACCTTTGGAACCGGATCCAAATTTCAATGTGTTAATAAGACTCCCGCAGCCTGGCCCTGTGCATGTAGTTTGTACCAACCAATCCTAGTATTCCTCCCTGTCTCACCTTCCCCCACCCACCCACAGGACCCCAGGGACTAGGTCCCTTCCTGAGCTCCTTGCACCTCTCCAGGGAGCCTGTTTCCAGCTCTTCACACCACACCCACTTTCCGACCTCCCCATTGGCCTCTTCTCCCCGCTCCCTCATACTGCGGTACCTTCAGGATGAACTCAGGTTCCAAGGAGGCCAGTGCACTACAGACCTCGAGGATGGATACCCGGGTGGGGTCAAAGGCATCTTTTACATTCACATTGGAGGCCAGAGCAGAGCACAGTAGGGTCAAGAGAGCCATCTACGAATTCGGGAAACACAGGAGAAGGGAGGAGTAAGTAAGATCTACACAGACCAACATGTGCAGTCAAGGACGGAGAAGCTGGGGAGATGGCTCAGTGGTTAAGAGCACTTGCTGCTCTTGCAGAAGACCCAGGGTTAGTTCCTGGTACCCCAGCTCCAGAGGGTGGAACACTTTTGGGGGAAGCAGAGAGCAGAGTGTCGGTTTGTAGCCCTAGAGAGAACTCGCTATTAAAGGGGTTGGATGCGTGGATTAGGAAGTGGAATAAGAACAGGATCGTGTCCCCTCTGCCCCTTGCCCCCTGCCCCTGGATCGTGTCCCCCTGCCTCCTGCCCCCTCCCCCCTGCCCTCTGCCCCTGGATCGTGTCCCCTTGTCCCCTGCCCCCTGGATTGTGTCCCCCTGCTTCCTGCCCCCTGGATCGTGTCCCCCTGCCCCCTGCCCCCTGGATCGTGTCCCCCTGCCCTCTGCCCCCTGGATCGTGGCCCCCTGCCCCCTGCCCCCTGGATCGTGGCCCCCTGCCCCCTGCCCCCTGCCCTCTGCCCTCTGCCCCCTGCCCCCTGGAGAGAAGTCCTGGTTCTGGTCTCCATCCTCACCCTTCACTCCCAACTCTAGAAAGTTTACCTTCTTTTCCTGGAGGACCCAGTCGGTGCTTTCAGGATTCAGCGCAGAGTGCCCGGATGTGAGTTTTAGGACCGGTGCCTCCACCTCTTCTTCCTCGCCCAAGCTTAGACTATACAAAGGCATTGGGACTTCTGCTCTGTCTTTTTCTGCCTGCGTTTCCTTTTCTTCTGAGACACACCACTGACCCTAGAAACAGCGGCCATTATAAACCACACCACGTACACACAGCCCTCAACCAGAGGGTTCCAGGAGTGTCTCCCAGAGATATGAAAGATCCATATCTCTAATCTAGTAATCCCTCTCCCTTCACCCAACGCCAATCACCTGTAGTCCGGCCTGTCTCTAACTTGGCACTCCTTCTCTTTCTCTCTCCAGGCTGCTGAGGTTTTGCCCAGACACTCTGCCATCTTCTCCACTGCCATCCCATGATTAGCAGTCTGAGAGCTCAAGGCTTTCACACACCTTCTATGTGTACTGTGGTGCTTTCTGAGTCAGAAAAATGCCAAGCCCCGTATCCATCCCCCAGAAGCCCTGCGCTTCCTCCCTCACCACCACCTCCCTGATAGGGCTGTTGGAAGATTCGATGTCACGATCTATGTTTGACTCTACAAAGCTCTAAACCACAGCAGAACCAGAACCTTCTCAAGCACATTTTCACTGGCTTGATTTGAAAGACAGGGAAAAGTAAAAGCCCCAAAAGGATATTAGCTTTGCCTAAGGCTATATACTTTATAGTTAGCAGAGATAGCATAAGGTTCAGGGTAAGGTAACTTTTCCCCCAAGTACCCACAGAGGAAACGTGTTCCTGTCTGCTGACTCTGATCTATGTACCAAACGTGGAACTGTTAAGTGCACATGTGTTAGCACACTAGCATACAAACAGATATAGTAGATAAATGTACATCTGACCTCCACGGCACCCAGGTAACTCTGTTGTAACAACCATGCTGTCTTTCTTCTTGGTCAGAGACCTTTCTAGAGACAAGGACTATTTTTGAAATCCAGCATCTCTAGACATTTGCTAAGACTAAAGATACCAGTGAAGACGGCCATAAGGTAAAGAGTACCTCAGAAACGCCATGAGAGACTGGAGATGTAGCTCAATGGTAGAGTGCCTAGCTACCACGTGCACGCCTCTGGGTTCCATTCTTAGAACTGCCCCAAAGAACCAAAACACTGATACCAAAAATTCTCCCCAAACACAGAGCATCAGAGGAGGAATCTAGGACACTAGCGACAACATACAACCAAAGGCTAGAGCCAAGACGAGCACCCAAAAACAATTACCAAAGCTACTTCCCGAACTCGAGCTGTAGAGACGGATTCCAGGACCCTGGGACCGGTTGAAAGGTCTAGTTCCTCAGAGAAACATGGAATCTTCGTGGTAGGAGGCTCAGGGAAGAGGCAGTTGCTAGTTTTCGGGCTACACAAATCAGCTTGCATCTTGTGAGGTAAGTGAAGACGCTGGAGCAAGGGGCTGGTAGATGCAGTGCTCTCTGCAGTGGAGAGGGTAGCCAGACACCGGTTCTCCAAGGAGAGGATGTCTGAGTGACTAGATATATGTCCACATAGCTTCTCTATGGACTGGAGGTCAGGGAGTGTGGCCAGGCACCGGTTCTCCAAGGAGAGGA
>OU015746.1:126293672-126323206 GCA_907169655.1 Acomys percivali
CTCCAGGGGCTGGAGGTCAGGGAGTGTGGCCAGGCACCGGTTCTCCAGGGAGAGGATGCCTGGGTAGACAGGCACACTCCCACAGAGTGTCTCCATAGCTGCAGGACCATCAACCTATGCCTAGAAGGGAAGAAAAGGTGATGGGTTGTACTAGAAACATATCAACTCCATATCCATCTGTTTGTAGCAGTGACATGCAAAGAATAAACAGTGTATCTATCTCTTTTTAAAATCTGATGATGAGCCAGGCGTGGTGGCGCACGCCTTTAATCCCAGCACTCGGGAGGCAGAGGCAGGCGGATCGCTGTGAGTTCGAGGCCAGCCTGGTCTACAAAGCGAGTCCAGGACAGCCAAGGCTACATAGAGAGACACTGTCTCAAAAAACCAAAAAATAAAAAAATAAAATTTGATGACGATGATTGTGTGTGTTTATGTGTTGAGAGAGGGAGGGAGAAGAGAGGTGTGTCTGTAAGTTTGGGCACATGTGTCACAGCACGTGTGACACGAGAGGGCAACCCTTGGGAGCTGGGGCCTGAACTCGGGAGGTCAGGATTGCACAGCAAGCACTTTTAGCCACAAAGCCATCTTGCTGGCCTTTCTTTTTGGGGGGATTCATCCAGGAAGAGTTCCAAGGGGACAAGATGGGGACAGGGAAAGCAAAAAAGCTTAGAGGGAAAAGAAAGCCTGGTGTGGTGGTGACCTGCATAGAATCAAAGCTTCAGAGGAGGGCATAAGACCATGGAGGCAAGCCTGGGCTACAGAGCAAATTCCAGGTCCAGGTGAGTTACACTGATACTCTTTCTCAAAAGAAAATGTGTCCTGCTTATTCCCCTCCTGTCTCTGAACTACAAGAGAGAGGGGGTGGGGAGGGAAAGCAATATGGGCAAGCCTGGCACACACCTGTACTCCCACAACTTGAGGCAGAGGCAGAAGATTCATAAGTTCAAGGTGAGCCTTGGCTACATAGCAAGTTAAAAGATCAAAGCCACCCTGGAACATAGGAGACTTTGTTCAAAGGGGGGGGGGGGGTGAGGTGAAGACAGGTCAGTTGATAAAGTATCCACATGAAAAATAAGGCCCCGTTGTTTATGACTATAATCCCAACACTGGGAAGTGGGTAGATTCTTACAGCAAGCTGGCCAGCCAGCCTGCCAAAAATCAGTTGAGAAGTAATAAAGACACCTCATATGACCCTCTAGCCTCCATGCTGGGGTATATACATCTGCACATGCGCACAGCTTACATACACAAACATGTACACACACACACACACACCCCACAATAAGCAATAAGGGATATCAGAATTAATCCAAGATTTGTATGTATGTATGCATGCATGTATGTATGTTTGGGTTTTTGTTGTTGTTTTGGTTTTTTGAGACAGGGTTTCTCTATGTAACAACTCTAGCTGTCCTGGATCTCTCTGTGTAGACCAGGCTGGCTTTGAAGTCTGTATGTATTGAGACAAGGTGTCACTTTGTAGGTCTGGCTGATCAGGAACTACTATATAATTTAAGATACACTCTAACTCCCAGAGAGCCACCTGCCTCTGCCTCCTCAGTGTTAGGATTAAAGGCGTATACAATCACACCTGACACAATCCAGGGTAACAAGCTCTCAACCTGGGTGGTGACTCACACCTGTGACCCCAGCACTTGGTGGAGGCAGAGGCAGGCAGGCAGTCTACAAAGTGAGTCCAGGACAGCCAAGGCTACACAAAGAAACCCTTCCTCAATAAATAAATAAATAAATAAATAAATAAATAAATAAATAAATAAATAAATAAATAAATAAATATTTTAGTTAACAGAAAAATAAAGACATGAAATTTTTTTCTCTCTCTAGAGTTTATGGAAATTCTGATGAACTTCTGAAGACTCCCCCATGTTCCAGAGATGACAGCTATTGATAGTTTTAGTCTAGCATTCAAACACTTTATGTTTACATACAAGTATGTATATCTGCCTCCACTTCTTACCTCCCGTCCCTTTTCTTTGGCTTTGCAACTGGGGCCATACTTAAAACGCTTTTCCGGTTTTAGGAATACCTGCCCTGCTGTCGCCTTAGTGTCCATCTCTGTTAAACGTGGTTGACAGTCCAGCGAGTTTCTGTTGCTAAAAGTGCTCACAACACCCCTCATTTGCGACAGTCACTCCCTCCTTCCAGGCGCTCTATGGCAAAAGGAACTATTCTCCCTGGGCCTCTATCTCCCCACCCTACCCCTCACGCCGCCCCAGCCAACCGGAAGGATTAGGCGGCGCACTGCGCTCGCCCCGGAGGCCCTTTCCCGGGAGTACAGCTACACAGGTCTCAGTCAGGGCTCTACCTGCGCTCAGAACTTGAAAAGCTGTTCGCAGTGAGGGGAGCGTTGCTTCTCCGCAACAGGGAGCAGAAAGCGACCTGGGTCAGCCAGCGGAAAAGTTGGAAGCAGAGAGCTGAAAGAAAGCCACCACCCTAGGGAGGCGCAGAGCACGTCTGGGCAAAGGGAGGGGCCGGACAGTGACCTGGGCGGGGCTGAGGGCGGGACTGTAGCGCTTAGTATCTGCAAATACCAGCGTTGCGGGCTTGTGCTAACCACACTTAGGTTGATTTATGCCATTTAGGGATTCATACTCAGGGCGAGGCCAAATTGACCAACTGAGTTATATCCCCACCCAATAGAGTCATGTTCTGATGGTATTAAAAATCCCCCAGAGGCTTATGGGCTAAAATCACGCCAACCTGTGAGATAGCTTTGGGAGGTAGTGAAACCTCAAAGTTTCTAATCAAAGGAAGTTAGGTCAGACCGCTGAGAGTGGTCCCTTGAAGGGACTGAGAAAGTCAGGCCCCTTCTCTTCGTTTTGTTTACTTTCATACACCTTGCCAAATCAAGGTAACTGTTCAGAGCCAATGAGACAGACACTGTCGTTTTCCGTTTAGTTCCCAAACCTCATATTTTCTTTATCTTCACATGCTTAGAGAACCACTCAAAAGTATTTTTTAGATTTATTTTAGGTTTTTTTTTTTTTTTTTTAGATTTATTTTCTTTTTAACAACATTGACATGTGCGTCTGTGTAATAGCCCTGGCTGTCCTAGAACTCTCTTTGTAGACCAGTCTGGCATCGAACTCACAGAGATCTACCTGCCTCTGCCTCCTGAGTTCTGGGATTAAAGGCGTATGCCACCATGCCTGGCTTTTTAAATTTTAGTTTGTGTGTATGCATACATACATGGCTGCCTCCTCCAACCAGGCAAGTTCCCGGCACCAAACTCTGTTGTCGGACAGAGCAGAAAGCCTTTAACAGCAGAGCCAGCCAGCAGGCCTGGGAAGCCCTTTCGTGAAGACCTCTCGTCTGTTACAGTTGCTTGCTGCAGCCCTTTACTTCCTACTCGTTGTCCCTCCACTGTGACTCAACAAACCTCTGTCAGGGCAAAGCACAAACTTCGGGGATATAAAGGGTGTTGGGTTTAGGGAATTTCCAGCAATACCGTGGAGAGGATAGACTTTGAACCAGGAAGGACAAACTCTGATAAGAAGCCAGTCAGGAATGAAAACACCATTGGTTTCCCCTGAGTACTTTCCCCTTCATCTCCAATAACTTTCTTTAGATTTATAGTGATGTTTCTGCTCTATAACTACCATCAACTTTACTTTTTTTCTAAAAAACCACTCTGCACGTGGTTCTGTTACTTCTATTTACAAAAAAATAAATAAATAGGCTCCCATACAATCTTAAAGTCTTTGCCTGGAAGAAACAGTAATTAAATTATACTTTGAGGAAGCAAGCTTGTTCTTCACATGTGAAAGCTATGCTGTAATCTGCTTTTTAGCACTGAAGATACTGAAAACTTGGGTTTGTAATAAGCTTTTATGCTTCCAACTCTGGTGTCTGCACCGTCTCCTGATATTTATGAGGACCTCTCTAGTTCTACCACATGAACTATTGATGTCACGTAGATTTTTAGAAACGTGGGTTTTGCTACATCCCATTAATCTGCACTATTTCTCTCCAGTAACAGGTTCTTTGCATGTATTACAATCTGAGATGGCTCAGAGGACAAAGCCTCTTGCTGCCAAGACTGACAGACAGCCTGAGTTTATCCCTGGGGGCTGATGGTAGAGGAAGCTGATCAGAGAATCAGCTGGGTTTGCTGTGTGGGATGACAGAGGATTGGCTGGACCTCTGGGAAAGAGTATACAGCAGCAGCAGCAGCAGCAGACACTGAGGAAATGCAAGGCACAGGTGGGACATGTAGGACAGCAGACACAGAGATAAAACAGAGAAGCTCCATTAGAACAAGCAAACATAAACTTCACTAAGTCACCCCGACCCTGGTCTTCTAGGCTTTCTAGTGCGAGTTGAGGAGGAAGAGATTTATTCGGCTTATGCTTCCACAGCACCGTTCATAGTCAAAGGAAGTCAGGAGGGGAACTCAAGTCAGGCAGGACCCTGGAGGCAGGAGCTGATGCAGAGTCCATGGGGGAGGGGGAGGGTGCTGCTTACTTGCTTGCTTGTTCCTCCTGGCTTGCTCAGCCACCCAGGATGGCCCTACCCACAAGGAGCGGAGCCCTCCCTCATCAATCACTAATTAAGAAAATGTCCTACAGGTTTGCCTACAGCCCAGTATTATGGAGATATTTTCTTAAATGAGATTCCCTCCTCTCAGATGACATTAGCTTGTGTCAAAGTGACACAAAACTGTCCAGCACAAACCGGGAGGTAGTGGTGCACATCTTTAACCCCAGCACTTGGGAGGCAGAGGCAGGAGGATCTCTGTGAGTTCGAGGCCAGTCTGGTCTACAGATAGAGTTCTAGGACATCGAGAGCTGTTACACAGAGAAACCCTGTCTCAAAAAACCAAAACAAAAAAACACTATCCAGCACAATCACTAACTACATTCTAATATTTTCTCTTACACCCATAGGTAAGTGTAATGTTCACTCCTCACCAAGGAAACCTTTCTTTCTTTCTTTCTTTCTTTCTTTCTTTCTTTCTTTCTTTCTTTCTTTCTTAAGATTTATTAGCCAGGCATGGTGGTGCACGACTTTAATGCCAGCACTTGGAAGGCAGAGGCAGGCAGATCATTGTGAGTTTGCTGCCAGTCTGGTCTACAAAGACAGTCCAAGACAGTCAAGAATACACAGAGAAACCCTGTCACAAAAAACCAAAAACCAAAACAAAAAAAGATTTATTTATTTATTATGTATTCAGTGCTCTGCCTGCATGTGCACATGCACAACAGAAAAGGGCACCAGATCTCATTATAGATGGTTGTGAGCCACCATGTGGTTGCTGGGAATTGAACTCAGGACCTTTAGGAAGAGCAGTCAGTGTTCTTAACCTCTGAGCCATCTCTCCAGCCCCAGGAAACTTCTTGGCAACAGACATTGCTGCTTTTAATTTAATGGTATAGTCTAATAATGTTTATTAATAGCCCTATAATTATTACAGCACTGTTTTCTAGCCTTCTAGCAATAAAAACACAGACACTTATTATATTTTAAAATAGCCTTGATTCACCTGAGGCAAGGCAGCTATTAATCCCCTAAACTACCTCCCACATCTCCCTGCCCAAATCCCATGCCATCTGCTTTTAATAATTTCTGTTGAGCTACTTCCCATCTGCAATCCCAAATACTTGCTAAAATTCTTTATTTGGGCCAAGTCCTTCATCCATGCCAGCATATGCACTGTGCTGGCTTAGATGTTGACAACTTGACACAGACCAGAGTTACCTGGGAAGCCTCCATTGAGGACTCGCCTCTGTTACATTGGCCTGAGGACAGGTCTGTGAGGCATTTTCTTGATTAATGACTGATGTGGAGGTCCCTGCCACTCTGGACAGAGCCACCCCTGGGCAGATGGTCCTAGGCTATACCAGACATCAGGCTGAGCAGACCATGGAGAGCAAGCCAGTAAGCAGCATTCTTCCATGGTCTTTGCTACAGTTCCTGCTTCCAGGTTCCAGTGCCTCAAGCCCCTCCCCTCCATAAACCCTCTCCCTCCCAAGTTGGTTTTGGTCAGTGTTTTATCACAGTAACAGAAGAGAAAAGACAGAATATGCACCATGGTCCATGAGTGTCACAGTCATACAAAGTACTTATACACCTCATAGTGACAAATAAAATTTAATTTAAAAAAAGTGTGAGCCGGCAAGATGGCTCAGTGGATAAGGGTACCTGTCACCAAATCTGACAGCCCGAGAGTGACCTCTGGGACCCACATAGTAGAAGGAAAGAAATGATTCTGCAAGTTGTCCTCTGACCTTCAGGAAAGTGCTGTGGTAATTGCATGTGTACATACATATATACATACATGCACACACACATAAATAATAGATACATGTAATGTGGTGAAGGGAAAAGCTTCATTCTCCTATCCCCAACAGCCATCAATTGCCAATAACTGCCCAGCTAGGCTTTTACCCCATGAGACCCTTCCTCATCTATGCCAGAGTTTTTGTCTGGCTTGAGCTTGTGGAGGCCTTGTGCATGTAGTCCCAGGCCGTGTGAGTTTATATGCAACAGCCCTGTCTTGTCCAGAAGACCCATGCCCATACTGACAGTGTTGGCAGCATAATGGCCCTTGCACTCACAGATCCCTGGGGAAACCAAGAATGTTAAACATGCTGGGCTGTCTTTCCAAAGACATATATATCCCATTTTCCCACCCAGAAGGCTGGAATGGAGGTGATTAACAGCCTGGTTGTCTGTGTTATCCAAAGGGCCAGGCCATAGCACGCCGCCACAACCAGGACCCAAGCTACCTAAGGGTCCAGGTGGCCATTGCATTAGCGGCATGGTTAGGGCCTCCTCAAGGCTCCCACAACTGGGACCAGCGGTGACTACCAGCTCACATGACCTTTGTGCTATCTGAATGACCGAGACCCGGCCAGACCCTTCAGATAACACACGCTCCCTAATGCTAGGACCCGTCTTCTTGGAAGAAGTGACACATACTTTGAGTCGAATTTCAAAGTAATTATGCTTCCTTGTGCACAGGAGAGTGTGTTACACCAGGAAACTTTTCTGAATTGTACTATGCTTAAATAGACCTACAATAAACTGCTTGTTGTGGGGGGTTGTAGGGGTTAGACTCTAGAAGTCTGAACCAGCACCTGTTAACTAAGTTGTGTTGAACCTCATTTCCTTCTTGCCTCTGCTCGTCTGGTGGTCCTGGAAACCCCCATATTGGCAGCACTAAGTCGAATCATTGGGTTATAAAAACAAAACAGGAAATTAAGAGGGTAAAGTGGGGGGGTGGGGGCCAGATTTGATGAAAACACAAATTTTCAAACAATAAATCTTAAAAAGAAAACAAGATGTTTGAATTATGTTATCTCCAAAAGCTCTCCATTTCACAATTCTATTAAATAATCTTTCTGTACAGTTTTCACTTTTTAAAAAAGATTTATTTATTAATACGTATACAGTTCTCTACCTGCAGGACAGAAGAGGGCATTAGATCACGTTATAGATGGTTGTGAGCCACCATGTGGTTGCTGGGAATTGAACTCTGGACCTCTGGATGAGCAAGCGGTGCTCTTAACCTCTGAGCCATCTCTCCAGCCCCACAGTTTTCACTTTTTAAAACTATTTATGTATTACTGTACATGGGAGTGCATGATATGTGTTGGTTGGGGGCTGCATGTCAGAGAGTCCACACTTTGTGGAGTCAATTCAGTTTTTCAGTCTAGGGCAGCCATTGCTGAGGCTCTAACCTAAAGCCAAGTTTTCAACCCTGACTGGCAGCTTCGCCTGGGACAAAGCCACACCCCTGGAGAGGACCCCTGCCTTTGGGTTAGAGAAGGGTGGAAGGCTCACCTAGGAGGTTATGCTGCCCCTCAAGCCTGGAGAAGAGACAGTTTTAGGAGGAGATTCTGTTTTCAGCCAGTCAGACACTGCAGAAAGATGAGGGAAATGAGGGTGGCCATGGTTTTCCTTGATGAAAAGATCATGGTAACAATAAATGAAGGGTGGTCTCAGAGAATAGTGATATAAAAGCCAAATTATGCTAGGTGTGGTGGCTCACGCCTTTAATCCCGGTGCTCAGAGGCAGAGGCAGGTGGATCTTCATGTGTTCTAGGCCAGCCTGGTCTACAAAAACAAGTCCAGGACAGCCAAAGCTACACAGAGAAACCTTGTCTCAGGAAAAAAATAAAAAAGCCAAATTACTTTGAATGCTGTTTGTAGCAGGGACATTCAGACACGAATAATTTTGACAATATGAAACCTTTAATTAAGCCCATCTTTATAAACAAACCACAAACAAAATGTTCATCCTCCCAATTTTCTTCTTCCTTTTCTTCTTCAATCTTCCTTTTCTTTAACATATTCTATGTAACCTTTTCATTTTCAACTATATTCCTTGCCTATCTTCAACAAAGACTTATCGCCCAACATGGTAGTCTACATCTGTAATCTTAGAACTCTGGTGTTGGAAGCAGGAAGATCACAAGTTCAAGGTCATCCTCAGCTAAACAGTGAGTTTGAGGCTAGCCTAGGCTACATGAGTCCTTGTCTAAAATAACAGCAAACAAACACAAACCTATACAAAAAATAGAGGGAAATAGTTTTGAAATAATGTGAAAGGGAAGAGACTGACAAGAAGACACGTCTTTCCCGACTGCTTTTCTTTTTCTTTCATTTTTCCCCAGTCATGTTCTCCCACTCTCTTGATCCCATGGGACTCACACAATTGTTCTTTTTCTAGTCCCTGATCCTTGAGTTCATCCAAAGGGTAAAGAAGACATTTGAGTGGATTCCTCCCATCTACTCAACCCCAACCTTTCCATTTTCTACCATGGACACACTCGCCTTGGCCTCTGTCTTTCTCCTCCCCCACTCCCTGATTACTCTCACCTCACCCTGGTGGACCTTCGTGGCTTCCAGTCTCTGTGCTGTGCAAAGCTTGCTGGGAGTGCCTCCTTTTTGGTGTTTTTGTGTGTTGAGGTTGGTTTGGTTTTCTTAGAACAGCTTCAAGTCCTGGTCTTCCTATTTCCACCTCCCAAGCGCCAGGGTTCCCAGTGTGCACCACCACGTCCACACCTAATGGAGATTTCTGTCTCAAGTGGGAATCCAAAGATTCCACAGGCCACCTATGTAACCGAGGACAGGGCCTACAAAACTACCCAAGAAAGAATCTTGTTAGGAGAACCTAGGTATCCTGCCAATGAGAGAGTAAAATGAGCACAAGTACCAAGAAAGGGACAATTGTTTAATTCCTGTCACACTCCTCCATCAATTTCCAAATTGTCCTGACATCTTCCTGGTCCCTATATTTTGACTACAGAAGTTTGGATTTTGTAGTTTTAATTTTATTTTGTTCTTTTTTTTAATATTTTATTTAATTTTAATTTATGTGCATTGGTGTGAGGATGTCAGATCTTAGAGTTACAGACAGTTGTGAGCTGCCATGTGGGTGCTGAGAATTGAACCCAGGTCCTTTGGAAGAGCAGGCAGTGCTCTTAACCACTGAGCCATCTCTCCAGCCCCTTTTATTTTGTTCTTATTCCATAGATTATTGAAGCAGAACCTTGTGCATGCTAATTAGGTTCTCTACCAACAAGCTTCACTTTTTATTCTCAAATAACTGTTACTTCTTTCATCAAAAATTCCTCACTAATCACTGTGGAGTTCTTCCTGGCTGCTTCTCTTATGCGAATATTTACTTGCAGGCCTTTTCCCCAAGGCCCATTTCCCATGAGTGACAGAATCACCTTTTCCTCAGTAGAGATCATATATACAAAAACAGTGGGGGAAAACAAAGCAAAAAAAAAAACAGTGCATGAGTTTCGAGGTCCAGTGTGGAGTAAAATGCCATCAAGAGTAACACTTTCTCATCTGCACTACATAATGAGACTGCCTCCAATCACAAAATAAGGGGCTAGAGAGATGTCTCCATGGTTTGCTCTTCCAAAGGACCAAGGTTCAGTTCCAAGCACCCACAATGTTGCTCAAAACCATCTGTATCTCTAGCTCCACAGGATTTGGTGCCTTCTTCTGGCCTCTGCAGGCACCAGACACACATGCATTCACATACATGCAAGCAAAACACTCGTACACATAAAAATAAATAAATATTAAACAATTAAAAACAAGTCAAAAAAGAATAAAGCCTTTTTAGGGTTAAGGATGTACTGAAATAGGCAGAGTGCCTGCTTAGCATGCAGGAAGCCCTGAGTTTGATCGCTCACACAAATCGGGGAGTGAGGGGGTTGTATGCCTGTGATCCCAACTCTTTCAAGGTGGAGGCAGGAGGATGAAGAGCTCAGGGTCATCCTTGACCACATAGGGAGTAAAGCTAACCTGGGATACAAGAGACCCTGTCAATTATCATCATCATCATCATCATGCCTCTCAATCAAGGTCAGGTAGTACATGCAATCCTAGCACTCAGGAGACTCTGAGTTTGAGGCCAGCCCAGGCTACATCTCAAGTTCAAGGCCAGCCAGAGCTACAATAGAAAGAACGTTTCTAGTAACAATAATTTCAAAAAGTAAAAAAGCAAGTAAGACCTTCTTATCCTCTCATAATTTCTTATCCCTTACTGCCTGGTATCCTGCTGATCAGCAGTCATCCAGCAGGTTTGTTTTGGTGTTGAGTAAGGACCAAAGCTATGTGTTGCACACTAGGCAATGTCAAAATGCAAGCAGGCATCTCAGCCCGTGGCCTTGGCAGAGTTCCCAGGCAGAGCCAACGGTCCAGACCTGGACAATAGGCATGGACAAGGTGGGAGATGGCATAAGTACGGTGGCTGTAGCCCCCTAGTACCAATAGCTCCCCCTGTAGCACAGCACCTGCAGCCCCCACATGGGGGGAGGGCAAGGATGCCAGACGAGTCCAGCTATCAGTCTTTGGTTCATAGGCCTCAAAGCTCAGGAGGTCCCCAGCGTCACCTATCCCACCTGCCACATACAACTTCCCGCCCAGAGCAGCCATCACATGACTAGCCCGGGCCACTCCCATTGAGCTCAAAAGGGTCACAGGCTTCTCAAGTTTGGGGTCATAGTGCATCAATGAGTCCAAGTACTGGCCAGTCCCACTACAGCCACCGCTTACATACAGTCGGCCCTCGAGGGTTGCAGCTGCATGGGCAAAGCATGGCACTGGAAGAGCAGGTGCTGGCCTAGGGCAGAGTAGAAGATAGGATCAGGCAACCCAAATGTCCAACTTTATTTCAGTATTTATTTACATAGTCATTCATTCATGTATGCCCCTTCCCCCACCGAGACAGGGTTTCTCTGTGTATCCTTGGCTATCCTGGACTCACCTTGTAGACCAGGCTGGCCTTGAACTCACAGAGATCTGCCTGCCCCTACCTGCCCAGTGCGGGGATTACAGGCAGATGCCGCCATGCCCGGTCATTTTATTTTATTTTGAGCTAGATCTTACTAATATGATACACAGCCTACGCTCTTGCCTTAACAGTGCTAGGATTACAGGCGGGTGCCGCCATGCCCAGCTTTACTCTCCTGCTCCAAATCTAGTTTCTCCGTGACGCTCCTTTGCCGGCTTACCTCCAGACATTGAGTTCAGGGTTATAGGTCTCCACGGAATTAAGGGCCACACCATTGTCTCGTCCACCCAGGGCATAAAGTTGTCCATCACATACCGCCAGAGGGAAGAAGCTCCGAGCCTGGCACAAAGGTGCCATCTCCTCCCAGTCTTCTTGACTGGGGCTCCACCTGGACACGATGGGACAAGATATGAAGAAGGTAACAATGGGGGTCTATGGTTGGCTAGATTAGCATTGCCTCTAGCCTGCTCACATGAGGGCCGCCACACATTGAAGATACCTGAGAGTTGAAGGCAGAGTGCTGTTGTGGCTGTAGAAATCCTGTCCCCCACACACATAGAGTTCACTTCCCGTTAGGCTCGCAGCTCCATGCCGAAAGCGCCCAGGGGCAGGCAGGTTAGGTAGCCGGCACCACTCCACAGTTCGTACCAGACCCATGCCACAGCGAAAAGCCCGGGCCCACCACACTTTGCAAGATGGCTGTCTTCGGTCCATGTCAGGTCTGAGCCCATCCCCACCAATCACCACCAGTGCTTGGTCAGGCTCCCTCCACCTCTCTTGACCTGGAATTTCCGCTTCTACCATCAGCTGGTACAGCAGATCAGGGGGCAGGGGTGGGGGGAGGCCAGCCGCCCGCACCTTTCGCAGCTCTCGGGTAGACATACGGCCAAAGCGGACACATCGCAGCAGGGCCTTGGCTTCCGACTCCTGGGTCTCGGGGTTGGCAGCCAGCCAACACCACGCCGCTATGAAAGCTTCGAACTCTTCCTGTATGTGGAGTTCATCGCTATCCAGAAGCTCAGCCAGGCAGGTAACCGGTAACGACGGGAAAGTGGGGCAGGAAGCCACAGCGGGCAGATGAGTGAGGAGATAACGATGGGCTTTCCCCCAGACGTTCTCCAGGCCAGGGGCTTCCACCATAGGGAACAAAGCCAGGCAAAGGGCAGGGCAGAGGCTTTGTGCCAAGGCTCTCTGACACAAATCCAGGCACGAAGAGCTTTGGTACTGTAGCGCAGCCTGGGCCGCTCGTAGCAATCCTGGCCACCGTTCTCGTACCACGCCAGAGTAGGCAAAAGAAACGAGGAGTCTCAGGTCTTGGGAAGAGATGGTGCGCAGAGACACTTTTGTGCCCTGCGACTCCCGCATGCCACTCAGAAGCATGGCCCCGAAGAACTCACTGCCGCAGGTCAGGGCTACTCGGTGCACTGCAGTGGAGAGGAAGCAGTGGGGACCAAGACTGTTGCGAGACAGCTTAACCACAATCCTAACTTGTAACCCAACTTTGACCCAACCACCCAAGGCCATAGGTCAAGCCGTGGGGTACATTGGAATAGCATGGGATGTTTGCAGCTTTCCTGCTGAGGGAGCTCTGTCTAGCAGGTGCACAGCCTGGATTCCATCCTCGGTCCGGCAACAGATAAATAAGTGAGCAAATGCAGCTTTCAGTCCCCTCCCCAGATTATGATTCCATAGGTCGAAATAGTGACGCACGGAATCTTTGCTTTAATATCTCTCTTCCTCTTTCTTTCTTTCTTTCTTTCTTTCTTTCTTTCTTTCTTTCTTTCTTTCTTTCTTTGTTTTTTGGAGACAGAGTCTCACTATGTAGTATTGTTGGCCTGGAACTCACTGTGGAGACCTGACATGCGCTCCCATACCCAGCCTTCAACATTTTCAAGTACCCTGTGCTGTTCCCGTGTTAGTGTCTGGAGCACACTTTACTGTCTTAGGCTCATGTCAGTTAGAAAAGCAGTCTTGAGTCCAGCTGAGAAAATCCCATAGGCAACATTTGCTAACAGGGGACACAAAACAAGCGATGTGTGACTTCTAGAGGCATCGCTGCGTTGTGTTCAAAATAAAGGTTTTGCATTTACAGCTTCAAGAGTCTTAGCTGTCAGTCATCCTATCAAACTAGCTATGCCCGTGCCACAGTGGCAGGGTGGCATACTTGCTGTTCTTGCAGAGGACACAGGTTTGGTTTCTGCCACTCACTTGGCAGCTCATAGTCACCTGTAAGTCCAGCTCCAGGGGACTGGACACGCTCCTCTGGCCTCTGTAGGCACCAGGCACACATGTGATGCCCAGCATTCATGCAGGCGCTCACATACACTTAAAATGAAACAAACCTTTAAGAAAAGAAAGAAGCCATCTGTGGTGGCGCATGCCCTTAATCCCAGCACTGGGGAGGCAGAGGCAGGTGGATCTCTGCGAGTTCAAGGCCAGCCCGGTGTACGAAGCGAGTTCAGGACAGCCAGGGCTACAAAGAGAAACCCCATCTTGAAAAACCAAAAAAAAAACAAAACAAAAAACCCAACCCCCTACCCACCCAAAAAAAAGAAAATAAAAGAAGCAAGCAGGGGGCAGGCAGGTAAAGGGAATTGTTGCCAAGACTGATGACCTGAGTTCTAACTGTGGGACCCACATGATGGAAGGAGAGGGCTGCTTCCTGCAGGCTGCCCTTTGACCCCGCACAAATACAGAACTACCAGAACGGTGTGCTGCTCACATACACACACAAACACACACATTCTCACACATGTGAATAATTAAAATTTTTTAAGTACAGAAGAGTTTAAAAAAAAAATAAGGTTGGGCTTTGTGTCTAAGGCTGTGCAAGCCCAGTCACATGGAGGCCACAGCAGGATGATCATGAGGTCAGAGCCTGCCTGGCTGCTGGGCTGCAGGATGCAATCAAGACCAACCTGGGCAACTTAGCGAGACTCTTCACCCAAATCGAAAATAAGACAGAAAGCAAAAGCCCAAATATCTTTGAAAAAGATATTTTATTATTTCAGTTATGTTTATGTATGTGTCTCTTTCTTTGGGTATGTGCATGGGAGTATGGTTCCCAAGGAGGCCAGACAGTTGAGACCTGCAGTGTGGATGCTGGGACTTGAACTTGGGTCCTGTGGAGGACCACCAGGAAGAGCTTTTAACCATGCCATCTCTCTAGCCCCTCCTTTACCTTAAAAAGCACATATCCGTCAGTAAAATGCCAACCAGAAATGAGATAAAATGCACATAGTAGTATATTAATCGTTAAGCCGGTATGATGAATGTTTGAGTGTTAATTTTTGTTTGAAGTATTTCATAATAGGAAGAGGAACACTCTGCTAGGAACCGTCTTAGTCAGCCTCAGAGTTCCCCGTGACTCTGACAGATTCCAGGCTCTTCAGTGATAGAATGTGTACTTCTCAAAGGGAACCTGATATTAATGATGTTTCCTTTATTTTGCTTTGTTTTGTTTTTTAGCAATAGGTAGTGGCCTGGTGCTTCCCAGACAGCAAACATCAATTATAGCTTCCTAGTTTATGTTGCCTGAGAAAATCTACATTCTGGAAAAATGAGCTAAACCTGCTCAGCTTTCGTATCACCAACCAACGTTCTCATCTGAGACTCATTGTGAAACGTCTCCCTCCCTTCCCCTCCTTCCTGTACCCTAAGATTTAAAGCGATGGGATCCCACACAGGGATGTAAGCATGTTTACATTCCCAACCTTAGTGAGAAGGTTATCACTATTAGGAAGTTTTATGGCATCACCCTCCAGCTAGTGCTGTGAGAAAAGCAGAAAGCCTTTAGACACAGCATTCCTTTTGGAGGCCCTCCAGCAAGCACTTCCTGGTGTGGCTGGACGGGTCTCAGAGTCAGCCTAGGCTGGCCTTGAACTCATGTCACTCCTCCTTTCTCAGCCTCCTAAGTGTTACATACACATGTAATGAGGAGCTAATGGATTTCTTTTTCATTTTGGTTTGTGAGATAGGAACTCACAGCGTAGTCCACACTGGCCACTGGAGCCCAGGCTAGCCTCTCGTTCAGTCTCCTCAGTGCTGGAATTACAGGCATGAGCCACCACACCTCACTTGATTACTTCATTTGAAAATGATTAGCCCTGAACTAGGAACTCTCTAAGCAAATCTATTGTTAACTCTAAACCTTGTTGGTCAGATGCAGACTCCATTTCCCAGGTCAGATGCATCTTGGTACAGGAGACACTGGGAAGAGGGGCCAGGCTGGAGTCTGCTGCCAGAGCCAAAAACACAGCTAGGAAAAAGGACACATTGGGAGACCTGAACCAACTTGTCTCTTCTTCACCTTTTACTGTGTGCTGAGACGATGGCAAGGGGCCCTGGCTAATCTGTTTGAGTCAGTCACTTTCTCCTTGTTTTGCTGCCATGGACTCTTAAGCCCTAGCCAGCTGGCTGGAAATCCTACCTACTAGGCAAGAAAAAAAAAGGGGGGGGGCCTTCAGTTCAAATCTGTCCCGGCGTCTAAAAAACAATTCAACTGCGCATGTACATCTTTTGGTGGTGCTGGAAAAGCACCAAAAAGAACATTCTTGCTGAAGCAACCATACAAAACTATTTCACAGGGCTGAGGTGTGGCTCACTGGTAGAGTGGAAGAAAGGCCTTAGGTACCATGCCTAGCCGACTAAACAAACAAGACCCTGCGGCATGCATTCTTGGCAGTTGCCCCACAGGCCCTCACCCCGCAGGCGGTAGCCCTCTGCCTCGAGCTCCCAGTCGCACCCGATGCCCTCTCGATACAGACGCTCAATGCTGTGCAGGTTCTCCCTCAGCTCCTCTGCCTGGCTGAGCTTCTTTTCATCTTCCCTGGCTTTGCCAAGTCCTCCTGGCCTCAGCTGGGCCGCGCTCTTCACCCGGGGCGCCCCCAGCGCCTCTGCAGCAGCCAGCACTTCGTCCTGCGGGGCAGGGCCCAGCACTCCCTCATAGGCAAAGGTCAGCGCAGCCTCCCAGCCCCTCGGGGTCACGTTGAGGCTGAAGCCAGGCTGCTGACCACCGCCCGTCATCAGTCGGCCTCGGAAGAGGCTGCTAACTGCAGCCAAGATCACCCGGTGCACCCCGTATACCTTTCCCCCTACTGACACCTCTTCATCCAGCAGCAGCTTCTCCTCCCGCAGCCTCTGCGCTTCCGCGAAGAAGTGCAAGGGATGCTCCACGCTACAGAGCATCTCAGGCTCTGCTGAGTCCTCGTAGTTGTCATCCTGTTTCCTCCCTTTCTCCAGGGATGAAGCTGGAAAGGGAAGGTTTCCTGAAACTAAGGGGTCGGGGTTAGGCTCCGCCAGAGGAAAAGAAAGTAACCCAGGATCCTCATCGGAGGAGGAAGATGACCAGGAGGAGGAGGCTCTTCGGGCTGGCAAAGGGAGTTCAAGACTGTTCTGGATAGGAAGGGAGCCGTGCTCCCGGTCTGAGGAAAGACTTGCCATCTTCAAGAAGCTCACAGCTCACAGTGAGATAGATGTAGGTGACCAGGCGTGAGAGAAAGATGCCCCCCCTCCAGCTGCACTCAGAAAAGCAGAGCTGTCTTCAATTCAGCTGTCAGCCCCTCACTCCACCCCAAGTGACGCACTGACTTTGGAATAGTGGGCTTTACAGAGCCAACACAGTGTTCTCCAAGTGCAGCAAACCCTCAAACACCTGTAGCCATCTAGGCCAGGGTCAGCACCTCCTTTCCACTTGCTCTCTTTCAGTCCCACGCAGGAGACACAGGCTTCTGCTTGCCCTCACTTGAGTTCCCAGTCTGTTTAGATCCCAGCAGTGCCCCAATTTGGCTAATTATAGCTAGCCTGAGGGCTAAACCCTTTTCTCCCAGGGCTGGAAGCTGACACCAACCTACGAGGCCAAGTCCTGGGATGACTCCCTTCCACCTGTAGGTCACAGGGGTGTGCTGAGTGAGGGGAATTGCAGGGCACAGGGAATGCAGACACCAGGTGCAGTGAGCAGGCAGGACAGCAGGTGGCTGGAGGAGACAGGAAGCTGGGGAAGGAGTCTGAAAAGTCTAGACTATACCACACTGGAGATTTGGCTCACCTTCCTCCTTAGTAGCTGTGGACTTTGGGGAGTGGAAAAGGAGAGATTCCCTTATCCTCTGCCTGACTTTGTCTCTGTTCGAGGATATAATTGCTGTACTTCCATAATCCCGGAGAGCTGAGCAAAAACCTCCATAGCAGCCTAACACTTTACACATCGGTGAAAACCAAACTGAAGGAACAAATCAAAGTTGTATATTTTTGAAAACTGGTTTTAATGGATAACATGTATGTAACCTGCCCTGCCCTAGAGTTCCGAACGTCCTGTGGCAACCTTGTGAGCAAAGGGATTACAGGCATGTACCAAGGGCACAGCCAGATTTCTAATGGCTCCTGTCCTTTCCTACCCACTGGACAGTGCTCTAAGAGTGAACTCACCAGTTAGGATTTGCTCCAAGTGTCTTCAGAAAGAGGAAGTTTATATCAGATTTTTAGATATGCCTCTAAACCATAGGAGGGAACAGAAGTGAGGCTGTGGGTCCAGTTGGACCAGTGACGCTCAAGGATGATGATGTCAGCAGGCTGCCATCCCCTGAGGAAAGCCACCACACCCACTACCAGTGTACTTTTATTTTTCTTTTCATTTATATAAAAGGGCTTAAACTGGGCATGGTGGCACATGCCTTTAATCCCAGCACTCTGGAGGCAGAGGGAGGCAGATCTCTGTGAGTTTGAGGCCAGCCTGGTCTACAAAGTGAGTCCAAGACAGTCAGGGCTACACAGAGAAACACTGTCTCAAAAAAACAAAACAAAACAAAACAAAACAAAAAACCAGGGGGCTTAAAATAAGTCTTTACAATAATACAAGATTGGGGCTGGAGAGATGGCTCAGTGTTTAAGAGCACTTTCTCCTCTTCCAGAGGTCCTGAGTTCAGTTCCCAGCCCTGTGTCTGAAGTTTCATAATTTCACTTCTGCTCCAATGGATGTGTTATCTCCAGCCTCCGTGGGGACCTGCACTCATGTGACCATACCCACATGCAGGTACACTCATATGCACACAGTTAAAAGTAATAAAAACCAATCTTTTAAAAACAGAAGTTTCAAGCTTTGGGAGGCATGGGGGTCCTTGAGAAAGGTCTCACTGTGTAGCCTTGGCTGGCCTGGAACCCATAGAGATTTGCCTGCCTCCATCTCCCAAGTGCTGGGATTAAAGGCATATGGCTCAAGTTTGAACTCGCATCACAACATGGCTAACACTGAGGTCACTATGCTAAATGAAACAAGCCAATTATGGAAAGTGTAGCTCAAAGGGAGTAGAGCAGCAGAGGCCAGAAGTGGGCCTAGGGAGGCCCTGGGATGGAGACCCAAGGTTTAGTGACTACAAAGTTAAAGTTTGGCCAGGTGCAGAAGCTCTGGAGGAGGGTTGCTTGACAGGAAACTACTTCACACTACTGAGCTACACACTTGAAATAGGAATGATGATAACTTTTGTATGTTTTCTCACAGTTAAAAAAAAAAAAAAAAGATCTAGGCCAGGGATGGTGGTACATGCCTTTAATCCCAGCACGCAGGAGGCAGACACAGGTGGATCGCTGTGAGTTTGAGGCCAGCCTAACCTACAAAGAAAGTCCAGGACAGCCAAGGCTAACACAGAGAGACCTTGTCTCAAAAAAAAAAAAAAAAAAAAAAAAAAAAAGAAAGAAAGAAAGAAAGAAATCTATTTTTATTTTAATGTTCAGCCTGTCTCTGCCTCCTGAGCGTGAAGGTTAAAGCCATGCACCACCATGCACAGCCGATGAGACATTTTGATAGATATTAGAAAAAGTATATAACAAGCTAAACCTCTTGTTCCAAACAGGCCAGGGGCCAGGATGGCTTGAATGCCTGCCATACAGCACCAACACATACTAGATTAAAATATAACACATATTTTTCAAAGTATCGCTGAGCTGGCAAGAACATAAGTGATTTTATTTATTTTTTTTTAAAGATTTATTTATTTATTATGTATACAATGTTCTGCCTGCATGTACACCTGCATGCCAGAAGAAGGCATCAGATCACATTATAGATGGTTGTGAGCCACCATGTGGTTGCTGGAAATTGAACTCAAGACCTTTGAACTCAATTGAACTCAAGACTCCAGCCCCTGTAAGTGATTTTAGAGGCCGCAAGCAAAGGGGAAGTGAGATCTGAGCTGCAGGTGTACTCTTTACCCCAAGGACGAATGCTGGCTCCTGGTAGCCTGGAAAACTGTGTGTGCATCAGGGATGAAGGCCAGGGCCCAGCAAGGGTAGAGGATTTAGCAGTAGCCACTGGTAGGAATCCTGGGTGGAAGAACCAAAACCAGGCACATCCTCAATGAGGCTAGAAGAAAGGGCAAGAAAGTCCCAGGTGAGAAACCACACTTACAGCCAGCCTTTACGGGACTCTGCTGCCCGAATACATGCATAGCCTAAGAACCTCCTGACAGACAACTAACTACTACTGACTGCTAAGGGCAGAGGGGCATCGAGCATCTATCTACAAGAAGCAAACACAAACCCTCCCTCCCTCAAGAGACAGATTTCCAATTCAAGGTTTGTTTATTTATTTATCAATACAGTATTCTGCCCACATGTAGGCCTGCAGGCCAGAAAAGGGCACCAGATCTCATTATAGATGGTTGTGAGCTACGACGTGGTTGCTGGGAATTGAACTCAGGACCTTTGGAAGAGCAGCCAGTGCTCTTAACCTCTGAGCCATCTCTCCAGCCCAGATTTCCAATTCAAACCTCAACATGTTTCCCCCACAGATTCTAAGTAATGGAAGTGTGTGGAAAATAAAGTCACAAAGCACATTAGCAGGAGGGGCATGGCCAGGAGGCACTGCTCTACTCTGGCTCAGAATTCCAGCTCTCAGGAGGCCGAGGTAGGAAGAGTGTCACAATTTCAGGCCAGCCTGAGCTGCAGATGAGACCCTAGTCACCAAATTGGTAACTAGATGTGACTCAGCAGTTAAGAGTGCTTGCAGAGGACCCAAGTTCAGCTTGCAGCATCTATGTCTGACTGCTTATGACCTCTTGTGGCTCCAGATCCAGGGCCTCCACATGTGGAGGTACATGTGTGCACATGCTGCCACATGCACATACACATAAAATAAACCCATTAGTCAAGATGTCAGACAGGAATTCTATTCTAGTCTATCCAGTTGAAATGTTTAGATTTATTTATGTGTATGAGTGTTTTTGCTTTCATGTGTGCATGTCCACTATGTGCATGCCTGGTGCCTGAAGAAGACATCAGATCCCCTGGAAGTGGGATTAGAATGGTTGTGAGGCACCGTGTGGGTACCCAACCCAGTTCCTCTGGAAGAGCAGCAAGTGCTCTTACCCACTGAGCAGTCTCACAAGACCCACTATATAACTTTTTAAAATGAGGTTTCCAGCTTGTTTTTTTTTTAAATCACATTTATTGCATGGGGGAGGGGCATGCACACACCATGGCTTACACATGTAGGTCAGAGAGAACAACTTGCAGGAATCTGCTCTCTCCTTCCACCTCATGGGTCCCCGGGATCAAAGGGCTTGGCCACAACTGCCCTTTCCCACTGAGCCAGGTCACTGAGGTGTCAACTGACAGCATAAAGGAGGCCGCTATCTATTTCAGCAGTCAGACTTCGGGCGCTGGGCTGGAGGAGGGAGGAGGCAGGCCTGTTTAGGGGGTGTCAGGATGCACAGAGGTTAAGGAGAGCAGTTACCAGGAGCAGTTTCTGGACTGCCACTCTGCCAGGGGTTTGGAGAGGCCTGCCAAGTGACGGGAAGACTTGACCAAGTCACCAGGCCTGGGACAAGGGGAGAATCCAGTCTGGCTGGTGGCTCACAGTATGTGAGGCCTCTGCGCAGCCCAGGCTTGAGGCTTGGGCCCATATCTTCAAGGAAGAGTGAGGCAGGAAAAGAGGCTAAAAGAAGATGGTTGGCCTCGGACCCCAGCCTGCACGTCCTTCCAGGCACTGGGCCTTCCAGGTCAGAAGCGTTTGCTTGCAGTGTGTACCAGCGGAACGTCACCCTTCTGATTTCAGAAACTGCACCTTTGGTTTCACCGAGACTCCAGGTACTGAGTCCTGCCTCATTAAGGCTGTAAGTGCACAGCAAAGCCAAGTGAACCATGATCACTTGTTTTGTTAAGCAGACCTTTTCCCTGGGCCCTGAGCTGGTGATAAACTGGTGAGTTTGATGTGGTCTGAGACTTGGAATACTTTCTCCTAGTAGAGGGTAAAAGCCATGTAAGAAAAAAATGACAACAAAAAGAAGGCATTCTCATAAAAGTCCTTTAAAAATAAAAAAGGTCATGAGTGTGTGTGCCTTCTTGTGTTTATGGGGCCCACGTGCAGGCAAAACCTGTGAAGGCCAGAAGAGGGTGTCGGATCCCCTGGAAATGAAGCTGCAGGTGGTGGTTGTGAACTGCCAAATGTGATGTCTGGAGACCAAACTGGGTCTTCTGCAAGAGCAGCAGCAAGTGCTCTTAGCCACTGAGCCATCTCTCCAACCTTCTAATAAAATGTTTTACTAGAATAATAATTTGATGAATAATAGCTAACAATTATTGCTAAACACTATATAAAATGAAGTCGGCTTTCTCTCTGTCCAAACCGTATTATACAGTTCTATACTTTATAGAATATAAAATATTTTATAGAAATACTGTATGAACATATATAAAACATGAGTTTATTGTATATGTGATAACTCCCAAATCTATATGTTGTATATAGTCTGCAGTTACATGCATGGGTATATAGGTCCGGAGTGTCTGAGGTTTCTTTCTTTCTTTCTTTCTTTCTTTCTTTCTTTCTTTCTTTCTTTCTTTCTTTCTTTTTAGGGTTTCTGAGACAGGGTTTCTCTGTATAACAGTCCTAGATGTCCTGGACTCGCTTTTGTTCACCAGGCTGGCCTCAAACTCACAGTGATCCCCCTGCCTCTGCCTCCCAAGAGCTGGAATTAAAGGCGTGCGCCACCACACCCAGTTCAGTGTCTGAGGTTTCAATTCTGTGACCCAGAGCAAGGCCCTGACTTCATGTACAAGCCTCCTTAGTAGACAACTGGAAATAGCAACTTACTTATTTGTTGTAAAAGAATAAATGCTCCAACTTTGCTGCTAAAAACAAAATTACCTGTTTTATTATCACTGAAACTACATTGTTGAAACAAAAGTTAGGAGACTAGACCCCGCAGCTAAGCAATCACTTTTTGTTTGTTTGTTTCTTTTTTTGTTTTTTCAAGACAGGGTTTTTCTGCGTAGCCTTGGCTGTCCTGGACTTGCTTTGTAAACCAGGCTGGCCTCGAACTCACAGTGATCCACCCGCCTCTGCCTCCCAAGTGCTGGGATTAAAGGCGTGAGCCACCACGCCCCGCTCCAAACTTAATTCTTTTAACTAAGGCCTTGCAACTCAAAACACATGCCCAAATCCCCAGTAACAGGAAATCGTCTTTGGGGTTGCAGAAGGAAGATAACCTCCTAGCCCTAGTCACACAGAGCTGGATGACAAGGCCACCTGTGACACAGAGAGCTGTGCCCAATCCCTCCTAAACAATTCTGTCTCTTCTGGGCCCTTCTGGAAATAGTATGTCTCAAGACGGGGAAAGGTTAGCTATGCTTCTGAATGGTCAGGTGGGATTTTGTTTCCATCCTAGGGCATCCTGGGCATGGAGCAGAGGCGGAGCGAGATCCAGGGTTTAGAGACCAGGAGCTGGGCCTGGAGGGGTGGGGTTTAGAGGCTGGGGGCGGACCTGCCAGCTGGCTGATACAGGATGCTAGAGCCCAGGGTCAGCCCCTGCTGGACCACCTAGTGGGACACCTCTCTGCAATTCAAAGAATCAATATCAGTGGACCCCAAGCATTCCCAGAGAAAACAACAAGAAAATGCATTCCATCCACTAAGGATACTTTTACGGTTGGCTAAAACTGCAGTAACCAAAGTTGGAAAACACTTGGACCTGGGACCTGGCTTAACATTTGGCTCACCTTCCTCTTCTTCTTCTTCTTTTTTTTTTTTTTTTAAGATTTATTTATTTATTATGAATACAGTGCCCTGCCTGCTTGTACACATGCAGGCCAGAAGAGGGCATCAGATCACATTATAGATGGCTGGGAACCACCATGTGGTTGCTGGGAATTGAACTCAGGACCTCTGGAGGAGCAGTCTCCAGCCCTCACCTTCCTTTTTAATAACTGTGGGATTTAAGGGAAAAGGCTGTTAACTGCTGCCTGATTTTGCCCTTGTTGGTGATATATTGCTGTACCTCCTTAACCCCGGGAGGGCTAAGCAAAAACCTCCATAGCATCCTAACATGGAACATCAGTGAAGAACTGAAGGTGCTAATCAAAGTTGTGTATTTTTGAAATCTGTTTACTATCATTATCATCATCCTCATCATTATTATTATTTCATACATTATATCCCAACTGCAGTTTCCCCTCCCTCCTCTCCTCCCAGTCCCTCACCTCCACCTCCCCTCTCTCCTCCTCTGTTTCCCATCAGAAAAGGGCAGGCCTCCCAGGGTATCAACCAAACAAGGAACACCAAATTTCAGTAAGATTAGGCACATCTCTTCACAGCAAAGCTGGAGGCAACGCAGGCAACACATACACAGTAGGAGGAAAAGGGGCCCCAACGCAGGCAAGGCTCCCGCCCTGCTCACTGTTAGAGTCCCTCAGGAGCACTAAGCGAAGTCTGGTTTCAATGGATAATGTCTTCTATGTACCCTGCCCTGCCCTAGAGTCCCATACCTCCTGTGTCAGCCTCCTGAGTGAAGGGATTACAGGCATGTACCACCAGCATGGCCAGGATATGGAATTCTGATGGTTCCTGTCCTTTCCTACCCACTGGGCCGTGCTCTAAGAGTGAACTCACCAGTTAGGATTTGCTCCAAGTGTCTTCAGAAAGAGGAGGTTTATATCAGATTTTTAGATATGCCTCTAAACCATAGGAGGGAACAGAAGTGAGGCTGTGGGTCCAGTTGGACCAGTGACGCTCAAGGATGATGATGTCAGCAGGCTGCCATCCCCTGAGGAAAGCTTTGACCTCTCTCTCCCGCACACTCCCCAGCACTCAGAGCTGCCTCCTCTGTACCAACTGATGCTTTCTTCATACTCCACCTTGGAACTGAAGTCGCCTCTGGTCTCTAACATGCATATACATATACACTTGTACAGTGCCTCTCCACAAACACCACCACCACCACCACCACCACCCCACACACACGTTTTTCTCTTGTGGTTATTTGCTTGTTTTTAAGCTCTTTAGCAATATCTAAAAGCCTCTAGGGCACCAGGCCTCAGCCTCTCAAGTACAGTCACAACACTTTGTGGTCTGCACTCTGGCAAGAGAAATGGACTCTTCTTGTTCGAATAATCACAGCTGGTCAACAAGTACAAAATCACAAATAAATAGGAATAAGTTTTGTTACTGTACTGTGCCCTAGGGTAACTAGTTAACAGTCATGTATACTCCAAAATTCTAGAAGATTTTGAATGTCTCACCAGAGAGAGATGATGAGTGTTTGAGGCGACAGCTGTGTTAATTACATTGATGTGTCGGGTCCTGGCCCGCTGGAAAAATCGAATCGGGGTTCACCTGAAAGAGGGAGTAGGGATTGAAAGTAGGATACAGAGACACGAGAAATAAAGAATCAAGTCAGGAAATTTCTGATCAAGATTACCTTTAATGCAGCTGAGTAAGACTTTATATAGGTGAGGTCAATAGGATCTAATCTGATCCCTCTCTCCCTAGCTCCCAAGGCAAGAACACAATAGCCTGAATAGCTCTCTGTAAGAACTTCCTATTATTCAGCAGCTCTCTGAAAGGATTTCCTTAACCCTCCAGGTGTTTCTCAGTAGGGACTTCCCTACTTCTTTCAAAGGTTAATAGTCCAAGAATGGCCTGGAACACAAAGACCTCCTCCGGCAGAGCTCAGCAGCTGGAAGGTCACAGCGTGCAGCCTAAGCACAAGATTTCTGACCTGGCAGCATTTAGCACAGATTCCCACAGATGTGATAATTATACAACATACACATGTATCAGAACAGCACATGGCTCCCTAGAAGCCTGAAGAACTATTTACAAGAACTCAACAAAAGAGCCATAGATGGAATTGTAGTGTTGAAGGAATGTGGAGAAGCCTATTTCACTGGAGGGGCACTCTTCCCTATGAAACAAAGATTTGCTGGTTTCGGAAGCAAACAAATTTGGGGTTCAGATCAGTAGGGGTGTAAGCACACACCCTAGATGAGGAAGAGCAGAGGCTACTTCCTCAAATATACCACGTTAGTTACTGTATTAGTTAATCAGATGTTTATGTATGTTACACTGACAGGTTCTGTTTACAGCAGCTAAGCTGGAGGTGCTTGTAGTGTGATCTCATGCATACCACTTTGACGACTGTCAAATGCCAGAGGTAGGTATTTGTCCTAGGAAATACCTGAAAACCAAGAATCTGCATGAATGCGGTAAGGCCTCCGTTGAGATAACTTTTTAAAACTAATTTTTTTTTTATGTACATTGGTGTTTTGCCTGCATGTGTGTATGTGAGAGGGTGTCAGATCCCCTGGAACAGGAGTTACAAACAGTTGTGAGCTGCAATGTAGGTGCTGGGAATTGAACCTGGGTCCTCTGAAAGAGCATCCAATGCTCTTTACTACTGAACCATCTCTCCAGCTGGACATGAAAGGTTTTTTGTTTTGATTTGTTTTGTTTTTCTAGTGGCAGTTTTGCTTGGTGCAGCCTTGTCTTTGTCCTGGAAGCCAATGACAGGGTTGTGATTAAGTCTGCACAGACAGGGGTTTTATAGCACAACAATATGGAGGTAGATTAATGTATCACATGAAGGTCTTTTTAAATTTTATTATTTATACAGTATTCAGCCACATGTGTGTGCATGCCAGAAGAAAGTATGGGCCAGAAGCCACCATGTGGGTGCTGGAAATTGAACTCAGGACTTTTGGAAGAACAGCCAGTGCTCTTAACCTCTGAGCCATCTCTCTAGCCTTTGAGTGAAGGCCTTTTTAAGAACAAAATTCATGAATTCGTGTCCTTTTAATAATTGCTTAAACTCAAATCCCCCACTGCCCAGTAACCCACACCCGCCTTCTGGTGGCTGGGTAGACTCAGGCACAGGAAATAGCCTGTGCTTAGTTAGGCATTTGAAAATCTTGAGTATCAATGGCACCTCCTTCCTCCCTACAAAAGCCACAGCTTTCAGGCAGGGCTGTGCAAGTGGGAGTGCACACTGCCTGTTAAGACTTGTTGGATTTGAATTACCCCAAGAAAATAGATTGGTTTCATGTAAAACTAAAGACAAGAAGTAAAATATCAGAAGTCACCGTGGTTTTCCTTCTGCGTGAACAGAATTGCTACAGAGAAGAATGCCCCCCCCCCTTTAAATGTATTTTAAGTAGGAAGCACTGTTTGTCACCATGGTCTTGGCAACTGTGGATGGACATCAGTAAGAGCCACATCAGTAAGACTTGGAGCAGGAGAGTTGCTGTGCCATTCCCCATGCTCAGCACATCCTGGGAAATCTCATTGCAGACAGCAGCCACTTGCCTGGGCTCTAAGTGAGACTTGACTCTGCTTAAATGCACTTATTACAGAAAATCAAACTCCTGAGATTGCACTAGTTATCATATGTGGCCGGTCTCTAATGCGGGAACTATGAAGTCATCCTCACTTCTGCACTGTGGAGAGGAAAGTCCACATTCCCCATTGTGTAACCCACCTGGCAGGGATGAGGATGCACTGGGGACACTGGGCCCCTCCCACTTGGCTATAGGACTGGCAAACTAGGCACCCCAGGGAATTGGAATTTCTCCCCTGGATTCTTATGTGAAGAAGGAAAAGGCCATGAGAAATGCGTCTCCCAGAAAAAGATTTCACAGCACTGGCAGCAAGAATCTCACAAGGTGCAGCATGCAGGACAGAGCTTGGCAGGGGTGGATGGTGGTGGGTTCCCCAGGATGGTCTGGACCGGCAGGAGTGATGCCAACCTTCAGGCCCAACAGTGGACATCTCTGTAACTCTCTGGAGTAACCCATCCATCTAGAACACTGGTCCACTAGAGGGCAAAGGGGAAAGGAAAGTACCTAATAGGGAGGCATGGCCGGAAAAACCAACATCTGAGGACACAGAACACTGCCTGAGTAAACACAGGTGTGGGAGAGAGCCGTATCTATTTTAACATTATCGCATACATTATTAATCTACATCTGTAGTGTCCTCACTTGTAAGATTGTCTTTTATTCTCCTGACTCTGTTGTTGTATGGGAGACTTACTGGCTCCTTCTGCTGGCCTAGGCCTAGTCCTGGAAGCTTCTAGCCTCTGAAACTTACTGCTGAATAAGCTTACCCCGACTTGTTCTTTCTGAGCTCTGGACTGGGTGGTTCAACTCAGCTGTTCTGGCTCAATCTCCTCTTCTAGCTGACATTCAATCTGGCTTCTCTCTTGGCCCAAATTGCTCTCCTTGGCCTCAAAGTAATTCAGCAATCTGCTCTAATTTTCTGGCTTCTTCTCATTTTCTGGCTCATTCCATCTTCACCTGAGTTCCCTCTCTGCACCCCATCTCTCTATTACTGTCCTGGTAAAACTGCCTCCTCTCTCTGAAAAAATTGTCTCTTAAGTAGCTTCCCTTTCCACTCTCTTCTCATGAGAGATGGACATATCTTTTTTCTGTCAAATCTTCTCTAATTTGTCACCTTTTCTGCCACTCAATTAGACATCACTTTCAAACATGGGTGGTTCCTTCTACAAACTAACTACCCTTGTTTGGGATTAAAGAAGGCATGTATCACCACACCTGGATCTAAGCTTTTCTTTACCTGAAACTTGCTCTATACCAGGCTGGCCTTAAACTCAGATCTGTTTGCCTGTGTCTGCTGGATTAAAGACATGATTGTGTTCCAGCTGGGTCACACAGACCTAGAAGATCTTTGGATATGACCTCTTGCCAGAACAGCCATGTTCTGAACTAACATTCCTCTACACTCACTAAATGGGTGGGATTCCAGAAGAAGTGTAAAAAAGAACATCGGTTTACGTTATAAACTGTCTGCCCTTCTGCCTGTTTGCCTGCTTGCCCTTAGTAAACCCGGGGGGTCTGGATGTCAATGGACCATTTAGCAAGAAGGAAAACAGTTGTTTATATTTTGAGAAAAAGTCTCATAGTGAAACTCATTATACAGCCTAGCCCAGGCTTAAGCTAATGGCAATCTTCTTGCCTCAGCTTCCTCAATGCTGGTGTCACAGGAATGAGATACCACACCTAGCCCTCGAGAGAGACCATTTTATTTTATTTTTCTCAGATGAGATCTCTCTATGTAGCCCTGTCTGTCCTGGAACTTGTTGTGTAGACCAGGCTGGCCTTGAACTCACAGAGATCCACCTGCCCCTGCCTCCTGAGCACTGGGATTAAAGAAATATGCAAGTATACCTGGCCTGAGACAGAACATTTCTAAAACAGTTTGTTTTAGGGAAAAAGAGTTGGAAAGTGGAAGGAAAAAGAAAAAAAACAATAACAGGTATGCAACAAAATAAATGTGACTGATCACTCAATAGGGAGAGAAGCCACATAGTATTTCTCTGGGATAGTACCAATTCTGTTAGAGGCCTGGCCACTGTGGGTGGGACCACCCTTGGGCTAGTAATCCTGTGTTCTAGAAGAAAGCAGGCTGAGTAAGGCATGAGAAAGCAAGCCAGTTAGCAGCACCCTTCATGGCCTCTGTATCAGCTGCTGCCTCCAGATGCCTAGCCTGTTTAAGCTCCTGTTCTGACTTCCTTCAGCGATAGACTAAGTTGTGGAAATGTAAGCCAAATAAACCCCTTCCTCCTCAACTTGCTTTGGGTCATGATGTTTTACTGCAGCAACAGAAACCCTAAGACAGCATCCAAAATTGGATTGGAACTCGATGATTTAGGCTTTCCCTCCCATGTGGGTATGCTTACAGGTATGCACCACCACAGCCAGTCTGCATACTGCTTGGGACAGTACACTTAACACTAGCAGCCTCAAATGACACTCAGTCAGAGCAGGGCCTGCAGTCAGTGGACATGCACTGGCTCAGTGATGCTGGAGGTAGGGAGCCTAGAAGACACAAGAGCCCGATTCCTTTCCAAGTTACAGAGGAAAAGAAGAAGAAGAAGAAGAAGAAGAAGAAGAAGAAGAAGAAGAAGAAGAAGAAGAAGAAGAAGAAGAAGAAGAAGAAGAAGAAGAAGAAGAAGAAGAAGAAGAAGAAGAA
>OU015746.1:126323216-126345128 GCA_907169655.1 Acomys percivali
AAGAAGAAGAAGAAGAAGAAGAAGAAGAAGAAGAAGAAGAAGAAGAAAAAAAGGCTGGACGGGAGGCTGGCAGCGGCTGCGAGCGGCTGGTGGCGGCTGCAAAGGAGCTAACCACTGCCCGCTGATTGGCCGGCCGCCGCGGTCCCCGCGCACGCCCCAGCCGAGGGAAGATGGTGGGCCGGAACAGTGCCATCGCCTGTGCGGTGGCCTCTTCATCAGGTACTGCATCTACTTCGACCGCAAAAGGCAGAGTGAGCCCAACTTCAAGAACAGGCTTCAAGAACGAAGAAAGAAACAGAAGCTTGCTAAGGAGAGAGCTGGGCTTTCCAAGTTACCTGACTTAAAAGATGCTGAAGCTGTTCAGACATTCTTCCTTGAGGAGATACAGCTTGGTGGAGAGTTACCAGCTCAAGGTGACGAGAAGGGTGTAGACCACCTGACAGACCCAATTGCTGTGTGTGGGCAGCCTCAGCAGCTGCTCCAAGGGCTACAGCAGACTCTTCCACCTCCAGTGTTCCAGATGCTTCTGACCAAGCTTCCCACCATTAGTCAGAGAATTTTAAGTGGTCAGAGCTTGGCTAAAGATGATGTGGAGTAAGCCAGATATCAACATCATAAAATTTCAGTAAAAGGAAGCTGGGAAGCTGATCGGTTCTGGGGGAATAAGGGGAAATAGGCTTGTTAAGAACTGTCCTACACTGACGTCCACTAAAGTGAATGTGCACTTTGAGTAGATCCATTGTCTGTCCTATTTACTTTTTTCCAGTGAAAAGTATTTTGATAGAGCTTTTCATTTTATAAATACAGTGAGTTAACCAAAATATCATGGATTTCGTTTGTTCTTAAGACACACAATTCAGGCCGGGCGGTGGTGGTGGTGGTGGTGGTGGTGGCGGCGGCGGCGGCGGTGCACGCCTTTAATCCTAGCGCTCGGGAGGCAAAGGCAGGCAGATCTCTGTGAGTTCGAGGCTAGCCTGGTCTACAAAGCAAGTCCAGGACAGCCAAGGCTACACAGAGAGACCCTGTCTCGAAGAGAAAAAAAAAAAAAAAAAAAAAGACACACAATTCAAATGTAAATATAGTAGAGCATTACTTAGGTAGAAACTCGTGATAGGTATTAGAAGATTGGAAAAGAGTATAAAAAATGGCTGAGGAATGCACATTTTAAAAGACTAGTACATTTTACTGTAAGTCATAAAATAAGATAGAAACTTGTTTGTGAAAATTGAGCATTAAAATCTTGCAGAGACCGATTATTACAGTTTACTCAAATAAAAAAGAAGCTGGTGCTTTTAAAGGAGGCAGCAGTGGTGGTGGCGATGGCACCGTCGGTGTGGGACAAGGTGGGACATGCTCACAGGCCCAGCATTTGAGAGGCTCAAGCACAGGGAGCTTAGAAGTACAGTGCTTGCATAGCACAAAGCAAGACCCTGGGCTTAATCCCAATAGCGTGCACAGAGAACACCAACAAACATAAGACACACAGACACACTTTGTGTGTGTGTGTAACTTACTGTGGCCTACGGACAGGACAGACTGCAGAATGTTCTTCCACAAAGTGCCCTTCTAGAAAGAACTGTATAAACTGTGATAAGTGTGTGCATCTGAAAGCAAGGACACCGAAGGAATGCCCTGGCATGTCCACATTATCTCTGTGGGAAAGGCGAAAGGCCTGGGAGGAGTATTCTTGACTCTTTCGCATGACCAAAGATAATATTCATAAAGTGTAATGCCAGGCATACTCCCTCACACTGTTAGCATCACCTCATGCAGTTCTTATAAAAATGAGAAGTGTCCTGTTTGCGCTGCTCTTGCTCAAACGCCTTGAGCCTGCAGACCGCCCTGGGCAGGTCCTCAGCCTTTCCTCCAGTCTGTAGACAGCCTTGCTGGCTGGGGTGGCCTGACACTTTACAGCCACAAAGCATTCCTTGCCCTGCTCCCACTTGAGAAACCTCCCAGCAATACTTTCTCAGCCCCTCCAAAAAGGTGGCCAGGAAGACTGCTTGCCACCTCTCCCTTCATCATCACAGAACTATGCTAATGCCCTATCTACTGACATGCAGGAAAAGGTGGACTCAGTGACCTCTACCACTTGAGAGCAGCCCTGCCCTGAGCAGCTGGAGGAGCTACAAAGGGTGAGCTGGACATAAAAACCCAAAGGTTATGGCCAGAGGCTGGAAATGCAACAGGTGCCACTGGAAGAGGAGACTTAGGACATTTCAAAACTTGGTTCAGCTTAGAAGAAGAAATAGGATATTGGTTATATGTTGAAAGCAAATCCAAGTGGATTTGATTACTTAAAAGTGAAAGACCTATCAAAAAGAATGCCAAGGTCTGTGTTTTTTGTTTTTGTTTTTTGTTTTTTTTTGGTTTTTCGAGACAGGGTTTCTCTGTGTTAGCCTTGGCTGTCCTGGACTCACTTTGTAGACCAGGCTGGCCTCGAACTCACAGCGATCTGCCCACCTCTGCCTCCTGAGTGCTGGGATTAAAGGCGTGCGCCAACACGCCCGGCAAGGTCTGTGTTTTGACATGAACCAGAGGGTAGTTATCACTTAGCTAGAAATAACTGAAGGAGTAAGTTGAGGAAGATATAAGTTAAATTTGAAGTGTGTGCTGACTCATTTAATACTAACTTCACACAAGCTTGAGTGTAGAAAGGGGAATCTCAGTTGAGACAACACCAGGGCCAGACTGGCCTGTGAGCAAGGCTACGTATGGGAGGGCCCAGCTCACTGTGGGTTGTGCCATTCCTGGGCTGAAGGAAGAAAACAGGCTGAACAAGCCAGTAAGCAGCACTCCTCCTGGGTCTCAGGCTCCAGTACCCCCTGCAGGTTCCTGCCCTGACTTCCTTAGATGGTGGGCCACAAACTGTAAGAAGAAATTAACTCTTTCTTCCCCAGGCTGATTTTGGTCATGGTGCTTCATCACAGCAATAGCAACCCTAAGCCGCAGAGCCTAATGAGCACGCAAGCAGAGATGCCCAGGGAAGCTGCTTGGTACGTGGGAGGGGAGTCCAGGCTGGAGCTATGAAACTGGAAGTCTCCTGTGTCTTAATAAATTTCATCAAAGTTTAAGACTGAACAAAATCACCTCTCATGCCTGTGTCACCAGTCTGGGGACTAAACTCTACTAAGTTAGGATTATAGAAATAGACAGCACGATGGCGCAGGCTAGCACTTGAGAGACTGGAGGCAGAAGACAACTCATTCCAAGCTAAGACTGTGAAATGAGAAACAGCAAAGGAAGCAAAGAATGGTGAGCTGGAGAGCAGACAGTATGTTCTAGAAAACGTTTCAAAGACCAAGTGCCAAATGCTCCAGATAGACTTATAGAAAGAACCCAGTAGATTTGTGACCAAGTAATTAATGACCCTGGTAAGAACAAATCTGCTGGGACAGTTACAGGGGCTCCTGTAGCTCAGGCTTGCCCTAAACTTGGTATATACCTAAAAATGACCTTTAAATTCTCACCATCCTGCCTCTACCTGCCTTACTGGGAATCTGGGTGCGTATCACCACTGCATGGCTTTGTATCATGCAAGCAAGCAAGCATCCTACCATCTAAGTTCCATCCTCAGCCACAGAATTAAGAGTTATGGCCATCCTGCCAACACACTCAGTGACACTGGCTGGATGGCTGCTTAGCAATTATGGCATAGCTCAGTACACCTCAAGTCAAATGGCGATATATAGATACTCCATAGAGCTTATTAAAACCAAACCACATTTTTCTGCCAGAGAGCAAGACCTACTTCATGTCTGTGGGCAGGAATATGGGCTGTGTTTGGAACCTTGATACTATTGACATTTCTGTATAGAACTTTGTGGGGCTTTACTATATACCCTGTAGGGCATTTTCAAGCATCCTTGGCTTCTCTTTGTGAAGATTTATTCTGATTTCATGTGTATGAGTGTTTTGCCTCATGTGTGTGCCTGGTGCCTGAGGCCAGAAAGCATCAGATCCCCTAGAACTGAAGTTGCAGACAACTGTAAGCTGCCACCTGGGCACTGGGACTTGAATTTAATCCTTTGCCAGTGCTCTTAACTGCCAAGCCATCTTCCCAGCCTCTCCTTAAGCTTCCTCCTTAGTAGCGTCTTCATTTTGTCTTCCCAGGACAAAATCAGACTTGGCTGAGACCTCTGGCTTATGGTAACAGAATCAGAGCATATGAGTATAAATGATAAATGTGTTCTCCTTGCTTCTATTTTAAAGAACCAAGGTGTGATGTAAATGAGACCGGCCTCCATAGGCTCATGTATTTGAATGCTTGGTCCCCAGTTGGTGGAGCTGTCTGGGAAGGATTGGGAGGTGTGTCACTGTGGGGTGGGCGCACCCATCCCCGGTAGCTCTCTCTCTCTACCTCTAACTTGTAGATCTGCATGTTAGCTCTCAGCTATGGCTCCTTGCCATGGGGCTCATGACTTTACTACCCTCAGGAATAGAGAACACCAAATTAAATGCTTCCTTTTATAAGTTATTAGTCACGGTTATTATCTCTTCACAGCAATAGAGGAACTTATTTAACTTATTAAAATACATAAAGATTGTTGAAATATATACCACATATTTGAAAATTAACAGACACACAGGTAAGAATGAGTCATTGGGAGAGATGTTGGGGATTTGAGGATCAAAAGGTATGCATGCTATTAAAGACAGCGGTGAAGGGGTTAGGAAGATGATGTTGCTGAGTGGAAGGAAGGGCTTGGCTACTTCTGCTAGCCCTTTCAGCTGTACAGGCCTAGGTATAAAGCAGCCGATGTGTGTAACACAAGTGAAATGGGGGCTAGCAATGCAGCCAAGCTGGTGGACCTTTGGGTTCAGTCCCTAACACAATTTAATTTAAATTGCTGTGGTGAGGTATACCTACAAACTAACACTTGGAAAGTAGAGGCAGATCAGGTCCTCTGTTAGTGTGTACAAGGCCAGCCTCGCTTGATGAGATCCTGTCATTTGTTTTGTTTTTAAATGTATTAAATTAAATTTAGTGGTCAAGGGCGATGAAGCATGTACAACAAAGCGTTCATTGGAATTTAACTGAGAAAGGGAAACAATATAGAAAGGAAGTAAGATGAAAGGGCTGCGGGTCCTGGCAAAGGGATGAGGTCAGCGTACAGAAGGGCATGATCTGAGTAGCATGGTTACGGCTCAAGAATGGATGAGGCTGAGATATGAGGCAACAGGCTGCAAGGGACATTAGTGATGAACAAGAGAGCAGAAGAGGTGGGCATGGTGGTGCACCCTTCAAGTCCCAGCACTTGGGAGGCACAAGCAGAGGCAGGTGGCTCGCTGAGGTCCAGGCAGCAGAGTCCATATAGCAGACTCCAGGCCAGCCAGGGCTACATAGAGAGACTGTCTCAAAATGAGATAGGGGAGGAGAAGGAAGAAAAGCCAATAGATGAGGGAAAGAGAACACGCACACCAACTCCAGGCCCAGGGCACAATGAACGTGGAAGGTTCACCACAAGCAGAGCCCTGGGGCAGCAACGGGAAGGAGACGCTGGGAGAAGAGCGTGAGGGTGTATGCATTTTACAAGTGGATTGCTGATGAGTCTCGGGAGTTTGAACTGGGACAAGACCAAAAGGAACAAAAAAGGATGGAAAGACACACGGCTACCAGGGGACAAAAGAGGCGCTTGGCAGTTCAGGATCTTGTGGCGATATACACAAGGTAAAGGGCATACATGCCATCTGTAGCTCTGATGCTTGTAATGGTGATGTGGTGTTGTAAATCCATGCTGCCCCTCAAACTGGCAAGTGAAGTGTTTGTAGTAGTACGTCAATAAAGTTTATGAAGGGCAGCAGTTTTACCTGAGTTATGAATTAGATGTTTCTAGGCCTTTTAAAAGGACGTCCTGGATGTCAGCTTCAATGAATGTAAGCACAATGTGTTACTGCACAGCAGTCAGCACAGGGCACGGTTCTAAAATACGACTGGTTAGGATATTATTGCTAATGGCATAGCCTTCTCCAAGTCACAGCCATCACAACTATCTTCACCATCAACCACAGTGCTACTCTGACCCTCACCAGCTAACCCACTGACCCAGTGCTAACTCTGTATTGGTCCTGAAAAACACAATCCAATTATCAATATACAAAAATAATTCTTTATTGTGGAGTCATCTTGGGGTTCCACAGGGACCCCTAGGCCTTTATGGGGTCCATACACTTGCCAGAGAAGAGGAGAGTCCATAGCATCCCCAAGATTCACTCCCACATCAGCACTCCTCTTGGAAAGCCGCTCGGTCCCTGTCGATGCTGTTAGTCCCTCCATGTCACTTCTACTTCATCTGTCCTATACCTGTGGGAAAAGGGGAAACTGTGAGGGACTGACTACCCCTTAGCACGTTGTTTTCTTCGTTTTTTGACATAGCATCTGTAGCCCAGGCTCAGCTCAAAATCAGAATCTTCCCGCCTTGTCCTCCCACGTGCTGGGACCACAGGGGCCCATCACCACACCCGCTGCCCAAGTGACTTTGGTTCTTCTCCACCCTTGTACAGCTTCCTTAGTTGCAGATTTTGCCTGTCTCCTGTACCCACTAGCCGCGCTCTCACAGGAGTGGTCACTCGCCTCTGAGTGATTCCAGAATCTTGGAGAGGGGTCCTGTGTCCAGCCTGAAACATCTCCCAACCAGCCTGGGCTATCATGGCTCCATTGTCAATGCAGAACCTGGGAAGGAAGAGATAGCAACGTGTGGTCTGGACGCAGGAAAACCGTCATGATGCGAGGAGAAGAACTCAAGGCAAAGAGAAGGACCTCACCTCTCATCTGTAGCAAAGAGCTGGGCTCCCCGCTCCTGGCACATTGTCGCCATCATCTCCTGCAGCCTCCTATTACCTATGAAGAGATAGGAAACACGGTGAACTTAGATTTAGTTGTCTCTTTATCAAACCAGCTGTGCTCCCAGGACAGTTCACCAGGAGACTGGGAAAGAGAGGAAACAAATACTCCTCCAAACTCTGGTAATTTAAAGTTCCAGAAGGAGGAAGCTCACTGCCCACTGACACATACATCCAACTCCTCCGACGATGAGGGCTTCCTTGGAGCCACAGTGTGCCATGGCTCGCTCCGTGATCTCCACCAGCATCGCAAACACAGTTTCCTGTGGAGGACAGATAAGGCGGAACATTACAGGAGCAGTCCATCTCTGTCCGGCTCTGTTCTAGAACAGGTTTCACACCCCAGCTTTTCACTCTTTTACCTGTAGGGAAAAACACAGGTCCTCAGGAGTACACTCCCCTGTGGCCAGCATTCGCTGTGCTGCATCCTACAATTAAAGGGCAACAACCCAAAAGATCTACATCGGTACAAGGCTCTCAGGAAAACAAAAGTTCCTGTACTTGGGAGGATTGCTAACTTCGTTACAACTGAGATTACAGGAATGCCGTACTCTCACATCTATTTCTTTTTTAAAAATCTTTTTCCCGCTTAGGGAGGAACTGATTTGCCCTATACTGTGTCCCTATTTTTTTTTTTTAATATTTTATTTAGTTTTAATCTATGTGCATTGGTTTGGAAGTGTCAGATCTTGGAGTTACAGACAGTTGTGAGCTGCCATGTGGGGTGCTAGGAATTGAACCCAGGTCCTTTGGAAGAACAGGCAGTGCTCTTAACCACTGAACCATCTCTCCAGCCCCCTGTGTCCCTATTATTAAAATAGTGCCTGGCACAGAGAAGCAATACAGTATCCCCTAAATGAACCTATTCAGCACCTACAGTGAGTGAATGCTTATGCAGGAAATAAATGGTGAGCAAAGCAGAGACATCACTTTAAAAGCTGTGATGGCTGTCTCTTTACCCATCACACTCACCTCAATGAAAGACAGAATCCCTGAGAATGAGACATCCATCCCCTTTACAGTGTAAGGCAGCTCAACTAGCTTCTTGCCTCTATGTAGAAATGAATAAAGGCACTAAACCCAGAGTTATTGGCTGCTCACCCTCCGAAACTCCTCCCATAACTCATTAATATGTATGAAGAGAAATCTCTAAAGCCCCTGCAGCAGTGCTCTTCAACGTGATGTCCTCTTACCGCTGTGCCATCTGCTCAATGTTGTAGCCTGGACTTGGGTCGTTGGAAATCTAGCAGCAGCAGGAGAGACAAACAGAGACCAATAAGCACACAACGTGACTGCATTCTTCTCCGCACTTCTGCTAGGCGCTCTGCGGCTCCTCCGCAAATCAGTGTGACAAGAAGCAATCATCTCTATTTCTATAAATTATACACATATACAGGAATAAACATGTTTGTAACAACTAGTAGATACATATAGACAGAAACGCTTAATTTCCCACCTAGGTTAAATAAAATGGCAGAGAATGAAGTTAGATATGCAAGAAGCCCAAAGTCCATTTACTACTTGCCGGCTTTCATTTCTTTTTGCTTCCCAGACCCACATCTTACATGCTCTATGGTCTTAGCAGCCTACCTACCTTCAGCACCCGAGCAAAGCGATCCAGACAGTTTCCCACAGCAATATCGATAGTTTCCCCAAAGATGCGGTAGCGATGCTCTGAGTAGGAAATCACCTGAGAACAAGGAGAAAGCCCATGAAGCTTCAAGTCTGTGAAGAGCTGTGTTTGAGCATGTGGATGACAGCAGGACAGTGCCAGCACGGCCACTAGACATTCCAGTCAGAGAGAAAGGGAAGTCATCTATAGTCGCTCCTACCTATAACTCCAGTACCGGTGAGGAGGAGACCGGCAGCCAAGCTGGGTTGCACAGAGAAGTTCAAGGCTATCCTAGACACATAAGCAAGACTCTGTCTCGAGAAAACCGAACCAGGAGCTGGTAAAATGGCTCAGCAGGCAAAAACATTTGCATGTGAGCCTGGAGGCCTGAGTCTGAGCCTCAGAACCCACATAAAGTGGATTCCTGACGGTTGTCCCTTGATATGTACACGTACATATACAATAGCATGTGCACACCCACATATCATACACACAAAGTAAATAAACCCAGATATGGCCAAGGTATATTACATACATGTTATATTACATACACGTTAAAGTTGCCAAATAATTAAATTTTTTTCAAAGACCAAACCAAACCAATGTTTACTTTGCAGCACATATACTAAAATTGTAATGATACAGAGATTAGCACAGCCCCTGTGCAAAGGTAACATACAAATTCATGAAGCATCCTGTATTATGTAGCCTAAGGAAGAAAACACACACAGCACAAAACAGAAAACAAGAAGCCAAAACAGACCTTGCTGTGGTGACCCACACACACATTCCGTAAGAAATAGAAAAAACTGGGCCAGGCATGCTGGTGCAAGCCTGTGCTCCCAGCTCTTGGGAGGAGTTAGGAAGATAAAAATAGCACGGGGAACCCTGTCCAGCACCTGAGGCCGTCACAGGCAGCATTAGGTTTCTAATGGCAGGCTGTGAGCCCAGCTGCTTAGGCTGAGGAAGAAGAACCAGTCTGGGGCTGGGTTACCTGAAGACAGAAAAGGAGGCGAATGGGGTGGACAAATGAAGAAAATCGTATTTGTGGTGACAGAGAGATGACCCAGCAATAAAAAGCTTTGGCTGTTCTTCCAAAGGACCTGGGTTCGATTCCTAGCACCTACATAGTAGCTCCTCACAACAGTCTATAACTCCAGTTCCCCAGGATCTGGTACCTCTACATACATGCAGACAGAAGACCCACACAAGTAAAATAAAAATAGTTAAAATTGAAAAAAGAAAGACATTATCTTAAAAGGTTAAATCCACATTCTTTCCTTTTTAAAGGACACATTCTAGTTGCATTGTATAAAGTTCTAACATTCTAATTTTCCTCCAAAACTTGCAACTTTATCCCTTTGCTGTGTTATCTATAGTATCTTAGGTCCAAAAGAGCCTGGTTTTGTCCTTGAGGCTCCTAAAGCTCAGGCAGAATATCTAGGAATTAGGATGGAACATAAAGATTACTCTTAAATACCTGAGTATTTCCTCCGCTGACATATAAAACAGTTGGGCTAATGGCTCCCGTGATGAGGCGGCCCATTTCAATGTGGCCGATGCAGTGGTTCACGCCTAGCAAAGGCTTGTTCCACAACTGCGCCACAGTACGGGCGACAACAGCTACAGAGGCCAGTGGGGCTCCCATGCCAGGACCTAACAGAGCACAAACGGAAGTCAGAATCTAGCCATTAGGAAGAACAGGTGAAGAAAGGAGATTTGCGAACGTGTACAGGAAGTGGTTGCGGCTCCACTCACATCCCTCCCTTGCTGACCACCCTCCCTGACTGACCTTTGGTGTAAGCAATGCAATCAATGTCCTGGGAGGTCAGTCCTGCCTCTGCCAGTGCCTCCTGCAGTAGGTCCAGGACAACAGCTCGATGGTGCCTGGCCGTATCACCTGGAAGGAATCCTAAGAAAAACAACACAAACAGATCAAGAACATAAGAAAGGCAGGGGTTGGTGCAAAGGGAACTGTGATATGGGGCTATGAATTTTAAATCTCTATAACTAGGTTCAGACATGCTTTTATTATTCAAGATAGGAACCATTGCAATCAATTGCCAACAAACCAGTTAGTTGGGTGTGGTGGCAAACGCCTTCAATCCCAGCACTCAGGAGGCAGAGGCAGGCAGACAGATCTCTGTGACTCTGAGGTCAATCTGGTCTACAGAGTGAGTTCTAGGACAGGCAGGGCTTCGTACAAAGACCTTGTCTCAAAACAAGCAAACAAACAAAAACCTAGTTTTATTATTATTATTATTATTTATTTATTTATTTATTTATTTTTTGGTTTTTCGAGACAGGGTCTCTCTGTGTAGCCTTGGCTGTCCTGGACCCGCTTTGTAGACCAGGCTGGCCTCGAACTCACAGCGATCCACCTGCCTCTGCCTCCCGAGGGCTGGGATTAAAGGCGTGCGCCACCATGCCCGGCTAAAAACCTAGTTTATTTATTCCTGCAGCAAAGCCATGTTTCAACCAACTCTTGGAAAACACTTTCTTTATACTGCTGGTTGTTGAAACAGTTTGCCTGCAAAATGTTGTCCAGATGCTGAAGGTGCTCAGTGTGCGAAACACTGATGGCTCCACGTGTAGTCAGGCGTTGTTCTGAATTCGGCTTTCTCTTTCTGTTTATCAGTCTTGCTGTGTTTTGGTGCAGCGCTTCAACTTCCAGTCTGTTTATGAGGCATCACCTCTTTTTATTTTTTTAACTTTCTAACTGGCTTCAGATATCCATCCAGTGATCACCAAGTGGTCCACAGTGAGTTCTTTGGCATTTTCCTTCCGCTGTAAGGTCAGCTTCCGCTGTAAGGTCAGCTTCCGCAACTGCTCTCAATAAACTGGTCACAGGCAAAGTCTCACAGGCAGCCAGTTCAATGCTCTCACTCTGCTCCTGTGCAAACTCTTGAACAACTAAGGCGCTGTTTGTTAACAGTTCCAGGGGCAAAACATTATGTATTGGTGTTTCAAGCTGTCTTCACTGCTTTACTTCCCATTCTGAACTCAAAGTAATCGTTTCATTCCATTTTTTATTACTTATTTTGAGACAAGGTCTTATAATGTAGCACTGGCTGGCCTGGGGCTTGCTACATAAACCAGGCTGGCCCCAAACTCAGCAGTCTGCCTGCTTCTGCCTCCTGGAATACTTGGATTACAGGTTTGAGCTTCAACACCTGGCTTTAGATTTTGTCTAACATCATTTCCATAGTATAAGATAAAAATATAAATATAAATAAACAGCAAGAAATGTCATTAGCAAAACAAAAACAAAAAGCAGGAAAAGAAAACCCTCACCCAAACCAAAACAAAATGGGAGAAATGCATATTAAAATAAGATATAAAGGACACTGCAGAATGAATTCTACTAAGTATAATACCACATGCCTGTGGCTCCCAGCATTTGGGAGGCAAAGGAAGGCAAGCCGGGAGAGAGGGAGGCAGAAACTGAGAATGAAACGTCTATAAATCCATTCCAGTATCAAACAACAAAATTTCAACAATGCAAAAACTGCAATTACCTTTGCACTTGCCTATTAGAAGTAAAAACCAACAGAGATGTTTTAACGGTGTGGGGCAGAAAAATTCCCTTTACTTTCCTAGGTTTTAAGATATCCTCTTTTCAAGCCTCTAATTTTGAGACGAGGTCACACATAACCCAGGATGGCCTTAACTCCAGATCCTCATGTCTCAGGCGCCCGGTGCTGGGATTACAGACTGCCCTACACAGACAGCTTTCTTTCTAACCTCTGCACAGGCTACTGAGGTTTCAGAGATGCTCATGTTCACACACAACCTTCAGGATCACTTCTAGGTCTTACTCCGGTGACCTTCCTGTAATCCCACAAAACCCTACACAAGATCACATTGTTGAACTTAACACATAACTACAGCACTGCAAGTGTCGGAGCTTCCTCATCAACAACGAGCATCTCTGTCCCAGTGCCGAAGTGCCTAAAAGAGTGAGTCCTAAACACACCTATTTCTACTATGTAACCTGAAACACTGTTTAGGGAGCCTTTACAGTTACATACAGCTTACATACGTGTGTGCCGGGGCTCTATGAATTCGAAGCCAGCCTGGTCTACACAAGTTCCACAACAGCCAGAGTTACATAGTTAGTCCCTGTCTCACAACAAAAACAAACTTGAACGAACCCACATGACCCAAGTCCATGCGTCTGTTGCTCTTCTAGTCAAAAAGGTGGTAACCAAACCCGAACCAAGTTTTTGGTTTCTTTGGTAAAAGGGAGTCTGGGAGTCGGGGCGCAAGCCTGGACACCAACACTCGGGAAGCGGACGCAGGAAACAGGGCTGAACGTCGGGAAAGAACCCCCAACAGAACAAGACGGAACCAGGAGACCGCAGCCGCGGCCGCAGCCGCAGCCACTCACCGGTGCCCGGGGCCGTGACGTAAGTGCGCCGCGGGTTCGCCAGCACCGTGCCGTCGCGCACCACGCCCACGCCGATTTTGTTGGCGCTGCCTTCGAACCCCAGCACCGTGGGCATGGTGCTCGGGATCCCGGTACGGACCGACAGACGGAACCGGCACTACCCCGAACAGCCCAGAACCAAGCGAAGGGACCTTCAGGCGCCAGAAGTTACGTCACGAAGTGCCAGGCCGACCATTCACCGCGCTCCGGAACCACGTGAGGGGCGGGGCGGTCTCGGGTCACGTGACCACGCCAGCCTCCCACGTGGGAAGTGGCAGCCTCCATTCTTTGTGCTGTGAGGGGCTCCCCAGCTTCGTCGTGAGGTCAAATAGCTGGTTGTGGTGGGTTGGGCGACCTTGCTAGCGGGAGGGCCTAACACGGGCGAGGGGCTGCGGGGCGGGCTGGGCGCACTGCGGTCCCCCATGTGCAAACGCCTGTGGGAGGAGACGCGCTTGTGTTTGATCTCAGTTTCTTATCTGTAGGCAACGCAGTCAACTCTGCTTCGGGGCTCCAGGCGCCTAAGGGCTTTCGTTACAGGGATGCCGAAGCGCGGGAAGAAGGCGGCGGCAGAAGACGGGGAGGAACCCAAGTCCGGTAAGATGGTGAAATGAGCCCGTCTATGCCCCACCCCCACCCCACAGCAAGTTGAGGACTCTTCCTAGACCCCCATAAACTGCGGTAACTAGGGACCCGTTACAGGAGTCGGAGAAGTTAGCGATGGGACTATAGTTAAACTCTGGCCTGAGGTTGGAGACTTACAGCTCTTAACTACTTTACCCATTTTATAGAGCCAGAGACCAAGAAGAGTAAGGGGGCAGCAAAGAAAAACGAGAAGGAGGCCGCAGGAGAGGGCCCTGTCTTGTATGAGGACCCTCCAGATAAGAAAACCTCACCCAGTGGCAAATCTGCCACACTCAAAATATGCTCTTGGAACGTGGATGGGCTTCGAGCCTGGATTAAGAAGAAAGGCTTGGATGTGAGTACAACGCAGGCTCGGGGAAGTAGACTTTACTCATCCTAAGAATCAGGCATCTTGTTTCCTCGAGTCAATAGCATGTCTTTCTCTCGCTTGTGTGCCCCATCCCGCCGCAGTGGGGGGGTTGGTCCACAAATGTCTAGTCCTTCAATCTCAATCCCTTTGTTTTGTGTCTTTTTAAACTAGTTTTTAGCATATCCCCAACCCCAGTAACTACTTAACAGCCAGGTGGGGGAGGGGCTGCTAGGCAGTTAAAGAGCACTTTGTGCTTTCAGAGGTTGCGAGTTAGGTTTCCTGCAACCAACCAGTACCTTAAAGTCTCTTGCCAGTTCCACGATTTATTTGTATCTTGCTGCTTGAATTCCCTATGTACAGGGACTCGGTCCCTGAGTATAGCGTTTGGCACGGGTAAGACTTTCTGTGTAGCCTTGGCTGCTATGGACTACAGGCTGCACCATCACACCAGCTTGGCATATAAGGTTCTTAACTTTGCACATTTTCATTCAGTGGGTAAAGGAAGAAGCACCAGATATCTTGTGCCTCCAAGAGACCAAATGTTCAGAGAACAAACTCCCGGCTGAACTTCAGGAGCTGCCTGGGCTCACCCACCAGTACTGGTCAGCGCCATCAGACAAGGAAGGATACAGTGGTGTGGGCCTGCTTTCCCGCCAGTGCCCACTCAAGGTCTCTTATGGCATTGGTGAGGCCCTCATCGACTTATACCTGAATGTTCTTCAGACAGTTAACTCTGTTTCTCAGGTTCTTTTTATTTTATTTTTAATTTCCGTAGGTGAGGAAGAGCACGATCAGGAAGGCCGGGTGATTGTGGCTGAATTTGACTCCTTTGTCCTGGTAACCGCCTACGTTCCTAATGCAGGCAGGGGTCTGGTGAGACTGGAGTACCGACAGCGGTGGGATGAAGCCTTTCGAAAGTTTCTGAAGGACTTGGCTTCGCGAAAGCCACTTGTGCTGTGTGGGGATCTCAATGTGGCTCATGAAGAAATTGACCTTCGTAACCCCAAAGGAAACAAAAAAAATGCTGGCTTTACTCCCCAGGAGCGGGAAGGCTTTGGAGAATTGCTACAGGATGTGCCCCTGGCCGACAGCTTCCGGCACCTCTATCCCAGCACGGCCTATGCTTATACTTTCTGGACTTACATGATGAATGCTAGGTCCAAGAATGTTGGCTGGCGCCTTGATTACTTTTTGTTGTCCCACTCTCTTTTACCTGCACTCTGTGACAGCAAGATCCGTTCCAAGGCTCTTGGCAGTGATCACTGTCCCATCACCCTTTACCTAGCACTGTGACACTCTCCTGAAGTGGCTTTATGCCAGGGGAGCAGCCTCCTCTCCCCCGAGAAGCCCAGTGTGCTCTTCTCTTCTTTAGGTGTCCTTAGGCCCCAGGGCTTTGTTTTTTGTGTGTCCCCTGTTTTAAACATTAAAACCAAACTTAACAATCCAAGTAAAAATAAAAGGCCCTATGTACTATTTTGCTGTCTTTGTTTTCCCTTTGTGAATCTACAAATTCCTTTTCATTTTTCATACACAAAAGTTGTTAAATGGGAAAGGTTAGAGTCATGACATTATTTATTTACAAGCACAAATGAATCCCTAACCTCTCCAGAGACAGCGTGACCCTACCTCAGCCCAGTTCAGTACTGCAACCGCAAGTAGGAATTCAAGGACTTAACAGGGTTAGGGGAACATATCCCATATTAAATAGTTATATACATACATCAGTTCCTGTAGTTCTATACAGAGCAGTGGCTGACCCCACCCCATAGGACAAGAAATGTGGGGACAAGAGACTCTGGGTATTGGGGAGAGAGCCAGCCCCTGATGAAGTGCAATAGCAGCAGCAAGGTCCTAATGGTGCACAGAGGGAGGGGATACCCTCCCCACTTCCCACCCTGCCCTGGAATGTGTTAAGGGACAGGAATGGTTCTCAGGGAGCACTTACAGAAAGGACATGGCTAAAACCACCTTTAAGATCCAGGCTTAGGGCCAATGTTTTGCCTATTTACCCTAAACAGCAAACCTTGGAAGAAAGACTACCAGCAATGTCTTACCTACCCTTCCAAACCTAAGCAAGGGACTGCTTCCTTCCTACCTCTCCCCAGGGAAAAGGGAGGCAGCTGCTTGGCTTCCTTGTAGAAGTCCAGAGAGCCTTTTGTAGTGTTATTGTTGGTACCAGGCAGCTGCCAGGCACAAACTGGATCAAGGGCCTCAGGAGAAGTTCTGGACAGGATGGCTGACTTTCATACAGCCCCAATAAAGAGCTCGGCCCAAACACAGAACCGCCAACAAAATGACAAATGCCCAGGCTGCATAGATACCTCCGTATTGCTGTGCAGGCTTCCATGTGCCAAACTAACAGATAAGGAGGAAGAGAAATATCAAGTTAGTTTTGGTGCCTATTGCTCCAAAGTGTTAGAAACAATAATATGGATGCAAACTCCTGTCTCTACCCTGTCACTTGTGACACCTTCAGGGACCTTTCCAAAATGAAGTGGTTTAGCTTTCTTCCCTTAAGCTGGAAAGTACTACCAACCCAGGCACTGGCCAGAACTCTCCCGCCTGACAAGTGAACCATGATTCCTAACAACTCATTTCTCTCTCCAGAGTGCGAATACCTTGTTTTACTTCTTAGTCTATTAGTCACCTTTAACTTTAGTTCACCTCTACCTGAAAACCCCCACCCTCACCCTGTCACCAGACTTTCACTTTAGTTTGGTCACTTGTTTTTTAAGGCAAGGGTCTCCTGTGTAGTAGCCTGAAATAGGCTCAAATCCTTTAGTTGAGGATGGTCTTGAAATCCAATCCTGCCTCCAGTTCCTGGGCACGGGGACCACAGGCATGCATTGCCATGCTCAGTTTATGTGGTGGGGAGGTCAGACCCCAGGGTCTCATGCATACCAGGCTAAGATTTTTACCAGCTAAGCCACATCTGGAGCTAACAACAACATACTCCCTTTTTTGTATTGTGGATGGGGCTTGCTATGTAGCCTGGGCTACCTCAGGACAGGGACATAGCCAACACTCAGCTTTCACCATACTTTAAGGTACCAACTTCTTCTTAAACCTTAGCCTGTGATGACAAGGTTTACACTGAGGCTACTCACAGCAAGGCCAGTGGCAGTGACTGCCAAAAGTAAACCAAGCAAGAAGCAGCAGACACATCTCTTCCTAGGGTATCTGCGCCCAATAGATGACCTGTGGGGAGCCAAGAGAAACTGGTATTTGGAAGAGCCCTGTTACTTTACACAGCACATCATCCAGTTAGCAGTGTGATCCCTAACCACTTACACTTTTCTGCAGTGAGGGCATCGGGCCAAGGTTCGGTCTGTGAATTCTGTCCACTATGGAAAAAGAGAAACAACCATATAAAGAAGGTTCTCAATGGAAACCCCAAGGCCAGGGGGAGAATGGAAAATGAGAAACAGGACAGTCTTTTTCAGGACTTATTGCTACTCCTGGTACTTGCCTCCTCCAGGGTTTCCCAATATCCCTCCTCACCAGAAACGTATTCTTGCAATGTCCACAGATGACCCTGACACCCATTGGCTGTGGTTCTGGACTCAGAGGTCCTGGATGCACAGGCCCTAGGTTGATGATTCTTTTGCTATACAGGGGAAAAAGTATGTTTTTAAAAGTTCTTAATTCTAACTGGATCTGATGACACACTGAACCCTAGCACTTGGGAGGTACAGGCAGGAGGACGAGGAATTCAAGATGCTACACAGACCTTCCTGCTCCCACCTCCCAGGCGCTCCCTGGAATTGAACAGAGGCATGCACCACCTTGCCCAGCATCAACTTTTTTTTTTTTTTTTTAAAGCTTTACAACGTTGCCTATGTAAGGGCCTTCCCACCTTATGTCTCTTACCAGTAGGGCCGAGGGCAGGCAATGCGCTGGGAAGTCACCTTGCAGATGAGGAGACAATTACAGGGGCATCTCACATACTTCTTTCCTGGAGGTGCATTCTTGATGGGCTGGAGAACAGTGAATAAAGGAACAATGGGTACATCAGCAAGGGAGCCCGTTATCCCAACACCCTGCACAAACGGTACCGAGAAAGGGAAAACCGGACGTTTGAGATATACAAATAAATGTTGCCAGCAGAATAGGCTATGTCTGTGGCCCCAGCACTCAGGAGGCTGAGGCAGGAAGACTGCAGAGCGAGCCCAAGTCATTGCTGCTCTCTCAAAAAAAGTAAACACGAGAACCCCCAAGTACAAAAGCCAGAAGCAACTGCAACACAATTGCCAGTGAAAACTACACTTCAAGATCCAGCAAAGGGGAAAAAGTGAGAGCCGCAGAACGCTATTTTTGGCTTCAGAAGAGATGGCTGTTGAAGATCCAGGAACTGAAACTGGGTTTCACGATGAATTCTAGAACAGGGTCTAAAACCGGAAAGAGCATCCAGGAAACCAAGGCCCGTCTTGCAGATAGTTACAACTCACAGTGGCTTCGTTGCAGACACCACATTTGACTACATGCTGATGCATCTTGCCTTCCACGTTGATCGGAGACTGACAGACTCGACAGGTAATCATGGGGGCGCTCCCACTATCCGGGCTAGTCAGGGGTGAGTAGGGGGGTGGGTCCTCTCCAGGCAACACGGCTGGATGCCCCTCGGGGAACGGGGGAAATGCTGAGGAGGAAGCAGATAAAACCAGACCATCATTCGGACACTCCCACGGAGGATGCTCCACGGACGTCGGGGACCCTACTGACTAAGCTCGCCGGGCTTCTCACAGCGCTCAGATCCGCTTCCTCAAACCTCTCCTCCGTGCCAGGCTCCGGCCGTGACTGCGGAGGAAGCACGCCTCGCCCGGTGACAGGTGCCATGGCACCACCGCACCTGGCGCGGGAACGGGCTCCGCCCCCCACCCCCCGGCCCGGCCCGCCCCTCGGCCATGGTGCACCTCAGACCACCGGCTTACCCTGGGGCGGGGCATGTTTACCGGCTCCGTACGGAGGTGCGGAGGGCGTCAGGCCTCCCCCGGGCCCAGTCGCGTTCCCGCCGGGACCCGCTAAGCCGTTGCCACCAGCGCCGCCATCGCCTGGCTCCGACAGCAGCGGGGAGCGTTCTCCGTCCGCCGCCATGGCGACTCCCGCTCGGTCAGGGACCAGCTCCCGCCGCAGCTGCCGCCGCCGCCACCGCCGCCGCCGCCGCCGCCACCGTCGCTACCGGGTCCCCACGGCGCCTGCGCAACCCGTTCGCCCGCAGCCAGTGCGGCCCCGCCCCGCCCCGCTCACGTGATAGGCTGGACCAGCCCCCTCCGCGCTATGATTCGTGGAGGCAAACTAGTTCCCGGTCTGCGAGGGAGGGTCCCTTCTCCATTGGAGGACCGCGGGTGACGTCACCGTCACATGACCTTCCCGTAGCTGCTGAGTCCGTAAACACCGCACGTGACTACAAGTTGTGCGAGCCATTGGAAGCGCGGCCATCGCGCTACCTCCGGCCCAGGGAGGCGCGGCCACCCCGCGCGCATCACGTGCCCAGCCTGCCGCGTGAGGCGCTCCTCATTGGTCCCAAGTCTCCCTTGGGGCGCAACTCTATTGGCCCAAATTTAGCGCCAGAAGCCGTCTGGGCAGCCGGGCTGGTATCTATCCTGTCTGCGATGGGCAGAGGGAGCCGCCCTGAGACATGGGGCAAGCCTTGGGAAGCCGCGGGGAGCTGAGGGCTTAGCACGCTTGCCTAGCGTGACGCAAGGCCCCCCTACCCCCCGAGTTCAGCCCTCAGCTCTGCCGAATAGTAGTGACATGGCAGCGCAAGCCTGCAAATGCAACACTTGGGAGGATGAGTTAGGACGGGGCATGCCTGCACAGCCTCGGAAGCAGCGAGACACCCGGAACAAAACAAGGTGAACCGGAGCACAAGAGGGCGGGGCACTGGAAAGATACCTCTGTGGTCAAGAGCACATACTGCCCTTTCCAAGGAGCCTGGTTCTGTTCCCCAGACCCTCCTAGGGAATCCCGTGCCAATTTATGGATGTGAACACCCGCATACATGTCATGTGGCTTATGTGTGTGTGTGCACATACACATACATAAAAATAAAGCCACCCAAAATTTACAAAACAAAACAGCAGGTCACAGTTTAGAGCTGCAGTCCTAGACTTTGGAAGATGGAGACGGAAGGTTTGGCTAGGAGTTGGAGACCAGCCTAAGCTACAGGGAAATCGGCTCAAAACTTAGTATGGTGCCTATGCTGGCTAGCTCAGCCTCAGCACTCTGGAGCTGGAGCCTGGCCAAAGACACAGGATCATGGGTTTGAGAACAACCTGACACCCAGACAGGGAAATGAGGGACGATGTCCCTGTTCCTGCAGGCAGGTGATCGTGATGGTGTCTGGTGAGCTTAGTGGTGACCATGCTGGAGGCCCTGGGTTCCCTTTCAGCAACTAAAAAAAGTAATAATAGTAACTGATATTTTTAAAGTAGAGCACCTACAAACCACAATGATCAGCATAACAAAATTGGTTGCAATAGTGACACTTTATCTCAAGGATAACCAACAGCCACTTGTCACTTGTCAACTACTTGGGGCTAGCTCCCCCCACCCCCCTGCACTTCACCATGAACAAGTCTCATTGCAGCCCATGGCAGTCACTACATTGATCCTCAGGTGACTATGTGGTTGATCCAGTTGATCTCTAGTTGATCCATCTACAACACAACCCTTACACCTAAGGCTCAGGGAACATTTTGAAAGAGGGGGTGGAAGGATTGTAAGAGTGAGAGGACCAGGATGCCTGGTGGACAGCAGTGTCTTTTGAATGTGACAGGGATCTACGCCCATGAAGTCTTAACAATGATTGCCTAAATCAGAGCTGCACGATGCCAGTGCCAATTGACAGCCCATCAACAGCAGCAGTGGACAGTCAGCCTTTCCCACGATGGGCCCTCGGATAGGTTATCCAGTCCACACACACACACACACACACAGTGGACGTGGTGGCGCACACCTGTAATCCCAGCACTTGGGAGGCAGAGGCAGGCAGATAGCTGTGAGTTTGAGGCCAGCCTGGTCTACAAAGCAACTCCAAGATGGCCAGGGCTACACAGAGAAACCCTGTCTCCAAAAAGCCAAAAAGCCTTGTCTCCACCACTGAAATGAAAATTGTCTTTTATGAGTGTGTCCGCTGATGAAGGGGAGTTCCTTATTTTACTCAGTTGATGTACACAGACCCTCAGGAATATACATAAGTGCTTGTTGATTCAGCTTTGATCAAATCCAAAGATATTTTAGTCATATGTGGTAGGTTGGAGTCTTTAGACTTAGCTTAAGTTTTGTCTTCAGCCAAGAAGCTGTAAATGGGGTTATTTTTTAGTTTTGGTTTTTAAAAGCAGGCTCATCCTTCAACTTGGCTGGTCTTCAATTCATAGCAAGCCCCACTTCTCGACAGAGGCCTGAAACACCATGCCTGACTCTGGGGTCTGATATTTTAGAGACAGTTTTTCCAGGTCAGTTTCTGCCATCACTCTCCAACACACACGTGAAGATGTAAGTTGTCTTCAGACACAAACTTAGGAAGGGCTTATAGTGCTGCAGGGAACAGGCCAGTTTGCTGCTCTTGCTGACTTTTGCTGCATAGATTCTCAACTACTAATTCTGAGACGAGGGTACGTTTCATTATTTGGGCCCTGGTTATACATAAAACCCCAAATCTATCCTTCTGTGATACTTTCGTCCTCACTGAATTTGTATTTTATGATTATTTAAATCTGGTTCTAGCTATACAAAACAGTGAAAAAAAATATATGTGGTATGTGGGTGTATGTGTGCTCACTCCCACTCATGTGGAGGTCAGAGGACAACTTTTGGGAGTTGATTTCTTCAACATGTGGGCCCTATTGATTGAACCCACACTGTCAAGTTTGACAGCAAGCACCTTTATCCTCTGAGCCATCACACCATCCCCCATATATTTAGTGTGTGTGTGTGTGTGTGTGTGTGTGAGAGAGAGAGAGAGAGACAGACACACACACACACACACAGAGAGAGAGAGAGAGAGAGAGAGAGAGAGAGAGAGAGAGAGAGAGA
>OU015746.1:126356912-126374805 GCA_907169655.1 Acomys percivali
CACACACACACACACACACACACACACACACACACACACACACACACTCACTCACTCCTCACTCACATATAGTAGTGTTGATGGAATCCAGGGCCTCGAGAATGCTAAGAAAGCACTCTCATCTCTGAGAACTGCAAAAAGAAAGAAAGAAAGAAAGAAAGAAAGAAAGAAAGAAAGAAAGAAAGAAAGGAAAAGAAAAAAAAAAACCACACACACACACACACACAAAAACAAAGGTAATTACTTCTCAGACTCAGCATGGGTTTTAGTATTTGGGGAGCTGTATGCTCTCCAGAACTTCACATGCCCATTAGCTGACTATTTTTAATTACTTTCAGATAGAGCCAGGGTTGGTGATGCCTGCCTTTAACTACTATGGTTGGACTAGGATTGGTCCCAGCAGAGAGGCTGGAGGACCCTTGTGAGGTTGGGATCAGCCTGCTCTACTTAGTAGGCCAGCCAGGGCCACACAGTAAGACATTATCTTAAAACAAATAGTAAAAACGTTCAAGGCATTGTGGTGGACACCTTTAACTGCTATACTTCAGAAGGGTTAGCCAGAAGACCAGAAACTCAAGGCCAGCCTGGACTACATGAAAAACCCTAACCTTTCTTTCTTTTCTTCTTTTTTCTTTTCTTTTGTTTTTTGAGACAGGGTCTTTCTATCTGACTGTCCTGACACTCTTTCTGTAGACCAGGCTGGCCTCAAGTTCACAGAAATCCTCCTGTCTCCTCTCCCAAGTGCTGGGATTAAAGGTATATGTCACCACAACTGCCCTTAATGTTTCAAAAAAGCCTAATAATGATGATGACAATTTAAACCAATTAAAAATAAAAAAAACTAGGGCTGGGCGTGGTGGTGCACGCCTTTAATCCCAGCACTCGGGAGGCAGAGGCAGGTGGATCGTTGTGAGTTCAAGGCCAGCCTGGTCTACAAAGTAAGTCTAGGACAGCCAAGGCTACACAGAGAAACCCTGTCTCAGAAAAAATAAAAATAGAAAAATAAGAATTTAGGCTGGGCATCGGTGACACATGCCTTTAATCCCAGCACTTGAGAGGCAGAGGCAGGAGGATCTCTCAGTTGGAGGCAAGCCTGCTCTACAGAAAAACAAAAACAAAAACAAACAAACAAAAAACCCCAAACTCAACTTAGAGCTGAATCCCAGCATTAGGGACCAAGTAGAACATCAAAGAGAAAAACCCTGTCTCAAAAACAACAAAAACAAACAAAAATCAAAATAAAACCACAAAGTTAAAAAGAGCGATCAAATATAGATATTTCCTTGGACTGATTTATTATTTTCTTTCATTATATCTCTATCTCTATCTATCTATCTATCTATCTATCTATCTATCTATCTATCTATCTATCTAGAGACAGCACAAACTGGCCCAGACTGGCCTCAATCTATTCATATTCAATCTTATTGTATCAGACCTTCCTAGTCCGGGGATTACAGAAATTAACCACATTCTGCCGCTACTGCTACTATTGGGACAGGGTCTCACTAAGAGCTGCCTAGGCTGGCCTTGAACTCACAGAGGCCTCCTGCGTCTGTCCTGAGTGCTGGGGTGTGTACAGCCAGCGTGGGCTTTCCAGCTATTATTTTTGCTCTCATGCTTACTCCACTAAAACTGGTGCACAGTAAATTTTTTTTTTAAGTGAATGAGAAAAATAGGTCTGGAAAACAGTGGCTTGAGTTGTGGTGGTAAAGCAGAAAGCAGGAGAGAAAAGCTCCCGGGAGAGGGACAGTTCAAGGATCTCAAGAACCAAGCATGCCTTGATTAAGGAGAAGGAATACCAAATGCTTTCCACGACGCTGACAGCTCTCAGAGTTAGCAGAATTGCTTGGACTGCGTACTGTGCGTCCCTCCAACCTGTCGCCATCCTGTCTGTGCCTAGGATCCAGGCTAGCTAGAACTCCCTTCGATATGTGTTTCCCAAATCTCGTAGGCTCCAAGTCAGCACCGTTACCGGCCTGACCCCACTTGCCTATCCCAGAGAGCCCCTCAGCCACTGTTTCGTTTCATTTTATTCCATGATTGCACAATCTATGGTTTGAATGCTTTCGCTTTTCTAACTCTTGCGAAATAACACAGTGGAAAATGGGGCTCCAGGGCTCCCCACCCTGCTTTTAGTCCTCTTCCCATACAGACCTCCTTTCCTGGCTGGGAGATTCATGAGTCTGTTGGGGAACGAAAAAGCTGGCTGCGGTAGACTCGATAAGGTCGCAATGAAAAGAGCTCAGGCGAGGTTTCCTGCCACACCTCGGGATGAGGGTGTGTCACCATGGAGATGAGGTCGCTGCTATTGGCTGGCGCCTCCGGCTGGGGCTATAAAGCAGGGCCCAGAGACCAGTGCACTAACAGTGTTGACCAGACTCTGACGGTGTCGCCCGCGGAACGGAAAGGGCTGGATTTCGGCGCGGCCGTCGGTGACACCATGGAGAACGAGTGAGTGACAGGCCGTGGGGGACTGGGACGCGCAGCCGAGGGGGACGGGCTGTCGCCTAGACCTGGGAATTTAGCAGTCTGGGCCCAGGGATGGAACGAGTCTGCTGGGGATGCCGAGAGGCCTGGCACGAAGCCCGGTGGCAGACTCGGTTCCGGAATGGAGGGGCCGCAGGGCAGGCGCGGGAACCCAGCGGTAGGGGCGCCCAGGAGCAGGAAGGAACAGGTTAGCGCAGTGTAGGGAACTGTTGTGCCTCTGTGGTGTGTTGGGATGTGTGTGGAAACGGAGGTACGAGCACTAACTACTTCATAACACAAGTTTCCATTCTCCGGGTCCACTAACCAACGTTGTGCTATCCCACAGTTCTTCCCAAGGAAGGAAAATAGCTCACTTTCCAGGATAGCCCGTCAATTTCCTCCAAACTGGAGATCGCATTAACAAATTGGGAATGGAGCCTCTTTAAGGCTGGGAAATATTTTATCTGCTCAGAAGACACTCACTCCTCCCTGTCCACTTAAAAAAAGAAGAAGTCTCTATTCCTTTTGCGTAGGGAATTCCCAGATGAACTCACCAGCAGAGCTGAAGGGATCACAGTAGCTTTGGGATGACCTCAGGTCCCGGTGACTCTCAGCTGTGGCTGGATGGACATGGCTAAGCTTCACACTTCTTCCGGCCCTTTGGGTTGCTGTTTCATTCGATTCTTGCCTACTTAATTGCTTCTCTTTGTCACCCTGTGGCTCCACCCGTTCCCTCCCTTGCTAGCTGTTTCACTGAGGGAAACCTGTTGTGCTGTAGCCCTGTTTTGTTTCTTGTGATACACTCCTGTGACTGTGTGTGCAAAAGTCTTACTGTATTTGCAGGCTGGCCTCAAGTTATTCTAATGTCTGGGTCTGCCATGGAGCTGGGGCTTAGGTCTCTCCTGATGGAAGAAAAAAACCATGTCTTTGTGGAGGCTTTTTGAGTTGTGCTCCATTCATGAACACCTTAGTTCTTCCCACTCCTGAGAGAAATCTTTGATCTTTGTTGGATGTGGTGGAATTGGACTTGGGACTATGAGAAGATTTACACAGGGTTTCTCTGTGTAACAGCTCTGGCAGTCTGCCCCCCCCCCCCCCCCCCCCGCGCCCGGCTTAAAGGTCTGCACCCCCACCCCTGGCCCCCAGTCCCCCCCTTTTTTTTTTTTTTTTTTTTTTTTTTTTTTTCGAGACAGGGTTTTCCTGTGTAGCCTTGGCTGTCCTGGACTCAGGGTTAGGTAGACCAGGCTGGCTTCAAACTCATAGAGATCTGCCTACCTCTGCCTCCTGAGTGCAAGGAACCTCTGGTTTTATTTCTGTCACAGACAAACAGAGGTATGGGCCTCCTCATTCTGGGGTGCGACTTAGCTGTAGAGCGCTGGAGGGCGGCCAGCCTTCATGGGAATTCTTTTTTTTTTTTTTTAATTTTTTATTAATTTATTCTTGTTACATCTCAATGGTTATCCCATCCCTTGTATCCTCCCATTCTTCCCTCCCTCCCTTCATGGGAATTCTTTTTTGTTTTTTTGTTTTTGGGTTTTTCAAGACAGGGTTTCTCTGTGTAACCTTGACTGTCCTGGACTCGCTTTGTAGACCAGGCTGGCCTCGAACTCACAGCGATCCGCCTGCCTCTGCCTCCCGAGTGCTGGGATTAAAGGCGTGCGCCACCACGCCCAGCTGGGAATTCTTATGCTCTGGGACGAAGGGTGTTTCCTGTCAGACTTTCAGTGGGCCTGATGGGTGAGAGGCTGATTGAACAGGGCGGGCTCCCTCTAGGCTCTCACCTCTGTGCTCTGATGCCTTAGAATAAACACCTGCGAGGTTTTCTGCGCCATCAGCTGTTTTCCTATGTACTTGGAGCAGAAGGTGAAGTCATTTGGTTCCTTTTATCTCTAGGTTCACGTACGAAGATTACCAGAGGACTGCTAAGTGGCTTCTGTCCCAAACGACACATAAACCTGAAGTGGCAGTGATCTGTGGTTCTGGGTTAGGAGGTCTGACTGCTAAACTAACTAAGGCTCGGATCTTTGACTACAGTGACATACCCAACTTTCCCCAAAGCACAGGTACTGGCTGGACTTTGGGTGTTGCTTAGCAACCAGACAACATGACCAAGGCAATGCTTATGAGAGAGAGCATTTAGTTAGGTGCTTTTCCTTTAATTTCAGGGCTTCGTCCATTGTCATCATGGTGGGGAGCATAGCAACATTCATGACACCAGAGCAGTAGCTGAACTGCATCCTGATCTGGGGCCCAAGAGAGAGACACGAGGCTTGGCATGCGCTTTAGAAACCTCAAAGCCCACCCCAAAGTCTCTAACAAGGACAAAAGTCCTGATTCTTCTAATACTTTCAAATAGTGCCACTTCCTGGTGACTAAATATTCAAATATACGTGCCTGTGGCGGCGGCCATTCCTATTCTAACCACCACAGTGGGCTTATGCGGAATCTAATCAAAGAGATGTTTCTACACTTGTCCTAACATTTGACCAAAGACAAACATAAGAGAAGAAGAGAGACATTCTGAATCAGAATGGTTTTAGAAAGAAATCTTTTTTGTTTTTAGAGACAGGTTCTCTCTGTGTTAGCCTTGGCTGTCCTGGACTCACTTTGTAGACCAGGCTGGCCTCAAACTCACAGAGATCCACCTGCCTCTGCCTCCCAAGTGCACCACCACGCCCGGCCGAAAAAAATCTTCAGTGTGTCTTGGGGGGGGGTGGCTGGTGAGATGACGAAGGCTCAGCAGGGAAAGGTGCCTGTCCCCAAACGTGATGTCTTACGCTCACTATCCAAGACCAATAACTGAAAGGAAGGAACTGACTCCCAGTAGTTATCGTTATACTACAACCCACACAGACATCTGTGCACGCACACACACACACACACACACACACACACACACACACACACACACATATACACACCACACACACACCTCACACTCACACCACACACACATACACACCACACACATACTACACACACACCACACATACACTACACACACCTCACACTCACACCACACACACACCTCACACACACCACACACACACTCCTCATTTCTTCCAGTCTGTACTTTCAGTGGGAGAACCAGTACTGTAGCCCCAGGACAAAACTGTTTCCGGTGTCTTCCTGCCATTCTTTATCTCCACCTACATCTGCAGCCCAGAAGCACATGACAACAACAAGCATTGTGGCCACTGTGGCCACCATGTGGTTCTGTACCACACCGGGATTAATATAGGAGCACCCTTGTTCACAGCAGCCTTAGGAAAGGGACCCAAACGCCCTGTGTACTGTAGAACTCTGTATCTCCACTGAGCACTCAAGCTCAGATTTAGAAAGGCCAGGTGAGACAGGCCAAGCAAAGAACAAGAGTAGGTTTTTTTGTTTGGTTGGTTTTTAATTCTTTTTATTTTAAATAACTACCCTACTTTGCTTTACTTATTATTTATATTATTTTTATACCTTCTTATCTATCTTCCTTTTTATCTGTCTTTCCTAAGAGAATTGAAACTTTTAAAGAAATATCTATTTATTTTATGTATGAGTGCTCTATCTGCCTGTACACTTGCATTCCAGAAGAGGCCATCAGATCACATTGTAGATGGCTGTGAGCCACCATGTGGTTGCTGGGAATTGAACTCAGGATCTCTGGAGGAGCAGCCAGTGCTCTTAACTACTGAGCCATCTCTCTAGCCTGGGAACTGAAACTTTTAATAAATATTTAAGTGCCCTTTGGGGCTAGAGCAGAGCAGGGAGGTGTGGGAGCAACAGGTAGGAAGGGAACGTTGCAGAGAGGAGGGCAAGGAACATAGCAGTGACTGCGGCCTGTCTGCCACTCCTTCCTCAGGAGCGAGCACCCTGCACCAAGACATAAGCAAGTTAATATGAAGCTTATCAACAGCTTTTCCAGCTATGTCAACTTTGTTTTGTTACTAGTTTTTGTTGTTGTTGTTTTTTTTTTTTTTTTTAGTTTTTTTGAGACAGGGTTTCTTTATGTAGCCCTGGCTGTCCTGGACTTGCTTTTTAGACCAGGCTGGCCTCGAACTCACAGGGATCCACCTGCCTCTGCCTTCTGAGTGCTGGGATTAAGGGTGTACACCATCACACCTGGCTCAATTCTTCTTGAATCCGGTCCCTCTCTCACATAAGTCTATTCTTTAAAGGAGTACAGGTTGGCCATCCATTAGAGGACACTGCCAGATAATCAGGCTGGTAATAATAGTTAGTCTTTGTGCTTTCATGACCCACATACTCCAGTATGGGTATTGTTTCCCACAGAACTGTTAACTGGGAAAGAGTTGTGTGGGTCTCAATGTGGCTCTTCCTTTAGGATATCAGCATATACCAGGAGCTCCATAGCTGAAATAAGGAGGCACAGGGTTATGTTAGAATAGTTATCAGACACATTTTAAGAATGTGTGTGTGTGTGTGTGTGTGTGTGTGTGTGTGTGTGTGTGTGTCTGGAGAGCTGGCTCAGCAGTTAGGAGCACTGGCTGCTCTTCCAGAGGTCCTGGGTTCAATTCCCGCCACCCACATGGCAGCTCACAACTGTCTGTAACTCCAGTTCCAGGGGACCTAACATGATTACACAGACATACATGTAGACAAAACACCAATGCAAATAAAATAAATAAGTTGTTTCAAAAAAAGAATTTGGAAAATCTTAAAAGAGACCAATAATTACCGAGTCCACTGGTTCCAGCTTTGGCTTGTGCTCACTTTTACTCCATTGCAGTGTGAGTCCTTCCATCTTTGGGAAAGTCTTTTGAAGTTTCTTTTGTTATGTGTTCACATCAAATATCCTTGCCCCACATCTCTAACATCCAGTTACATTTGTAGGATTATAATGATCCGTCACCAGACTTTTGTTCAGTTATGTCATCCTACGTCAAACGCAGTACGTGGTTTCTAGTAGGTGCTCGTGTGTGCGCGACAGGGAAGTATGGTCACATCTCCTTTTGAAGCAGTCCCACCGTGTATCCCTCGGTGGCCTAGAACTCACTATGTAGTCTAGGCCGGCCTTGAACTGGCAGAGAGCTGCCTGCTTCCACCTCCTGAGTGCTGAGGTAAAGAGCAGAGTGCTGCTGCGCCTGGCACAGCAGGATCACCGTGCTTTTCCTTTTCTGTACACAGTGCAAGGTCATGCTGGCCGCCTGGTGTTTGGACTCCTGAATGAGCGACCCTGTGTGATGATGCAGGGCAGGTTCCACATGTATGAGGGGTACTCCCTGTCAAAGGTAAACCGGGGCACAGGCTTGGTGGCAGCTGGAGGAAGATGGGGCGAACTGTCCTATGTTACTGTCTTAACTAGTTGGGCTGGGGAAATGTTTGGTCTCTCGTCTCCTGGTGCGTATTGTGTTGTTCTTACTTAGTGTGTTGCTTGGTGAGGTTTTGAGGTATCTTTCCCGATCTTTTGCATCCAAGGTAACATTCCCAGTGAGAGTTTTCCATCTTATGGGTGTGAAGACTCTGGTGGTCACCAATGCAGCAGGGGGCCTCAACTCCAAATTTGAGGTTGGAGATATCATGCTCATCCGTGACCACATCAACCTGCCTGGTTTCAGTGGTCAAAACCCTCTCCGAGGCCCCAACGATGAAAGGTATGCATCGTGGCCTCGCTCTACATGGACAAGGGTCTGGCCTCGTCCCAGGGCTGGGAAAGAGGGTTCACTTAGCATCAGTTTTCTGAGTCAAGCCCACCTTGTGCTCTAGGTTTGGCGTTCGTTTTCCTGCCATGTCTGATGCTTATGACCGGACTATGAGGCAGAAGGCTTTCATGGCATGGAAGCAGATGGGGGAGCAGCGAGAACTACAAGAAGGCACCTATGTGATGCTGGCAGGTCCCAACTTTGAGACTGTGGCAGAGAGCTGCCTGCTGCATAAGCTGGGAGCAGACGCGGTTGGTGAGAAGGGGGATCTGGCCGCAGGTTTGAGGGAGGGGGCAGATAAAACAGCAAAGGGGAGGGAGAGTTTGCGGATCTGAGGAAGGATGAATGAGATTGCTAGGGAAGTGGAGAGCACAGGGTTGAGCTTGAGCACTATACAGAGGCTCAGCACGGCCGCCTTCCGTACCCGGGGCTGGAAGCTGGACTTAGACCATTAATTGCCACAAAGTACAGAAACAGATTGTCTTGGTGAAGTGGGTAAGAAACTAGTAAGGCCACCTAAGGGGACGTGGGACAACATACGCTCAACACGAATTTAGCTGCTTTGGATGCCTTCTGAGATTTATGAAGTTAGGCAAGTGGGGGGTGCTGCAGGTCACGCGAACGTCTTTTTCTCTGTTTCCACCAGGCATGAGCACGGTCCCAGAAGTTATCGTAGCACGACATTGCGGGCTTCGTGTCCTTGGTTTCTCGCTCATTACTAACAAGGTTGTCATGGATTACGAGAACCGGGAGAAGGCCGATCACAAGGAAGTCCTAGAGGCCGGGAAAGCAGCTGCGCAGAAGCTGGAACAGTTCGTCTCCATACTGATGGAGAGCATTCAGCTCCCTGAGCAGGCCAGCTGACTGGCCCTGGGGAGCTCTGGTGCTTCCCTTCTGGGGTCCAAGTAGCTGTCTTCTTTGCTCCCGCCCTCCATCCTCCCCATGTTCCTCCACCATCCTGATGCCTGGCCCTCTAGCTCTGCTGCCTTCTCAAAAAACAGTCTAACTTTCATTGCTCTGAAGAGCTGGAGCCCTCTCCCCACCACACTCGCAATATACGCCTTCAGACAGTACCTTCTAGGTCTGGGAGATGATGCACACGTTCCTCTGGACTCAGTCTGGGTCCCCTAAAGCACTAGAGACCAAAGACCAACCTAGTACCTCTTGGATGTTATTTAGCACCATAACGTTTGAGAATAAAGAGAGCAAATACTTTCCTTTGGTGTGTGGGATTTGGTGTGAAGCTAGGGCCTAGGCCGTGAAAGGCTTGAAAGCTGTGGGACCACATTGTCTTGTGTGACTCTGATTTTTCAAAAGTAGCTAAGAATGGAGATGAGGTAGTAGGTGGGCAGCAAAGGGCGAAGAATGGTGATGTGAGTAGGGGTGGGGGGCCACTTCTTTTAGACCGGCCCCTGTCCTTCATTTCTTTGCTCCGTCTGCTTTCATGAGTCTTGCATCTCACAGGCCTGTTCCCTGCCTTAGCTGCCACTTTTTGCCTTTCCCTTGCCTTCATCTTATCCCCTACTCTCATTTCTCTTTTCCACACCATCCTGACAACGAAACGGCAAATACCCCTTGTCCGTTGCCATTTGTTGCACTGCTGGCCAGATTCTTTCCAACCCTAGTCCAGCCTGTGAGGTTGGTCCATTCACTTTCTCCTTATGTATTACGTGATGGCTATTCCTGGTTGTCAACTTGACTACATCTGGAATTAACTAGAACCCCCAAACAGAGGGAATTTTTGCTTAATTTGAAATGTAAATATCTTCTAATTTGGATGTTTTGGGGTTGGAAGACACATCTTTAATCCAGATCTTGAGTTGGGAAGACACACCTTTAATCCAGATCTAGTTGGGGCCATGCCTTCTGCTGGAAGCCCATGTAAGGAAGGACATAGAAGGACACTTTTGCTCTTTGCCTGCTTGCTCTTGCCCTGCTAACAGGTCCATTTCTTTACTGGCATTAAGACAATGTCACCCTCTTGCTGGCACAGCCAGAGTTCTTGACCCTGTCCTGTATCTTCTATCTAACGATTTGTCTGAGATCTCTGTGACCTTTTTCCTAGTAAAGAGGCCTGAGCTCTGTGCGGCCTTTTTCCACGTAAATTGCATATGCTTTTTGTGATCATTTGTTTGAAAAGAACATCTTTTGAACTAACACTGGCTGTCTGTCTGGGTTTTCTATCACTATTAATTTGCGTTTCAACAAAAATAGAAGTTTCTTTTCTATAATCTTTCTACCTAATTTTAAAGTTTGGCCTAAATTAGACTTTAATGCGTTTCCAGATTCATTTGCCTTCATTTTCCTGCATTGATGAAAAAGTCCCCTCCTCCATTTGGCTTTCACAGTCCAGCCCATTGTCAGTTTGCTGGGTTCTTGCCTGTTTTATTTCTCTTGCCAATTTCTTCCGTTTTCTGGCTCCTTTCTCTAGCGGGGGGGGGGGGGGGGGGGGGGGAGGGGGAGACACCATTTTGCTTATGAGTTACTGGCCTTGGGCTTCGGTTTCTCTTTCCCAGTTTCATTCTAAACACTGTCCTGAGCTCCTGCTGTGGCTAGAAACAAAGGGTGAATGGCATGCTGCACTGCACTGAAGCCTGACCCGCCTGCTCGCTTGCTCGCTTGCTCTGCTTCCTCCAAATGTTCCTTATTCACCAAGGGCTGCCTAAGGTGGTTTCCTGCTCAGACTGAATCCTCATCTCCCCTCTGGAATAAACATGCCCTCTCTCCCAACTCCAACTAAGCATGGAAATAATTTCATTGCATAGTATATTGTTAATTTTGTTTGTTTTCAACTGCATTTGTTTATTTTCTCTCTCTCTCTCTCTCTCTCTCTCTCTCTCTCTCTCTCTCTCTCCCCCCCCCCCCCCCCGGGTGTGTGTGTGTGTGTGTGTGTGTGTGTGTGTGTGTGTGTGTGTGTGTGTGTGTGTGTGTATAGACAAGTGCAAAGGTGTGGCTATCAGGACCGCTAGGGCAAGCTGGTTTTCACGGTCCACCATGTGGCTCCCAGGTATCAAACTCAGGCTAGGCAGCAAGCCACTTTGCCCACTCAGCCTCCATTCTCCAGCTTCATTGCCACTTTGCTGGGTTCTTGCCTCTTCACTTCACTTGCGAATTTCTTCCTTTTCAGGCTCGGTTCCTTGTCTCTTTTCTTTAGGTGTGTGTTAGGGGAAGGGTGGCATTTTGCCTCTTGCTTTTTTGTATTTATGAGTCAGGGTTTCACATAGCCCAGGCAGGCCAGGATGACCTAGAATTCCTGATCCTTCTGCCTCTTCCGAGTGCGTAGGTCACAGGTGTATGCCATCATGCCGGGCTTTAATTTTTATTCTTAGTATAGGTGATTTGAATACTCTCACTTGGAACAAAATGGAATATTAGAGAGCCTATGAAGACCCTAAGATGAAAAGCTGAGTAAAAGTGTGCCTGAAATTTCAGGTATGTGCCTGTCTTAGAGTTTCTACTGCTACGAAGAAGCATCATGACCAAAAAGCAAGTTAGGGAGGAAAGAGTTTATTTGGCTGACACTTCCACATCACAGTTCATCATCTAAGGAAATCAGGACAGGAACTCAAGCAGGGCAGGGTCATGGAGGCAGGAGCTGATGCAAAGGCCACGGAGGGGTGCTGCTTACTGACGTGCTCCTCCCGGCTTGCTCAGCCTGCTGTCTTACAGAACCCAGGACTGCCAGCCCAGAGGTGGCCCAACCACCAGGAGCCGATCCCTAATTGAGAAAATGCCCTACAGCTGGATCATATGGAGACATTTCCTCATCTGAGACTCCCTCCTCTCTGATAACTCTAGCTTGTGTTAGGTTGACACAGAACCATTCAATACAGGGCCATTAGATTTCCTTGGGTAGGCCGGGCATGGTGGCGCACGCCTTTAATCCCAGCACTGGGGAGGCAGAGGCAGGTGGATCTCTGTGAGTTTGAGGCCAGCCTGGTCTACAAAGTGAGTCCAGGATAACCAAGGCTACACAGAGAAACCTTGTCTTGAAAAACAAAACAAAACATTTCCTTGGATGCCATTCCCCTAATAAACAGAATGGAACCACTAGTATGCACCTTCAGACTTATGAAGTACCTTTGCTCTGATGAACTAGCCTGCTTCCACTGTAGGCTTAAAAGCCATCTTATAGAAAAGATAAACATTGAGGCAGAGGCAGGTGGATCTCTGTCAGTTTGAGGCCAGCCTGCTCTACAAAGCAAGTCCAGGACAGCCAAAGCTACACAGAGAAACCCTGTCTCAAAAAACCAAAACAAAACAAACCAACCAAACAAACAAAAAAACCAAAAATTAAAATAAAAAAAATAAAAAAGAAAGAAAGAAAGAAAGAAAGAAAGAAAGAAAAGTTCATTCTGCTTATGGTTAAACCACTACTCAAGGATTGGTCTTTGCCCTACCTATAACCTTAACTACAAAGGTTCTGTATTGCCTGGTCCAAGAAACAGCAAATATTTGTGTATTTGTATTCTATGTGTATTGGTCAACTGAGAACCACCCACATTCCAGAACCAGAAGCTCCCCCCTCTCCAATCTCTCACCCACATTTAGTGACTCAGTGACAATAGCCTTGCCATCACTAACATCCAGGGTGACACATCTCCACCTTTGGTGTATTTTCCCTATGTGTTTGTTCTATATGCCCCCCTCACCCCCACGACCCCCCAAGCCCCCCACCCCACCTCCCCGCACCAGCACCACCACAATAAAGCCTGCCATCACGCCTTCACCTGCTGCAGCCTATACCCAACTCAGAAGCAGCCATTTTGTGTCCCTTCTTCCAAGAAATCTCTTGTATGAGGTTTGTTGTGTGGTGTGATTTTGTGGTATTCCTTGGCCTAACACCCGCCCTTACCCCTGATTGTCAAGATACCCTTTTCCCATAAAATCCTTTCTGTGTGTATGGGTGTTTTGCCTGTATGCACACCACATGCATGCCTGGTGCTCACAGACAGAGTTGGAGGCCCTGGAACTGCAGTTATACCTGGCTGTGACCTGCTATGTGGGTGCTGCAAACAGAACTCTTCTAGCAGCAAGTCCTTATGACCACTGAACCATCCATCTCTCAGCCTCTGGCCTTTTCTTTTTCTTTTTCTTTTTCTTTTTTTAATTTTTAATTTTTATTTTATTTTAATTTTAATTTATGTGCTTTGGTGTGAGGGTGTCAGATCTTGGAGTTACAGACAGTTGTGAGCTACCATGTAGTTCCTGGGAATTGAACCCAGGTCCTTTGGAAGAGCAGGCAGTGCTCTTAACCACTGAGCCGTCTCTCTAGCCCCCGACTGGCCTTTTCTTTTGAATGGTGGCCAGTGCTTGAGTATGCTTTAAAAACTCCATAACACATGCTCTGGGATTCCATAATCTTTTTCTTTGTTTTTTCGAGACAGAATTTCTCTGTGTAGCCTTGGCTGTTTTGGACTTGCTGTGTAGACCAGGTTGGCCTTGAACTCACAGCAGTCCACCTGCCTCTGCCTCCTAAGTGCTGGGATTAAAGGCATGCACCACCACACCCGGCCTCCATAATTTTTTTTTTTAATTGCATATGAGTAATTTATCTGCAGAAGAAGGCATCAGATCACATTACAGATGGTTGTGAGCCACCATGTGGTTGCTGGGAATTGAACTCAGGACCTCTGGAAGAGCAGGAAGCTCTCTTAACCACTGAGCCATGTCTCCAGCCCTCATAATCTTTTTCTAAAGCTCTCTACAAGGTGTGCCTGCCTGCTACCAGGTGTGGCCTTGCTGGAAGAGGTGTGTCACTGGGGGTGGGCTTTGAGGTTTTACAAACCCTTGCCAGCCCCGGTATTACTTTCTCTCTGCCTCCATCTTGCAGATCAGATGAAAGCACTCAGCCACTGCTCCAGGCCTGGGTGTGTCCACCTGCTAGTGTGCATCCCACCATGGTGGTCGTGGATTAACCCTTTGAAGCAAGCCTCTAGTTAAGTGCATCATTTTGTAAGTTGCTTTGGTCATGGTGTTTCATCACAGCAACAGAAGGGTAAATAAGACACACACAGAAAAATGTCCACTGTAGAACTAGTTAGTCATAATAGATAAAACACTCAAACAACCTACATGTCGATCAGCTAATGAGTACATTTTTTGTTTGTTTGTTTTGGATTTTCGAGACAAGGTTTCTCTGTGTAGCCTTGGCTGTCCTGGACTCACTTTGTAGACTAGGCTGGCCTCGAACTCACAGTGATCTGCCTGCCTCTACCTCCCGAGTGCTGGGATTAAAGATGTGGACCACCACACCTGGCTGGTTCTATCCCCTTAATTAGTAATACCTTCTTGTATTTTGGGTTGTGGGTCTAGCCTTTAACAGCTGAACCATCTCTTTAGCCTTAGTAATACCTTTTCTTATTTGTTTTTGTTTTTCAAGACAGAGTTTCTCTGTGTAGCCTTGGCTGTCCTGGACTCACTTTGTAGACCAGGCTGGCCTTGAACTCACAGAGATCTGCCTGCCTCTGTCTCCCAAGTGCTGGGATTAAAGGCGTGCACAACCATACCACACACATACTTTTTTTAAAATCTATCTGTATGATGGCATCCTAAACCACTGACACAGATCTCAAGATATATTAAAAGAAATAATCTAAGTTACCATGGATTTTTTTATTCTATATATTTAAAATTATTAAAAATGTATTGAAAGGTGTATACAGAAATAAAAAGTAGATAAGGGTTTCCCTGTGGCTCAGAGCAGAACAGTGATACTAGAAATGAGCCTGGAGGTCTTATCTCTAGTATTAAAACAGTCCAAAGCTGACTGATGATAGCTACAGCACTGAGTAAAGTGTCTAAAACTCACTGGGTTGTACATGTGAAACAGGTGAATGACATGCTATGTAAATCTACCACAATAAGATGTAAAGATGTATTCTGTTATCCAGGCGTGATGGTGCACGCCTTTAATCCCAGCACTCAGGAGGCAGAGGCAGGTGAATGCCTGTGAGTTTGAAGGCCAGTCTGGTCTACAAAGTGAGTCCAGGACAGCTACAGACAGAGAAACCCTGTCTTGAAAAACCCAAACAAACAGATAAATAAATAAATAAATAAATAAATAAATAAATAGGAATGAATGGTGAATACAGTAAAAATATATTACATATATGTATGAAATTGCCAAAGAATAAATAAAAAACAATTTAAAGAAAAAAATATTGTCTCTACATCATTAACCATCTTCACGGCAAATGTTGGGGATTGTGCTGGTCTCCCTGACTATTGGCTGGCAGAGGATTCAACCTTTCCTTTCCATATCCCCATAATTTTCTGTCTTCTTATCCTGCCTGCTCAAAGGCTGTGGTACCAGCATATGTAAAGAGCAGGCTGGCAAATAAAAGGAAGGCTGGAACCCCATAGCAGAGTCCTACTAAGTCTGGCTGCTGGCATGGGCGCAAAGCACTTGAAAGTATGTGGCAGCGGCCTGTGGCTCTTTATAATACAAATACCCACACACTTGCTCAGTATGAGATGCTGACTGAGGAAAAATTGAAAGATGGAGAAAATTATGTACATGAAAAGGAAGGGATCCCTTCACTCCAGAGTCTCCTTAAAGTTTCTGGTCAGCTGAAAGTCAGACTTCCAAACACAGTGCTGGCACAGTGTCTCAGGAGGTAAAACCACTTGCCAAGCAAGCCTGAGGATCCAAGTTCAATCCCTGTATCCCATGGTAGAAGGGGAGAAACAACTTGAGAAAGTTTTCCTCTGATCGCCACATGTGTGCCATGGGACATACACATGCCTGCCTTCAGACAACGTACATGCACCAACAACAAATAAATGAAAAAGAATTCCTACACAAAAGAACATTTATTAAGGCCTTGCTCTTTTCCCAGCTTTAAATCCACCTTTTCTAGGAATATTACCCCAAACACTATTCATCATAAAAGGCATTTCCCAATTCTTTATGCACCCCCTATTGGTTTATGGTTTTGCTTTATCAGATTATTATTCCACCAGGGATAGTTCTGGAGCCAATTACTAAAAAACAAAAACAAAAACAAAACAAAACAAGTAAGGGCTAGAAAAGAAATGGCTCAGTGATTATGAGTATTGGTGGTGGCAGCACACACCTTTAATTCCAGCACTCTGAACACAGGCAAATCTCTGAGTTCGAGGACAGCCTGGTCTACAGGGTGAGTTCCAGGACAGCCAGCGCTACACAGAGAAACCCTGTCTCAAAACATACACACACACAAAACAAAACAAAACAACCAAACAAGCAAACAAAAAAGTATTGGCTCCTCTTCCAGGGAATTGGGGTTTTAGGCCCAGCTCCCACATGGTAGTTCACAGCAGTCCAGTTCTAAGGGGTTCAGTCAATGCCCTTTTCTGGCTTCTGAAGGCACCAGGCATGCACTTGTTGCATAGACATACAACACACCCATACACATAAAATAAAATGACACATGTCCATAAGATAAAATTACACATATATGCACACCCACCCAAAGCAAAAACTTAGCAGCTTTCTCAGATGTAAATTGAAAGCCACCAAAATGGCACATATGGCCACTGCTAACACGTCTAATGGCAACTCTCCCTTGAGAAGCCCATTGCCACACTTTCGGTTTCCTATAACATCCGTGGTTAGGATCTGTGTTAAAAACACCTTTTGTAGACTGCGACTCCTTTGAGAAGCCATGCCCGTGCTGTCACCAGGCCTTATTCTTTCTCTGGGTGCCTTCCGTGCCGCTGCCCCTCCCCCCTTTTTAATAACAGCTCCTTTTATACTGGCTCGTCGTGGCTCTACCCCTTCTCCCCACCCCCAGCCCACTCCCATTTGAGGCCAAGGATCCAATTTTACTCAAGGCCCCTAAAAGAAAACTTCCCAGGCTGCTGTAGGTGACTGTGGAGCTGTACCCTTTTCCCTGGGTACCACTCACAGGAGACGCACACGTTGCATAAAGTTGTAAGTAGAACTGTGTGCAACAGAGCATGCATGGAAAGCCTGCGCTGTGCAAATGAGCCCCAAGTGACAGCAGGAAGTACAAACCGGTCAGGCAGTTTTAGGGAAGTGACTCCCAAATCAAGCAGTTCTAATTCTCATCATTGGCCAGAGGTCAGAAATGTCCTCGGTTATGACTTAGCCAGAGGCAAAACACTCCAGAGGGGAGCGCCCTTGTTCCTCGGCTGTCTTTTTGTGCTTGTCCGCTTTCCCTTTTACACAACAGAAATGAGCAAACCCTTCACCCTCCACCCTCTCCGTCCTCCCTCCCGCTCCCCTACCCCCCATCCCGTCCCGCCCCCGCCCTGCCCCGCCCCCCATCCTCCCAGCCGCCCACCCCAGGCTGGAAAGATCTGACTGAAACTGAGAGGTACCTGGACACCTTGTTGGGTGCCAACTGGCCTGAGCAACTATGTCTGTAATCACCCTGGGTTTTGTCATCACTCCTGTGAAATGCCCCCACTAGCTAGCTGCTGATGGTGCCCCTTTCCCCGGAACTGACTTCCCTCTCGGACAGGAGCTCTGTGCTTTACTTAAGCTTCTGTCTGTACAATTTTACAATAAAAGTCTTTTTTAAACTTCCCTCTCAGACAACAGTCTGTGGATTTCATATTTTTAGTTGGCAAGACAAGGAGAAGCCACTGGGTTCCTTTAATGCTGTTGATGAGAAAGGCCCTGGCATTCTCAGAGATCCCAAGTCCCATTTTACAAGAACCAACGTTTTTCTTTTCTTTTCTTTTTTTCTTTTTTCTCTTCTTTTTTTTCTTTCTTTCTTTCTTTCTTTCTTTCTTTCTTTCTTTCTTTCTTTCTTTCTTTCTGT
>OU015746.1:126375205-126411073 GCA_907169655.1 Acomys percivali
CCAAGTGACAGCAGGAAGTACAAACCGGTCAGGCAGTTTTAGGGAAGGGACTCCCAAATCAAGCAGTTCTAATTCTCATCATTGGCCAGAGATCAGAAATGTCCTCGGTTATGACTTAGCCAGAGGCAAAACACTCCAGAGGGGAGCGCCCTTGTTCCTCGGCTGTCTTTTTGTGCTTGTCCGCTTTCCCTTTTACACAACAGAAATGAGCAAACCCTTCACCCTCCGCCCTCTCCGTCCTCCCTCCCGCTCCCCTACCCCCCATCCCGCCCCGCCCCCGCCCTGCCCCGCCCCCCATCCTCCCAGCCGCCCACCCCAGGCTGGAAAGATCTGACTGAAACTGAGAGGCACCTGGACACCTTGTTGGGTGCCAACTGGCCTGAGCAACTATGTCTGTAGTCACCCTGGGTTTTGTCATCACTCCTGTGAAATGCCCCCACTAGCTAGCTGCTGATGGTGCCACTTTCCCCGGAACTGACTTCCCTCTCGGACAGGAGCTCTGTGCTTTACTTAAGCTTCTGTCTGTAAAATTTTACAATAAAAGTCTTTTTTAAACTTCCCTCTCAGACAACAGTCTGTGGATTTCATATTTTTAGTTGGCAAGACAAGGAGAAGCCACTGGGTTCCTTTAATGCTGTTGATGAGAAAGGCCCTGGCATTCTCAGAGATCCCAAGTCCCATTTTACAAGAACCAACGTTTTTCTTTTCTTTTCTTTTTTCTCTTCTTTCTTTCTTTCTTTGTTTCTTTCTTTCTTTGTTTCTTTCTTTCTTTCTTTCTTTCTTTCTTTCTTTCTTTCTTTCTTTCTTTCTTTCTCTCTTTCTCTCTTTCTTTCTTTCAGACAAGGTCTAACTATGTAGACCAGGCTGGCCTCGAACTCATAGATCATCTGTTTCCACCTCCTGAATGCTGGGACTATAGGCGCTCACCACCATGCCACGCATGGGTCAACATTCTGTTTTCCTGCTTAGACTTTGCCTTCTTCCTCTTCCTGGCCTCTGAACTCAGCTCTGCACCAAGGATGGGAGGTGTGATGGGCCCTAGTCCCCAGCTCTCCTCTCTGACACACTCCCCTTTCACTTCTCTCAGGATTGTATTGTATGAATGAAATCTCCTGAAAAGAAACTGTGCCTTCAGACTGATTGACTAGTTAGAGTTTCAGAACTGGGGCTGGAGAGACGGCTCAGTGATTAAGAGCACCACCTGCTCTTCTAGAGGTCCTGAGTTCAATTCACAGCAACCACATGGTGGTTCACAACCATCTATAATGTAATCTGATACCCTCTTCTGCAGATAAAGCACTCATATGCAATAAATAAAATAAATAAATCTAAAAAAAAAAAAATTTCAGCACTGTGGAGGATGTCCAAGGACTTGTCTTAGGCTAAGCTCTACCACCACCTCCACTTTCTGAAGGGCAACTCCTTACCCACCTCTGTCTGAACTAGTTACATGCTGCAACTAATGAAAACCTTTTAGAATGGATTAACTTAGTAGACCAATAGCGTCCACCAACCCAAAAGCTAAGAATGTGATCAGGTAGCAAACTGGGCCTATAGGAAAGCTTCCTCCATCTCATGATACCTATCTCTCTGATGTACTCACCAATGTATTTAAAGCTGGCTTTGATTTATGGCTTTTGTTGTTCTGTAAAACTATAAAACTTCAGAGAAACCTGTCTCAAAACAAAAACCAAAACAAACAGGGCTGGAGAGATGGCTCAGTGGTTAAGAGCACTGTCTGTTCTTCCAAAGGTCCTGAGTTCAATTCCCAGCAACCACATGGTGGCTCACAGCCATCTATGATGAGATCTGGTGCCCTCTTCTGGCATGCGGGCAGAACAATGTATACATAATAAATAAATAAATAAATAAATAAATAAATAAATCTTTAAAAAAGCAATTAAAAACAAAACAAAACAAACAAACAAAAACCTCAAAAAGTGTCATGAAACTGCTTCCACATTGGAACATGGAATTTGGGGTCCCAGGCCACAATCACTTAAACTAGCTTCACAATAAACTATCCCTTATTCTGTTTAAGAGGAGAGCTGTGGGTTTGCACTTCTCCTGCCTCCTTTCTACCATGGCCAGTGGCCAAGAGAAGGCGGTGAGCATAGGCAACAGGAACTTGGAGGAGGCAAAGCTGTCAGGGCCACATCCTGAGACTGAAGAGGCACTGCCAGCATTGACTGTGGAGAGTTGCAGGAACAGGTTTGGTTTCTTTTCTCTACCATTGAAGTAATTGAAAGGCAGGTCAAGTTTGAAAGTCAGCAAAGCCAAAGTTTATCCAAAGGGAACACTTTTTTTTTTTTAAAGTTTAAAAGAGTAATATCCCAAGCTGTAAATCTTATTAGCTGCCCGGAGGAGGAAACTTGAGAAGAAAAGTAGAAAAAGCCACTGAGTTAAGCTGGTTTGGAAGTTAGCCACAGGGCAGCAGGCAGCTTCATGGGAGGAAGCCCAAAGTACAAGGAAAAAGCATATTTAGGTTTTGGTCAAAACAATAACAACAAAACAGTAAAAAGGAAAAGTTACAACTTTCTGAGTTAGGACTAGGTCAAACCTTATCCATCCATGCAACAAGACCCAGACACCCTCCCTCCTAGCTCATGTAGTCAAACTTCAGTGTTGACCTGACTGGCTGGCCTCCAGTCTCACCCAACTCCTCAATTGCTCACTGTCTACCAGTTGCCCTAGGCTCCTTGTTTTGGTAGGCCCACTCTTGTTCTCCAAACATCCACCTCAATCCTCCAACCCCATCTGGCCTTCCTGATGTCTGACAAGGAAGGGAGTGTCTTAGAATGTTTAAATCCCAAAATGCTCCTCACCGCTTTTACCCCACCCCCCAACCTCCCGCCCCACCCCCCACCCTGCAGTAACTGTTCCCAGCCCCACTATGTAGCCCTGGCTGGCCTGGAACTCACAGAAATCCCTTTGTCCCTGCCCTCCTGAGTGTGGGATTAAAGGCAAGTGCTATTAATCCCAAAGGATCAAGGAGAAATATCACTCACTCATCATGGCCAGATTGGTTAAAGTAAGCAATTAATTAAAACAAGTTTCGCCAGGAGTGGTGGCACACATCTTTAGTCCTAGTACTCCAGAGGCAGAGGCAGGCAGAGCCCTGTGACTTTGAGGCCAGCCTGGTCTACAGAGTGAGTCCAGGACATCCAGGGCTCTGTCACACAGAGAAATCCTGTCTCAAAAAGCCAAACTAAACAAACAAAGCAAGCTTTTTAGTTCATGTACATGGGCTGTCATCCCCTAAGTTGGAGTTCAAGAGGTCAACATTGGAAATGGGCAAGATAAGACTTTTTATAGCTCAGTGGTAGGGGGTTTGCAAGTGGGGGATTTGGTAGGCAAATAGATGGGGTTATAGGAGTTGTATAACAAACTGATCATAACAAGGTAGTCATGGGCTGGAGAGATGGCTCAGTGGTTAAGAGCACCATTTGCTCTTCCAGAGGTCCTGAGTTCAATTCCCAGCAACCGCATGGTGGCTCACAACCATCTATAATGCGATCTGGTGCCCTCTTCTGGTGTGCAGGTGTACATGCAGGCAGAACACTGTATATGTAATAAATAAATACATCTTTTAAAAAAACAAAGTAGGCATAACAAAATAGTCATAATAACCTTTTGAAATAAAGGTAGGGTTGCAAGGTGGTCATAACAACTTTTTGAAACAAAGCCATGGTTGGTTGCTGTTTTCTGGAACAGGCAATTCAGAACCATTTGTAGTTAAGGTTATATGTAGGGCATAGCATAATCCTTGAGAAACAGATTTAATCATAAACAGGAAGTAATAGGTATTCCCTGATGACTAAATGAGCCAACTCAAGCTAAATTAAAGTATATAAAGGCATGTTTATTAGTGGCAGCTTTCAGGCGAGTTCATGGATCCCGAGGAACCGGGCCAGGGAAGTTGCCATGCAGACAGGAAAACAGAGAAGGTTGGAAGGGAGAAAGAACTAGTGTGCACACAGAGAGAGGAGAGAGAAAACCAACATGTCTGGATTATATAGTGAAGAGCCTATGGGGAGAGAAAGCCCAGCCACTGGGCTGGAAAGTTCAGCATAGAGGGCAGGGTACGCCAGCCATGCCCTATAACAGGTAGGGACTGAGGGATGCTGGGAGAATGCAGAGGCCAGGTCCACTTTGATATATTAAATAGGCACCTCAGCTGCTTGTCCTGGCTCTGAAACCCGGCGGGGATGAACCTAGTTTGTCTTTACTATAAGATGGCTTTTAAGCCTAAAATGGAGGCAGGATAGTTCATAAGTGCCACAACACCTGGCCCACATTTATTTTCTGCAAACTTCGGAGAGGCACATTAAGTCAGGAAGGAGATTCTACTGAAGAGTAGGAAAGCTCTACTGAAAAAGAACACTGACTGGCTGCTCTTCCAAAAGACCTGGTTTCAGCTTCCAGCATCCCTGCGGCGGCAGCTCACAGTCTCCAATCCCAGGAGATCTGATGCCCTCTTTTGGCCTCTGTAGGTAAAACTCTTTTTTTATTTTTTTTATTTTTTTATTTTTTTTTTGGTCTTTGAGACAGGGTTTCTCTGTGTAGCCTTGGCTCTCCTGGACTCGCTCTTTAGACCAGGCTGGCCTCGAATTTACAGCGATCCGCCTGCCTCTGCCTCCCGAGTGCTGGGATTAAAGGCGTGCGCCACCACATCCGGCCCTGTAGGTAAAACTCTTATGCCAGCAGCAGCAGCAGAAGAAGAAGAAGAAGAAGAAGAAGAAGAAGAAGAAGAAGAAGAAGAAGAAGAAGAAGAAGAAGAAGAAGAAGAGGTCATCTTTGGATAACATTCTGTAGTGTTGAGTTAGGAACTAGAGAATTACTGGTTAGGCTTTATGGAGAAACTTTTCACTTGTGATGTATAAAATACTTTTCAAATCACATCATCCAGAACAATTGGGCTGGGTTGATGCCCGGACTGGCAATGTCAACAGCACTGCCTTGTTATAGTAATTGTACATCCATAGAGCTTCCTTTCTTTTGACCTGCTTCAGGTTGGGGTCCAAAGGCCGAGTCTTTCTGTCAGCAAGAGTAAGGACTTTGACAGTGCTGGGGACAGTAGACCATATGGCCAGTGTTCAGTCATCTTGTCAGAACCTGTATCTTTAGATTTCTATTTCTCCAGCAGTCTGCCATTTACCAGAAACCAGCTGACCCTATTGTGGTTCAGCAGTTAGACTAAAGATAAGATTAAGATGGAGCCACTTTGTTGTGATTTATCAGTTAGACTAGATAAAGATAGAGCAAAATATTCGGTGTGGCAGAACATAATGACCCTGCTTAGAATTCCCTGTGTCTTGAGATAGCCTGCAGCTGGGTTGCCATAGCAATATGCTTCCCTGTCTCCTGCCTTATGAAAGCTGCCGCTTGAAAAATAAAGTTTGAGCGTTTGATCGATGTTCAGACTTACTCTCCTTCTTCACGTCTTGTTTTTGACTTCTCATACACCTAAATTTCCTCCTGAGCTTTAGTCGAACCCCCATGGGCCGGGGCATGACAGGTTCCAGGGAGACACAAAAGAACAACCTTTTAGCTTGGTAACTGAGAACTGCTCTGCTTCAGTTCAGTGTTTCAGTAAGGCTGACCTCAGGAGGCAGAGGCAGTGCGTGACCAGACGATAGGTGGGGGTGGAAACTTTACGGGAGTAGGAGAGGTTTGTAGGTGGAATCCTTTTACTGAGAGGCACTCAGAGGTGAAGGGAGTCATTTGTTCCGATAGAGCAGTTTAAAGGGCTGTGTTGCGTGGGCAGTAGTTTATGAACAAAGTGCTTAGGGGTGGAGGTATAAGGAACTAGTGATTCCCACTGAGAAATGTGGTTTGTAAGTGGCTTATTTTGCTGAGGCCCAGAAGCAAGGGTATAGTGAGAGACACCAACGTTTTATATAAAAATATTTTTTTAATATGTATTTATTTATTATTATGTATACAGTGCTCTGCCTGTAGGCCAGAAGAGGGCATCAGATCACACTATAAATGGTTGTGAGCCAGCATCTGGTTGTTGGGACTTGAACTTGGGACCACTCACTGGAGGAGCAGTCAGTGCCTTTAACCTCTGAGCCATCTGTCCAGCCCATATAAAAATATTATATGGGTAGATGGGCAACACATATGAAGACAGAACCAAAGTGGGCTGCGGTGGTGCACACCTTAACCCAGCACTTGGGAGGCAGAGGCTTCTCTGCCCTCCTTATCTTACCATTCTAAACGTGTTCCTTTTTCTTTCTTTTCTAGCTCTTGTCTTTTGAAGGTGGAACCTCAATTGCAAATCTATGCAGCCATGGTCTACAGTACCGGGAGGGGGGGATTGGAAAGAGACTAAGAAAGTGTGTCTTCATACTCTGGTGCCTCATATTTGACCACTTCCCTTGGAGGGGGAGACCTGGTGGCACTCAGAGGAAGGATAGCAGGTCACCGAGAAGAGACTTGATACCCTATGAGCATATACAGGGGGAGGAGGTCCCCCTCAGGCACAGACATAGGGGAGGGGAATAAGGGGAAAATGGGAGGGAGGGGAGAATGGGAGGATACAACGGATGGGATAACCATTGAGATGTAACAAGAATAAATTAATAAAAAAAATTAAAAAAAAAAAAAAAAGAAAGTGTGTCTTGTACCCTGAGACCTGAGAACCCGGGGAGGATGACAGAAAAGCATCGATCGCTTAGACAAGAAAATGGAGTGTTTCCCCCCCTGCGGAGTTCATCCCAGCTTGCCTCCTCCAGGTGTGGCCCCATGCTTCCTCACTCATTTTTCTGTATCTGTAACGTCTGTGTCAGTATCTGCCGATCATGGGGACTTGACCATTGATTTCATGAAAGTTCTGAGAAGATGTTTTTTTTTTCATTGATAAATCGTTCTTTTCCTAGGCTTTGTAACTGACTTTCAAGCTCACAGAAGTGGGTGACTTGCTGATCAGGTGCCCAGGTGCCCTTCCCTGGAAGCTCACGGCCTCTCAGATTATCAGGGGCCTTAACAATCATTGGTGCCTGACCAGATCATCTGGAGGGGCAGGATATGGGTTATACATTGAGGCATATCAATACCTTTTTGACCAGAATGGAGGTTGTGGGATGTGGGATTTGTTTGTTTGTTTGTTGTTGCTTTTTTTTTTTTTTTTAGTTTTTGCTACAAGATCTTACTATGTAACCCTTGCTGGCCTGGAACTCACTATGTAGAACAGGCTGGCTTCACTCACAGAAAATAGCCTGTCTCTGCCTCCTGAGTGCTGACCCTAGAGGCGTGCATCACAATACCCAGATTGTTTTTTGGAGTGGGAGACAGAGTTTTTCTGTGTAGCCCTGGCTGTCCTGGAACTCACTCTTTAGACCAGGCTGGCCTCCAACTCATTAGTTTTCCGGCCTCTGCCTTCCAAATACTGGGACTAAAGGTGTGCGCCTCTGAGGCAGCCACCACCAGGGTACCGAAGCCTGGAGTTTATGAATGCTAGGCAAGCACTCTAGTGACTGAGGTACACACTCAGCTGGTCGCTTAGGAGAAACCACGTAGATTAAGATGACCTTAACTGCCTCTTGTGAGTATTACAGCTCTGAGGGGACAGGTATCCTGGCAGTCCGGGACCAAGGAATACCGCACAACAAACCTCACACAGGAGATTTATTGGCAGGAACACAAGAGGGTGGCTGCCTCTGCCCAGGCAAGAAACAGCAGGAAACTGAGCAGAAGGCAGGCTTATGTAGGGTTGCTCGGCAGGAGGTGGGCAGCTTTCCCAAGCTTCTGGAGCTAAGGGATTGGGGGGATTCTTTCCTTGGTCCTGGTCTTGAGCTCGTGATCAAGTCAGGGCCAGGCTATGCGTTCCCTTGGCCCTGGTCTCAGGTTGTTCTTTCCTTGGTTCTGGTCTTGGGGGTCAAGTCAGGGTCAGGTTGTTCTCTCCTTAGTTCTGGTTTTGGGGGTCAAGTCTGGGTCAGGGTGTTCTCTCCTTGGCCCCTTTACCCTACACCCCTCCCACTTGTACCTCCAAGTTCTGGGATTGCTGGTATGTGCCAACAAACCCAGCCAGCTCTGTTTTTTATAAATGTTGAAATACGTTTCAAGAGTACTTCTGGGTGCCAAAACCCACAAGAAAATAGAGGTCTGTGAACTCATTTTAATATCTGAGAAATCTTCACAGAAACCATACATGCGAGTAAGGCTGCAGCATGCTAACTCAACCAAGATTACTTTAGTTTTAAGTAACCTCCCATTTTATCTCTTCTTTGAATAGTGGCCTGACTTCAAAGCATGCTTGCCCTGACACCTGGGCTTCCTCAGTGTTTCTCTGGACCTTCCTCTTAACGCCCTTTTCTACAGGTGCTTGCAGACCTCCATTGCTAGCCCTAACTCAAAAGACACAACTTCGCATTCTCCATCGTCCTGCTCCTGGAAGCTGCCAGGACTTGTGATGTTCTTACTCTTCTTTTTTCTTCTCTCAAACTTTAATTCGATGGTCCTCAAGCTTCCTTCTGAGACAACTTTAGCAATGATGCTGAGAAGCTACAAAAGCAAACTTCAATTCCCCTGTGGTAAAGTAAACTTTCTTTGTTTTGTTTTTGTTTCCAGTTTATTTAGCTCCTGCTATACTTTTTTTTTTTTTTTTTTCCTGAGACAGGGTTTCTCTGTGTAGCCCTGGCTGTCCTGGACTCGCCTTGTAGACCAGGCTGGCCTCACACTCACAGCCTATCCACCAGCCTCTGCCTCCCGAGTGCTGGGATTAAAGGCGTGCCCCGCCACTCCCGGACTTCCTGCTACACTTTTTAACCTAAAATTGTTTGGAGAGAGTTGCATGGATTTGTTTCATCATAGGCAGAATCAAGTTTGGACCCCAGTTAAAGTTAAGGAGCCAATACTAGTTGTGGGACTTCTACCCGAAGTGCGCCCCTCTCCCCATCCCCGCCTGCTTTTTTTTTTTTTTTTTTTTATGGACTATTTTTCTGTGTCTGGTTGTCTTGAACTCGCTTTGTAGACCAGGTTGGCCTCCTACCTGCCTCTGCCTCCCAAGTGGCATTAAAAGCCTGCACCATCACGCCTGGCACATTTCCAGTTTCTTTATGCTTGAGAAAACATCAGAGGAAAATGACAAATTAGAAGAAAACACTCCACTTTTCGTTAAACCCACTTTGCTATTTCTCAGAGACAACGGTCTGGCTGTATGTTAAGCATCTGTCTTACCAATTTGGGGCTTGACTTATGCTACAACTTTAAATCATCTCTACACCGAGTTTAAATCCTGTGATTACCAACTATCACTGAGAACCTGAACTCCAGAAAAATAACGATGGCTCAGTTCCCTTCAGGCTGATAATCCCAAGAATGATGCAGGGTACCCATAAAGGATGAACCATGGCCACTTAGACGTTCTGGGGCAGCAACAGGGAGCCTCATCCACTCTTTCCCTTAGCATGTAAATATGTGAGCAATAAAACCATTGCCACCTAGAAGGCAAACGGAGATGGCCTTAGGTGGCTAAACGGAGACTGAGGACAGAGCACTGCACCATGGTCTACTTTGAATGGCTACCTCCCGTTTCCCTGGCAACACCAGGAAGGTATTTGTCAACTTCACCACTCCTTAAGCCTGCTGGTTGAAAGAATGGAATACCAATGGTCTTGGGTGGAGACGTTTTGATCACCTGGAAGATTACGGCATACTATTCTTCTCTTTTTAGAGAGTTAATCCAGCTGGGCCTGTCAATCTTCTCGCTAGGAGACAACACCTCAAGAACACTGGCTCACGCAAGGACATGCTAAGGGAGGGAAGAATTGCTGTCCTCTTACAAGATAATGTACCTACCACCCTCTGTTTTTTCCTGTTTCTCTTACCTCTTTTTTTTCTGGCCCAAATCCTTAGAATGCTTTCCCTGACACTCTGAGATTTCTCATTCTATCTCTGGAACCTCCTCCCACCTCTTGCCTGCCATGTGACTCTTACTCACCTCCATTGCTAAACCTGTCTGGTTTTTTTTTTTTTTTTTTTTTTGGGGGGGGGGGTCCTGTATTAGTTGTTTTTTGAGTATATGTATGGTGAAATACTATAGCCAAAACAACTTATAGAAGAAAGAGTGTGTTTTAGTTCACAGTTCCAGGGGCCTTGCATCCACTGTGGCAAGGAAGGCACAGCTGACTGCATCTTTTCCCATGTATGGAAACCAGAGAGATCAAATAGGGAGTAGGGTAAGGCTGTAAACCCTTGAAGCCCACCCTCAGGGGTGTAGTTCTTCAAGCAAGGCTGTACCTCCTATAGGTTTCATCACCCTCCCATTAACGCTACCAAGCAGGAGCCAAGCGTTCCTATGTGTGAGCCTATGGGAGACTTTCTCTTTGACCAACACAGGCCTTGAGTTTCCTCTTCCAAACAGTTGCTTTGGTTTTCAGCTTGCTTGCTCTGTCGTTTTTCTCTCAAATTCTAATAAATTGTCTCTGAGCTTATTTCTGTGTTCTCTCTGAATTCATTTATTAGCATGATAAAGAGCTCAGATTACTACTCATTTTTCAGCTGCTGTGATAAAATCCCGTTGCCACTGGAGAACTCAGGTTTATTGTGCCTGTGGCCTTAGCTGAGTGAATGCTCTGAGCAGCTGAGTCCCAACCCATAGTTTCTAGCAGCTCTGGCATCATTTTTCACCTCTTCTGTTATTCGTGACTTAGAGCTGTAGCCTACTTAGCTGGGGGTCATAAGTAAGACCGCTTGTTTACAGACAGAGAACTGGTAAAGCTGCAGCAGCTATTTTTCCAAGTATCTGTTCTCAAGCTAAGGAGAAGTGGGGGTTTTAGCTGAGGTGGGAAGTGGGATTACAGAAGCAGATCCCAGCACATCTAAGTCTTAGTCACAAATGCAATAAAACGTAACTCTTCTAACCCTCCTCATCACCATGACCAACAGGCATCTTATGGTGTAAGGACAAACTCCATTTTGTGTTAAACCTGGCCAAGGGCTGAACCCAGATTCCAGGAAAACCACAAAGGAGCCTAAACAGAAAAATTCCCCTAGCAACACAATCAGCTCACCTTGGGAAAGCCCAAATATACTCTCTGTTGACCAAGCTGACCAGCAGATGACCTGGGACATAGCAACAACTAATTAGGAGAAGCCAGGCCAAAGTTCCTAATGCCCCATGACTGCTTCAACCAGTCTATTCTATAGGTCAACTTGCCCCTACACCTGTTACCCAACCATGAAATGCAAAGGCTTGTAACTGCCTGCTTGCAGCTTTTCTGCCAAGTGCCATCGAATCATTTCTTTGTCTAAAACCCATTTCTTTGTCTAAATCTATAAAAATCGCTCTCATTTGAGACTCGAGGCCACTTCCCTGCATCTGCTGTGTCAGTGCATTGGAGGGTTGGCCTGGGTTTGAACCTGCAATAAAGATTTCCTTGCCATTGCATTTGGACTCGGCTCTTGGGTGGTCTGTTTGAGGAGTCTCTCAAAATTTGGGCATAACAATGAAAGAGTCTATTCTTTCTTCTTCTCCTCCTCCTCCTTCTTTTTCTCCTCCTCCTCCTCCTCCTCCTTCTCATCCTCTTTGTCCTCCTCCTCCTTCTTCTTCTTGTTTTGGTTTTTCAAGACAGGGTTTCTCTGTGTAGCCCTGGCTGTCTGGACTCACTTTGTAGACCAGGCTGGCCTGGAACTAATAGAGATCAGCCTGCCTCTGCCTCCTGGAGTGCTGGGATTAAGAGCTCACATTTTCAGTCACAAGCAGCACAAAGCAGAGAGAGGTGAACTGCAAATGAAGCAAGTCTACAAACTCTCAAAGCCCCACACAGCAGACACAGCAGAGAAATCTCTGCCAGGGAGGCTCTGGACCTGCAACTTTCCAGCCTTGCTATAATAATCATTAGAGAATGAATCAAACCATTCCGGTAGCTCATGCCTTTAATCCCAGCATTCAGGAGGCAGAGGCAGTTCAAGGCTAGTAAGATATATGCATATAGAGAGTTCCAGGATAGCCTAGATGAGTTTGCATGGGGAAGCCTTGTCTCAAAAAAAATAATAAATCATCAGTTATATAGCCTTGTAGAAAGTTCAATGCAGCTGGGCATGGTGGCGCATGCCTTTAATCCCAGCACTTGGGAGGCAGAGGCAGGTGGATCGATGTGAGTTCAAGGCCAGCCTGGTCTACAAAGTGAGTCCAGGACAGCCAAGGCAACACAGAGAGACCTTGTCTTGAAAAACCAAAAAAAAAAAAAAAAAAAAAAAAAAAAAGAAAGTTCAATGCAGTAGAAAGTGTGGCTGCTTTATAGGAATGTTTATTTACATAAACAACTTAGAATAATCAGTATGTCTTTGGAAGAATATGAAAAAGTTATTTCTCTTATAGAAAGGTTTATAATCATTCTTTCTTATTTTCAGTCTCCATATCTCTATCTCAAGTTTCCCACTTGTATTCACTTGTCCAACTGTCTTAGTTGCTTTTCTATTGCTGTAAAGAGATGCCACAACCAAGGCAACTTGTAGAAAACAAAGTTTATTGGGGCCTTACAGTTCAGAGTGTCAGAGTCCATAATCATCATGGCAGGGAACACGGCGGCAGGGAGCACAGAAGGCAGCAGGGAGCACGGTGGGCAGCAGGGAGCACGGTGGGCAGCAGGGAGCACGGTGGGCAGCAGGGAGCACTGTGGCAGGGAGCATGGCCACAGGGAGCATAGCGTGGTGGCAGGCCAGCCTGGTGCTGGAGCAGAAGCTGAGAGCTTTCATGAGATCCTCAAGCATGAGGCATGTATATATATGATAGATACACACACAGACAGACAGACAGACAGACAGACAGACAGACAGACAGATACTGGGAAGGGCATAGTTTTTTGGAACCTCAAAGCCCACCCTCAGTGACACACCTCTTCCAGCAAGGCCACACCTCTTAATACTTCTCAAACAGTTCCACCAACTGGGAACCGAGCATGCAAATATACGAGCCTGTGAAGTCTGTTTCCATTCAAACCACCACACCAATCAGTACTAATTTGGACATTCTTTTGTGATATAAACTTGGCCGGGCAGCTATAAAAGAGAGTTTTATAAACATGTTAGTCATCATGCAGTGAATGATTCTGATGTTTTCCCATTGGTTTTCTGGCAGGTGCCTATTTGGGTATAGAATCAACATTCTCAATGCCTGCTGCCTGCTCTTCTGCCCTAGTAAAAACCACCCGTTAATTAGTGTGATTAGTCACTTACAAAGCTGAGGTCTGAAAGTCCATTCTCCTCCACTCATCCTTATGATCTGTGTCTCTGAGTGTTAGCGTGGGAAACAGAGGATTGAACTCAGTGTGGTATGCGGATAACAGACATGGCTGGTGACAACTATCCTAATACTGCTTTGAGAAATCTGTCCAAATCATCTAAATTCAAATGTTCTAGTAATTCAATACATGTTATCTAGTTGGAGTCAGGCAATCCAGAATCTGTCTTCACAACAGAGTCAAATATAACATGAGAGTCAAACCTGGACTCTGGGATCTTACAATCTTAATTAGGGAGAAAAATGATTCCAATTCACATGTAATTTTTCTCCTTGGTATCTATGCCAACAAGCAGTTGACTGCACGGGCAGATTTTCAGCAGCCATAGAGACTTATTCTCACCTGATTTTAGGTCCTCAAACTTCTTGGGTTCATTCGTGCTGTTCTTTAAATTCCTAGCAAAGTGATACAGTTGTTTGGATAATGGAGCTTTGTATCCTTCAAGCTCAGTGTCAGAGAGTCTTCAGCCACTTGTCTTTGAGGAAAGATATTCAAGTCGAGCCTCCTCCCCTGCACTCTTTCCCTCTTCCTCTTCTTCTTCTTCTTCTTTTTTTCTTTCGAGACAGGGTTTCTCTGTGTAGCCTTGGGTGTCCTGGAGTAACTTTGTAGACCAGGCTGGCTTCGAACTTATAGCAATCCGCCTGCCTCTGCCTCCCGAGTGCTGGGGTTAAAGGCATGCGCCACCACTGCCTGGCTCACTCTTTCCTTCTTAATACTTAAGTTCTGTCATGTGCCTGCGTGACTGCCTGCAGTTCCTTGCTGCACGCTTCACAGGGTAGTGTATTTCTGTTTGTCTGTATTTTTTCTCGGTCTGTAGAAACGTCTATGAATCTAGATTCCAAGTCAGACAGATCTGAATTCAAAGGCTGAACCTACCATTTACTAGCTGTGTGGTCTTTGGTGTGTTTAAAAAGTTTCCTACAGATTTCTTTCTACATTTATAAAATGAAGATAGAGCATCAAGCTGTTTAGAGTTAGGACTAGGTAAGGTAATGTAGAAAGGTGCTTACCACAGTTCCTTGGCTCTCCTTACGTGAAATGATGGCAGAACAGCAGAGAGTAAGGTCAAAATTAGCATACAAAATATATGACTGGAAACTGGAAACCAAGGCTGCTCTGAAACAGACACGTGCAGGAAAAGTGCACATTGTACAAACTGCCTGTCAAAGTCCAGTCTGCAGGTACAGGAATGGCTGAGCGTCTAACCTTCCTATCAGGCCCAGTCTACTCTCCTTGAAAGTGCGTGCTCTCTCTCTCTCTCGACAAGGTTTCTCTGTGCAGCTTTGGCTGTTCTGGACTCTCTTTATGGACCAGGCTGGTCTCGAACTCACAGCCTACTTCTGCCTTCTGAGTGCTGGGATTGCAGGCACGTGCCATCACACCCGGCTAGAAAATGCTTTCTTTCTTAATAAATTGTCTCTGTTGCTCTGTCATGGGCCATGTGTCCCTGCATGTCCAAGAACCTGGACATTCTGGCAAGTACCTTCCACACTGCAGTCCTCACCTGAACCTTCTCTTTCCCAGGGACAACACTTCTGTTACATGAAATCACACTGCGCTATTCTCGACTGCAAGCATTAAATATGCCAGCCTTTCCCAAAGCAACGCCATCTTGAAAAAGAAAAATCAATAATATTTATGCTTACAATAATGTTGTCCCTTGGCCTGGCAGGATGTCCTGATAAGCTGTACTGAGTCCCTTAACCAGCAGTAGAAGCAGAGAATTGACCCTTGAATGTTGCTCTCTGACTCTCACATATGAGCCCTGGCAGTCACACCTTCACTCAACACACACTAAAATTAAACTACAAAATGAAAATATTAGTGTTGTACTCATGTAAAACAGTAGACATGAGCACCCCCATTTCACCACCATATAGTTCTGGGTCCTTTGTTCCTGGCCCAGGCTGACATTGAGGAATATTCCCAATTCCCTCAAGTAGAGGATAATAAAAGAAGGCCCCCTGGCTACCCCAGTTGCTGACGTCTCCCCATGACGGTCCCCAGAGCTGACCTATCTCTTCCCACTCTCATCTTCTCAGGACAGTCTTTGGCGCTGTGACATCAATCTCGGATCACGCATGCTTTCAGTGTGGGTGTGTTGACCTCTGAACACTTAGGGTGAAGCCAAGTCCTATGGGTATTTCTCTCTCTCTCTCTCTCTCTCTCTCTCTCTCTCTCTCTCTCTCTCTCAAGATTTATTTACTTATATATTCAAGAGCTTTGTCTGCATGCATATAAACCTGCCACTGAGCCACTCCTCCAGCCCTGGGTAGTCTTCTCTTGGCTGACTCTTCCCAGAAACCTTTAGTGTTTGTCCTCAGTTAGACCGGGGAAAGGATATGAGGCAGGAAGTGGTTTGAATTCCTCAATGCAAACACCTAGCATAAAACAAAGCTACTCTAATGGTCTCTAACCTCCTTCCTCTTTTTGCCAATAGACTTTTAAATTTTTCCTTCTCATCCAAAGACTGTCACTATTTTTTAATGTCTATATAGAAGTTTCAAACACATCAAAATACAAAGAACATACCCAATCTCCAGGTGCCTATCAGGGTCTATCTTTCCTCCTTATTTTATTATTTTAATTTTAACCTTTCATGTACTATCTATTGTCATATTTCGCTGCCCCCAATAGCCTCTCCCCCTCCCTTAAATCTCTTTGTCCCCCTGGACATTTTTTCCCTCTGAGACAGGGTTTCTCCGTGTAGACCTGACCTGGCTGTCCTGGACTCACTTCGTAGACTAGGCTGGCCTCGAACTTACAGAGATCCTCCTGCCTCCGCCTTCCAAGTGATGGGATTGCAGCTATGCACCACTGTGCCTGGCTCCTCTGGACAGTTTTAATTCTTTTATGTCATGTATAATTTTATCTCTATATAAAACATAGGAACCATAAATAAGAGAAAAAACACAACAGTCTTCCTTTTGATAACTTGCTTAGGGTGATTATCTCTAGCTGTACCCATTTCCTTGCAATGACGTAACTTTGGATTTTGTTTGTTTTGTTTTGTTTTTGGAGGAGGGAGTCAAGAGAGGGTTCCGCTGTGCAACCTTTGTTGTCCTGGACTCGATTTGTAGACCAGGCTGGCCTTGAACTCACAGCAATCTGCCTGCCTCAGCTTCCCAAGTGCTGGGATTAAAGGCGTGTGCCACCACGCCCAGCCTTTTTTTTTAATGGCTGAAAAAATTCCATGGTATATGTGCACTACACATTCCTTGCTCATTTCTCTGCTGTCAGACACTTGGATTGGTGCCATAATTTAGTGTGTGTGTGTATGTGTGTGTGTGTGTGTGTGTGTGTGTGTGTGTGCACACGTGTGGTCAGAGGACAACTTCCACCATGTGGGTCCCAGGTCAAACTCAGGCTGTTGGATTTGGGGCCAGCTGAATCCATCAGGAAGAAAAAGGAATCATCCAAGTTCTCTGATGTCGTTTCAAGTCAGGGTTCAATGTAGGCCAGGCGGGCCTTGAACCGTGGAAGGCCATGGATGAGCTGGTCGTCCTTTTCCTCCAGCTTCTGCCTCTGGAGGAGCTGAAATTGCAGGCCTGGGAGCTTCCAGTAGGCTGTGTCAGGCACTTCTGGGGTTAAACCCTGCCCTCAGATATGCTAGGCCAGCTTCCTACCCTCTGAGCTACTTGGAAGACTTGTGTTATTTGTGTTTGTGGCTGGGATATTTTGAAGCTTGCTGTGGGTTTATTAGTGGCCTCTCTGACCTTAGAAGTGGAGGCTGGGTGGAGCAGTGCAGGCTGGAGGAGAGCTCAGCCTCTCCTCATTTCCTGGCCTGGGCTCTGTTAAAATCAGCTGGAAATGAATCTTCCTCAGCTGAGACAGTGTTTGCCATAAAGGAAAAGAGGAAAAGAAGATAAGAAAAGTTCCCTGGGAAGGGAAAGAAAAAGGAAACAGCGATGTGACCCTATGACTCGTTAACTCAATAAGAACACCATTTAAAAATGCCTATTTTGCTGTTTTTAAATTTTGTTGATTGATTTGTTGTTGTTTTTTGAGACAAAGTCTCACTCTGTAGTGAAAACTGGTCTTAAACTCAGTGTGAAGCCTAGAGTGGTCTTGAATTTGTGGCAATCCTTCTGCCTCAGACTCCAGAGTACCAGGATTATAGGCATGTGACCCACACAGAGATGACTAAAATTGCTTATTTAGCTTATGAAGCAGAACCTAGAAATTTCTGAGGAGCAGAGTTACAAAAAAAAAAAAAAAAAAAAAAAAAAGCTTCTGTGCATGCTCAGAACAGAATACAAAACCTCAGGGTTAAAGGAGAGCATTTAAACAGCTACAGAGGGGGCTGGAGAGTTGGCTCAGTGGTTAAGAGTGCCACCTGCTCTTCCAGAGGTCTTGAGATCGATTCCCAGCAACCACATGGTGGCTCAAAACCATCTATAATGTGATCTGTTGCCCTCTTCTGCAGATAAATCACTCATACACAATAAATAAATAAACCTTAAAAAAAAAGAACAGCTACAGCGTGTACACCAGCTTGCTCAGTTCTGTCTGTTTCTTAGTCTCTTGAGTTAGTAGAGTTATGGAGCCATTTCCCCTTTGGAGATAAAAAGACCCAAGCTTTTGGAAAGCTTAAGCCAGGCTACTGGTTCTTTCTAAACAAAAATTATGCATTATTAGTTCAAAAGCCCACACTTTTGTATGAGTGTGGCTCTATGGTAGTATGCTTGTATAGCTCACACAGGCCCTGGGTTTGAGTCTCAGCCCTGGTATGTATGTATGTATGTATGTATATATGTATGTGTATATATATATAATATATATTCATATATTCTTGTTTTGTTTTGTTTTGTTTTTCGAGACAGGGTTTCTCTGTGTAGCCTTGACTGTCCTAGACTCACTTTGTAGACCAGGCTGGCCTCGACCTCACAGCGATCTGCCTGCCTCTGTCTCCCGAGTGCTGGGATTAAAGGCGTGCGCCACCACCGCACGGCTGATATATATTTTTTAATTACCCATAACCTGCGGCCCTTATACCTCACCCTCCCTCTGGGCTTAGGTTGGAATCTGTGTGAACTCTGACCAGACGATATGCGTTTCAATGGAGACCTTTTACCTCAGCAGGCAGCCCACACCCCTAGGCTCATTCGGGACCTGTATCAGCTCTAAGCAGCCTGTGTGCATTCAGAGAACTCTGACCTAGGACTCTAGGCCCCTGTCCACTCCCAGCTTGCACACCTTGGAAGCCTGGTCTCTGTAGTCAGACCTAGCCAATGAAGTATCATACCTTGTGCCTATACTCCAGATGGACTAAGGCTTCTGAGAGCAGAGGCTGTATGAAACACCACCACTGGTGTCCACACACCAGAAACTCTTGCTCTTGACAGCAGAGGTGAACCCCTGCCACACTGTAGGCCACTCTGTGAGGTTAGAGTCTCACACACAGTTGGGGAATAGCTCAAGTAAGCCACCCACATACAGGTAGGTCATCACTGAGTGATTCTGTGACTGAGCCTCAGAAAGCACTCAGTGAAGCTAAGAGGGAAGGAGGCCGATGAGATGCATTTGGGACCCACATGGTAGGAAGAGAGCTTGTTAGGATTCTGCTACAGCCTGCCTACCTGTGATGTCACTGCTTATCTGCCACAGGGGCGTGGCCCTGCCCAGGGCCATATAAAAGAACAGACCCTCCATGTGGCTCTCTCTGTACCTCTCCGCCTCTCTCTACCTCTCTCCTTCCCTCTCCTCTCTACCTCTCCTCTCTCTCCTCTCTCTCTGGGGTACCCCCTCCCCCCTTTCCTTTTCCCCCCATGCTCATCTAATAAGCTCTGTATAACATAACGTCTGTTGCCTGGTACCTTGTATTCTATCATCCATCTTAATCTTTAATTTTTATATATAACAGAGCTGGCTTCCAAAAGTTGTTCTGACTTCCACACAAGTGCCATGGCACACAGGTGTATGCACATGCACATGCACTCACATACAACACACATAAAGACACACATACCCCATACACATAGACACACACACACAAACACACACACACACACACACACACACACACGGGATAAATAAAAATTAAATTAATTTTTTCTTTTAAAAAGTGAAAATAGGGCTGCGCATGGTGGTGCACGCCTTTAATCCCAGCACTCAGGAGGCAGAGGTAGGCAGATTGCTATGAGTTCAAGGCCAGCCTGGTCTACAAAGGAAGTCCAGGACAGCCAAAGGTACACGGAGAAACCATGTCTCGAAAAACCAACCCTCCCCCCAAAAAAAGTGAAAATAGGGGCCTGGAGAGATGGCTCAACAGTTAAGAGCACTGACTGCTCCTAGAGAGGTTCTGAGTTCAATTCCCATCAACCACATGGTGGCTCACAACCATCTGTAATGGGTTCTGATGCCTTCTACTGGGTGTGTGAAGACAGAGCACTCATATATATATGTACATATGTGTGTGTGTATACATATATATGTATGTATGCATATATGTGGAAACTAATAAAATCCTGAATGAATTCTAAGAAAACATAAACAGGTAACTGAAATAAGGAAGTTCATTCAGGGTGAAAAGATAGAACTCAATAAAGAGATAGAAATAGTGAAGAAAAACCAAACTGGAATGAAGCTGAAAATGAAAATTTCAATAAGTCAGTTAAAAAACTTAGGAAAAATTCTCACCAGAAGACTGGATCATGTCAAGGATACAGAGTTTGAGTCAGCGAAGTGGCTCAGTGTGTAAAGGCACTTTCAACCCGAATGTATTAGCTGGGCAAGTTGGCTCACGCCTTTAATCCCAGCACTCGGAAGGCAGAGGCAGGCGGATCGCTGTGAGTTCAAGGCCAGCATGGTCTACAAAGCGAGTCTAGGACAGCCAAGGCTACACAGAGAAACCCTGTCTCAAAAAACAAAGCAAAACAAAACAAAAACAAAAACAACAACCTGAATGTATTTAATCCCAGGAACTCTCAGAAAGGTGGAAGGAAGAACCGATTCCACAAAGTTGTCCTGTGAACTCCACAGGTGCACCATCATTCTCTTTGTCTGTCTGTCTGTCTGTCTGTCTCTCTTTTACAAACACACACACACACACACACACACACAGAGAGAGAGAGAGAGAGAGAGAGAGAGAGAGAGAGAGAGAGAGAGAGGGAGGGAGAGAGGGAGGGAGGGAGAGAAATACATATAAACACATTTTAAAGGCTATCAGGATGAGACCACGAGGTTGAGGAATTGAATTAGTCAAATAAAATGATAAACTAAGAAAAAACAAAAAAACAAAAAATAAAACCAAACACTGGCCATCAAGCTAGCTCAGCAGGTAAAGTCATTTGCCACACAAGCCTAGTGACCTGAGTTCAATTCTTGGAACCTGCATAAAGATGGAATGAGAGAACCGATTTTACAAAGTTGTTCTCAGATTTTCATGGGTGTACCTGTTGCATTCATGCCTACACACATTTACCATATACACACACAGTAATAATGAATTGGAAAGACATCCCCACATCGAAATACTAAAACAAAGCAAAGTACACGGACAGAACATGCAGGATCTCTGGGATGCCATGAAAAGACAAAATGCAGGCATTGTGGGCATGGAAAAAGAATTCCATGACAAAAGCTTAGAAAGTATTTTCAGCCAGGCGGTGGTGGTGCACATCTTTAATCCCAGCACTTGGCAGGCAGAGGCAGGCCAGCCTGGGCAACAGAGTGACTTCCAGGACAGCCAGAGCTATTATACAGAGAAACTCCATCTCAAGAAACCAAAACCAAACCAACGCAAACCAAAACAAAAAAACCCCACACTTAAGAAAGTATTTTCAATAAATCCATTGGAGACACCATCTAGGTACAAGAGGCATACAGACTATCAAATAGCACCTGAAAAGAAATTTCCACACCATAAAATAGCCATAACACTATACATATGGAATAAAGAAAACACAGTGCCATCTGCAGAATAGAAGAGCTCAGTCACATCCACAGGCCATCAGTGCAGCAATTTGTCAGTGTAAATTAAAAAAACAGAAGAGCCTATATTTTCCTTGGCTGGTGCCATAGTTTGAGGAGGACCCCAGGACCCAGATCCGCCTAGTGGAGAATGAGATCTGACTTTCACACGAACTCTGGTGCCCCATTTCTGACCACATCCCCTGGATGGGGAGGCCTGGTGGCACTCAGAGGAAGGATAGCAAGTTACCAAGAAGAGACTTGATACCATATGAGCATATACAGGGGGAGGAGGTCCCCCTCAGTCACAGTCATAGGGGAGGGCAGTAGGGGGGAAGCGGGAGGGAGGGAGGAATAGGAGGAAACAAGGGATGGGCTAACAATTGAGATATAATATGAATAAATTAATAATAATAAAAAAACCAGAAGAGCTTGTAGGGATGTATTTCCACGTCTGCAAGATCGCGACTGTCAGCTCAGACTACTATATCCAGCAAAATGACCTCTCACTATTGAAGGAGAAATAAAAGTGTCCATGATAAAAAGCAGACAAAAGGATTTTAACTATCAATTCAGTGCTACAGTGAATACTAGAAGCAACGCTGTGGACTCATGAGGAGGATAAACACATCCAAGAGGTTACAAGGAAAAAATAATGCTCAGGTGTCCCAGGTAAAAGAGAACTAAGAAGATACCAAGGGAACTGGAGAAGTGGCTCAGTGGTTAAGAGTGTCACCTGCTCTTCCAGAGGTCCTGAGTTCAATTCCCAGCAACCACATGGTGGCTCACAGCCATCTATAATGTGATCTGATTCCCTCTTCTGGCCTGCAGGTGTGCATGCACATAGAGCACCCATATACATAAAATAAGTATTTAACAACTCACTAAAAAAGAAGATGCCGACGTATACTCCAAAGTAACCTCGGCTGGGCCTGGTGATGCACATCTTCAATTGTAGCACTTGGGAGGTGGATGTAGGTGGATCTTTAGGAGTGTGAGGCCTGCCTGGTCTACATAGCAAGTTCACTGTCTTAAAAAAAAAACAGGCAGATAAAATAACTCTGAATGTTAATGGTCTCAGTAAAAAGACACAGGCAGCAGACTGTGTCATAAAGCCGATCCCTTCTCTTTTTGTCTGCATGTGTGTGTTTGTATGAGTGACGTATGTACCTGTGTGCATGTGGGTGCCCGAGGAGGGTATATTGCTCCATCATTCCCTCTCTTGTTTCATCAAGGCCGGGTAAACTCATATATTTGTGCTAGGCTGGAGGGCAGCAAGCCCCAGTGACCCTTTTGTTTCTTATTCCTACATCATTATGGCTGCAGGGTCACGTGTGGGACCACGCCTGGTTTGTCACATGGGCGCTGGGATTTGAACTCAAGGCCTTCACAGTTGAGCAGCAAGTGCTCGTCACCATTCAGCCATCTCCCAGAATCTCTCTTTTTACCTCCAAGAAATGTACTTCACATCTCCAGGAAACACATCAAGGACATAACTAATGTTGGACAAAAGGATGGGTAAGGAGTTCAAAGCAAATAGAACCAGAAGCAAGCAGGTGGCACTGTTCTCATAGTCTGGTAACACAGATTTCAGCTAGATAGTCAGAGGAGAAAATAAAGGCCGGTTCACGTTGGTCGATGGACTAATCCATCTGGAGGATTTTTATTATGCTCATACTTAGAGGCCCCTAATGTCAAATTAAATACAAAGTCGTGGATCATCCCAACACAGTAAAAGCGACTTCAACAGCTTGTTGTCACCAATAGACAGGTCATTCTGAAAAATAAAAACCAAACAGAGAAACATCAGAGTTAGATAACACCATAGAACAAATGGACTTAACAGACACCTACAGAACAGTCCACCCAAATACTCCAGAATATAAATTCTTCTCGGCAGTCTGTGAGACTTATTCTAAAGTACATCACATTCTAGAATGCAAATCAAGTTCCAACAAATACAGGAAAACTAAAAAACAACAAAAGATGCTACAGTAAACATAAAAATTCCTGGAAAGTATATAACATAGTATTAAATGATTAATGAGTTGGAGCATCAAAGAAATCAAGATACAAAACCAGAAGTTTTTAGATTTAAATGAAAATGAAAATACAGCATGTCAAAATGGTTTTTGCGGCTGGTGTGGTGGCACACAGGAGGCAGAGGCAGGCGGATCTCTGTGAGTTCCAAGCCAGCCTGGTCTACAAAGTGAGTCTAGGACAGCCAAGGCCACACAGAGAAACCCTGTCTCGAAAAACAAAAACAAAACAAAACAAAACAACAACCCCCCAAAAAGCAACCAAACAACAACAAACAAAAAAAAAACCAAAACAACCAACCAACAAACAAATGGCTTATGCACTTAATCCCAAGACTCAAGGGGCAGAGTCAGGTGAATTTCTATGAGTTGGAGGTTAGGTTGGTCTACATAATGAGTTCCATAATGAGCCAAACATGTCTCAATAAATAAATAAATAAATAAAAAGAAGTAGTTAATCTATAGGCAACTCTATCACAAGGAACCATAGGGACCTCAAATAACTTAATGATAAGTCACAAGACTTGGAAAACTAAAGTCAATCCTGTCTGTTCCCAAACTAGTAGACAGAAGGAAACAGTTGAGATCAGAGTAGAAATCAATGAATTGGAAATAATGATAATAAAAAAGAAATAGTGAATATTGTTTATGTGGTTTGGGTATCAAGGTAACTCTGACCTCATAAAATGAATTTGGCAATGTTCCTTCTATTTCTATTTTGTGGAATAATTTAAGGAATATTAGCATTAACTCTTCTTTGAAAGTCTGGTAGGATTCTGTGCTAAAATCATCTGGACCCAGGAGCTTTTGCTTGGGAGACTTTTAACAATTGCTTCTATTTTACTGCAGGTTATGCATCTGTTTAAACTGCTTATCTGACCTGGATTTAACTTTGTGAAGTGGTATGCATTAAGAAAATTGTCCATTTCTTTTAGATTTTCCAGTTTGTGGAGAATAAGTTTTGAAAGTCTTTATGATTCTTTGCGTTTCCACAGTGTCTGTTATGTCTCCCCTTTCACTTGTGATTTTCTTAATTTGGATATCTCTCTCAGTCTTTTAGTTAATTTGTATAAGGCTTTGTTGACCTTAATGATTTTCTCAAAGAACCAACTGTTTCACAGATTCTTGGTATTGATCTTTTTGTTCCTATCTTGTTGATTTCAGCCCTGGGTTTGATTATTTCCTGCCGTCAACTCCTTTGGGTGTGATTTCTTCCTTTTTGTTGTAGAGCTTTCAGGTGTGCTGTTGAGTTGCTATAATGAGATACATCTAGTTTTATTTTATTTTTAATGTAGGCAGTTAGTGCTGTGAACTTGCCTCTTATAACTGCTTTCATTGTGTCCCGTAAGTTTGGGTGTGTAGTATATTTATTTTCATTCAATTTTAGAAAATCTAACTTTTTTCTTTATTTCTGTATTGGCTCATTTTTCATTCAGTAGGGAGTTGTTCAGCTTTATTGAGATGGTATCCAACTTTTTTTTTTTTTTTTTTTGGTTTTTCGAGACAGGGTTTCTCTGTATAATATCTCTGGCTGTCCTGGAATGTGCTCTCTAGTCCAGGTTGGCCTTGAACTCATGGAGATCCACCTGCTTCTGCCTCCCAAGTGCTGGGATTAAAAGCATGTGCCACTACTGCCTGGCTTGGTCTCCAACTTTAACCTGTGGTAGAAAGATAGGATGTGGGGTGTTATTTCAAAGTTTTTGTATCTGTTGAGACTTGCTTTGTGTCTATGTGGTCAATTTTTGAGAAAGTTCCATAAAATGTAGAGAAGAAGGTATATTCTTTTGTGTTTGGGTGAAATGTTGTGTAATTATCTGTTAGGGTCACTTGGTTTATAACATCTGTTAGCTCCAGAATTTTTCTGTTTTTTTGTTTTGATTTGTTTTGTTTTGTTTGTTTGTTTGTATGTGTGTTGTTGTTGTTATTGTTTTGTTTTGTTTTGGTTTTTTGAGACAGGGTGCCCTAGACTCACTTTGTAGACCAGGCTGGCCTTGACCTCACAGAGATCTGCCTGCCTCTGCCTCTCTGAGTCCTGGGATTACAAGCTTGTGCCTAGCTCAGCATTTCTCTGTTTAATTGTTGTCTGGATGACCTGTCTATTGGCAAGAGTGAGTTGTTGAAGTGTTCCACTATCAATGTCAATGTGTGATAGTCAATATATGATTTAAGATTTAGTAATGTTTCTTTTTTCTTTTTTTGGTTTTTTGAGACAAGGTTTCTCTATGTAGCCTTGACTGTCCTGGAGTAACTTTGTAGACCAGGCTGGCCTCGAACTTACAGCGATTTGCCAGCCTCGGCCTCCCGAGCGCTGGGATTAAAGGCGTGCGCCACCACCACCCGGCTAGTAATGTTTCCTTTTTACAAACTTGGGTGCCCTTCTGTTTGGGGCATACAAGTTAAGAATTGAAATGTCATCATGGTGGATTCTTCCTATGATGAGTATGTGGTGTCTTCCCTACCTCCTCTGATTAATTTTGGCTTGAAGCCTATTTTGTTAGGTATTAAAATGGCTACACCAGTTTAGGTCCATTTTCTTGGAATACTTTTTCCCAACCCTTCTCTCTGAGGTAATGTCTAGCCTTGATATTGAAATATGTTTCTTTGATGCAGCAGAAGGATGGATTCTGTTTTTAATTCATTCTGTTAGTCTATGTCTTTTTATTGGTGAATTGAGTCTATTGATATTGAGAGATATCAATGACCAATGATTACTGATTCTGGTTATGTTGTTTTTGCTGGTGATCATTGGGGTGGTGGTTGTGGTGTGAGTGTGTGTATGTATGATTCCCTTCCTCCTCCCCTTCCTCCTCCTCCCCTTCCTCTTCCTCCTCCTCCTCCTCCCCCTCTTCTTCTTCTTCTTCTTCTTCTTCTTCTTCTTCTTCTTCTTCTTCTTCTTCTTCTTCTTCTTCTTCTTTTTTTGAGGCTGGGTTTCTCTGTGTAGCCTTGCCTGTCCTGGACTCACTTTGTAGACCAGGCTGGCCTCAGACTCACAGTGATCTGCCAGCCTCTGCCTCCCAAGTTCTGAGATTAAAGGCATGTGTTTCCTTCTTTTAATTTTGCTAGTCCGAGATTATTTATTCCCTGTGTTTTCATGATTGTAGTTAACCTCATTAGGTTGAAGTTTTCCTTCTAGTATCTTATGCAGGACTGGGTTTATAGGTAAATATTGCTTACATTTGGCTTTTTCATGGAATGTCTCATTTTCTTCATCTATGGTGATGGAAAGTTCTGCTGGGTGACATCTGTGGCCTTACAGTCTTCAGCACATCAGTCCAGGCCCTTCTGGCTTTTAGTGTCTTCATTGAGAAGTCAGGTATAATTTTTAATATGTCTGCTTTTATATGTTACTTGGTCTTTCCCCATTGTAGCTTTTAATGTTCTTTCTTTGTTCTGTATGTTTAGTGTTCTGATTACTCTATGCTGAGGGGACTTCCATTTCTGGTCCAATCTATTTGGTACTCTGTATGATTCTTGTACCTTTATGGGCATGTCCTTCTTTAGGCTAGAAATTTTTCTTCTATTATTTTGTTGAAAATATTTTCTGGACCTTTGATCTGGGTTTCTTCTCCTTCCTCTAGTCTTATTATTCTTAGATTTGGTCTCTTCATAGTGTCCAGATTTCCTGGGTGTTTTGTGTCAGGAGTTTTTTAGATTTAACATTTTCTTTGACTTATGTATCCATTTCTTCTATTGTGTCTTCAAGGCCTGAGCTTCTTTCTTCCATCTTTTATATCCTGTTGGTGAAGCTTGCCTCTGCAGTTCTTGCTCACATTTCTAAATCTTTTGTTTCAGAATTCCCTCAGTTTGAGTTTTGTCTATTCCATTTTTGGGACTTGAACAGTTTTATTCATTTCCTTCCATGGTTTGTAATCACTTGGATTTCTTTAAGGGTTTTATTCCTTTCCTTTATAAGAACCTCTATCATATTCATAAAAGCTGTTCTAATGTATTTTCTTGTGTTTAGCTATGTTGGAGTATTCACGGCTTGCTGTGGTAGGGTTGCTGGGCACTGGTGGAGGCACATTGCCCTGGATGTTATTGATTGTGCTTTTATGTTGGTGTCTGGGCATCTGGAATTGGGAGGATTGTAGTTCTTGGTGCTGATATCTGGTTTTGTCTTTGCTGGGTGGGTGTTTGGTTCCTCGGTTTTTTATTTCAATCTGGATTTTAGAAGAACATAATAGCTGTGTGCTGTCTGGTAGAACATTTGCTGTGAACCTGATGGTTGTGGCCATTGTGGGTTCCAGATAAATGTGTTTCTGGGTCCTGGGAGCTGACACTTAGGAACAGGGATAGGCTAAGTGTCTGAAGAGACCCACAGGAGGGAGGAGAGTAGAGTGTTCCACCAGCATCTGCTTATTTACTCTCCTTGGAATGGGGGGGAGACAGTGAAGGGAGATCACTCCAGAAGGTCTGCTATAGTGCTGGGACTAAAACTGGGGGGTTGGATCTAGAGGAACAGAAGGGGTAAGGGAGGGCTACAGACAACCTACTCCTTCTCTGCCAGGAGTGGTCTGTGGTTAGCAGGGAGTGCCCGCTGGAGTTGGGGCCTGGGATTAAAGCAATGAGTTGAGGGTAAGAAATTATGAGGAGCAGGCATGTGGGATCCACAGGAGATGTGGGCAGTGGGGGAAAGGAGAGCAGGTGTTCTGTTGTAGAGCTAGGGGCAAGACTGGGGCATTGGACTTGGAGGACAGGGGAGAGTGGTGAAGGTCTTCAGTTAGCTTACTCATTTCCCTGGCCTGCTCAGCCCACGTGCTCCCAGAGAGTGCCTATAGTGTTTGCAGCTGGGATAATGGGAGGGGTTGGGGAGAGGGAGGTTGGAGGAGAAGATCTTCCTCATCCATTAAGGATGGGGTCAGAGAGGAAAGGGAGATCAAAGCAGGTGTTCTGTTAGAGAGCTGGGGACTGGATCTGTAGGAACAGAAGGAGAGGTGAAGAGCTACCATCACCCTACTTCCTTCCCTGGCAAGAGTCTAAAAAATAATCATGACTGGCTACTAAACACCTTAAAAAGCGATTCACACCTAGGCACAGCGGTGTATAGAGTGTTTACACCTATAAAGGTTTCTTTAATTCAACCACTTTCTTGTTGGGCCTCAACTTCTAAAACAGGGTGGCTGGTTACCCTCCAAGCATTCATGCATTTTTTTTTCTTTCTAGAAGTGGAGGCTGTTAAAAACAGAACTTTTGAGACAGAGGGATTTAGCATTTCTGGGAACTGCCCCCATAGACTTTATAGGTTCTGGAAGTTTCTTTGGCACCAGAATAAAGGGACTGTGGTTTGTTTTGTTGTTTACATGTTATTAGCAAAACTCCTCCAGCAGTACAGAAGCTTCCAAAATTAGTCACGTAGAAAGAACAAAACAGTCCAATAACCCCTTGAAGAGTTATAGTCTGTCAAATGGACCCAGGGCCTGAATAGGTGAAAACCCAAGTCAGACAAGTTGCAGAGACTAGTGAGGGGCTGAGGAACTGTAAGAATAAAGTTGAAAGGCTTGTGTCCTACGGATTGTGTGATCATTCTACAGATGCGAATTGTTACAATGATAACCAAACCTGGCTTCATGGCATCTTCCTGTAATCCCAGTACTGGGGGGCTGAGTTAAGAGGAGTGACACAATTCATGGCCAACCTGGGCTACACGGTGAGACCTTATCTCCAAAAGACCAAATGAAGTAAATTAAATAAATAACTAAAAAAAAAAAAAAAAAGTCAACTTATGCATTCAACATTGTTTTTGTTATGGGGTGACCACCTGTTCTCTAAAGCCATATGGAAAAAATGTCATCAGCTGGAGCCAGTTATCAGTCTCAAGGCAAGTGGTAGAAGGTGTTGACACAAAAACCACAGCTCTCATCTTGAAGGAAAGAAAAGGTAGACATTTTGATCATGGCCCGGGGACACATATTTGGGTTAACCCAAATTCAACATTCCCATGTGGAAGCAGTTTCATGAATTTGATAGCCGTACAGAGTGATGGAGGTCACATATCGGGGCAGATTAAAAGTGCATTGGTGGGCACATCAGGGAGGCGGGTACCGTGAGATGCAGGGAGCACCTCTGTAGCTGTAAGATGCTACCTGATGACACTCTTAGTTTTGGGCTTGGTGGAAGCTACTGGTCTGCTAAGTTCACAGATTCCAAGAGGCTTTGATCTATTAGTCACAGGCAAAGGATGGCTGTTCCTGAAGGCTAGAACTAGCCCAAGATAAGGTGATAGCCACTGCACCTGCGACATTCCAGTCTCTCCACAGTAAAGCAGTTCCGGTCAGACAATCTCTGCAGACACAGCTTCACTCAGGAGATTTTGTCCACAAAGACAGGAACACCGGGTGGCAGCTGGCAGAACAGGAGCCCATCCTGTCCATCCATATTCTGTGAATGTGTTTTATACAAGTCACCAAATATCTTGGGGCTTTCACTTTATTATAAAACTGGGTGAATAATTCTAACCCTCATCTGGTAAAGAGGGCAGGAGGGCCAAATGAGGTCACTTATGTGAAACTGAGCTAAAATATAAAACCATCAATGTAAATCTTCAGACCTCAACCACCTCTTCATGTGAATTATACAAATTCTTTTCCTTGACCTGAAGAAGATGGTGCTATTCGGCACAGTTAGTTTAGCAGAGAGCAGGGGAGCTTTTATTCTCTACTTACATCTTTGCTGGCCACTCATGAATGAACCATACCCCCAAAGCCAAAACAAGCAAGCAAACGAACAAAAACCCAGAAGCCTTATAGAAGTCTCAGACCACCATTTGGCTACCCTGCCAGACTACTACAGAAAACACACATGTCAGGGTGGATCCAGAGACAATCTTGGAGTGTCTCATTAGTCCCGGGATGGCCTGACATCAAGCTGGGATCTATCGTACACGGTGGGCTTACTAGCTTTATTCACCACATGTAAGAGCTGATGCAATGCTCTGCTTTGGTATTCTTTCTCAAGGGCCAGATAACTACATTTACAAAATCTGGATTCCCCCCCTCCCCCACTGCAAATAGTCAAATAAAGTCATGATGCAGTTATAAAATGTGAAAAGCAATGTTGGGAAGATGTTGCAAATAAAGGAAAAAGCAAGACACCAGAAACTAATATTTCAGAAGTGATATGAAAGGTCTTAAGGCAGTGTGCATGGAGAACAAGACAGTCTGGCTTGGAACTTATGCACAAGGTAAGACTGCTCTAAACCACAGGGCAGTGGGCATAACTCAGAGTAGAACAGTTAGTTGACTGATGACATTAAACTGTCTGCACTTTCCCTGGCTAGAAGACACTTCCTGTCATTGCCTAAATTGCTTTACTTCAAAGTGTTTGTGGGAGCAGAAAGGCAAATTAGCTGAGAGTGTTTATTCCATGCTGGGTAGGGAGGAAGGCGAGAGGAATGGGTTCAGGAAGTCCAGTTGTGTTTAAAAGCCCACAGCACACAAGGAGATGGGCATTTTGATGAAGAGCAGCTTCTGGGTCCTGCTTACAGAGAAGAAAGCTCTAGGAGAGCAGAACAGGGGGCACAGAAACATCCAAGACTGTCTGAAGCAGCTTACAAGCATAGGTAAGCCACAGCAGTGTTGGATGCTCAGGGAGCGAACATGGGGACTTGTGCATGCTGGGCAGGATCTCTACCAACTGAGCCACAGCCACAGCCCGGGTGGTTTCATTCTTCCTACGTTTCTTCCTTCCTTCCTTCTTTAAAACAAAAACAAAAACTCTGTCAGGTTTCATTAAAGGAAAACTTTCCTGCTCTGGCAAGCTTCTAACAATGTCCGACTCACTTGAGTCAGTGATCGCCGGTGTGCACATTGTATATGTGGTACCCAGCTTAACATTATTGCCACTGTAACGATGGGCACACCAGCATTGGCCAGATTTCCTCAACGTTGGGCAGTCATTAACCACAATGGCCAAATTCGCACTTCCCTGTCTCCTTAACTCAGAATCTGCTTGTGCTCAGCAAGTTGGAGGCTTCAGCTGCTGACTCCAAAGACTCTGTCCTCCTTTCAGCTGCCTTAGTTGTGGAATGGCTTGTGCCTCTCCCCCCCGAACCAAAAGCAGCTGCCAAAATAGCTGGAGAGCAAGAAAGCCTATTGCACGTCTTCTCTAACTACAAAGAGAAGCTTGAGTAAGATGTAGCAGAGGCCTGAGCTATGATCGGACATTTTTGAAGCTTTGCTTTAGGAATGAGAACGAACCTAGTGCCTTTTCTATTCTTTTTTTTTTTTTTTTGTCTCTTTTTGAGATAAGGGCAATAATAACAAGCAAAAAACAACCAGCCAACCAAACAAGCAAACCTGGGATAAAAATGGATACATAGTCTCCCATAATGATTCTAGTCCTTTACCTAGAGCAAGGCTTTCTATAAGAATTTCTCCTTACTCATTTGGCTAAACTATCATCTTTGGTGGCTTGCAAGTCATTTCTGTTTAAGAATTGACTGGTGAGCTCAGAGGAAGAGTTCTTACTTAGCACATGCTAGGCTCTAGCGCCATCAATTAAAGGGTGAAGTGCTAGAATGTTCCCTTATTGTTCCTCAGATGAAAAACCAGTTTAAAACCACTTCCACTGGTCAGTTTCCAACCCTCAGGGGCAGACGAGATGATCAAGAAAGAGAGCCACTGTCCTAGGTGGGTGGAGTAATGCAGAGAATTGAGTGAAGAACCTATAGTCCATTTGACTGGCTTTGGCCAACCATGACAAGGGGCCAGAGTTTATCTCCACATCAAACCTTCATTTCCCTCCTCTTCTCCAGGCAAAATGAAGGTGACTCTGGTGAATCTGTTGTTCATGATGTTGCTGCTGCTGCTAGGCTTGGGCCTGGGCCTGGGCCTGGGCCTTCACATGGCTGCTGCTGTCTTACAGGACAGTGATCAGCCACTGAGTGAGTTTTGGCCCAGTGACTCCCAGGACCCAGCTGAGGCCACTGAAGAGGGAAAGGGCACCTGGACCACAGAAATGGCACAAGCTGTCTGGCCAGAAGAGACTGTTGTCAGTGAAGATGAGGTTGAAGGAAGCAGGATGCTGAGGGCTGAGGCTCTCTTTCAGAGCAAACAAGACTACCTTAGGCTTGACTGGAACACCAGGGATTGTAATACCATGATGGCACACAAGATAAAGGGACACAATCAGAGTTGCTTAGAACAATACACATTCATCCACGAAGAGCAAAGCACAGTCAAAGCCGTCTGTAACACTCCTGTGGTGCAGTGCGAACTCAAGGGGGGCAATTGTCACAGAAGCCCTCATCCTTTCGATCTGACAGTGTGCAAATTGTCCAAACCAGGCCAAGTCACTCCCAACTGCCATTATCTGACCTACATAGTTGAAAAGGTCATCATCCTAGTGTGCAAAAACGATAATATGCAAGGCACTGAAGGTTAAATGAAGCAACTCGTACGTTTCCCTTCTCTTCCTCTCACTGTCGCTCTTGTTTTGCATCTCTATCTGCTGATGCTTCTGACCCCTGCTTGGGTGCGCTGACTCTAGGGAAGATCCTGGGGAGAGAGGATGGACCATTGTTGATCTCCGTCTTCTGAAAATATAATGATTCTTTGCACTAGGGGCCATCCAACTTGCATTTTGTTCCAGGGGTCAGAAATAATAACGTAATAAAGCCTAGAGTCTCCCAGATGTCTCTCACCTTCAATCCCTTGCCCCTTGGCCATGGTCCTTAGCCTGACCCCTGGATGGAGCACACCTTGGGCATAGACTTGAAGAGTTTATTTAATATCTCCTTTACCCTTCTTCCTTGGTACCCACATGGGGCCTCTGTGGTAACCACACACCCCTTGATCCCGACATAACTCAACACACTCACTCTGCTGCAGATGCAATTAAAGCGATTCTACCAAAAGCTGTGTCTGCCAAGCCGCGTGGTTAGTCTTCTTTTCCTGGGCCTGGAAAAGCATAGAGCTCTTTCATAATGCGGTGTAGGCCAGAAGAGCAGGTTGTTGAATAAGGACCCCATTTGCTCACCTTTCCCCACCCTTGTTCCTTTCCACCTAGTTTGACAACCTTCCTCTTTTCTTTTTCCTTTGTTTCTTTCCTCTCTGATATTTTCTGTATTCTCCTTTTCTTTTACCTTTTCTGGTTGGTTCTCATTTTTCCAGGCTTTTTTTTTTTTTTTTAGCCAGCCAGTCAGCTCACATGTGGTGTTTAAGCTATATTGAGTAAGCAGATGTTGGTCCCTGGCATAGGGAGTTTGAGGTTGGGGGGAGAGGGAGAGAGAGAGAGGGGCGGAGCTATTCTTGGTTGTCAACTTGATTAGATCTGAAATTAACTACAACCCAAGCAACTGGTTACACCTGTAAGGGATTTTTCTTAGTTAAATCCTTTGGAATGCAGCCAGGCGGTAGTGGCACAGGACTTTAATTCCAGCACTTGTGAGACAGAGGCAGGTGGATATCTGTGAGTTCAAGGCCAGCCTGGTCTACAAAGTGAGTCCGGGACAGACAAGGCTACACAGAGGAACCCTGTCTCGAAAAAACAAAACAAAACAAAAACCAAATCCTTTGAAATGGGAAGAGTCACCTTTAATGTGGGTCTTTTGAGGTGAGAAGATCCACTATTGATTTAGGCCACATCTTTTGGTGGCAGCCTATGCAAAGGACATTGGAAGAAAGAATCTCTCTCTCTCTCTCTCTCTCTCTCTCTCTCTCTCTCTCTCTCTCCCTGTCTGCCTTCACTCTTTCTGACAAGTTTGTTCCTTCATTGGCAATAGAACCTAATTCTTCGGGATTCCATTGTATACTGAAGACCAGCTGAGATTTTGGGATGTGCCAGTCCCACGTTCCTGTTATCCTGCCTCTACCTACTGCACTTCAACTAGATTAGTCAGATTTCTGTTACTGTCACAAAATACCTGAGAAGTAACTTTTAAAAAGGAAGCATTCACTTTGGATCCCCTGGAAAAGCAGCAAGTGCTCAAGTACTGAGAAATTGCTCCAGTTCCCACAATTCTGCTCTTTCCAACTCCAAAAAACACAGGACTCAAAAGTTTCAGGTAAGGGACTGATGACATATATGCGATATGTAGCATAATATAATTAGCCGTTGAAGAATTGGTTGATATATGATGCTAGTCAGGCCGTAAGCATCTCTGTGGAAGCATCTCTAATAAATCCCCATACTCTTCATCAGAACATGTAGAGGTCCCTGATGGCCGATTTAATGATTATCCATCCAGCACCTCCTCAGAAGTTACAATAATTACAGTGAAACATAAAGTCACTTCAGAGAAGCGAGAGGCTCTCATTCCTGCCAGACACTATATAAGCAATATTTCAAAGAGCTTCAGATGGATCCGTTCCTTTCTAAGATAACAGGAAGAATACTACCACTGTGCATCAGGCACACTCCCTACGAGCTGTTCTAGGATCTTTTGAGTTCTTTTTAAATTACATTTAACTGTGTTGGTGACCTCTCTGTTGCTATAACAAAATACGTAGCGCTAGACAATAGTTTATTTTGTTCACAGTTTGGGAGACTGAAAGCCCAAGGTTGGGTGTGGTATTTGAGCTGGGTGTGGCCTATCAGTTGGGTGTGGTTTCTGAGTGGGGAGCCTGCACAGTCCTGGGCATTTGAACATGTCACTTGGTGGTGCTGTCCGGGGGAGGGTTAGGGGGTGCAGCCTTTCTGGAGAAAGCACATCGTTGGGAGCAGGCGCTGAGATTCATGCCACTTCCAGATTGCTCTCTGTTTCCTGCTCATGGTTGAGGATGTGTGTGAGCTTTCTGCTTCCTGCTCCTCCATCTATACCTGCTGTTTACTGCCGTGCCTCCCCACCATGGTGGACTGTTTCCCCTCTGGAAATGTAAACCCCAATAAACTCTCCATTATATAAGTTTCTTCTGGTCATGTGTTTTATCACAGCAACAGAAAAGTAGCTAATACCCTGGGAAACCCCATTAGTTCAGCTCAGGTGAGGCCTCCTTCCGTTGGGTCACAATACGATAGGGGACACCATGGTACAAAAGAGAGGGACACACACAAAGACAGGCAGCTAGAGACCGTGAAAGAGAAAGCTTTGCTCTTTTTATAACCACCTAGTCTTCGTTAGAACAAACTTCTCTGTAAGACCAGTGTTGACCCTTTCAGGAGCAGTACCTCTAGTGACCTAACGACCTCTCACTGGACTTCCCCTCTCTTCTTAAAGGCTCTTCAGCACTGCTATACCAAAGAGCAAGCCTCTACCCCACGACACTTCAGGAAAAACCCGTACCAAAACCATAGTCCCAGCTTCTGATAGCCAAGTCCGCCCGGCTTATCTGTCAGTGGCTGCTGGAGGCTCACCGGGCTTCCCTCTGCTGTCTGGAGCATCCCTGATGCTTGCTTGTGCTCAGAGGGCCGAGATGCAGCTCTAAGTAAAGTGTGAGGGCTTGGATTCTGTATTGTAGGCGTTTTGTATCAACCAAAAAGCATTTGCAAGCCAGGATGGTGGTACATGCTGATAATCTCAGCGCTGAGGTAGGAAGGCTTTGAATTCAAGGGTAGAACTGTGCTACACTCCAGGCAGAGTAAACAGCAGAGAAACAGTTTCAAGAACAAAAAAACAAAAACAAAAACGAAAACAAAAAAACCCTATAGTCTCAGTCTCCCCTCCCCCATCTCTTTCCCTCCTCCAGCATGCAAACACACACACACACACACACACACACACACACACACAC
>OU015746.1:126456278-126467137 GCA_907169655.1 Acomys percivali
TCAACAAGATGAGAAATAAAGGATGCTGAGAAATCAGATCAGGATAATGGGGAGGAGGGATGATGATTGCTCTGAGCTGAGCAAGCACTTGAGGAAGATCCTCAGATTATTACAGATTCAGGGAGGGATCAAAAACAAACTTATCAGAGCTCACTCCAACCATGAGCTGTTAGTGAAGATGTGACTTCCTGTTCACAGGCTTGGCTGGAGACATATGCACACTGGCTGGAGACATCTGCACACTGGCTGGAGACACCTGCACACAGGCTGGAGATACCTGCACACTGAGCCAACACAGGTGGGACCTAAGGCGTCAAAAGCCAACACTCCCAGAAAGCAAATGATGACATGAGCCTGAAATCAGGAGGCTGAGGAAAGGGTAATGGCAGTCTGGTCAATCTGGGCTATGGAGAGGAATAATGAGTGGAAAACACACACACACACACACACACACACACACACACACACACACACACAGGAGAGAGAGAGAGAGAGAGAGAGAGAGAGAGAGAGAGAGAGAGAGAGTGCAAAGAAAACAAAACAGCATCATCTAATAGAACATATTGTATTTTGTAAAATTAATGTCTATTTTTTCTGATTCAGTTGTCTGGGAGGGTTACTGCCTCCTTTTGCTCACCTGGGCCTACTTCTGGAAGCTTCTAGCCTTGGTAAATCTAACCTAGGCATAAAATGTTCTCAATTTCTGAGCCTTACTGCTTTATAAGCTCACCCTTACTTGTTCTTTCTGAGCTCTGGGTTGGCTGGTTCAACTCAGCTGTTCTGGCTCAAACTCTTCTCCCAGTTGGCTTATTCAATCTGGCTTCTCTCTTGGCCCAGAATTACTCTGCTTGGCCTCAAACTAACTCATCCATCAGCTCTGATCATCTGGCTTATTTTCTGACTCGTTTCAGCTTCACCCCAGTTCTCTCTCTCTGCAGCTTGACTATTACTGTCCTGTTAAAACTGCTCCTCTCCTTAAAACTGCCTCTTAAGTGCCTTCCCTTTGTTCTCTTTGTGAGAGTTGGGCATATCCTATTCTGTCAAATTTTCTCTGATTCCTCACCTTTTCTGTCACCCAATTAGACATCACTTTCACAAACTAACTTCACCTTCCTTTGGGTTTAAGGCATATACCGCCATGCCTAGACCTAAGCTTTTCTTTTCCTGATACTTGCTCTATACCAGGCTGGCCTTGAGCTCAGGATCTGTTTGCCTCTGTCTCCTGAATTAAAGGCATGTTTGTATTCCATCCAGATCAAACAGGCCTAGAAGATCTTTGGATGTGATCTCTTGCCAGAACAACCATGTTCTGAATTGGCATTCCTCTACAACTTCCCCCTTTCTGTTCAAGCTGAAAATTGTACACAGTCTAAATTTGACAATGGAAACAGTTATCAATCCCACAATCTTAACAGTCTGAATGTCCTTCTGAAGGTCCACTCAGGCGTTGATGCGATGGTCCTCTGTAACTGCAGTCCTGGTCATCTGTCCTTCAGCGACAGCCCATGTCAGCATCAAAGTTTTCCAAACTGCCAGTTGTGAGAGCATCTGAGAGAGCTGGTGTGCTGAGTCTAAACTCTCACACTCACACTCATCCAGCATGAAGCCTGGGGGCAGTGTGCTGCATCATTAGTGTGCGCATTGGCTAGAGGAGACCGTTGGGCTTCCTTCTTGTCGGTTTCTACCTTGTAGCAGGGTTTCTTCCCAAGTTAGCTTGATGGAGACGTCTCTGGACTGAGCTGTTGACCAGCAAGCCCTTGGGATCCTTTATATGTGCTTGCCCCTGTATGGAAGTCTGCACATGCCTGTGAGCAGCCCTGCACTAAACACTGTCTTGTATCCAACAGGAGCTAGAGAGACTGGAGGAACTGCTGCAGTGCATGCACAAGAAGAAGCAGCTGGTCAGCAGGCAGAGGGACTTAGTCTTAAAGCTGCAGCATCAGTTTCAGGTCCTCCTGATGAGTGATGAGTCAATGCTGGGAGGAGAGGGTGAAGCCATCTGGGTCCCCTGTACCTGGGATCTCTGACTTTTATGGGATTTTGCTCACCTGCAAAACTAAGAGCCACTGAAGGGAAAGAACACCTCAAAGTGCTGTGCTGGGCCAGCGAACAAGAGAGAGAGAGAGAGAGAGAGAGAGAGAGAGAGAGAGAGAAAGAGAGAGAGAGAGAGAGAGAGAGAGAGGAGAGATAGATAGATAGACAGATAGATACAGACACACCAAAGAAAACAAAACAGCATACAGTCATCTAATAGAACATGTTGTATTTTGTAAAAATAACTTTTTAAAAATTTTTATTAATTTATTCATATTACATCTCAATTGTTAGCCCATCCCTTGTATCCTCCTTTTCTTTCCTCCCTCCTGCTTCCCCCCATACTCCCTTCCCCTATGTCTGTGACTGAGGGGGACCTCCTCCCCCTGTATATGCTCCTAGGGTATCGAGTCTCTTCTTGGTGACCTATTATCGTAAAAGTAACTTCTATTTTTCCTGTTTCAGTTGTTGTCTGGGAGAGTTACTTCCTCCTTTTGCTCACCTGGGCCGACTTCTGGAAGCTTCTAGCCTCGGTAAATCTGTCCAGGAAACATTATGTTTGCTACTCAGTGTATCTGAGGCCCTGTGACTCCCTTCTGTGCTCTGTAGTATGGTCTGACCAGGCTGTCCTTGAACTCATGAAGGTGTGCTTGCTTCTGCCTCCTAAGTGATGGGATCTCATGTGGTGCACAACCACACTTGACTGAAATTTTATTGATATTAAACACAACCCTGTTGAGATTAGATTCCCTCCCTTGAGCACTACTCCCTACAGTATTTAACCATTTCTATGAAAAGGCTTCTTGGGAGAGAATAGGCTAAGGAGTTTCCAGAATGAAGCAGGCAAATATCTCTGCTCCGGGATGATCAGAACCTTCACAGGAGGGCTCCGTAACGCATTCCATACTCCCATAGAGAGCCAGGGTGCAGTCTGCCAGCTCCAGCCCTAAGGAAAGCACAGGTTTCAGTTTGGGGCCTGAGCCTGTGCAGGGCTGTTGTTCCCAGGCACACAACTCAATAGATGCTGCTGCAACGTGATAGGCTCTACCTTGCATGTTTCTTGGGTGAAAGGTGCCTCCTGGGCAGGACTGAGCTTGCTTCATGATCTCATTCAGGTTGCCATGTTGCAACGCTATATTACGTCTGTCTATAAAATGACGTGGTCCATCAGTACCTCATCATGAATAACGTGGATATAGCTCATATTCTGTTGACTATGGTAGGCTACTTTTATGAAATGATGCCCATGGACTGCAGGAGAGAGTCTTAGTCTTTCTTGTAGAACAGAGATCATACAGGACCTAGATGAAGTTCAGACACGTATTTACTCTTGAGGAAATTTCTAGGCCCAGCCACTGTGTGACTCTTATTCATTGGAGTTACAATGACTTCAGTTAAAACATCATGTTGACTGTCCAGTATCATTGAAGTGGGAGGGACCATCCTGACAGCTGACACTGCTGGACTTCATCAGGCCTCTGACTTAGCTGTCTTCCTCCCTCAGGATTGAAAAACTGCAGGATGATCAGGAACTGGCCAAAGCCCAGAAGGAGAGCCCCCTGCAGAGGGAGCTGCTGCATCAGGAGACATTTGCTGAGCCCCTTCCCCAGCAACCACCAAAACCCAGGGATAGATATTCTTCCTCAAATTTGGTTTCCTCCTGGGAATAGGACTTAATTTCATCACTGGCTGGTTCTGGATCTGATTCCTTTTTGTTTCTGACAACACCCTTACTGTCACAAGCCGTTGGTCTGTGCCGCTAAATCTGCAGTCAGAGAATGCTGCTGAGCATAATATTTGTTTGCTTTTTATCTGGGATTTTTGCCTTTGGTTGTTTAGATTTTGGTTTTGTTGTTAAAGTGTTATACATTCTTGCTATTGGCTTTCAGATTTTTCTTAGTCTATTCACTCTTTACACTGACTGCTCTTTTAAACTCCTTTTTAAAAATGTATCTTTTTTATGATTAGAAATGAAATTTGCAATTCTTCACTCTTAAGACCATCTTCTTTATTCAGGTGTCCTGTCCCACTCCTTAACCCCACAGTCCACAGAGAGAGAGATGGGCTGTAAGTCCATGGCAGCCTGGGATACATATGGACTTTCCACCCAGCCACAGGGGAAAGTCCACCAGGGGCTTGGAACCTTGTGTGTGGACAGTGTGGCTTATTCCATGCATACATCCTTTATGACAGAAACTGTATCCATGCTGTCATGTATTTAGCTACCCCTAAGGTAGAGTGCTCTATAACGCATATCCATTACTGGCCCTGTGGACCACATTATTGAGAGAAATACCTGTATTGCTGTCTTACTTTTCAGGAAATAAACACTCACTAATGGAGTATGACTGAGGTCAGGAAACACAGAACTATGTGACTCAGTTTTCCTGCAATACAGCATTAGTGATAAGCACACAATAGAGATAATGACATTTGGAGTCATGTTGGAAATATATCTTATTATAGATGCTTTGTCCTTGACCATGGATTTGTATGCTGCTTGTTTGTTTTTTAATCTTTGTTTTTATTTTTATTTATGTGGATGCATGTTTTGCCTGCTGTGTCCCACATGCATGCAGTTCTCCCAGAGGCCGGAAGAGGGAGTCAGATCCTCTGTTACAGATGATTGTTAGGCACCATGTGGGCTTCTCTGAGAGCAGCAAAAGATCTTAACCTATTAGCCATCACTCTAGCTCCTGCACTTGGCCTTTGTCCTTCCTCTACACGTGCTGTAATTGTTGGGGTGTATCACCCCCAATCAAATTGATAAATTTCTATAGATTTGTAGGACAGGTCAAGGAGGTAGGCATGCTAATTGTCATAGAGTACCAGGCATCTGTGTAGGGCACTGGTGTCCCTTCTGGTCTCCCTGGGTTCAGGATGGTGTGCAAGACAGCATCACTTATTTTCAGTTTTGGAACAGAGATCTCACCTCTCATTTAGGATGACATTGTACATTACTCACATCTGATAAAATTCAAAACTGAGTTAACATACCTGGAGGCTAGGGTGGGAAAATGAATCCTTCATGGTGAGAAGAAAACATCTCCAGCTACAGTGCATGGAGCCTGCAGCACAGGCCGTATGTTTCTGGTGCACAGCATGCATGTACAAGCCTGGAACATAAGAGGAACGTGGAATCTGCCCTTTGCCATGGCAGATCCAAGAGTATATTGATGAAGTGTTTCTTCCAGGTGACTGTTTTATAATGTATGGAATGCATCTGACTTCTGAGACTGGATGAAAGTGAGAGTAAAACTGTGAAGGAAGTAATCCTGTGGTCCCCTGTGGTCAGTTGCTAGGAAACCCTTAGAGGCACAGCATCCAGAGAAGTAGGGTAGAGGTCCTGGTTACTCTCTGCCATAGGTCACCTTCTTGTTCTGAGCACACACAAACACAGAAAGGGACATCTGTGGACATGGTAGGACCTACATGAGACTTGGTTTAGGCCGTATGACCAAGTTACTATTATATTAAGTGGGTCTCCTTGTCCATCTTAGTATCTGGACAGAGCCTGGGGCCGGCTGTGTCTTACTGACCTGTGGCTACTCAACATAGCGTTTGGCTGTTTTGGTAAATGTGACCAGAATGGAAGATTAACCAGGCTTTTCTACCAGCACTTGTGCTGGTAGACAATAGTTTCATGTCAGCTTTTCCCAGGCTAAACTGTCCTTGGTGCACACTGTGAAGTGAGGTCCCTCCTTTTTCTTTGCCACATAACTAAATATTCTCAGTCATGAAAGCATTGTGTCAGCCATTCTCAAGGGCCAGTCTTGGGGTGGCCAAAGGGCCTGCTGAATATATTCATCCAGCCAGCCCTGTAACTGTTGTGGATGATGAATGAAGTTCCAGACCTGAGATGTCACTCAATGGGAGAGTAGTTTCCTAGCAATCATGATGCCCTATATTGCAATCCTAGCCCTTGGGGAAGAAACATTAACAAACAGGTTACATCTGAGGTGTAGTCTACAACAAAAGGGAGGGCCTCCATAGAGGCTAATAAGTCCTCCGACCTCTAGTCTCCACAGCTCCCTCCATTGTCTCCAGCAGTTGACATGTATTTTCACTAAGGTGAGCATTCAATCTTGTATTGAAAAGAATCTGCACATTATCAATAAAACACATACTCCATATATATATATATATTTGTATATATATGATGTGTGTATGTGTGTACATAAAGGTACATTAAGGGCTTGTAAAATTTCTTAGTGGAGGTGATGGGCTTATGAGATGGCTCAGCCAGTAAAGACACTTGCTGCCAAGCCCAGAACCCTAAGTTCTTTCCTTGGACCCCACATGGAAGAGAGAACAAACCTACCACAAATGTCTTCTGATCTTCATGTGTGTGCTCATGTGCACGCATGAACCCACCATAACACTCAACAATGACTCAAGACCATGGTGAAATCAACTGTCAAAGAGGGCTGCAGACTTCTGTCATTAATGCCTTGTGGTACCTTCCTGGTGACACTGAAATGGTGACTCTTCATCTATACCCTGAAACCTGGCAATGTGGCTGTTCTCACAGAGGTATCACCACCATGGAGAACAGGAAGAGATTACATGCTGCAGACCCCACGGTGAGGCAAAGCCACGATTCAAGGAGAGGTAGCACAGAGTAGGGCAAGGTTAGAGGTCAGTACTGTGAGCAAGGACTGCTCTCCTCATGACTGGATTGCTAAGTGATTGGCCAGATTTTTGCCTCAGCCCTCACACCCTAGCTCATCCCACTAGGTTTCATTCTGTTCTCTCATCAACTTGGTTGTGAATGATTGCAGTTCCCTGAGCTGCTCTCTCCATGACTCAGACAGCACACAGCACTCCTAGGTTAAGTAGATCCCTGGTGGTCATTGCTGGCAACAGATCAAGCGCATTGTGTGCCCAGGTGTTATGGACCCCGACACCCACCCAGGAGCCTGGATGCCACCTAGTTCACTATAGCATTCCTGCCCTTGGTTCCTTGCCCTGTCTGCAGCTCAATAAAAGCGCTTTGTGCCCCTGGCACATCTGGGTAGTCTCACCTGTGCACATGGCCCTTGCTTTCCTGGGAACAGCTCCAGGGCAGAGGCTCTTGGTTACACATACCTGAACCAGACTGTGTGGGACCTGAGGTGTGCTTGTGCTCTCACCTGTACTGGTTAGTACCGAGCGACATAGACTGGAGTAGGCCTGGCCAGGTGTCCTTGTTTCATCTGTGCATCAGCTGCCAAGGCATCTCCATACATTTCTACCTTTTCTACCTGACATACGTATGTAAATATATTAGTATTTGTACCATTTGAGGGGCTTGGGACTGTTGTTATTTTACTTTTGTTCCCAAAAAGCCATAGACACCATGAAAGTAGGCCACAACGTGTCATCTGAAAAGCTGGTTAAGTAATGTGGCCATCTAGACTAGACTCTGTACCGGAACTGAGACCGAAGTGAAGCCCAAACTCCTCCAAAATGTCTTCTACAGCTGCTTGACTAACCATTGTATGGTCGGCTTCTGTGTGTCTCCACAGGTCCGAGTCCTGTGATCGAAGTTAACCCAGTCCTTGTGACCTGCAGAAGTCTCACTGGAGCTTAGAGCCTCATTAGATGCCCTGGACAATACATAACTGCTCCAGGTCTACTGCACTGCCTGTGCTGTCATCCACACACATTCCATGTGGGAGCACTCTACCCCAAGTCTCCTGCACTGCCTATGATGTCATCCACACACATTCCATGTGGGAGCACTCTATCCCAGGTCTCCTGCACTGCCTGTGCTGTCATCCACACACATTCCACAAGGGCACACTCTATCCCAGGTCTTCTGCACTGTCTATGCTGTCATCCACACACATTTGACAAGTTGCAATCTTTCGCAGGTTTCCTGCATGGCCTAAGATGTCATCCACAAACACTCCACATGGGAGCACAATATGCCAGGTCTTCTGCACTGCCTATGATGTCATCCACGCACATTCCATGTGGGACCAGTCTATCCCAGGTCTCCTGCACTGCCTCTGACGTCATCCACGCACAATCCATGTGGGAACAGCCTATCCCAGGTCTCCTGCGCTGCCTATGATGTCATCCAAACACATCCATATGGGAGCAGTATATCCCAGGTCTTTTGCACAGCCTGTGCTGTCGTCATCCACACACAATCCATGTGGGAACACTCTATCCCCGGTCTCCTGCACTGCCTATCATGTCATCCACACACAATCCATGTGGGAACACTCTATTTCAGGTCTCCTGCACCGTCTATGCTGTCATCCACACACATTCGATAAGTTGCAATCTTTCCTAGGTCTCCTGCACTGCCGATGATGTCATCCGCAAACACTCCACATGGGAGCACTATATCCCAGGTCTCCTGCACTGCCTATGATGTCATACAGACACATTCCATGTGGGAGCACTCTATCCCAGGTCTCCTGCACCGCCTATGATGCCATCCACAAACATTCCACATGGGAGCAATATATCCCAGGTCTCCTGCACTGCCTATCATGTCATTCACACACAATCCATGTGTGAGCAGTCTATCCCCGGTCTCCTGCACTGCCTGTGCTGTCATCCAACACATTCCACATGGGAGCACTCTATCCCCGGTCTCCTGCACCGACTATGCTGTCATACATGCACATTCAACATGGGAGCAATATATCCCAGATCTCCAGCACGGTCTATGATGTCATACCCACAAATTCCATGTGGGAGCAGTCTATTCCAGTTCTCCTGCACTGCCTATGACGACATCCATACACATTCAATGTGGTAGCAGTCTACCCCAGGCCTCTTGCACTGTCTGTGCATCATCCACACACATTCCCCGTGGGTGCAGTCCATCCCAGGTCTCCTGCACTGCCTGTGCTGTCATCCACACACATTCCATGTGGGAGCACTGTATTCCAGGTCTCTTGCACCGCCTATGATATCATCCACACACATCCCATGTGGGAGCACTCTATTCCAGGTCTCGGGCAATGTCTATGATATCATCCACACACATCCCATGTGGGTGCACTCTCTCCAAGGTCTCCATCTGTGCCTGTGCTCTCATGCACACACATTCCATATGGGTGCACTCTATCTCAGGGCTCCTGCACCGCCTATGACGTCATCAACACACATTCCATGTGGGAGCACTCTATCCCAGGTCTCCTGCACTGCCTGTGCTGTCATCCACACACATTCCATGTGGGAGTATTCTATCTCAGGTCTCCTGCACTGCCTATGATGTCATACACACACATTCCATGTGGTAGCAGTCTATCCCACCACCAGAGCCAAAGAATGCACAGCACAAAGACTCCTCATTTCAGACAGACACCAGCTGCACAGTACATGCGAGCAGAAGATGGAAGCCCTGGCCAGGCTTGCACCAGTAGGATTTTGGAAGAGTAAAGCACCCTTGGACAAGAAAATTGCCTGTGAGGGACCAGGAAGAGGACTTGGTCAAGTTCTTCATTCACTTCTTAGGCTTCCAGCAATTATTTTCCCATTGCCAGGAGCCCTTAGGATCTGGGGGGCCATGCAGCACAAGAGAGTAATGAAAGTCAATGATCAGGAGGCTTTTCTCCTGAAACAATATCCCTTTTTGTTGTATGTGCCCAATCCCGTTGGCCTAGGTTCAGGACGCAATGGCCATGGCCATAGCTCCCTGGTCTGGAGCACATCTTTAGGCCTCGGTTGCTGCTGTTGTCCTTGCTCCATGGACAGTGAGGTGGTTAAAGTGAAGGATCTGACCTATCTTGTTCCCTGCAGCCCAAGTTCACGTCTGTAATGGCCCAGGATCCCTAATTCTCTCAATTCTCCAAGAAAGAACAGTCAATCCTGGTGTGCTAGCACACGCCTTCAATACCATGGGAGGTAGCGGCAGGCAGGTCTCTATGAGTTTGAGGCCAGCCTGGTGTTCATAGAGTTCCAGGACAGAAAATAGATGTATTAAATTATTAGAGAGAGAGAGAGAGAGAGAGAGAGAGAGAGAGAGAGAGAGAGACAGAGAGAGAGACAGAGACAGAGACAGAGACAGAGAGAGAGACAGAGAGACAGAGAGACAGAGAGACAGAGACAGAGACAGAGACAGAGAGAGACAGAGAGAGAGAGATGTGACAAAAGAAAAAACAATTGTCACAAATTGAAGCAATATGCTCTAGAACATGTATGTTATTCAGAGTTCTGCTAGTTGATTTTCTAAGTTCTGAGATCGAGTTGCTAAGGAGCTTATGTGGCCATGGGTGCTGGGATCAGCATGGAGTACACTTTCCTTTTGTGATGGCTTAGTCTTATTCTCTAGCCCAGGCTAGTTCTTCAGCTCAAGCTCCTTAGGCCTCAGCTTTCCCATTGCTAGGATTGCAGGCTTGTACTAGCTGTACTGAGCTCCACACCAGCAATCCATGACCTATTACTTTTATTTAAACCAAAGTCACAGTTTTCAAGTGAAACTTAATTGGCCATGAGTGAAGACAAACACCTTTAGTTCTATTATTCTGTTCATGGAGGAAGAAGAATTGCCCAAGATCAAGGCAAACCTATTCCACATAGAAAGGTAGTACGGTAAACTGAGCTTTGCAGTTTTGGACTCCAATATACAGGTATTCTGTCTGCATCTACCAGGTGGAACTCTCATAGCATCAGTGATGGGAAAATGTCTGCTGTTCTCCTACTTTAGTGAGCTAGCCTGAGTCATAACAAATGATCTGGGCCATAAGCTAAGGTTAGCTCAGGCTTTCTCTTCTAATTGACATATCCTCCTCCCCCATGAGACCCACAAGAGCCACAGAGTTACACCTGTGTGTATATACACAGCTGCTTCCATGCAGAGTTCTCTGGGAAGAAGACACAGG
>OU015746.1:126471695-126494231 GCA_907169655.1 Acomys percivali
CACACACACACACACACACACACACACACACACACACACACACACACCCCACACAAAGCCAGGGGAATGTGGCCAGAGTTCTGTCTCAGGGGCAGAAGTGCGAAAGAACAAGAAGGCAAGGTCAGGAACTGAACTGTTTGCCTCTCTTCACACTCCATCCCTCCCCCACATCTTCACCTCCCCCGCCCCACACACACACCCTCACCCCGGTTGTCCTGGACTCGCTTTATAGACCAGGCTGGCCTTGAACTCACAGTGATCCGCCTGCTGGGATTAAAGGCGTGCACCACCGCACCCAGCATATTTGTTGAATTTTTATCACTATGCATCATCTCCAAAGTCTTAGGAACAGACTTCCAACAAGTGGGGTATTAGTAGATTTAGTGTCCATTTCTTTGAAAATACAAAATTGTACTTTGACTATTTGACATACTTATTGTAAGCGATCACCAAAGATTAAAGGATGGCAATGGGTATTGGTGGTGCAACTGTGCTCGAACAAAAGAAGAGATTCTTCAGAGACCCTTGCATCCCTGCCTCTAGCTGTCAACGTCTGAGTCCATAGGCCCCAAGAAACTGGAATTCCCACAGAAGTCTCATGCTAGAAGGAAGAAAAGTCTGGGGTCCTGATGCTACCTCAAGGGAGAATTTGTCTCCAGAAAGAAATTTCACACTGTTCTGGTGATTCACACCATGCTGGGTCCCAGCCTGTGGGAAAAATCGATTCAGGGTTCACCTGAAAGAGGGAGTGGGGATTGAAAGTAGGATACAGAGACGCGAGAAACAACGAATCAAGTCAGGACATTTCTGATCAAGATTCACTTTAATGCCGACTAGTAAGAATAGAGAGAGAGAGCAAAGTCAATAGGATCTATTCTAATCCCACTCGCCCTAGCCCCCAGGCAAGAATACAATAGCCTGAATTACTCCCTGTAGAATTTTCTAGTTCTCTGAGTAGTTCCCTGTAAGAACTTCCTTGAGCCTCTGTGTGGTTCCAAGTTGGGATTTCCCTACTTCTTTCAAAGGTAAATAGCCCAAGGATAGCCTAGAACACAAGACCTCGCGAGGCAAAGGTCAGCAACTCAAAGGTCACAGCATGCAGCCTAAGCACAGGATTTCTGACATGGCAGAATTTGGCATGGCTCCCCACAACACCACACCACAGAAACACGAGACCCACCACCATGGGGGTGGGCAGGAACACATCATTACCAGGACTGCTGGGTTATGCCTATCTTTTGCTTTTCTGTCTAACCCTAAACCTCATGTCACAATTCTGAAGATGGGCATGGAAGGCTACCCTACATCTTTGTTTGTCTCCTCAGTGTGGCTACAATGCATCAATCTGCTTTCCACTAGTACTGTCTGTTTAATTGGCAAAGCCTAGTTTAGGATGGCTGCTGGAGCCCAGGCTCTAATCCAGATCACTCTCTCAACAGCTTAGTCACCGAGGAAGGCTACGGTGTCTGTAGTCTAAGACCTGTACCTGGTTCCTTCTTATTGCTACAGCCTTCCCTAAGCTGTTGGGAACAGTCACTCTACAAGTGAGGTACAAAAACTTGTTCAACATCCATTTATCTAAAAATAAATCACAGTTAGAATTTCCTCCAATATCTCAGTTTAGAACAGATTTTGGTAAATATACTCCTTATTAAAATTTCAATAATCTATTAAAAATGAAGTGGACATGCTGCCACTGGGACACAGACCTGTTCTCCCAGACGTCTCTTCTGTCATATCAAGCACATCCTCAGAGCACAGAGATACTGGGAATATGAAAGCACAAGTATTTTATGTAAATGACTGGTGCTTTGATACCACATGCCAATGGCGCCCCTTAGCGTTCTCCTGCACTGACCTTATTGCTGCTCTTCCACAAAGTATTTCTCAGTTTGCTTTTGTCTTCAGGAGCTACACATCTCAATGGAGAGAGATGCCCTTCCTCTTACTTTCATTTTCCTTTTGAAGTTCTCCCTTTTTTGTGTTCTTAGTGACTATTCCATTGTAGAAGGCCTCCTTCTGTTTTCATATTTGCTATACAGGTTACTGAAAGCTTTAGCTTTATCTAAATTTTTAAAAAAGATTTATTTATTTAGTATTATGTATACAATGCTCTGCCTGCATGTACACCTGCAGGCCAGAGAAGGGCATCAGATAACATTATAGATGGTTGGGAATTGAACTCATGACCTCTGGAAGAACAGTCAGTGCTCTTAACTGCTGAGCCATCTCTCCAACCCCTAAATTTTTTTTAAAAAGAATGTCCTATTCTTCCCTTTCTGTATCCCTTTCCTGGGCAACAATGTCAGTGCTGGAGAGTGTGGGAAAACAGAATTAATGCACCAGAATTTAAAGTGTTTTTTTTTTTTTTTTTGAGACAGAGTTTCTCTGTGTAGCCTTGGCTGTCCTGGACTCACTTTGTAGTCCAGGCTGGCCTCGAACTCACAGCTATCTGCCTGCCTCTGCCTCTTGAGTGCTGGAATTAAAGGTGTGTGCCACAAAACCCAGCCTAAGGATTCCTTTGTTTATGATGCTCTACTTACTCATCTGAGTATTTATAGAGTCACCAAGTGACAGAAACTGAGGATAGAATGTGAAATAGGAGAAAAACCTAAAATATCTTGGTTTCAATTGATAAGTAGCTCCACCTACTTAAAACCAGTATGCTTTGGTAAGACAGGAAGAGAGACTCTGGGACATCAGTGGCTTGAATGTTTGCTGTTTTTGAAATAGAGTGAGCATGCTCACACGATGACATTGTGAGTACAGTTCTTAGGATGTATAACCCAGGGCTTAGAAAGCATGCAAGTCTTTCAGAATCCTGGCTTTAGGAGAAAGATATCCTCAAGTTAAAAAATCATATTGCACAGAGGCTAATTATTTCTTTTCCTATGACAAGAGGCACTTTCTGAGGGCTCTATGATGGCAGAGATGGATGCTTTGATCTCTTAAGGGGAACTTAGTAGCCTTTATCTGCTTTTTTTTTTTTTTAATCTTCCAGGTATATAAACTGGAGAGTGATATGTATTCTCAAAGTTAGCACAGATGAAAGAATGACTGGCACAAATGCAACAAATGAGATAGATATACAGATATATAGTTTCTTTTTTTTTTTTTTTTTTTTTTTTTTTCAATACAGGATTTCTTTTTGTAGCCTTGGCTGTCCTCGAACTCACAGAGATCCATCAGTCTCTGCCCCTGGAATGCTGGGATTAAAGGCATGCACCACCACGCCTGTCTAAAATATTTCTTAACTGACTATTGTTAAACATGTTTCCTGTGCACGATGCTTTCCCGCTACTCGGGTGGCAGTATATCAAGCACACTGTCAGGAATAAATTCTTCTATGTCATCGTCCCAACGACAAGTGATAACTGCATAACCTCTCGTGAAGATGCTTTTGTATGTGCACTGTGCTATCTTCTCCCCGCTTTCTAAGACGCATCGCACTCCGTCTAGTACGCTCATGCTCCTCCTGCAAAAAAGAGCCCCGTTCTTACACGGCACCCGTTTGCCACTGCAGGCTTTTTGCAGCTGACTGAACGTCGCTGCTAAGAAGTAGTGCTCTGGGTAGCAGAGAAGCTTGTAGTGGATCTGTTTGAACTTCATCTCGTAGTTGCAGTACTCTTCATCACCCAAAGGCCGCTCATCGTCAACAATGATCCTTTCTACGATCCTTTCTCTGGAAGGTGGTCTGGTAGGCCCTGTGCTCTCAAGTTCCCTTAAGTAGTCCCGTAATTCTGGGTCTACTTCGTATTCATTGAAATCCCAGTAGTCTCCCTGCAACTTTGGCGGCAGCGGCAGCAGCAGCAGCAGCAATGGCCAAGGCCTAGGACACGTGGTGGCCAGAGACTTCATTCTTTCCCTGTGGAGACAGAGGTGATGTGTGAGAAGAGACGCTCTATCAGGATGAAATCTTTCTATTTTCACACAGGGCCCACTTACGCCCGTCTCTCACTGCTCTGCACTCTGAATATGAGCCCTCTGAAAGATTGTTACACTTGGGACTTCAGAATCTATCTGAAGAACTCGCTAATGTTGACTCTAAAGTAACTGTTACTATTGAGAATGGTAGACAAAGGAGGGACCGTGAAAGAAAGCGGCAGAGCTAGAAGGAGGGAGGGAGGGGGGAGGAAGTGGAGGTGGTGTAAAGGAAAACAGTAAAAGGACACGGGAAGGGTTGTTGAGAAGGCAGACTACACCCACAGCCAGAGAGGAGAGGGAGGGGCTACCAGGAGGCAGCCACCAGCTCCTCCTGTCTAGAGCAAGCATGTTTTACCCGTTCCCATAACCGAATAATCTGCACCGACTCATCCTTGTTGGACTTAGAACTTGGTGCCAGAGATCCTGATCTCCAATAAGAAGAAATCATTCTGAGTTAGGAACAGAGAATGAATCTGGGCAGCTCATGAGTACATCGTTGAAGTTCATTCAAATCTTAAAGCTGTAACACAGATAGGCGTGTGAGAAGGTGTACATCATAAGCTTTGACAAAGACTGCTTATATAGTACCAACATTGGAACAAGCAGAGACTAGAAATACTATTTACTTTCATTGGTACTAGCATCTTCTCCCTCCCACGTGGCGACTGTCATAACCCAGAACTTCTGGCCCACGGATAAGGGAGATGGGGAGACAGTCGTGGCTGATTGCAGGTTTGGATTCTGCTCTTATGAATTAGGAAAGGCCAAAAAAAAAAAAAAAAAAGGTGGAGAAGGCCAGAAGTTGGGAGCACACAGTGGGAAACGGGGAGAACAGGAAAGTTGAGCACAGAGGTACAGAGGGAAGAAGAAAAGACATACTCCAAGCTGGTGACGTTGAATGGTCATTCCATTTGATCATGCTTATAACCCACCCCTCCATCCTTTCCCCCCTTCCATCAGTATCACAGTGTGGCAGCGCGAGAGCTCAGCAGTGAGAACATGGAGCATCTGCATCTCATCAAAAGCCATCACACACGTGACCGATGGAGTCTGGGGCTTGCCTGCCCTTCTACCTACTGAGAACTCACCAAGAAAACGGCTTACAAGATACACATCACATCAGGATTTCTACAACTTGAAAACCTGATGCTAGTGAGAATGTGATATAGGAAGCAATCATGAGTTTTTGATCAGGAAGAAACTGTTAGAATACTTTTGAGAAAAAAAGAAAAGAAAACTTCGCAGACAAAAGGGTTAAAGAGCTGGGCGTGGTGGTGCAGCTTTAATCCCAGACCTTGGGAGGCAGAGGCAGGTGGATCTATGTGAGTTCAAGGCCAGCCTGATCTACAAAGTGAGTCCAGGACAGCCAAGGCTACACAGAGAGACCCTGTCTCGAAAAACCAAAAAAACCCAAAAAACCACAACAAAAAAAAAGGGTTAAAAGCCATAAGGCTTTTGTAGAAGGTTTTTTAATACCTAGACTTCTAAATGAATGATTTGACAAAGGGAATTACAGCAACATGTATGGGGAACAGCCATCTAAATAAGTGGAAAACTTTGGAAATTAGAAAGTCTACTAGTATGGGAAAGATTAAACCGAGTCTAATACATTCAAAATGGTAACACTTACCCATGCCGGTAAGAATAATTGTAAATGAGCAACAGCTATTGAGATAACTATGTTCCCTTTGAATAGACTGCTTTCCAGTCTTCATGCATGCATTAAGCTGTGGCATTTTAGAGACATACAGTAAAGAGATTTGTGCCTATACAGCACAGTGCTGGCAGTGTCTAGGTAACAGGGAAAGAAATCTTCAGCATGTTATCATAAACCTGAGAGGAGCTGTATTCACTCACAGAAGACAGATGTCCAAGGGGCACAGCAGGAGGAAGCTGAACTCTTCCCCAGACTCTCGCCGCTGCCACCTCCACTCCACTGCTTTGTAGATCAGATTTGCTCCTGTGTGGGTGCTTTGTGGGACGTCAGGGCCAGGGACTGTCACTTTTGTACCCTATTATAGGGTCACAGTGTTCCCACTGTGCAGCCCTCCACCACCTCCTTTCCTCAGGGAAAATGACTCTTCAGATTGGCCTTTCTTCACCTGCGTAAAGCGGAGACGTGGGGAGTTTTGACTGGTCAGCCAGAACCACATGCTTTTCTTGGAGAAATAAAAGCAAAAGCATGTGATTAAAACCCCAGCAGAACATCAGTTGTTGACAAAAGAACTGCTCCTAGTGAAGAGCAAGGCAATGAGGACCATGGCCATTTGTGTGGGTGGAGAGATCAGAACACTGGCTTCTGCCTACCCCACAGTCTTTAAGTATTACTTCATTTTGACTGTCTATGCTGGGAAGCACTGGGTATTATATGTGAGCCACGGTGCATAGGTAGAGGTCAGAGGGCAACTTGCTGGTTTCTTTTCCCACCATGTAGAATTGAACTGAGGTCCTCAGGTTTGACAACAACCTCTCTGACCCACTGAGCCATTTCAGCAGCCCCATCTCATCATCCTTGCCCTACCTCACCATCTTAATCAGTGAAAATGTAGATTACGTAGGAGAAAGGGAGAAAAAACTCAGTAAAATGTTATTTATGAATGATTTATTTCTTGCCAATTTCTTAATCTTGGTTTTACAACTATAAATTTTGCAACTCAAAAACGACTTTAACAATGCAATATACTTTCAAGATCCCAAGTATTCCTGATTAACTTTGATGAGGAAATTCCATGTTTTAATTGCATCAAATGTATTCTTTTCACAAACATTTCAAGGCAATGGGTTTTGCTTGGTTGATTTTGTTTTGTTTTTTGTCTTAAACATTTACCCCATAACCCAAGTGAGGACCACACTGAGTCAAGAAAATCTGGACAGACATCCCAGAGTGAATAATGAGCAGGTTAAATACACTGTTTACTCCATTCACAGCATTTCTCTTTAAGGTGAATGCTTAAGGGCCAGAGCTCACAACAGCACACACAGTGAACCTATAAGATGAGAAAAATTATCATTAATGAAAGTCAACTTTCGAGACACAGATACAGTGTAATTTTCATAACTTACTTTGGAAAAATGAACTCACTTCAACACAGGGATGACAGAAATCTCTTTATAAGTGACTGATGTTTTCTGCAAATAAATTTTTGCTAGCGCTTTGTTTAGCTTTTTGGTTTGGTATTTTATTATTGTTATTACTATATTGTTATTATTATTAGGTTTTCCGAGACAGGGGTTCTCTGTGTACCCTTGGTTGTCCTAGACTCACTTTGTAGACCAAGGTGGCCTCGAACTCACAGCAATCCAATTGTCTCTGCCTCCTGAGTGCTGAGATTAAAGGCATGTGCCACCACGCCTGGCTTGAAATATATATCTATATCTATATCTATATATTTAAAAAAATGCATTACACTGTATGAGTCTGTAATGTAGAGCTGGAGAACAAACTGTCCAGCATGAGTGAGTTCTTCAGCACTAATAAAATACATATGTGCATACTACACACACACACAAATACATCCACATGCTACACACATACAAACACATGAAATACTACACATATGCACACACGCACATGTACACACCCATGCACACACCACACAAACCCACACACATGCATACACACATTCATGCATGTACACACCATATACACATTTATTATCACACATATACACACATGCACATGCCATAAATACACATACACCTGCTTGCACAACACACAACACACACTCAAGCTCACATAAAAGATGATGAAATCTAAGTAAGGCCTATAGTCTGCTCAACACATATTTGATTTTATACTGAAATTATGTAAACTATTTCTATTTGGAGAAGGAAAGAGAATAAAAAACAAGGCTGTAACACAATTTTATTGCTTCCTCTGATTTTATAAATATTTTTAAAGTAAAAGGTTTTAAAGGCAAGTCAGTAAATCCCTACATTGACATAAAAAAACATCAGGACTTTTTTTTTTTTAAAACAAGTTTCAGACTTAAATGTATAATGTGGTCTCACTTATACTTAAATTTTTATGCACAAACACATATTAGTCTGTGTCTATGCTAAGAGATGGATCTGGTGCATATATTGATTGAACACACTGGTTTGGTAATCATCAATAAGCAGAAACTAAAAAGAATTGACTGCTCTGGGCAGAGGAAAAGGCTTAGGGAGTGAAATCTTTGCTGTGCAAGCCTGAATGCCTGAGTTTAAATCCCCAGAAAGCACATAAAAAGCTGGCTTCAAGTATTTGCCTGTAAGCCCAGTGGTGGGGCTTGGAGACAGGGTTTCTCTGTGTAGACCTGGCTGTCCTGGACTCGCTTTGTAGACCAGGCTGGCCTTGAACTCATAGTGGTCGGCCTGCCTCTGCCTGCTACCAAGTTCTGGGATTAAAGGCATGCGCCACCACACCTACCTCCTGATAACATTCTAACTACTAAGCATCTGTATACAGAAAAAGCACTGTCAAAAGCCAGGGGGCAGAGGCTTGGGAGACTGACCAGCTGTGAAGAGTGCTCAGTGTTTTGGTTGAATACTATTTTGTAATCAAAAGTAACAAGCTATCAGTCCACAAATGAATATTAAATGTTGTAGCTAAATGAGAAAAAAAAAAACAACCTAAGAAGTCTGCTGAGTGGATAATCTCACTTTCCATGATGGATAAGTCAGATACATGGACAGAAGATGGCCTGGACAGTAGGTCCAGGGGTGGCCACATGAAATGCATGGTTTCTTAGTGCATGGTGGTGTGGACACACATACCTGCGTGTTAGAACTAAGCAGAATGAATCTGAGCATTTATAAAGTTTACAAATTAATCCTTGGAGTTATGGTGATAGCAAGATGCAAAGAAGCTCCTACATTTACTTTACAGATGTTTGAGTAACCTCATAGAAGACGATTGGACTGGGCTGACTGAAAGAATTCCTAAAATCTAAAACTGAAACCACAAAATGTTTTAAATAAACATTGGATTATAAACTAAATCAGGTTGTAAATATCCATGAGTCCACATGGGTGTAAACAAATGCTTAAGTAAATAAACAGTTAATTATTATTTCTTCAAGTAGATAGAACATAATGCTACCCATACTCTGAAAAGTACATACTGAGAAAAGCTACATAATAAGCCAGAAGAGGCTGAAGAGATGGCTCAGTGGTTAAGAGCACTCACTGTCTGCTCTTCCAGAGGTCCTGAGTTCAATTCCCAGCAACCACATGGTGGCTCACAGCCATCTATAATGAGATATAGTGCCAGTGCCCTCTGCTGGCCTTTAGTCTACATGCAGGTAGAGCACTGTATACATAATAATAAATAAATAAATCTTTTTTTTTTAAAGGATAATAACCAAGAAGACCAATCACAAAATTGCATATATGCTTCCTTTAAATGTTCCCATATTAACCCTGTCCAATTCTTCCCTGTTGTTATTTTTTTCTATCACCCATATTCATTGACTTGCCCAGATTATATATGTCACTCAGATGCACAATCTATCTTTATCTTTCTTTGACCCTAATGTGTCTCTACTATAAGACTAATGTTCAAACACTACTTCTTTTCACATATTTACTTTAAAATATTTATATCATGACCTTTCTTTTAGGTTCTATGACTACTGTAACAAATTTTCACAAATGTGATGCCTTAAAGCAACACACATTGGGCTGGCATGATGGTGGTGCATGCCAGCACTCAGGAGGCAGAGGCAGGCAGATCTCTGAGTTCTAGGCCAGCCTGGTTTACAGAGTGAGTGCCAGAACACCCAGGACTACACAGAGAAACCCTGTCTTAACAAACAAACAAATAAAACATATATTGGTTTTCCTACAGTTTTGGAGAACTGTAGTCTGAAATCAATTTCTTTATCTTCTGTAAATTTGCTTAGCTCCAGAGAAAACTCTCTTTTGAAGTGGGCATAGTCACATAGTAAAGATTATGACAATATTGCCAGCCTTGTATAAACTATGGACTGTTTCTGTGATCACAAAGGTCACCACCAGACCTCTGCGAGCAGAAGCTGTAGGTTTTGGGAGCACTCATTAAAGAGCATTCTTTTCCTCTGAATGCTGTAGAGTTTCTCCCCCTTAGTGATGAGCCCTGCGTTAGCCTTTAACATAACTATAGCCATTTTGTCTTCCACCTTCATTTTAGTCTTAAGGTGAAATTAAGTTCAAGTTTTCAGGCTCTGCCTGCCAAATGTCATTAATATAAATCCTTCTATAAGGTAAAATCAACCTCATATCTTGTTATGATTAAATGGTTTCATTACTTTGTTACCTTGACATATTTGAAAGTCCCCAACTGCAGCCCCAATTAGGACCAATCAAATTAAAGGTCAGATAGAAATGCTTTGTTTACCTAGTCAAAATGCTGTAATGCTGCCCTCCCCTTGCTTCCTACGCCTGGTTACCTGGCTGTGGTTTTTCCTATAAATGGCCCGCCCTGGAAGCAGACGGGTGTTGCAGTTCAGCTCCTGACTCTGGGCCTTGTCCCTGATCATGATCAGTCTTGGAGTGTGTGTTCCATAAGCCATCCTTATCGGACTGAGGTCAGTGTCTGAGTGGTTTGTGTGGCTCTTCTTGGACTACAACATAAACAATGCTACAGTGAGCTGCCGGCATTGCAGCTGTCTTTGAGTCGTTTAGGGGGGGCCTGTAAGTAACCCCTCACCCGTATTGCTGCAAGCAACCCTAATAAACTCATTGGTTCAACATGTTGGACCATGTCTGATGGTATCCTTACTTTGGTCTGTCATCAGCTCTCTGTCTGAGGTTGTTGTTGACTTTGTTGTTTTTCATGTCTCATGCCTTCTCAGGTTTGGTGTCACCCAATAAAAGGCCTGTGCAGAATTATCTAGACTAGGCTAATTAAGGGGGAGTGTGACCCATGCAGAATGTGAGTGGAACCATTCCACAGGTTGAGGACTGGGGCTGAACAGGAAGGAGGAAGTGAGCTGAGCAGAAACAACAATCTCTCTGCTTCCTGATGACAGATGAAATGTGACCGACTGCCTCACGCTGCGGCAACCATGACTTCACCACCATGATGGGCAGGCTCCTTGGGACTGTGAGCCAAAACAAGCCTTTCTGTAATGGTTACCGTGAATCGTGAATTTGACAGAGTCTAGAATCACCTGGGAGATGCCCCTGAGTATGCCTGTGGGGATTATCCTGATCAGTGTGGGAAACGCCATCTTAATTATGGGCCAGAATAATCCTGAATAGGGAATCCTGGGCTGTGTACACAGGGGAAATCAAGTTGAGCTTTAACAAGCATATATCCATGCCTTTCTGTTTTCTGCTTATGGGTGCTTCTTCAAGCTTTAGCCATTTCGACTTCTCTACCATGAGTTAAAATAAAACCTTTCCCCTTTGGTTGCTTTTGTCAGGGTATTTTGTTAACATGTCAAGAAAAGCGACTAATATGGCTCTTTTTCAAATCCAGCACTACCTTACTTCAGCCCGTCTCTTTGCCTTCTCTGGTAGCCAAATCGGTGTCTCTGGCATTTAGGACCAAGATATGTCACTCCAGATAGTCTCTTTAACCACATCCTTAAAGTCTCTCTGGCCATACTGTAATACTTTGCAGTTATGGAGTGACAATCTCAGTGTCTTACCCTGGTTCTGTAGGGGAAAAATATAAATTATCTAGCCTGCTAGTAAGAAGTTTGTTTCATTGCTTAATAGTCACATTTCCACCAATCCTCATTTGTGTATTTTCTCAAATTTCTAATTTATTTTTCTTTGTTCAAGTTTTAGCTTTTGTATTAGACTATCAAGTTCAAGATTTAAATTCTTTCACGGGATCCTGAGCTATTTACTTTCAGACAACAAAGATACATTTCTCTTCTAAGATATTAAATAATTGTTTGATATGCATATTAATAGTGATAGTGCATTTTGTTTCTATACATACCTTATTTCCACAGTGGCTGGTGCATGTGGAAGTTTCTAAATCCAATACTATTCAGCCATCCTTGGCCCACTAAGCATGTCTTTCAAATTTTATAAGGTACTGGCAGGTTACTGTCACACACAAGAAGGAAAACTACAAAAAATTTAAGTATATATATATATACACAGATTTTTTTAAATATAAAAATTTAATCAATATAATTTTCCACATATTAACTAAGGTTATAGACATTACTATGCTGCTCTGTAAGTTAGCGCAAAAGAGAAGCACACAGGAAAGTGCATGCAACGTTAAGTGACAAAAGTCCAACAGGAAGACAGAAAACAAGCTGTGATGGGGTACAGACAGTAGGTGTCTGTTGAGGGAACAGTCTGTTCAAGAAGAAAAAAATGAAAGTGGACTGGGAGGAGAGAGAGGGGGGTTGAGAGTGGTCATCTCATGCTGGCCTTCCCTCAAGCCCTGTCCTTCCGCATTGCCCTCTGATGGGCCCCGCTATCCAGGAAGATGGCAGAGGTCTCCGCCTACATTCTTAGCTGGAATGTGGAGTTCCTAAACAGTCTGAGCTTGGGGTGAGAAGAGGACATACGAAGCCCAGAGCTCTCACCGGCCCAGCACCATGACTAAGGCCTATTGCTGCCTTCCCTGACCTTAAAGACAGCCAGAGGCAGAGACGGTTGAGTTGAGCTCCTTACCTAAAGGACATGAGAGGAGGAAGGAACACCAGCAGTCACGTGAAGCAAGTAACTATGCGGAGAGCCTGCTCCAGGCACTTAGCTCCAGATGTGCAGACTTAGCTCCAGATGCGCAGAGAGCAGGCCTCCCAGGGACATCAATCAAGTGCGAATGCCTCCTTTTCTGGACTCACACCAACAATCTGTTAGTTTCTTAATCTGTGCCTGATGATTGGGTTGGTTTAAAAAATGATAGGAGCTGGAGAGATGGCTCAGTGATTAAAACTAATACTGCTCTTGCAGAGGACCAGAGTTTGGTCCCCAGCATCCACACCTCAAGGCTCACAACGACCTGTAACTCCAGCCCCAGCGTATCTAATGCTGCTTCCACGACCAGCACTCAGATAGACGTACAGAAACACACACACACGCACACACACATGCTGTACAAACACATGCGCACACACATGCTTCATATCATTTTTTTATTTAATAAGAAAGAAAAGTTTCCAAATGTTTAATGAATATATGAGTATGTCTTCTATGGCTAATTTACAGATAACGTTTTTTGATGTTTTTTTCTGTACGTATGCTTATCTTTCTCTTATGAAACTGACAGACCACTTATAGGCTAAAGATAAATGGTGAGCCCTTACCATTCATATACAGAAAATAGTCTTCAATTGTTTATTTAGTATAGTGTAATGATCTAATTACATAAAAACAATAATGATGGCAGCCGCCATTTCATCAACAAAATAAATGGTAAGGTGTATTCTATTCAGAAACATCCCAGAGTTATCTTTCCTTACAGTCATGGACAAGTGTGTTTTTCTTCTATCAAACACAGATGATAGGTTAAAAGTGTGACCTATGAAAGCAAACTCCTGCAGAGAGCAGTCACTACACAGGTGACTTTGAACATCGCCTCTGGTCTTTAGGCTCTTGTTTCTTCGCTGCTGAAACTGAGTTAATGACATCTATTCCATGTGGCTTGTTCTGAGAGTAAAGAGAGGATGTATAGATCTTTCTGGAGTGCTTAAGAACTGTCATTGCCACGAACAATCTGTGACTGTCATTGTATTTCTGAAAGCCTTAGCAGGCTCCAGGAATGTGAAGGAGGAGAGATTTTCAAGTCATCTTGTGTCAAGCCTGCCAGCTCTCTCTTCGGGGAGAAGTAGGATGTGTTTCAGATGGTCAGTCTCTCTTTGAACCTCTCACTCACTTTTTTAGAATGGCCGTGACAGTGCCTCGTGTTTGCTTTCAGATATGTTCATTGTCAGGGGGCTTGCAGGATCAAAAGACTGGCTGGCTGCCCTGGGAGACTGGCCAGGAGGTAGGCACTCTAAGATACACTGAATTATTTTGCCTCGAAGGATCAAAACACATAAGCAGCAACCTTTCTCTACTTGCTAAAACAAGAATTGGAAAGAAAGCTTTTGATCTGTCAAGTTAAGTGGGAGTGAAACTTTGAGCGCTTCAACAAACCCAACATTTTTGCGAAAGAACAAAATGTACAGTGCCACCCTCTGTCTCCAGAACCCAGGGTTCCTCCTAGCCCTGCAGCCTAGGGGCTTGCACTCAATGACAGATCCTGTAAGTCAGAAGTTTGTTTTGTGAAGGCCAAACTCATGGGACAAAATCTCAGAGAACAAGGGCTTTAAAACATACCTGTCAGCCCGCCGTGGTGGCGCACGCCTTTAATCCCAGCACTTGGGAGGCAGAGGCAGGTGGATCTCTATGAGTTCAAGGCCAGCCTGGTCTACAAAGTAGTCCAGGACAGCCAAAGCTACACAGAGAGACCTTGTCTCGAAAAAACAAAAAAAACAAAAAACAAACAAACAAACAAACAAACAAAAATACCTCTCTTCCTCTTGTATAACAACCTGCCAACAGCAAGTTGGCAGGACAGTTGCTCAGCTCAGCTGTTAGGGACATGGATTCCTCTGGAGTTCAGCTCATTCCTGGGCTATCATCATCATCATCATCATCATCATCATCATCATCATCTAAAAGATTTAAGTAAAAGCACAATCCAGTTGTGGATCTAGCTATGAGGAGAAACAGTGATGGTATGTTCAATGCGTTTTGATGAGACCTGGATTCTGACCCAGCCCACATCACCTCCTCTCAGAAAGCCCGAGAGAGGAAGTGAGGCTGGGTACCCTCGCAATGAGGTGGGTTGGCTCGGGTGACCTGAAACTCCTCCACAGTGATCCTCATGGTGCCTAGGGTCAGATCTCATGCAGCATCCATACTGCACAAATAAGGACGTTGAACCCCCTTCTCCACCATCTAAGTACCTTCAGTGGTTGCTTCATAATCTACCTCCCACTTTCCCTTTCAGCTACAAGGTCATATTTACTTTTCGTTTACTTTCCTGACAAGCACCAGGGACAATCGGACTGCGGCTTATTGGCTGCAGCTCTTGTGCTTAAGGGTTAAGACAAGTAAGAAAAGGGACAGGAAGGACCAGGAGGCAAGCCCTCTTCTGTAGGAGAGAAGCAGTGGCCAGTGAGGATCACAGAGGCAGGCAGGCATGAAGGAAAGCCTGAGGGAGGGGAAAGGGATCTGAAAACCAACCCAGAGAACTTAGACACAAAGCCACAAAACCACAGGAGACCTTGCTGGCTTGGTGAGCAGAAATGGCATGTGACAAAAACCTAATATTTGAAAGCCTCCATTCCCCTGATCAATGCCTCATAAGGAACTGTGACACATACATTAATGGGGTGATGGCCTTTGGAATAAAAAACACTGCTTTTTTTTCTTTTTTGTGGCACTGCCATTTCTTTCAGGCCTCAGTGTGATGATGAGATGATGGGTTCAGGAGACCGCAGTAACGGGCTAGAAGCCGGGGTTCCTACTTCCTTTAGTGATGTGGATCGTGTGTTCTTGATTACGTCTCTCTGGAAGATACTCCCAGACTTAAAAAAAAAAAAAGAGCTGCAGTCCTGTGTCTTTGTTCATCTCTCTTTTTGAGAAAAGCAATGTGTGCTAAGAAGGGTTGGCTACATTGTAAACAAAACAAAACTGAGTCATTCCTGGGACTAACTTGCCCCTCCACTATAAATACATGGTGTAGAAAAGAAATTACTTATATGACTATGAACCAAGAAGAGACAGTGTTGGGGTGATGCACTGTTGGAAAACCCACCCTTCTATTCGATGAGTGACTGTAGTGTCAGACCTGCCCCATGAAAGGAACCCTAAAATGAACTTGCTGTGCTTAGCTTCCAACCTGCACCCTCAGTCACCATCCAGGATGCAAGTATTTCCCTAAAACACTCTCCTCTTACTGCCAAATGCAAATTGAGCTCCAGGTACACTCAGCTTGGCCAAACCCACAGTAAATGTGAGCAGCGTTTAAGCAGCCACCATGCAGACAAAGAGAATGCAGCTAAGACGCCCCCAAATGTCAAATGTTGCTAGAATGGTCTATATTGGTTGACTGTCAGCGTCCTGTAGTTTCAATAGAATGAGAGTTCTGTATCGACATAAAAACATTGGGAATATTAACATATAATGAGCCATGTACTACAGGAGAAGCATTATAGTAACATGGCATCCATTGTCACGCATTTATTTAAAAATAGAACATTAAAAATGAGTGGTCTGAGGATGAGGGAGAGTCATAAGAGGGCAAATGGGAGTATACATTTGCACAATGAGTAACGCCACAGTGGCTGTGCTTTACGCGCAGTTAACTCTGAGGACTTAAAACCACTAGAGAAAGCATGAAGATTGACGATAACCCTGCTGAAAACTTGGCATAAACCTCGTATCTCCCATCACTACCTTCTGTGCCTCTCATAGTATGCCACTCTGCAGGCACAGCTCCAGCGTAGCAAGGCTTTGCTTGGCTTCGAGAAGAGCTTTGTTTCCTCTGTCTGCAGCAGCCCCAGCAGAGGTGCACTGGTGGGGAGGAGGGGTGCAGACTGTACAGTGCTGGAGCTGTTGGCACTGAGATGTCTCCTGGAGGACAGACAGTGGAGAGCTGGGTGAAGGGCAGCTGCATTGGGTGCACACAAATGCTCACCTGGGTCTTTGCCTTTGTCCACTTGGATACACTCAGCTTTGGGAAAGCTTTATAGCTAAAGTAGAAAGGAGCTCAGTCTGTGGGAACAAGGTCAAGAGCGAGAGCAAGGATGTGAGTCTGTATTTTAGGATCAGTTACAATTTTTAGTTGGCCTGGGCTGTGTTGGACCACCCGAGCCCCGATCTGGTGAGTTCAGTGTTTACCATGTACTATGAGATAGGCACATGCAGCAGAAGGCTAGAAGCAACAGTGATCATTAACTCTTCCTTCTTGAGTCTCGAAGCCCCGTGATCTACAGCTTCGAGCCGCTGACTAACCAGCTCATCAGAGAGTGGCTCGTCAGCACTGTCAAGATTCTCTTTAAGGAGGTGACTCTGTGCTCAGGACACCTGGGGCACTGCTGACCTGCAGTGACCTTGCACACGGCGCGCTCCAGCCCTAGGCTCTGGAGGCAGCTTAGGCTCTGTGTTTGTCCACACTTCCAGCTGGTGGCCTTGGGAACGCCACGTATCACATCCGTGCGCCCAGGTATGAAGTTATTACTGCCCAGCTGGCATGACTCGTTCACATCTAAAATGTTTCTCCAGACTACCAGGCCGCTTAGACAGTTTTTGTCATTACTCGAAGTATTTTCCTTGGGGATGACAAAATAGAACCTTCTGGGTGTTAGGGCTGGGGCAGACGTCACATCCTTGGATATGCTGGGGCTGATATTTTTATCTGATAGGGTCGAGTTCACTGATTCCTCAACGGTCCATTTTGCCGCGCGTTGCATCTCTTCCTGTGACGTTTTTTCTGTAATTCCCTCCGCTGAGCTTTCTGAAGGCGCCACAAGAACCAATCCAAGGCCGAGCACCAGCAGACAGAGGGCCATCTCACAAACACTGTAATCTTGCCTGCGGTAAAGATAAAAAAGAAGAATGTAGGGGAAGTGTTTCCCTTCTTGTTATTCTTAATGATGACCCCTGGGTGTAAAGCTCCTACATACATAAATGAAATATGACACAGTAAAGTGACAACCAGCTGAGGAGCCTGGGCACCAATGCTAAGATCTCCACTTACAATCAATTCACTCTATCTCATTTAACATTAGTTTTACCCATCTGAAGAAAACAACAGCAACAACAGCAGCGAGCTAAGTGCTGGAACAAAGCATTTTTCTTTTTCTCTGCTCTTACTGGAGGGGTTTACAGTCTCCTTGGAGGTCAAAGTCATCTCACTATCTGACTATCACTGTCTCTTAGTGCCCACACAGATCCTGGCACACGGTGCCATGTGAACAGACAAAGCAGAGACAGTAACCTCTCTCTATCTCTCATTTCTTTCCCCATCCAGTCTCAGACACAAAGTCTCCGTCTTTACCAATTCTTTGGCAACTTGATCTTGCAGAGAAAGATTGCAGCGTCTTGCAGGGCTGGAAGTGAGACTGTGCCTCATACTCAGAGTCTCTGCTATTGGATCTAACCGAGGGAAGGAGGGGCGAGAAAGGGGGAGAGAGACGGGGTGGTGGGGAGGCGATGGAGCTCGGCAGTTGATGAGGAAGCAAGGAGCCAGGAATACTCATGAGGACTGCAGAGTGTGCGTGTGGTGGTCCGAACCCGTGGCCAGGACGCATCCTGCTTTGACATCTTCCTCGAGTCTTCACTAAACCCAGATCATTTTTATTGTTTTGTTTTCTGACAGCCTACCGCACTCCTTTCTTTGTGTTCCGCTCGCTGTGTCTGATCTTTTCACTGCCTAGTTAGGCGACACGTGTGACCAACACTGGTCTAAGGCTCACAACTCCCTGGTCCTGAAACAAACTTTCTGATCACTGCCAAAGGGCACAGCTTCACACACGGACCTGCACAAACACTTCTTCCTCAGCAGAAGGCTAGTTAATGCAGAAAACCCTGTAGTAGTGTCAGCGCTGGGCTTTCCACAGTGAGAGTCCCAGCAGGGAGAAGTTATTTATGTTAATAATTCTTTCTCTCACTCCAGAGTGATTATTTTTCCTTTTCCTTTCCCCCTTTAAAAGTTACTCTTACCTTTTCTTCAAGGCTGCCAAATACAAATAGACAAAAACACTAAGAATGCAACATTTATATAATTCCTGATTTAGTCATGGTTCTTCTTGCTGTAGGTAGTTCTTTGTACATGTGTGTAATAGTATAAATATGTATGTAAAATTTTAATAAAAATAAAATAAATAAAAGTTCCTCCTAGCCATGTGCATTATGCATTGCCCCCTTATGTCCTTTGAAATTACCATTGTGTGCACTGTCCCGCCCCCACCCCACTTGAACAGCACTCCCTCAGAACTCTTGATGAGCCTCTCCTTGTGTGTTGCACCAGAGGACCTCTGAAGGCCACAAACCAAGCCTTTCCTCTCACCTCAGACAAGGTTCAGAGGCGCTTGTCATTGTTTTGCTAAACAGTGTTGCCCTGGTCAATCAGGACAGCCCTCTCTCATCTAAATACACCAGATGCCTCCATCTCTCCATTTTTTTTTCAGATTTTACTTTGCATTTATGTGTGTGTGTGTGCATATGTCATGAGTGCATGGGTGCATGGGTGCGTGGGTGCCCGCAGAGGCGAGAAGAGATATCAGGTCCCCTGGTGCTGGCACTACATGCCATTATGAGTCACTCGATGTGAGTGCTAAGAGCCAGACTCCGGTGGTGTGAAACAGCAACAGGTGTCCTTCACCACCGAGCCGCCTCTCCAGCCTCCTTCTCTCTCTCTTCGGTCCTTTCTTTGAAAGCCTGCAAAGCCAAACCCAGACCACATTCTTTACCAAGTCCATATCTCATCTCTGTCAATCTCTTATAATTTTCTTTTTACTAAGAGGGGTTTATTTTTAACTGTTTTAAATTCTCTCTCTCTCTCTCTCTCTCTCTCTCTCTCTCTCTCTCTCTCTGTGTGTGTGTGTGTGTGTGTGTGTGTGTGTGTGTGTGTGTGTAATTGTATGCATGTAAATGTAGGTCCCTTTAGAGGTGAGAAGAGAGCATCAGATTCCCTAGGCCTAAGCTTATAAGGGGTTGTAAGCTGTCTGACGTCAGTGTGGGGAACTGAACTCTGGTCCTCTGAAGGAGCAGTCAGTACATACCCTTAGCCCCTGAGTAACATCCCAGCCCTTGCTTGTCTTTAAAGATAGGGTCTCACTAGGCAGTGCTAGCGCACGCCTTAAATCCCAGCACTCGGGAGGCAGAGGCAGGAGGATTGTTGTGAGTTTGAGGTTGACCTGGTCTACAAAGCGAGTCCAGGATAGCCAAGGCTACACAGAGAGACCTTGTCTCAAAAAAACAAAACAAACAAACAAAAACACCTAAAAAAGACAGGGTCTCACTATTTAAAAGGAGATATTAAATAGCCTAGAACTTGCTAAATAGCCCAAGCTGGTCTCAAACTTGTAACTGATCCTCCTGTCTCAGCCTCTAGAATGCTAAGAGGACAGGCATTTCCTATAATAGCTGACTATTGGCAGATTATTAAGAACTCAGTCCACACGTGTTCCTTGAGACTGTGCACCCTAGGTAGACTTGGTAGATGTTGGATAGAGAAAGAATTTGTACATAACTTACTTACTTTTCTGGAACCTCTGCATCCTTTGCCATTGACCCCTCTTAGTAAAATGAAATTGGAAAATAGGAAGGCGTTAGGAAGAGCAGTGCAGAGACCCCTGTCCCTATGAAACACACATTTCACATGGGCAGAATTCACAGCTACCTGCACTTGTTTGCAAGTTATTAGGTTTTCATTAAAAAAAAAAAAAAATACACAGACCACACACACACAAAGTATAGATATCTAAATGTCACAGTGTGTCTGAACTGGGCTTGGGTCTCTATCGAATGAAAATACTATGAGATGAATTCCTAAATAGATGCCGCTTGTACCTTAAAGAGAATTCATTTATCGGCAAGATTTGCTTTTAAGTAGGACAGAGAAGTGATAAGGACAAAGGGAGGACAGTCAAGCCTACCGACGGGACAAGAGAACACCGGCAGGGGCCTGCCTTGTCTGCTTCTGACTGAGGCTGCCCTCGTGTAGCTGGCTTCACATTAAACCTGCTGCTGCTCACGTCCGACTCAGCCACGGAGCACTCTGCTCACGCGGGAGCACTCAGAACCTCACAAGGCAACGGCGATGACGGAATTCCAACAGAGAAACAAAAACTTAGATTCTTCTGGAGAAGGCCTGCTCTGGGCGGAAGAAGCCATGAGACAGGTACTGACTTACAAGCTGCGAAGTGTGTTCGGGTTAGTCACCCTCCTCCCCGAAAACCCACCTGGCCGGTTATAATTCAGTGCCTTGAAAGGGCAGAATTAGCGGCCCGTGGAGATGCACCTCCCCTTTTTGATATGACCTTGAGTTAATCCAAGTGGCTAACGCAGCAGACGGAGTCTCTCAACTGAGAAGATCGGGACAGAACGAGTTCTTTAAAGTTTGGGAATCATTCACTTGCTCCGGCCCACTCGCCTGTCTGAGCCCTGCTTCTCACATACAAGACCGAAACTACATCCCTCAGAGTTAATGGCCCCATAAACTGGCCCCTGTTTATCTACTATCCATATTTCTTACGTTTCCCAGCCCTAAGCTTTCCCTCAAGCAAAGCTGCTTTCTGCACTACCTAGGAAAGAGAACTCTATCATAATAGACATAGAAACAACCTCATGTGTTATCGTAGCTTTATAGATGAAAAGACTGATAACTAGAATACTAATGACAGAAGACCAATTATCAAGATTTAATGACATTCCCAGAATTAGAAGGCTCCCTGTGTCTTCCTCTCGCCTTTAGCTGTAAGGTTACCTACCATGTCCATAGCTAGACATGGGGTGCCTACACATGGAATTCAACAGCAAGAATGAAAAGGGAAGGATGTTTGCAGTCTGGCTCAAAGCCTTCTCTGTCTCATGCAGGATTTTGAAGAGGAAAAATGTAAGCTCAGAGAGACTCAGCCCTTTCTTGGGATGTTTGCGCATTGCTCCACCATCTTTATGGGAACGGCTTCTGGCTAGCCAGGTGCCTTCCGGTCTCCTTCTCTTTTGATACCAGGAGGATCTGGTGAACAGGAGCAGATGTGGTATACGATGTATAGCCTATCTTTAGAAAAGTCTTTAAGATCCCAGAAGTACCCCTCAAAATATAGGCTCTGGATGTTCCTCTTGGCTACCCACCCTATTGCTGTGGACAACTCATACTTTGGATGAAAGTGGAAGAGAAATTAAGCTAGGCCTTACTGGAAAATTCTTTCCTGTTGGCTGGCTCTCACAGTGCAACATAGTGTTGTGCAGGATGCTTTGGAGCAAAGGCACTGATGATGAACCAACACAGTACAGTCGTGAAGTGTAACACCAACCTGCCATGCAGAACGTACCTATTTGTACAACGGTGGCGTGACTGTTACAGGGGTTCCTGTAACACTGCTTACTCATTAGATTTGGGATTGCCTAATACTCTAAACCATGCCTGAAAAAGTCTTAGACCCTGGAAAGGAACCTAAACTGGCTTCTTAGCTGAATCAACACAGCATCAAACCACTCTCTAAATATCTGTGTTTATACCTACAGACAAAGGCTAGCTCAGCCTTAAACAAAGGCCTTGTTCACTCCCTGCAGTGGACAAAGGTAAATGCAAATACCCATGGCTGGCTGCCCAAGATGCTGAGACTAAAGACTAGCTGAGGGCTCGTCCTTAGGCGAGGGACTTATAACGCCCCTTAAAGTTGACACAACATTGTGGAAGAGGAGTCAGAGAGCATACAAGAGCCACAGGAGGGAAAGGAACTGCAAAATACCATCTTCTACGCACAACTTGGCTATGGCAAGCATAAACTTACAGCAGCTGGCCATCCTGATCGGTGTCCACGGAAGTCAGGCCCTCCTAACAGCCAACTGTGGAGGGAGAAGGGACTGCTGGGCCTACCACTTCCTGCTGACCTTGGCAGCCCACAGGCCCAGGCTCTCATGGTTAGTTCTAATCTCAGGGTGACACAGATGGCT
>OU015746.1:126504091-126516584 GCA_907169655.1 Acomys percivali
TAGTGCTGCTTCCAACGATCTCCTGTGTTTCAAGACTCCGTGTTTCCAGCAAATAGGGCTTTTTCTCCACTAGGATTTAGTACTCAAAAGTAGGGCTCGTCCGGGATTTGAACCCGGGACCTCTCGCACCCTAAGCGAGAATCATACCCCTAGACCAACGAGCCACTGCATGCTCGCGGCTCTACTTCCGCCCCAAGGTTCACGCTCGGCCTAGCGTAATGAACTTCCGGGTACCCGAGCGCCTTCTGCTGGAAGGACAAGCGTCCGTCAGACTTGCAAAGCCATCGCCCGCCTCGCGCGGAGTCGAGGATTGGTGGCCGCGAAGCTTCCGGCGGCAGAAGCGATGTTGAGGGACTGCCGACTTCACAGCGCGGACGGACACAGGGTGAAAGCTTCTCCAGGGTCAGAGAGAAAATGGCAAAAAGAAAAAAAAAGAAAAGGAAGCCGAAGGCCCCAGCGAGATTTGAACTCGCGACCCCTGGTTTACAAGACCAGTGCTCTAACCCCTGAGCTATGGAGCCATCACCTGGGCGGTACTTTCCTACTTCTCTCCTTATGGATATGTATTTTCAACCTGCAGGATTCTTTATAAGGGGGATTCCAAGATCTTACGATGCAAAACTGAAACGTTTCTCTTGTCCTGTTATTTCCGGAGATGGTCTGCTTCATGCAGAGCCGCCTTCAGACTGTCACCTCGTCCCTCATCTTGGAAACTGACTCTGCGGGTGGGCACAGGAACTGCCGGACACTAGGGGGCCGACACCCCGGGACCTGAGGACCCCCGCGAGGTTTAGACCACCCACCTGTCTGAATCCCAGCAAACCCCTCAGCCTTCTTTCTCACTCTCCTCATTTTCTCAAAGGTTTAAGAGAAGGAACAATCCGTGCACTGGAGAACAAATTCAACCCTTCTTTAAGGGAACACTGACACATCTTTGCTATTCAAATAAGATTGGCATTTTAATTTTTTTTCACATCCTTGTTTGTGTAACCTGGCAAACAAGAACAAAACCATGCGTTTACTTTCCAAAAGCTTCACAGCTATTTTCAACCTAAAATACATTCATTACATCCTGTCTCATGTGAATGTGTACGTCATGATGCTGACCTCGAAACATTTTTAAGAAATGGATGAGCCTCGTTAATTCGGAAAATAAGCCATCTATGGCAGATGCTCTTGGTCCGGGGTTGAGCCCACAGAGGTCCCACCAAGATGTCCTCTGCAGAGCCGCAAAAGTGGGTCTTTGTTGGCCTAAATGGTTGTTTCAGACCGTGTAAGATGCTACGTCCCTTGCTTAGTTATTTAAGACCCTGAGGTGCTCGTTGGGAAATGAGTCCGTTATCATAGCTTCTCGTCATCCTTATTGCTATGATTTTCAGACAAAAATCATAGCTTCCGACAAAATCAGTGTTGGTCAAAACTACCCTCTCTCCTCCTTCCCTCCTTCTCTCCCTGCCATCCGCACCTGGTCACAGTTCTGTGGGCTCACTTCCGTTTTCTGCATGGACCAGTATATTCTTCTTTACTGGTTATCTGTTACATATTTAAACGTTTTTTGGCGGGGGGGAGGTTGTTTGTTTGTTTGTTGTTTGTTTTTATGATTAAAAGAGCATTCCAAAGAAGCCAGGGCAACGGCCATGGACCTGACATTTGTCTGTCAAAACAAATCAACTTTTAGCCCGCAGATCCTATGGACCCACAGTGGTTCCTATGTATGCCAGAGTCTTACGTCACACACCACATCTCTCCAACCTCCAGCCGACCAGAGCACACAGTTTACTTCGGTTCCACCCACTGAGATCAGCACCGGCTCCCAGTTTCCGTTCCCTCTTCCCAAAAGACTCCAGCTTGTGCCAAGCTGACATAAAATTATGCCACAGCTTGGCTAATTTTCTAAGAGGCTTTAGGTTTTTCTCTCACACAAAACTAAATGGAAAACGAAACTATTAAAACTGCCAAAAAAGAAACATCAAGGGGAAAAACCCAAACACCAGTATAGTCAGGCTGTTCCAGGGGCAAGCCTGTGGAGGCCGAGATCCAGACAGCTTATCACAAAATGAGAATGCTGAGATTGGCTTTTTGTTTACATGTTTCTTGTTTGGTTGGTTTTTGAGACAGGGGCTCTCCATGTAGTCCTGGCTGCCCTGTAGCTCACTGTGTAGACCAGGCTGGTAAGGCTAACTTCTGAAGGCAACTTTTGGTCTTTAAAAAAGCATCAACAATTATCCGAGAAGACGAGCTAATAGCTCGTTCTTCCTGGCCAGGAGCTGCCAGGACTGTCTGAGAAAGTCTGTCAATACCCTTAGATTTTTTTTGTTTTGTTTGGTCAGACACCAAAACGATTCACACATCTGTTACAAGGAAAAGTAGAGAGGAGGAGAAACACTTTTAAACTCTTCCTGTCTACACATCCTGCCTCAGCCCAACGGTGGCTGTGTACATGCCGAGGAAGCCAAGAAGGTGGTGGCAAGCGAGATGCTTTAGCAGACCTTAATCTGTTGCCGAAGGCCTGGAAGAGTCCCAGAGAGTTGCTGGGTTTCCGCGCTGGACCACAAAGAGGCTGGAGGGTGATGCTAAAGCATCAGTAGCAGCTGCAGAACTGGTCACACTCACCAACAAGGAGACAAGGAAGGCAAGAAAGCCCAGGGCTCTTTTTCCTCAGACTTCTCTGTATCTGGGTCATTGTCACCTCCCTCCTCCCATTTCTTCCCCCTCCCCCTCCCCTTCCCTTCCTCCACCCCGTCCCAAGATGCTGTCCACTCTGGAAGAGGGTCATCTCCCTTCCTCCCAGACCCTCCCACAGGCATGCCGCTCAGTGATTCCAGATCCATCCACGCTGACAATTAACAAGTCACGATCCTTACCCTGATGAAGTTCATCATGTGTGTTTCCATAAGGGATTGTCAGCGTATGTCCATGTGTTTGAGAAAGCTTTATGTGGGGTCATCCTGTGCTATTTGGGTTTAGGGTAAGGTTCTCTGGAAAGCTTGCACACTGTTGTGATTGGAATATGATGCTAACACGTTTGGTGGCTGGTAGTGCTGTCCGGGAAGGTTGTGGGACCTTTAGGAAGTGGACGTTTGCTGGGGGAAGTATGTCACTGGGGGTGATACTTGGGGATGTATTGCCTTGTCCCACTTTCTGTTTTTTCTCTGTTTCCTGCGTGTGGATGAAACGGGATCAGTCTGCTTCCTGAATGACAGACTTTGTGCTTCTCCCGACTTCCTTCCTGGTCAATAGCCCACCACACCCAGCAAACAAACAAAATAGCACATCTCAATATGTTTTCTAGCAGAAAGGTCCTTAGAGCATCTCGTGTCCCAGCCTCTTTCCTGCATCAGTGACTGCAGTTGCACCTTGGCCAACCCTCTTTCACTCTCTACATGCCTGTCTTTTCTCTATGCTGCCACTAGAATTTCCTTTTGAAGCCTGCGTTTGCACAAGGTCATGGTCATCATTTTTAGACTCAGTGTCCTTTCTAACTGGACCTGACACCCTTATTCCTTCTGTAATCTATCCAAGTCAGAAACGCCTTGTTATGTGAAGGATACTACATACTTTTTGAGATTGTATTTTTATTTGTGTGTGTTAAGATTTACTTCTTCATCTTCTTCTTCATCACCATCACCCTCTATAGGATCTCATATATCCCAAGCTGGCCTCAAACTTTTCATAGGTGAAAATAACTTTGAACTTCTGATCCCTTCCAAGTATCAGTATCACAGAAATACATTTTCACATCTAGTTAGCGAAGCAATAGGGCTTGGATTCAGAACTTCATGCATGCTAGGCAAGCACTCTACCAAGTAAGCTACATTCCCAGGCCTCCTTTTGATATTTTTCTAACATTATTGGTTTGCATAAATAATTGAATCCTTTATTGAAAGTGTAATCAATCTTTAAACTTTGGATAGAGGATGTACACAGGTATTCCTAAATGTAATATTTTAACAGATTTTTCCAGATAAACACACACATGTCAAATACTACAGGTACTGTCATGATGGGTAGAAGATGGGCTGGAAAGATGACTCAGTGGTCAAAGGTACTTGCTCCTCTTCCAGAGAATCTGAGTTTGGCTTCCATCACCCACGATGGCTCTGTGGGCACCTGCACTCACACATTTGATACAATCTATGGGCCTTGAACAGGTTCATTTTCTTTGCCAGTTAAAGAATTAAAATGCAGGAAAATCCTCTCCAGCGAGACAAGTAGCAACAGAGAAATCTCAAACTCCAAAAATGGGAGCAGACAGATTCAAGAATTGAAGAGAGGATTTGGGGTTGGTGATGGGGGGGGCATACATAGGATGTAGACACACACAGAAAAAGACCTTCTGCAAAGCAGAGGGGGCACTCAGGAAGTCAAAATCCAGTTTCTTCTCTTGGGTTGGAGGTTTTTTAATCTTTGAAAATCCTCCCCCCTACTCCCCGCTTTCTCAGATAGGGTTTTATTGTTATGAAGAGATACCATGACCATGGCAACTCTTATAAAGAAAAACATCACAGACATAGGGGAGGGGAGTAGGGGGAAAGCGAGAGAGAGGGTGGAACGGAAGGATACAAGGGATGGGCTAACAATTGAGATGTAATATGAATAAATTAATAAAATATTAAAATAAATAAAGAAAGAAAAAGAAAAACATCTAACCAGGGCTGGCTCACAGTTCAGTACACTATCATCACAGTGGGAAGAAGCACCATGCACACAGGCCGACACCGCACTGGAGAAGGAGCTGAGACTTGTGCATCTTGATGCTCAGGCAGCCGAGGGAGACTGTGTGCTACACGGTGAGGAGCCTGAGCATGGGAGAGACCTCAAAGCCCCGCCCCCGAAATGACACACTTCCTCCAACAAGTCTGCATCTCCTAATAGTGCCACTCCCTGTGGGCCAGGCCTTCAAACACGTGAGTCTATGGGAGGTATTCCTATTCAAACCACCACATTCCCTAATTTAGAGTTGGTCAGCTTGAAGAAAGGCAGAATAGTTGGTTGGCCCCATAACTGTTGTATAACAAACAGCCCATCAGCTGGGGGCCTATTGGCAGAAGAAGAAGGAAAAAAAAATGCCTGCCCAGGCCTTTGTTTTAAGCTGTCAGGCTTTTGTCTCACATCAGGAGGGTGAGAAAGAAGCCAGCCATCTTGGAAGTTGGCCACCTTTATTACCTAGCAAAGCCCCTCTCTCCCTGTCTGCCCACCAGAGAATCTGCCTGGCTCCTAGTTCATCAGTGCACACTCTGTGTCCCCCACACAGACACATAGTTAAAGTAAAAATAGAATATTTAAAAATAGCATGAGTTGTTATAGGCATAATGTACAGTTAATTCATTTTGCTTTGGTATCTCTGAAGTCGTTGTGTGTCGTTTCATAGTGTCCAAGAAGAAGAGGAAGCTGTCGATGAGGACGCATGGAGCTGAGACAGAGTCCGGTCACTTTCCACTTACTGTCTGCCTTCTCAAATTCTTACCAAGTAAAGAATGTTCTAAAAGCTCAGCTAGCACCTTCCTGAACATGTCTTTCAAAGCGTCCTTGACTTGATTGTTGCGCAAGGCGTAGATAAATGGGTTCAGCAGAGGTGTCACAAACGTTGTTATCACTGTTACTGACCAGTTAGTGTCCACAGAGCCACTCTGGGATGGCCTCACGTACAGAAACACGGCGCTTCCGTAGAAGAGGGTCACCACCACCAAGTGGGCAGTGCAGGTGGAGAAGGCCTTCTGCCGGCCTGCAGCAGAGGGCATGCGCAGGACAGCCAGGACTATGCGGCCATAGGACGCGGCGGTAATCGTGAAAGAGGATACGATGACAAGAAAAGCCAGGACAAAGTCAGCCTCCTCCAGTTTAGTGGTGTTGGTACATGCCAGGTGGAGCAACGGACCGCTGTCACAGAAGAAATGCTGTACCACGGCACCCTGTTTGCAGAAAGGAAGCAAGGACACAGCCACTGTGGGGCCCAGCACAGGAAGGAGGCCCCCCATCCAGCAGGCCATGGCCACACGACAGCACACAGCTCCATTCATGAGCAAGGGGTAGTGCAGAGGACGGCAGATGGCCAGGTAGCGATCCACAGACATGACCGCCAACAGCAGGAACTCGGAGGCCCCGAGAAAGAAGTAAAAATAAAATTGAGTGATGCACGCGGCAAAGGAAATGGTGTGCTGCCTTGAGAGGAAATTGCTCAGCATCTTAGGGATGATGACAGACGTAATCAGAATCTCTAGGCAGGACAAATTACCCAAGAAGAAATACATGGGTGTCTGCAGGCGGCGATCGGCTCCTACCACCCCCACAATCAGCACGTTGCCTGTCAGAGTCAACAGGTAAATAAGAAAGAACATGGAGAACGGGTCCACTCCCGTGCCGTTAAGATTCGGCAAGCCCGCTAGGACAAACTCTGTAGTCCCGACATCACTCTGGTTCCCCTGTGGAGCCATTATCCTCTTTTCCGCCTGTAAGACAGCATGAATGATGAGACGATGTCCGGCTGTTGTCCATCCTAACACTCAGGACTATCTGATGGAGAGAGACGCAGAAGGTTTCCCTAAAGAGCAGCTACATCTTAAGACACCATCAGGAGCCAATCTGCACGCATCTCATCCTCAAATCCTGCCCGATGGGTCTTCATTATGGGGGAAAATATCTCTGAGCACATGAGTTGGGTGAAAATACAAGAACAAACAGAACCCCGGCTGGTTCCCTGCCTTTGAATTCTTGCGTCTCTGCTCACAGTGGCCGAGTACACTGTGCTCCTCCATTGCAAATTTCCGTAGGGAACAAGTGAAACAATAAGACAAAGGGTTCCAAAGAGTTTCCAGCGCCGACCTAATAAATGAAATAGCAGAGAAAACTCCTAGGATGAACATCAAAACCTGGGCTTGGCTTGCCACCACGTTTGGAAGACGATCAAGGAATTGGAACCCTAGTTTGCATTTCAATTACCCAGCTAAGCAATTAGCAGTAGAAATTGGCCCACTTCATACAGCAATTCTTGCTCTTTATGGAGAAATTTCACAATAAACCAAACTCAGATCTCCACCCAGGGCTTGTACTTCTGAAGTAAGCTGTAATGTGTGAGAGGAGGGTGTTACCGTGAGCCGTATTGACTTATGCCCTTGGTCCGTTAAGTTAAGCACTCTAGCTAATAGTAATATGAGTTCATGAAGCCTTTGTCAATTTGTGACACTTTCCCTTCTGAGCCACAATCCAAAGCTTTTTCAAAAACAGACTCTGTTTGATTTGTCAGAGACAGAATTACAAATTCTTGACTATAATGAATTAAATTGAAAAATGGAGTTGATTCAAATCCTTTCAATGTTACTAACTTAAAAAAAAAAAAGCCAAATTGGTGATATTCTACAGTGCGGTCTTTAAAAGTCTCCATTAAAAGGTAAGGAAAGTGAAAAGAGAAACCTAACTAAAACCTCTCAGCAGCAAAACATCGGAGTTGATTTTCGGAACACTGCATCTTCTCTAGCTGTCCTGATCTGAACACAGGCCAGCCACCTCATTCCCAGGGGACCTTAGACTCCTTCCTTACACTCCACTCTCTCCCTTTCTCGCCCTTGGATCTCACAGGTGTGCGTGGGAAACCTTTGTACCTGTTGTCTAGGATGCAGACGTCTCGTGGTCACACACTTCCTTCCAGCTTCTACGCAAATCACGGGGTACAGGTTAAAGCCACCACTTTAGCTCTGCTCTCATCACACGCCACAGCTTGGGTCCAGTGACTGAGAGACAGGCCACATAGCTAGGTCACTGTTCAATACCTAAAGATGTAACAGAAAAAATAGGATTTGCAACAGGAGGAAATGTTACTTGCACATATAGAATGCAAAGAAAGACATAACAAATTAGCCTTAGATGGGGTAAGTCATATTCTTAAGAAAGAGATGCTGAAAATAAACTCTCAAACAAATGCTCGAAGAGAGAAGAATATTTTCCATAGAAGCAATGCTTTTGACCTAAGAACAGAAAGTCAGGATGAAGTGCAAGAGGCAGCACTGGGGAGCTCAAAGCAAATCTTTTTTTCTGGCCCTCTGTCATTCCCTGTGAAACTAGCACATCACTGGACTGAGCCTATCTATGTCTGAAGTAACTGGAGGGAAATGTACCTGCCCCTGAATGCCCTGGGCATTGTCCTAAGCATCGGACCCTTTATCTTGCCCAGTTGTGAGTCCACATTGCCCCTCCTATCCTCTGGTCCCTCCAGCACCCTGTACTGTGAAGCTGACAGCAGCCTGGCATCCTCGGAGCTCCAGGGGGGATGAATTCTGCACTTGGGAAACAGGAGAAGCTGGATCACACCTCTTCTCTTGGGCTTCCCCGCGCCCTGCCCCCCCCCCCCCCCCCCCCCCCAGCATAGCCTCTGCCCAGTGAGGCTTTCAGACCCTGAGGAGGGTTCCTTCACAGTTTGCGTTGTTTTGTTTGTTCGACTGATTGTTCTGGGACATGATCTCACTAGAAGAGATCCTGGAGCTTGCTGTGTAGACCAGGCTGGCCTTGAATTCACCGAGATGGGAGTAACACACCGTTGCTGGATATTCTGTTCCTTCCTGTGCCACGGCTAAGTCAAACACAGAAGGAATGGCTCCTACCACGTGATCAGCACCCTAACCTCTACTAGGCACAATACGTGAGGAAAAACAACTGTGTCCGCAGTCTAAACTGTCACTACAAGAACAGTAGTTGGAAGGCAAAGGGCCCACAAGGCCGGTTACTTCCACCTTGAGAATACAATACACTTACCAATAACTGTTTTCATCTCTAGAGGTTGAAAGGTATTTTCTGTCCTTGTCTTGTTGGTGGATTTTAGGACTATAATGTCCTTTTTTGCTTTTAGACCCCATTCTTCCTGGTTCCTGGCTTTAGACTGAGTGCAGGGAAGAACACTTGAAGTCACTGGTCTCTAATAAATCTCTGTATCAAAAGGCATGATCTTCCATGCGCCTCTTCGGCTTGATCCAGAGATGAGGAGCTTAAGGAGCAGCGGTGCTGGGGACAGAGAAATTACCCAGACGGGGAGAAGATAAGACAGACAGAGTGGGGGTGCAAACATCCCAAGGGACCCAGGAGAAATTTGCAATTCTATGTTAACTTTCTAGACACTGTGCCTGGTAAATCTGAAAAGGAGACAAGAAATGTTTTCTTCATTTGACATAAACCATCCTAAGTCAGGCAACTGTAAAAGGAGCTTTAACTATGGAAATGAGGGGGGGAGGATCTTGGCGTCTGCCCAGTACCCATTGCCTCCCTCCTCATGACACTCAGGGGGAGCTATCTGTAACCCAAGCAACACAGACCTCACCCTGAGGTCTTCACCCTGAGGACTTAAGATGATAGTGTGTAGTGTGACTCTTTCCCTTGGGTTCTATGTCAGAAAATAATGGGAGGCCCCAGGGTATGATCGTACCATCTCTCTTCTGTTGCTTCCTCCTGCCATATACTTTACAGCCTGCCAATCAGGTGTAAGTCTACATGCCCAAACCATCGTCAAGGATGCTGGACAACTGCTGATCACATGTTGTCATCTCTATGCACCATACAATCCTTACTAAAGACTTGATGACTTCTTGTTCAGGCCCGAGCCTCAGTTTATTCAGTTCTTCTACTCGTTCCTCTGCTTCCTACCTTTCTGACTGCTTTCCACCCATGACCACTTCTGCTGACTTCCGCCCCCCTCCCCCCACCCCCACCCCCAACCTGCTATTTAACCTTCCTGCGTTCTGACCTTTCTTTCTTGGATCATCACCTAGTCTCTCAATCACTAGGGCACCAAGTTTTCACCTTTGCATTTCTGACACGAGTCACAGGGCTCGGAACATACTAGACGCTTAAAAATGGCATGTGGCGCTAACCTGCTCTGAGTCCGCAGACTGGAAGAGCAGCTGCTCCTCTGAAATAAACGTGAGTTGGGTCACTTTAACTGGATTCCATGCTTGCTGGACATAACCCTTCTGAGAGCATAACATAAAGCCATAAAGAAGGCTGGGAGGAGCAAGAGTGGACTGGAGGACTGAAGAGCTGTCCCACCGGATCAGACTCTACGCAGGAGCTCTTACTTGCTAAGCCAAGGGAAGGCTGCATCTAAAGTAGGGTGAGGGCTGTCTAGAGAGCTCCACACAACTGCTACAGCCTTAACCAAAGCGGGACCTAGGGCTTCTTGCCTGTAAGCCTAGCACTTGGGAGGATTGCCCTGAATTGACAGCTTGGGATACATAATAAGTTTCTGACTCAAAATAAAACTTCTTGGTTGAACTAAGATACTTAAAGCTACTGGAAAAAAAAGAATAAGGTGATATATATATATTTTTTTCAAAATCTAAAATTTTGGCTAGTATACAAAGAAATTAGTTTCCTTGAGACACTTTCATAACACGTATTATTATTATTATTATTAATTTTTATTTGACTTCCTACCTTTCCTCATATCCTTCCTCAGTACCTTGTGAATCCCTTCTGACATCTTTCTGTCTTTCATAGTCACCTTCCTGCTTCCATACCCTACATATACACATTTACAAATACGTATGTGTACAGCATATGTATAAATTTAAATCTAGACTCTACATATGAAGGAAGACTCGATATTTGTCTTCTGAGTTTGGCTTATTTCCATCCGTTTTCCTACAAATGCCATAATTTCATTCTGTTTTACAGCTGAAGACAACTCCATCATGTTTACTCCCCCATAGTTCCCTGTCCCGCATATCTGTCGGTTGTCAGTTGGCTTCGCTTATTCTGTTGTGAACGGAGCAGCATTGAGCGCAGCCATGTGAGGGCCTCTGTGGTGTACTCACTGAGGCTCCCTGAGGCAAGGCTGGGTGATATGTTAGTTTCTAGCATTTTGAAGAGTCCATATTGATTTCCATATTGGCGGAACCAGTTTATATTCTGACCAGGAGTAAATAAAGATTCCTCTTTCCCTAAACCTTGGCCAGAATTTGTCGTCATCTGTTTGTTTGGTGATTCCAACGGGAGTGACATGGAATCTCAAAATAATTTTATTCCATTTTCCTGATAGCTAGAGATATTAAACATATTTATTAAACATCTTTATTGAAAATCTTTATTAAACATCTTCAGTGGCCACAGTGTTTCATTTCTGTGGAGAGCTATCCATTCAGTTCATTAGCTCATGTATTAGTTATATGATTTTTTTTTTTTAACCTTTGGGTTCTGTGTGGCTTTTAAACATTAATCTCTTATCAGACATAGTTAGCAAAGATTTGTTTTTCCATCCGTGGGCTGTCCCTTCACTCCGGTGACTGTTTCCTTTGTGGCGCTGAAGTGACTCAACCTTATGCGATCTTGTTGTCAACTCTTAAGATTCTTTCCTGTGCAATTAGAATCCTTTCCAGGAAACCCTTAACCATCCTTGAAGTATTTTCTCTGTTTCCTCTAGCAACCTCAGAGTCTCGGGTGTTACAGTAAGGTATTTAATTCATTTCTGCAGGGCTGGAGATGCATACTCTCCATGTGGTGCTCCCAGAACTAACTGTTGAAGAGACTCTTCATGCCAGAGTACGTTTTTTGATGCCTTTGTCCAAGGTTAAGTGTTAAAGTTACAGAGCTGCTTTTATCAAAATGGCTTTGGCACTCAGTTAGAACCAAACCTAGCGGATCACATAACAGCAAAACATATTAGGAAAAATTTTGCTTATGTTTGTGACTTTATGAGATTCTGATGTTTTGGATTTTATTTTAAGGTATACACATGTAGTTCAAAATAAATCTATAACAACATATAGGTTAGCAGCACTAGGTATAGCTCAATGGTAGTGCGCTAAAGCACTTGCCCAAACCACCTGCATCTCCAGCAACATGAGCGGAAACCAAGTCCTGCTCCCTCCTTTGTCCACACCCACTGACTCCCATCATCCAATTAGCATTCTCGTTACATTCACTGACTCCAGTCATCCAATTAGCATTCTCATTACACCCACTGACTCCCGTCATCCAATTAGCATTCTCGTTATATTAGTGTTGATCCCTGCAGAGTTTTGGGTTTTGTATGTTTGTTTTGGTTTTGTTATGTGACAGCAAAAGGCAAAATTTTTCCTCTATTTTACTCATGATTTTCATAGTCTGTGCTCTGTTTCCTGCTTTTAAGACAGCCTGTAAAAATTTCTTCTCTCTGTACGCTGAGAACAGGTGGGAAATGTTTTAACTATAATTATTAGTGTGGTCTCTCTCGCCTCTCTCTTTTTCCCTCTCTTCCTCTGTCTTTGTTTCTCCCCTCTTCCCCTTTTCCTTCTCTCCTACACTCTTACAATAAGCCTCATATAACTATTAATGTGAAAATTCTGTTAGTTAATTTATGCATTTCTGGAACAAAATATGCAACCAAAGCAGCTCAAGAAAGAAAGGGGTGGTTTTGGCTCACAGTTTGAGGGTGCAGGTTATCATGGGAAGGCAAGCATTGCGGCCTGAGTGCAAAGCAGTTATTACACACACACACACACACACACACACACACACACACACACACACACAC
>OU015746.1:126516594-126557197 GCA_907169655.1 Acomys percivali
CACACACACACACACACACACACACACACACACACACACACACACACGGTGGGGGGATGTTTCTGCAGGAATCAAAGAGCGGTGAGTGCATGGCTCAGCTCTAGTTCTTTTTTGGTGGGGGGAAGGGGTCTTACTGTGTAGCCCTGGAACTCAAGGTGGCCTCCATCTCACAGAGATTCCCCTGACTGTTTACCTATTGCTGGGATTAAAGGTGTGCGCCACCACAGCTTCTTCCCCCCACCTCCAGGACCTGGGACTCAGGAACGATGTCACCCTCACCCAGGGTGGGTCTTTCCACCCACATCAGTTAACTCACGCTGCAAATGTGTCCAAAGATTTGTTTCCGTGGTGCCCGTAAGTCCCACCAGGCTGACAATCAAAGTTAACCTCCACAACAAACACTGTGTTAAATGAATTGCAGCCTTCGTGAACTAAACCTGTGTTCCAATCTTTGCTTGTTGGGTCTTTTAATTTCCGTTTTCCTCATCAGTCTGGAGTTTTCCTCAAAATAAAAGGGGGACTATAAATAAACTAGCTTGGCCATGGATTAGTGATTTGCAGAGCTACATGTTGGTAACACGTGATTCACTGTAACTAGTCCAACTGCTTCCTATGTAAGGCATCGGAAATGTGAGGAAGTGGAGCTGGGGAGGGGCTCAGCTGACAAAACGCTCAGTGTGCAAGCATGAGCACCTGAGTTCGAATCCCTTATATCCACGTATAAGCTGGGTACGACGGTGCGTGCCCAATGCTGGCTGGGTGTGACAGTGCGTCCTCAGTGTTGGAACAGACAGAAGAATTGCTGGAAGCTGCTGGCCCCCTCCCTAGTTTTACAGAATTCGTGGTCAGCAGTTTCGGTGAACCCTTGCCTCAAAAAATAGGGAGAGAGCAATAGAGGAAAAACCCAAACACTAACCTCTGCCTGCCACATACATTCGTGAACTGCCTCACAGTCCTGATGTGCCTTCCCTACCACGAGACACTGCAAACCGTGAGCCGAGTGAATCCTCTTTCCGTAGGTTGCTTGGTCAGGTATTTTGCTCCAGAGTTGCAGAAAGTAACAAATGCATGTTCCGCGTTACTGATTCCCCTTGGTTTAAACATTTTTCCATTTGCTCTGTATCAGTTACTCTCTGTTGCTGTGACAAAACACCAAAGCAACTTCGGGAAGACTTTATTTTGGCTCACAGGTCCTGCGGAGAGGAGTCTGTTGCGGTGGGAGGCGTGGAAGCAAGGGGCAAGCGTAGTTGCAGGAGCCAGAAGCTGAGAAATAAAATAGTAAGGAGGAAACAGAGAGAGGGAACTGGACGTGGCAGGAGGTTTCTAATCTCAAAGTCGGTCCCGCCCCCCCCCCGGCCCCCCCCCCCCATGACATACTTCCTCCTGCCAAGCTGCACCACCTAAACCTTCCCAAACAAGTGCCACCAACCGGGGACCAAGGGCTCAAGTACCCAAGCTCATGGAGGGCATTTCTCACTAAGACCATCTCATGCTTAAATGCAGAGAGGAAAACGTAGTGAATATACAACAGTGGCAATCGAGTACCTGAGAGATGGCTACATTTTTAAAAATACAGTATTTCCTTGGTTAAAAATTAATGTAAAAAAAAATCTCCCTAAAGATAGAAACTAATTCTGCAGAATTAACCAAGCAGTCTCTGGGGAGTGTCAAATACCATGTGGGTAATCCAGATCCCAGGAAATGCAAACCGATAATGAACTCCAAAACTACTTCAACTTTATCCAGAGCAGCCTGCTTCTGATCCAGACATTGTGGAAGCAAAGTACAAATTCAAGAACACAGAGGGTCGCAGTTTAGAATGTTGAGATTGCATTAGAACAGTGGATGGAATACAGATGTCTCTTTTTCATTATGATAGATTTTTAAAAATTATTTATTTAGTGTAGGTGAGTATTCTATCTGCATGTACACTTGCATGCCAGAAGAGGGCATCAGATCACAGTATAGATGGTTGTGAGCCACCATGTGGTTGGTGGAAATTGAACTCAGGACCTCTAGAAGAACCGACAGTGCTTTTAACCAGTCCATAGATTCTTCAAATTTGCTTTTTTTTTTTTTTTTCATTTGTTCCATTTAAATTTTTGACAACATAGGAAAACATGACAAAGTGCTGTCACAAAATGATCTAACAGAAGTTTAGCTCAGTTGGGGCTGCTGTAGCAGGTTGCCATGGTTCCGGGTAGGCCAAAGGTATGGGTTGAGACACAACACTTGCCTAGCATGGACAAAGCTCTAGTTTTGGCCCACCACACTGCAAAAACAAACAAATCATACATTTATTTTCTCGCTATTGAAGACAGAAGATGCTGAGAGCCGGGGTCTTTAGCTGTCAGGTCCTAAGTGAGGGCTCTTCATTCTTGGAGTTATTCTTCACTCACTTGCCTAAGACAATCAACTTGTAAAGAAAAAAAGTTTTATTTAGCTCAGCACTCTGGTTGGTTGGTTGGTTTTTTGTTTGTTTGTTTTGGTTTTTTTTTTTTTAAAGCAGGGTCTCACTATATAGACCAGGCTGACTTTAACATCCCTGCTTGACTTTTGAGTGCTGGAATTCAAGGTTATCACTACCATGCCTGGCTTGGCTCACAGTTTTCTAGATCTAGTCCTGCATCTGGGCGCCTCCATGGTGTTGAAGATTAAACCCAGGACCTGGCACGTGCTAGGGAAGCATGGGACAACTACTGTTCTGGCCATATCCCTCATACTGTGATGTGTGATCCCACAGGAAGCCCCAATTATAATCCCAAACAAATCTTTCTAATTTTAAGTTGACTGCTGTGCTAATACACTTTCGTTGCCACAGCAAAATAAGAGAAATAAACAGCTTTTTTAAAAGAAAAGTTTAATTTGGCTCATGGTTTCAGAGGTTTACAGTTCATGGTCAAATGATTCTGTTATTTTTTAGAGGGTATTGGATACTTCGTGGTTTATATTTTTTTAATTTAATTAAAATACAACTGCATTGTTTCCCCTTCCTCTCTTTCCTCCTACCCCTTTCATCTCTGCCTCTCCCATTGCTCCTTCCTGATTTACAGCTTTCTCATCCTTTACCACTGTTGTTACATGTATACATGCATATATATGTACATATAACCATAAATAAATATATCAAAATATACAACTTGCTGAGTCCATCCACTGTCATCTTCTTGAATACCTTTCTAGGGATTGTTGTTTTAAATGAAAATTCTGAACATTCTATTTTACCAATATAGACTCAGGAGCCAGATGCTGGGCTGAAACCCTGCTAGCTCGGAGAGGAAGAGAAAGCACCCAGCTGCCCTTCCTTCTCAGCTCACAGCCCTATGGAAATGGTCCAAAATGCTCACTAACTCAGCTGACAGCCCAGGAAGAAAAGGTCAAAAAACCTAAGGCCAAAGTCTTGCTAGGTCAAGGCTCAAAAAGCACAAAAAGCCAAAGAGCTAAAAAGTAAAACCCTCAACTCAAAGTCCCTCCTACTCTTTAATCAGCTGGTTTCTTGCTCTGCCTCTTGACCTATGGTTGACTTTATTAAATCCTATGTACAGAAAGCTCTTGGATTAAAGGTGTGTGTTAGGGCTCAATCACAGCAAACAAAAGACAGGTTTTTTTCAGTTCACAATCTCAGGAATCACAATGGGATCAAATATCCTGCAACATTTCCCCCCTTTTGTCTAAATAAAAAATACATTCTCAGCTGGGCATGGTGGCATATGCCTGTAGTCCCAGCACTCAGGAGGCAGAGGCAGGTGGATCACTGTGAGTTCAAGACCAGCCTGGTCTACAAAGTGAGTCCAGGACAGTCAAGATAGCACAGAGAAACCCTGTCTCAGAAAACTATAAAAAAAAATCAGGTAAGAATTACATTCACAATGTCTAGTCCCTATGTACTTAGCAACCTTAAAGAAAGTATTCTACTATCTATTCAATCTTGGTGAGTCCAAAGTTCTGTGGACTTATTTTATATAATAATTTGCATTACCAATCAAAAACCATCTTTAGACCTAAAACATCTTCTTAAGTCCTAAATAACTACATTATAATTATTGATTATAACTATTTCATCTTCAACCCCATCAGAGACCTTAGAAGGATAAATATTATCTGAATAAACAAGAAGTGCAGAGCAAGCAGCTTCTAAAACTAAGAAATGACAGACACTGCTGGTCATCTGGACAGTCACCCAAGACATCTCTATAATGTCGGAGCATTGTCCTCATCCTTCTGGCTCAGAATATCTGACAGACTTTTCTGTGAAGCAGGTATCATGAAGAATTTGCCTACCGCACCCTTGCAAAGCTTGGAAGTCAACTTCTCTGCAGCTAATTTGTTCAGTATTCAGTCTGCAGTAGAAGCAGGAGCAATTCTTTCCCAGTGGCTAACTTGCCTCATAGGCGGCCATCTCCTAAAAGGAGAATGTTCTGATGCACATCATTGTCTTTGAAGTTGAAAGGGAGTGCTGCCAGGAGCTGGCATGTCTCATTGTCAAAACATTCTCAAATTAGTAAAACCTCTTTAAATGCCCTGTCCTACAGATCTCTGAGGTTTTTGAAGATTATCTATCTATTTCTAGTATATCTGAAGTACTAGTTTATAGCTGTATACTGACTGATTAATTTAGAAAACTAGTACCTAAGAAAACTACAAGTTTGATTGACTATTAGTTTGCATTTTTTAATTATCCTAAATAGTTGTGATAGTAGCTTTCAAAAGGACATCATATTGCATTTTAAAGAATTACATAGGTACAATACCTTAAAAAGAGTTGATACACAGCATGCTATAACCATAATATAACCTTCATTTTGTATCAGTACACAAAAGATCTATACCAATGTAACCAATTATAACCTTAATTTTGTATCAATATACAAAGACCTATAAGAATAGATTCAACTATCTACCCTGTTTGCTATTGTTCCTATCTATTTCTATATCCCCCTTTTGGTCTTAATAAAAATGAAAGATATTAACTCTAGTATAGTAAAACTATTTACAAAAATTAAGCAATTTTAAAAAAGATTTCCACAATGTCCAGCTTGGTTGTATTTGGCAGTCGTGGGATTGAATATTTTTTAGTTCAAAATTCTGTAAAAAGTTCATCATATGAACTCGGCAATTTGAATGTCCTAAGCAGTGTGTAGTCTGAAGCCAATCTTTGGGTGGTGTCTGTCAGCTTAGCGGCCATCCTTACTAGGCAGAACGTAACGGTCAACTCAAGAGTGCCCACTGTTTGGGCAGAACTAGGCAGCAGAAGAAACATGGAGCAATTTTTCTCCCCAGTGTGATTGTTACACAATCCAGGATTTGTCCATGGGGACCACATCATCTTCTTAGAGAACCTAAAAGGTTACTATTAGGAGTGGTAGAAAACCTACACATTTTCAATGCCATATTCAGCAGATCTGAGGAAGGCTTGAGGGCCATAACCTATTAAGTACACAGATTTTGTTCCCAGTTACTTGCTTCAGACTCAAGCCTGGACACACATACAGGAAGCTAGATGAAGTTTATTTCTAAAATTAATTAATACTCTGTACAACTACGTGTGTCATGACAGAAAGTCTATGTATACACAATAATATTATAGATTTTGAGGTAATATACCTTAAAACTTAGAGAGAAAAAATGAAAGCCAAAAGTTTATGAGATCAGTGGAAATATTTTTGTTTTCCTCTGGCCACACCAGGTGGGTCTTTTGATATGAGACAGAGATTTTGGATTTTCCTTTAGCAAGTGTGCATGGATTTAAAGAAGGAGAGAGCCATGCTCCAACCCCAAAGCCAGCTTTAATTTTTTAATTGAATTGGGACCACATAAAGACCATTTGCCACTTACGTCTGTAGAGGGCAGAAGAATCAAGACGGAGCTAGACATTACCACTTGGCCAACTACCCTTTTTCTTGTCACAGTTTTTGTTTTGTTTTGTTTTGTTTTTTGATAATCCATCCTTTCTCTCCAGATGTTTTATTGGTCTAGTGATCTCTGGATTCCTTAGTTAGATGCTTTTATTCTCCTGGAAAGATTAAAAAAAAAAATCGTGGCAGAGTGTGGTGGCGCACACCTTTAATGCCAGCACTCAGGAGGCAGAGGCAGGCAGATCACTGTGAGTTCAAGGCCATCCTGGTCTACAAAGTGAGTCTAGGACAGCCAAGGCTACACAGAGAAACCCTGTCTCAAAAAACTAAACAAAAAACAAACAAACAAACAAACAAAAAACCTGCCCCAATCCTAACTATAAGGGATATTTTTCTGGTGGGTTATATCTTTACTAAGGGAAAAAATTGGCAATAAAAAAAGTATTATCTCTCAATTGATTTTTAAAAGTTATTTTGAAAATTTGAAACTAATTTTTCAAGTGGCTTTTAAAATTAAATCACTGTAACTCCTGTGTGCCTACCTCTGTCTCCCAGGTGTTGGAATCAAAGGCATGTGCCTTCCAAGTGCAGGAATTAAAGGTGTGAACCCCCCACCCCTGGAGCAGAAGGCAAGGCATGGGCTTGGAAGGCCATAAGCACAGCACAGATCAAACACTCTGTGACCCACTTCAGGAGCTAGCTCAAGTTTAATCAGGGAGAATAGAGGCTATATAGCCCTTGGGGAGTGGATGGTGGGGGGAAGCTTCCAGAATAGGTGTTCATAAGTGGTTGAAACTGGGCACTTTAAGGATGCTTGTTTTGCATTTGACAGTACACTACTATCATATGAACGGAAACACACTTCCTAATTATCCTATAGGTGCAGGGAGGGGAGAGCTAGCAGGGAGCCGTGTCAAGGGCCACATATCAAATGTGGTTAGGGCCATCTATGTCTAAAGACACTCTCCAGATGGAGTCAGGCAGAGAGCCAGAGGTCCTGCTGGGGAGAGGGAGCCCTGCACCTAATGTCAAGCTCAAAATGGCCCTTGTGTTTGGTACATAAATGTTTACAATTGTTATATCCTCTTGGAGGATTTTTTCCTTTGATGAGTATATGGTGTCCTTCCTCATCTCTTCTGATTAATTTTGTTTGAAATCTATTTTGTCAGATATTAAAACGTTTATATTGGCTTCGGTTTGTTTGTTTGTTTTTGTTTTCTGTTTTTTGTCTATATGCTTCTCCCCCAACTCCCTCCTTGAGGTCGTGACTATCATTGCTGGTAAGGTGTGTTTCCTGGATGCAGCAGAAAGATGAAACCTGTTTTCTTTTCTTTCTTTTTTCTTTTTCTTTTTTCTTTTTTTTTTGGTTTTTCGAGACAGGGTCTCTCTGTGTAGCCTTGGCTGTCCTGGACTCTCTTTGTAGACCAGGTTGGCCTCGAACTCACAGCGATCCACCTGCCTCTGCCTCCCGAGTGCTGGGATTAAAGGCATGCGCCACCACGCCCGGCTTTTCTTTTTCTTTTTCTTGAAACCTGTTTTCTAATCTAATCTTTTAATCTTTTTTTAATGAGGGGAACAAGGCCATTAATATCAAGAGTTATAAATGAGCACTGTTTATTGATTCCTGTTGTTTTGCTGTTATGATGTGGGCTCCCCCCTTCCCCTCTCCCTCACCTTTGATTTTCTGGTCTGCTCAGTTTCCTGCTGTCCTCTCCTGGGAGCAGGAGCAGCCAACCCTGGATTCATTCCTCCACTCCCTGGACACACCCAATAAATCTTTTTTTTATGAGATTTGCTGCCTGGTGAGACTCTTTCATTGGAAGAAGCCAAGGAGTAATGAAGAGAAGGGAAAATGTGAAGAAGTGGAGTGGTGCTGGGGATCCTGAGCTCCTCAGCTCAGCTGGGGATACCCTCTCCTGGGAGTGGCAACTCTGCTGAGGAGGCCTCCTCTCTGAGCCGTGTGGTTACTGGGCCCCCGTGTCTCAGGATGCCCTTCCATTGGGATACCTTCCTGTCTCAGAGATGTGTAGTTCCTGGATACACTTCCATCAAAACACAAAGGCCAACAGGGTCTGCTTAGCTCCTTCCCACAGCCTCTCTCAGCTTCCTCTCCATGCTCAGCTCTGTCCTCTCCACAGCCCACCAGGAGACCCACAGGGTTTCCTAAGATCCTGAGGTCCACAGACAGAGCAAAGAAAACAAATCCCAGAGAAGCCACCCAACAGAGATAAGAGCAGATGTCAGCACTCCAGTCACCCGAATCATCTCTACCCCAGATGACGAGACATCACCAGAACTCAGACTCTCCTACAGTAGACACTGAAAATGTAATATACTTAATATAACTGAAACACGAGACTTCCAAATAGCAATTATGAGTATGCCCAAGGACCTTAAAGAGAACATAAATAAATCTGTTAATCAAGTCTATGAAAGCACAGACAGTGGAATAAAATGATGAAAAAAATTCATCAGGACATGAGAGTAGAAGCAGAATCACTAAGAAAAACACAAACTGAGAAAAGCTGGGAATGAAAATTTTAAGAAGTCAAACAAAAACCTCATGGTAAGCCTCACCAAGAAAACACAAGTGATGGGAGAAAGAATCACAATAGTTGAGGACAAGGTAGAAGAAATGGATACCTTGGTCAAAGAAAATGTTAAACCTAAAAAAAATCCAAGCACAGAACATACAGGAAATCTGGGGCACTATAAAAAAGATCAAATCTATCATATAAATAGATATAGATGAATTTTAAGCCAGCAACATGGCTGCTCTGGAAAAGGATCATATCCAAAGACCTTCTGGGTCTATACAATGCAGCTGGAATACAGACATGCCGCCTTTAATCCCAAACAATGAAGGTTATGTTAGTTTATAGAAGGAAACACCCATGTTTGAAGGACAAAGTGATGAATCAGAGAAAGATTTGACAGAATAAGTCAGAGATAGCATACACCCAACTATCACAAAAACAGCACAGGAAAGAGAGCTTACTTAAGGGCAGTGCAGGGAGAGAGCTTGGAAGAGAGGTAAGCAGCAATTTTAGCAGGGACAATATTAAAGAGACAGGTGGCCAAGAGAGAAAGCTATAGAAGACAGAGCGGGCCAGAGGAAGATATGCGAGCAGCAGTAAAATTAGAACATATTGCCAAAGTTAGTATGAAGCCAAACAGAATAATTCAGTCAGAAGCTGCAGAAAGTCAGTTTGAATCAGTCATCTTGGACAGTAGCATGGGCCAGAACAGCTGAGCTAAACCAGGCAGCGAGAGTTCAGGAAGAATTAGGAAGAGTGAGTTTATTCAACAGTAACTCTCAGAGGCTGAAACATTTTGGGCTTACGTTGTTAGCAAACATAGGTTGGAAGCTGAAGCCTTCAAGGTCTGGGCTTGCAGAAGATTAGATTCTTTGGAAGCTAGACGCTTAAAGGCACATAAAATATTTTCAACATTGTAGAAGAAAATTTCCCTAACATGAAAAAGGAGGTGCCTATTAAGGTAAGGTACAAGAAGCAAACAGAACACCAAGTATACAAGACCAGAAAAAAAAAATCCCAACAGCACACTATAGTCAAATCATTAAGAACAAAGAGAGAATATTAAAAGCTGCAAAGGAAAAGTACCAAGTAACATATAACATCATATCCATTAAAATAATTTACAACTTCACAATGGACACTCTAAAAAGCTAGACAACTGTTCTACAAATGCTAAGAGACCACAGATGTCAAGCCAGACTACTATACCCAGCAAAACTATCAATCACAAGAGACAGAGGAGGGGGAAATTCCATGATAAAACCAAAACAAAATAGTATCTATCTACCAATCTAGCTCTACAAAAGATACCAGAATGAAAACCTCAATCTGAAGCAGTTAGCTGTACCCAAGAAAACAGAAGGAATAAATAATCCCAGACCAGAAAATGAAAAAAAGGAGGGAACCCACATCATAACAACAAAATAATAGGAACCAATAAGCACTGCTCATTATAACTCTTGGTATTAACAGCCTCCATCTCCTCTCATTTAAAAAAAGAGACACAGTAAAGGAAACAATACTAGGGTATACTAATAGTGAGTGACTTCACTACCCCACTCTCTCTAACACAAATGTGTCTGTCAGATATATTGGGCCAGAAGGCTGAAGAAGATGCTCCAGTGTTATAGAGAGTTTTGGGTGGCTATTCAGGCAGAAAACTCATCTTCTCATTTGGAAAGCTACTAACCTGCACTCCCGGCATACTCAGGTAATCAAGTTTATTCCTTCTCAAGTCTCTGAAGGAGTTGAAGACCAGGTAGCTTAGTTTTACAATGAAGCTTAATAGTTTAGGGATTAAGATATCTTTAGGTCTAGATTGGTGTTCTAAGTTGATAATGACAATAGGTGATGAAGATTGATTTACATTCAGAAATTTAGATGCACCAAGACAGGAAAGATGTTTCTTCAAGGCTATCAAATACAAATAGCCAAAACACTTAGAATGTAACATTTATATAATTCCTGATTGTGTCATGGTTCTTCTTGCTATAGGTAATATATTGTATATATGTATGTAATAATATAAATATGTATGTACAAAATAAACAAATAAATAAAAATGAAAAAAAGAAATAAAATTCATCTTCCTGTTTGAAAAAAAAATCTGTATTCTATCAAACTGGAAAACTTAAAAGAAATGGACAAATTACTTGATATATACAACCTACCAAAGTTAAATCAAGGCCAGATAAGCAACTTAAACAAACCCATAACCCCTAGTGAAATAGAAGTAGTACTTAAAAGTCTCCCAACAACAACAACAACAACAACAACAACAACAGCTCATGGACAGAAGGGTTAAGCGCGGAGCTGTGCCAGACCTTCAAGGATGAAGTAATGCCAACACTCTTCAAATTATTCTAAAAAACGGAAACAGAAGAAACAGTACCTAACTCCCTTGATGAGGTCACAGTTACCATGAGCCCTGGAGCACACAAAGACCCAACAAAGAAAGAGAATTACAGACCAATGGCCCTGATGAAAATAGATGCAAAAATTCTCAGTAAAACACTTGCAAACCAAATTCAAGGGCCCATCAAAAAGATTACTCACTGTGATCTAGTAAGCGTCACCTCCCCCGTCAGTGTGCAAAGATGGTTCAACATTTGTGAGTGGGTGAATGCAATCCATCACACAAACAGATTGAAAGACAAAAACCACATGATCATCTCATTAGATGCAGAAAAGACTTTTGACAAAATGTATCATCCTTTCATGACAAAACTCCTGGGGAGACTAGGAGTACAAGGATGTGACTCAGCATAACAAAATCAATTTACAAAATAATAAAGACCATTCAAAGCCCATAGCCAACATCAACCTAAACAGAAAAAAACAAAACAAAACAAAAACAAAAACCTCAAAGCAGTTCCACTAAAATCAGGAACAACTTCAAGATGCCCGCTCTCTCTACATCTACTCAATATAGTACTTTATATTAGCTAAAGCAATAAGACCACTGAAAGGACTTGATAGATGGCTCAGATGTTAAGAACATAGGCTGCTTTTTCAGAGGACTGAGCTTCAATTCCCAGAACCCACATGACAGCTCACAACCACGTGTACAGACACCTTCTTCTGGCCTCTGGTAGTACCAGGCACACATGTGGTACACATCCATACATGCAGGTAAAATACATGCACACCAAAGTGAAATAATAAAAAAAAAATTTAAATCAGACAACTGAAGGATACCAATAGGATTAAAAATAGGAAAGGAAAAAGTATTCTTATCTGCAGATTATGTAATTTTATATATAAAAGACCCTGAAATCTCCAGAAGGCAATGCCTATATCTGATAATCACTTTCAAGAAAGCAGCAGGGTACAAAATTAACACAGAGAAGTCAATAGCCTTCCTATAAAAATGAAAAAAAAATGGACTGAGAAAAAAATCATGATAACAATATCTTTCACAGCAGCCTCAAAAATAATAAAATGCCTTAAGAAAACTCTAACCAAGCAAGTGAAAGACTTACATAATAAAATCTTTAAGATTTCGAAGAACAAAATGGAAAAGCGTAGCAGAAGATGAAAAGACGGTCCATGCTTAGGGATTTGCAGAACTAATATAGTAAAAATGTCCATCCTAGCAAATCAGTCTACGGATTCAACACAATCCACATCAAAATTTCTACACAATTCTTTACAGAAATTGAAAGGGCAATGTTTAGCTTCATACGGAATAATAAAAATCCAAGAATAATTAAAACAATCCTGAATAACAAAAGAACTTCTAGAGGTATCACTGTTCCCAATTACAAGTTGTACTACAGAGTTGTAGTGATGACGATGATGGTGATGATGATGGTGGTGGTAATGAATGGTATTGACATAAAAAGAGGCAAATTGGTCAGTGGAGTCAAACTAAAGACTCAGACATATACCTACAGATACCTGAGTTTTGAGAAAGCAAAAACTACACACTAGAAAAAAAGACAGAAACTTCTACAAAAGGAGCTGGTCAAACTGGATGGCTTGCATGTAGAAGAATGCAAATAGATGGCCTACTTATCACCCTGCACAAAACTCGACTTCAAATGGATGAAGAACTTCAACCGAAGGCCAGATACCCTGGATCTGATAGAAGAGGGTAGGGATAGTTTTGAATACATTAGTACAGGAGACAACTCCTTGAAGAAAACACTGATAACTCAGGTACTAAGAACAACAATTAACAAATGGGACCTCATGAAATAGAAAGGCTTCTGTAAGGCAAAGAACATCATCTATTGGACAAAGCATCAGGCTATAGGAGGGGGAAAGATCTTTACCAATTACACATGCAACAGAAGATAATATCTAAAATACATAAAGAACAAAAAACAAAAAACAACCACCAAGAAAATAAATAACTCCATTTAAGAGTGACATACAGAACTAAACAGAGAATTCCAAAAAGTGAAATGCAAATGGCTCAGAAACACTTAAAGAAATGTGCAATGTCCTCAGTCATCAAGGCTCTGCAAAGCAAAACTACTATGGGATTTTGTCTTACTTAGAGTTTCTATTGCTGTGAAAAACAAAAACAAAAAAAAAAAACCACTATGACCAAAAAGCAAGTGGAAGCAGAAAGGGTTTATTTGGCTTACACTTTGAGATCACAGTCCATCATTGAAGGTCAGGACAGGAACTCAAGCAGGGCTGGAACCTGCAGACCGGAGCTGAGGCAGATGCCATGGAGGGTGCTGCTTACTGGCTTGCTTCCCATGGCTTGCTCTATTTGCTTTTTTTTTTTCTTTCTGTTTTTCTTTTTGTTTTTAATTTTATTTTATTAATTTATTCATATTATGTCTCATTTGTTATCCCAACCCTTGTATCCTCCCATTCCTCCCTCCCTCCCATTTTCCCCTTACTCCCCTCCCCTATGGCTGTGACTGAGGGGGACCTCCTCCCCCTGTATATGCTCATAGGGTATCAAGTCTCTTCTTGGTAGCCTGCTATCCTTCCTCTGAGTGCCACCAGGTCTCCCCATCCAGGGGACATGGTCAAATATGGGGCACCAGAGTTCGTGTGAAAGTCAGACCCCACTCTCCACTCAACTGTGGAGAATGTCCTGACCATTGTTTTTGAGACAGGGTTTCTCTGGGTAGCCTTGGCTATCCTGGACTCGTTTTGTAGACTAAACTGGCCATGAACTCACAAAGAGCCACCTGCCTTCCCAAGTGCCAGGATTACAGATGTGCACCACCACTCCCAACCTCAACCTGCCTTCTGATAGACCCCAGGTCTGCCACTCCAGGGATGGCTCCACCCACCACGGGCTGGGCCCTCCCCCATTGATCACTAATTGAGAAAACGCCTTATAGCTGGATCTCATGGAGGTACTTCCTCAACTGGGGCACCTTCTTCTCTGATGATTCTAATTTGTGTCAAGTTGACGTACAAAACCAGCCAATACAGACTTCATCTTACACCAGTCAAAATGGCCAAGACCAATAAAAAAGATAACAGCTCACACTGTCAAGGACATTGGATAAGGGGGACACACTCACCCATTGCTGGTGGGAATACAAACTTTTACAACCACTATAGAAACCAGTATGGCAGTTTCTCAAGAGGCTGGGAATACACCTACCTCAAATTTCAGGTATGCTGCTATTGGGCACGTACAAAAGATGCCTCATCCTACCACAGAGACAGTTGTTCATCCATGTTTATTGCTACTCTATTCATAATAGCCAGAAATTGGAGACAGCCTCGGTGTTCATCAACAGATGAATGGGTAAGGGAAAACATGGACATTTAAACAATGGAATATTATTGGGCTGCTAAAAAAAAATCATGAAATCTGTAGATAAATGGATGGAGCTAGAAAAAAAAAACATCTGGAGTGAGACAACTCAGACCCAAAAAAGATAAATATGGCATATATTCTTCTACATGTGAGTGGAACATATTTGACAGGAATGCTAGAGTCTAGATAACCACAGAGAATGGATATAGAGTGAAAGAATGGGGGGCAGAGAGGAGGGGGGAGGCTCTCCCAAGAAAGGAGGAACATAATATAAAGTTGTGGAGGGGGTGGGGAGACTATGACAGGAGGATTAGATAGGGACTGGGAAGAAAAAGGTGTGTGGGGGGACAGTGCAGGAAGGGATAACCAACCCTAAGGGCCATTTGAAGGGTCATGTGGAAACCTGCTACTGCAGAAGCTTTTCTAATCTAAATGGAGTCACCAAATTACAGGGAGACAGTGCCCCAACTAAACATCTCTCATCACCAAGGTAAACTTCTAGTGCCAGGAACTGTTTACATCTAGTTGAGTTGTTGGACAGATGGGATCCGTAGAAATCTTTAAACACAGCAAGCGAGTGCTAAGGCTACCAGCTGCTCTTCATAAGCTGACAATAGTCAGCGTTCATTGCTAAAGATAACACCTATATATCCCGTTGAACACAAGGAGTTGAGCTGGTCCCTAACTGGAACCTTCACCCTTACAGACTAGACATGACACCGGAAGACACTCTACAAGCTACCAGAAGAGAAAAGTAAGCACCAACCCAGCTATAAACCCTATGATCTAAAACAGTAATCTGCCTACGTGAGTCACTGATGCAACAGTGGCTCAAACGTTGTGGGAGTAACCGACCACTATCTCATTGAATATAAGCCCCACGCCATGAAATGGAACCCATGCCCGACACTGCTCAAGTAGCCAAGAACCTAAGACTAGATAGTCCATGGGCCTAGGGAAAAACCAAATACTATTGTTCTGCTAAAGGAATGTTGTAATAAAATGGCTCCTATAGGCATTCTGCTATACTGATAGACCCGCGTCTCACTCAGCCATCATCAGAGAACTTTCCTCCTGCAGGAGATGAGACCTAATACAGAGACCCACAACTGGGCAATGAGTATAGAGACTAAGAGACTTTGGAGCACTCACTTGTAAATGAGATGTCTTCACCAACCCCTCCTCTCATGCTCAGGGAACTATGAGGAAGAAGAGGCAGGAAGACTGTAGCTAGTGAAGGTGGAAGACCTCAAGGAATTAGTGCCTTTCAGACACAGCAGTACTGATGGACATATGAACTCACGCGGGGCCCACACAGGTTCAAACAGTGTGGGTCCCAGCACTGAGGGGGGAAGTAGACATGGACTCCCATCCCTAACCAAGAAGCTGTCTCCAAAAGACAACCACTTCAAAGGAAAAATCCATTTTCTCCGTTGGAATCTCACTGGATATGTTAGCCACACTTTAGAGAGATAGAGATGCCCACCAGTAGATGGCTGACATGAGAAGAATTTAATGGTGGTTTTATAGAATTTTTTTGTCTCATATTGCTTTGAGCATTATTTTTTTTCACTTCACTTGTTCTTTGTTTGTATATTATGGTTTCTAACTTTGTTTGTGTGTGTGTGTGTGTCTGTCTTTCTGTCTGTGTACATGCCACAGTGCATATGTGGAGCACATGACCGACAGCAATCCCAGCACGCAGGAGGCAGAGTCAGGCAGACCTCTGTGGGTTCAAGGTCAACCTGGTCTACTATGCAGTGAATTCCAGTCAGAGTGGAAGAAAAGAAGGGGATGAAGAGAGTGGAAATAGAGGGAAAGGCACGGTCAGGGAGAGGAGAGGTTGAATGTGGGAAAACTGTAATAGCCTGATGGGGAAAAAAAGAGATAGGAGGCGTGGGGGGTGGAGGAGGTTAACTGATTGAATGAGAGGTTGAGGTCAAAACAGAAGCTCAGGAAGATGACGATGGTGACAACTGAGTATTTGGGGATTCGGGGAGAAGATATAGACAGACAAGGATATAGTTAGAGAGCGGGAGAAAAAACATGGCTCTTAATCCTGTGTTCGTTACCTTTCGGCTGCTTTTGTAATGTATGTTGCACCATTACCGAGGCAACGTATAGAAAGTAGAGTTTATATGACTCTCAGCTCCAGAGGGAGAAGAGTCCGATAAGGAGCAGAAACATGGGAGCAAATGGCATGGTGGCAGCAACGGAAAAGTGCTGATCACACCCTCAACTGCACACAGCATGCAGAGAAAGCAAACTGCAAGTGGGGTGACGCAATGAATGCACAAAGCCTTCTCCGGGGACATGCTTCCTCCAGCGAGGTTGCACCACCGCTCCAAACCGTGTCACCGCGTGGTAACCAAGTGTTCGAATACTCGAGCCTGTGGTGGGCATTTCACACTCAAACCACTACAGCCTGTGTCCAGCACATGGCAGTCTGTGTCCATCTGGTTACTCTAAGTTTGAGGCCAGCTTGAACAACTCAGTGACTACCATGCCAAGTTTGGCTATAGAGCCATAGCCTAAAACTCATAAAACCAACAATAAAATACAACAAAGACCAAAATGTCTCTTCGAGTTTCCGTTTGACAATATTTGGAGATTTAAAATTTTTTATGTTAACATTTGGTTAGGAAAGGCACCATGAGAGAATGTTTCTTTAAAAGCCATCAAATTCTGGTGTGTTTGATGGGACAGGCCTGCTGTCTCAGTGCATGGAAGACGCTGGCAGAAGGCCCAGAAGTTCAAAGATCATCGGTTATATAACAAGTTCCTGTCCAGCCTAGGGTACACCAGACACTGCCTGAAAACAAAGTAAAACAAGCAAACGGCCCCAGAAAAACAAACGGAAAAACAGCGCTGTCTCTGACTTCAAGCTCATCCTGGGACTTTTTGGTTCTGGTCTTCTTAGATTGGCTCAATTATTTGACACCGCTTCTTAGTGGTTTGTGTAGGAAAGAGAGAAGGAGCGAGCGAGCAGGGAGACAGGGATGGGAGGTGCAGACAAGCGCGCTGGCAGAGTTTCAGTTCTACAACAGCCTAACGCCTTCCTTACAGTCTGACCTCCACAGGAGTGAGTTTCCTGGTCACACCCCCTGTCCAACTTCAGGTGTTCAGAAAATACAAACGCTTTTTCCTATTTAGACCAAGGATAGAACGAAGCCGAACTTAAATCGCCAGCTTTGGGAAAGAAAACACTGGCAGCGGTGGGATTCGAACCCACGCCTCCGAAGAGACTGGAGCCTAAATCCAGCGCCTTAGACCGCTCGGCCACACTACCAATCTGCTGGGCTTTGCCTGCGTATACTATTTATTTACATTATTTTATATCTCTTTAACCCTGCTCTGAAACCCAGCCTTGAAGGATTTTCCCTTCTAGTTGTTCCCCCAAACCACTGTCCTGGCTCTGGAGTGAGCGGGTTAAACAAAGTATCCTCCCAAGGTGGCTCCTGCAAGCCTGCTGGCCGTACCCAGGGCGAACGTGGACCGCGGAGGCTTCCCGACGCACCCAGCCCGCGGCGGGTTCTGAAGGCGGGAGATGCATTCACCAAAAGGCAGAGGCACGCCCAGTTCCCGGGTGCTCAGGAGAGCTGGTGCGCAGAACCAGAGCGCTTGGCCATGCGCGCCCCAAACTCAGCCAGAGCCCCCGCCTGCAGCCTGCGTCTCCCCACCGTGCGTCCCTCAGAGAGGCCGTCTGCAAGTTGATCAGGTCCTCTGCTGAAAGAGCCTCGGGTCTCTTCTTGAGAGTCTGAATCTTGGCGTTTGCTCAGTGTGCCGCCAGCGCCTGCGGACGCGCCGTGCACAGCGTGGGAGCCGTGGTGGCCGGTGCCTGATGGAGGAGGTGACAGACGCTGCCTTCCCTGCGGACCCAGCCCAGACTGTGTGAGCCAGGATTCTGAGATGCCAGAGTGCTCTTGCCAACCCCTTTCTCCCTACCTTCTTCGCCACCCCAAGTCAGGAGCTGCAGGGCAGGAGCAACCAAAATGAGTCCTCTGACTTGGGGAAGATTACGAACTTCTGGCATAGGATCCACCAAACTTGGGCCTCCATGCTCCCCGCGCAGGAAAGAAGTCCCCGGGCTCCCGAGTGCAACTGGTGTAAATCACAGAACACAGCTTGGGTGATCTGACCCTTTAGTTTGTGTGTGTAGCAGTAGCTGAGAATTGAACGTGCTACTATTGACTAAGAAACTGGTGACTATCCCAGCAAAAGGCTAGGATTGGGATTAGGGGATATTTGAACGAATTTTGTATCTTTAACAGAAATTGTGATTTCCTGGTAATATTCCGATCACATCTTCCATTTGACGCAAATTTTCACAAAGAGGCAGTAACCTGGGAGGCTGTGCAATCAAAGTTGAAGAAAAGACACCCAGACCTAGCCCCGCTCTATTATTTTCTAGAGAGCCATGATCTGGGGTGGTTTTTTTTTTCTCCACCTATTAAATAATTAAAAGATAGGGAAAATATCAGAAGCAACAGATAGCAACTTTAAAGTGCAGAAGCGAGCAAGCGAGCGCAAGCGCAGACACACAGGGAGTCCGCTCTCAGACAGAAAGGCTACCCACAAAGTGGGAAGAGGATCCAGCCCCTGAAATCCGCTTTCCCCTGGGGGGCTAGGGGTTTTAAGCTGTTTTGAGGGGGTGGGATGGGGTCCCTCCTTTCGCTTTGCATTGATCACCCTAAACAAAGATGACAAGGTCGTGCAGATAGACCCAGAACTTCAGGTAGTCAAGACTGGCCTTGAGCAAACGTTATCCGAGGATGAGGAAGAAACTAGAAGTTTGCCATTTTCGCTACCTCTTTGTGTCCTCTTGCTCTCTCCGTCTCCCTAGCTGGAATCTGTCTAGCTCCTAGTCCCTCGCTTTCTTAAGACTAGAAAATGTTTATTGTTTCTTAATCTGTTGTTCTTCTCAAGAGAAGAGATTTTGCTGTCGTTGTGAGCATAGGAAGTGCCTTGTTCTTTGAAAGACACCGAGAACCGAGAAATGTCCAGTTCAGAGATCCCACCCCCCACCCCCCACCCCGTGACACTTTTATTATCTTCCTTCCAGAGTGTAGTGTGTGTGTGTGTGTGTGTGTAAAATTTATGGATACATGTGTGACCTGCAAGAATAGGTGTATTGTGTGTGTGCAGGAGCCCTCAGAGCCGAAAGAGGTCATTGGGTTACCTGAAGCTGGAGTTCTGGGCAGTTCTGAGCCACCATGTGAATGCTCTTAATTGATGCAACATCTCTCTAGCCCAAGAGTGTAGACCTCTTCGGAGTGATGACTTAGTGGATGCCTTATATAACTTTAATTTATTTTTATTTTCAATTTTGGGGTGTTTGAGGTGGCTGAGTGCACTAAGGTTTTTATGCCTGGAACTCACATGGTGAAAGGTTGGTCTCTGACTCCACGCTCCAGCTGTGGCATTTGATGGCCCCAAACTGGTGTTTTAAGAAGAAAACATTAAATATAGAGCCAGGTACGGTGGAGGCAGAGGCAAAGGCTGTGGGTTGCAGGCCAGCCAGGAGCGGAGAGGTGGCTCAGTACCAGCACCCACATGGCTCACAAATGTCTGTAACTTCAGTTCTAGGGCACTGGGTTCCCTCTTCTGACCTCCACCGCCACCAGGAAATAAGCAAAAATAAACAAGTAAATAAATAAATAAAACATTTTTCTTTAATGAAAGTAACCCTTTGGAAAGTTAATTTTTACTTATTGATTGATCAAGACAGTGTCTTGTTGTGCATCTTTGACTGGCCTTGATCTCAAAATCCTTAGAGCTCAGACCCTACCTAGGTTTACAGGTGGAAGCTACGACTCTCAGTTTAACATTTATTACCTTGTTTTATCTATCTTTGTGATGCTGGAAACTGAAGCCAAGACTTTGCAGTTCAGGAAAGAGCTCTACCATACCAGACTTACTTACTTTGATCCCACCTTGATCATACTTCATGGACTCTAAACACAGGTATATTTTGTCTAGGACTGTCACTCTAGTGCAAGGAAACCTGGCTCCTCCTTCTGACCGCCACGGACACCAGGGACCCTTGTGGTGCACAAAAGCAAGCAAACAAGCAAGAAAATAAACAAAACAAAACCCCATTTAAAAAAAAAGAAAAAAGAAAATAAACAAAACCCAAAACCTTAGGGAAGAAAATAAAATAATTAGTAAGTGGAGTAAATTAATTTTTAAAAATCTAGTTCCTAGTGTGGAACCTAGCACAGAATTGGAATTCGGAGAGTTTGAAGCTTCTTAAGGGAAGGATTGCACTAAATGACGAACTGGGCATTGCTTGTTCTCGCTCTGAGGGGAAGCTGTCATTTAAGAGGCTTGTGGTGGAAGTCTGGAGTCAAGAAGAAAAACACCAGATGTGGGAGTGTCAGTTTCCTCTCTTCCGCCGGATTTCTGTTCCTGATTTCACTGTCTGAAGGAGGTGCGGGGGGGGGGGGGGGGGGGGGGGGCGACGACTAAGTAGTTGGTGGTGGTGGTAGTGGTGTGAGGATGGTCACATTGCCTCAAATTTAGGATAATAGTCGTCCTCGTCGGAATCTACCGTTATGTCATTTCCAAAAAGCCTAGCGTCTGCAGACTAAATTCCAGCATGGTATATAAAATGGACTAAAACACAATCTAGTTTTGGCTTCTTTGCTGCCTACGGGGGGGACCCAGCAAAATTATCCTTTTCTAAGAAAGAGAGAGAGCGGCCTCTCGTGTGGCCCTATAGCTCAGGGGTTAGAGCACTGGTCTTGTAAACCAGGGGTCGCGAGTTCAAATCTCGCTGGGGCCTAAAGTGTCTAAAGTTTTTGAACCAAGGACTAATCTTGCTGAAAGTATTTTGTCTCCAGCTTCTGAAACCTCGGTTTCTTTTTCGCTCCGGCTGACTCTCGCCGGAGATAAAGAGGGAGGGAGGACGGGGGAGGGAGAAGAGGAAGAATTGTTCTCCCCGCCGGCTGTGCGGGGAAACAAAGTCGGTACACAGGCCTCCGGGTACAGGAAGCGGGTTGTGGAGAGGGCGGGCCTTAGGATCCCGAAACGTCACGGTCTCCAGCAGGAAACATGGTGCCGCAGTTGGAGAGAGACCTAAACTATGGTAAAAACTCAGAAAAGCTGTGGTGATGGTTTCCTTTAAAAAGAATGCCTCCCCCCCCCCCCATCCCCCGGACAGCTTTTTAAAATTTTGTGTGCTGAGGTTGAACCTGGGATCTCACGCTGGGCCACGGGGCTATCACCAAGCCACGCCTCCAGCCCCAGGGGTTCCTTGCGGCCGTGGCGTTCCACGCGGTCCCACGCGCAGAGTGGGCGCGCAGGATGCCGCGCAGTCCCGGTGCAGAGCGCTCGCTCTCTGCTCTCGGGTGGCCGCTTCACCGCACGCGTGCACCCACCGGGTGGGCGAGCATCGCGTGGAGTGCGCGGGGAGGTAGGACGGCGGCCCTGGCGGGGCGTCACGAAGGAGGCTGCGTTCCTACAGAAAGACACTCTCTGAGCCTTGGTTACCGTGCTTCCCTTCGATAGCTCAGCTGGTAGAGCGGAGGACTGTAGTTCATTGGTTGCAGCCATCCTTAGGTCGCTGGTTCGATTCCGGCTCGAAGGAGTAGCCTGCATTTTGGGCTTCCAACTCCTGAAGTAAGTTCTAGTCCTTTGTTCAAGGTCATAGATCGTCTTTACTAGCATCAAACCGACTTTCCATTACGCAACACGTTTTCTCAGTCACTAAGCCGTTATAAAACTTAAAAAAAAAAAAAAAAAAAAAGGGCTTAGGGGTTGGTTTCTGGCTCTCTCTTTATTATTTACTTTTTAGTTTGCTGCCCCTATGTCCGAAGTCCAGACACCAAAGACCGCAAGGTACATAACCTTGTGGCCATGCTTGTGTTCACGTTTTTAAGTAGCTCGCGAGACTCTGATTTGCAGAACCAAACCTCTAGCTAACAGGCAAAGAGTCCGTTTATTCACTTAGGTATTTTAATGTAGCATTTGACGTGGGTTGGAGACGAGGCTGGGAAGAGTGTAAAGTCGAGACAGATGAAGCACTTTAAACAAAGGAAGTGAGATTTGAAAACACAGTTCCTATCCAAGAAAACTGAGAGGGTATACAGACTGTCAGACCTTGAGCAAACTTACCCGCCTCCAGCCTGACTGGCGAGCCACCTCCTCTTGCCCCTAATATCCTGCTGTCCGCCTGCCTGCCGGCCCGTGAAATTCTGTGGCTGCCGGCGTGGTCGCGAGCATCCTGAGCACGTCCCTCCCCAGTTAGTCTCGGGACTCCTCTGCTCCGCAGCTGAGCGCCGCCAATCCGGCTTGCTCTAGGCTCCTTTCGGAATAAATGAGCAGGCTTGTGACTTGAAATCTGAAAAGCAGCCCCCTTTGAATCCATTCTGAACCTTGAGTTGTTCCGGACGTGGATAGAGAATGAAAAGGGATAGTTCCAGAATTAATGGGAGGGACTTGACAAAGATGGGGTGAAATTTAAATAATGAGAGGAGATGGGAGAGGGAAACCGCCGGCGCCTTGACAGCAGGCTGTGTCAAAACATGTAGACTAGACAGATGGTCTGTGGAAAGCATTATGTTATCACGGCTCGTTGGTCTAGGGGTATGATTCTCGCTTTGGGTGCGAGAGGTCCCGGGTTCAAATCCCGGACGAGCCCTGTGGCTATTTTTTTTTTTCTTTCTTTCTTTCTTTTTTTAAAACCACTACTGGGAAACGCTCACTTCTCTATAAATGTTTTCGTGCTTTGACAATCCTGCAAAAGGGGACGGTGCCACATACTATATAAAGGACTGGCTGGCAGCACCGACTTCCCAGGTCCCTGGAGCTCTCCGCGGGAGCCTTCCAGTGTCCCCTTGGCTCTTGGCGCATCTGCGGCTGCTGTTCCTCCGTAGCAGTCATCCAGACAGCTACCAGTCCGGTTCCTGTGCCGAAACAAACCCACGTTGGTTGTCTGCTTAGAGGTTGGGGTTACTGCTTTAGGGTTTGAAGGCAGGCCCAGTGGGGAGGGGCATCCTTGAAGAAATGGGGTGCGGTCCCAGCCACTGAGGTTGGAACGCCCACCCTCTGCTCCTCTGCACCCCGCCCCAACTGTTTGCGTGGCCAGGCAACCCCGACCTCACCCAAATCCGCGACCAGATTCTAAAAGAATTCATTTCTGCTGTTCGGCACCCGCCCGACTAGCAAAGAAGGCGAGAGAAACAAAGCCGCCGCCTCCAGCTCCCAGTGCAGGTGGGTTTCCCCTCCTGCCCCTCAGTAGTTTGGCTAGGAGCGGTTTGGCTATGATAGGGCAAATGTGGGGCTCCTGGGAGACGACTTCTCGCGTCTGAGCGCGGAGCTGAGATGTGGTGGGGATCAACTCTTGTCAGAGTTGGAGATACCGATTCCACAGGTCACTTTCCGCGGTCACTTTCCGCAGCTTGGCGGAGTCCAGCGTGGACGGCCATTGTGTAGAACCCAGCCTCAGAGGGAACCACCTGCGGATGGAGGAGTTCCAAGAACCCTGTGTTTGCGTGGATGAGGAAGATTTGTAGGTTCCTGGGTTGATATCAGATTTGTGAAACAGGCTTGCAAAGCTTGTGCGTGCATAACTGGTGTTTTCGTTTTCTATTTCCTGTCTCTCTCCTTCACTCATCCTTAAGTGTGTTACGAAACTTTTGGAGACGTGTCAACAGCCTCCTCTATTGTCTTCTTACTGGATGGTTGGGGTTCTCTTGCTCTGAGACAACACATCACAGCATAACAGCTGCAATGATGGAGCATCTTTGTTTCGGAAGGACAGTAGAAGCCTTGTCCTAACACTGGGACATCTCCAGGGGGCCAGAGTCTATGATGGCAGTAATCTTACAGTCAGTCCATACATGCAACCGCTAGAAACCTCAGTGGCCAGCCCCAGGCCAACTCCAGAAAGCAGCCTCAGCCACTCAAAGAGCGAGCACCACCCGGCTCTGAGCCCATTGGTGCCGCTAACCACGGCGGCTTTAATAATTCAAGAAACTCCATGCTGATAAAAGGGGAAAGTCAAATGTTTGGGAGATTTATGGAACTATCATTGCTGGTTTTCTTTAAATGATTTTCAGTACTACCTTAAACATTTGGTTTCGATTTTTCTATAAATCCTTCCAGTGGGATGTAAAAGTTGTGTCGTGTGTGTGGAAGCTTCTAGTCATGGGAACGTCAAAAGCACCTTGGTCAGTTGAAGTCCCTTTCTTTGTTCTTCAGCTTCCTCTTTTGTAAAATGAAGGTTGAGAGATGGTCACAGGCTGCCCCTGTTCTCATCTTGATCGCGCCGGGTGGTGGGATGTTGGTAACAGATTCAGAGAGTGTGGCGCTGAAGCATCCTCTAACAGGGCATGTTTAGAAACAGTGGGCTAGCTGTGGTCAGAGACCAGGCCTGGAAGTGTCCTCACTCAGGAATGTCCCCACCGGTGGGAGTGCACCTCTGCGTGAACTTCCCTCTCACCCTTGTTCTCCCTGCATCCCATGAAACGTTCCTGGGGCTGTCAGGGACGGGGGAGGGGAATGGGGGGCATTATTAGTGTGACACCAATCATGGATTAAAAAGTGTACAGAGGATGCAGGCTGGTAAAAACACCTCTTGAGATTTTTTTTTTTTTCTCATTGTATCGATAGTTGAGCAAAGAGCAATCTCTGTAAACAGTTGTTTTCAGAGTAACTGCAAGCCAGGAATAGACAGAAGCCCAGTATGTTGGGAAGTGAATGTTTAATTTGTATCCTGTTTGGAAATCTTTGTTCCCATTCCCCCTCGTCCAGTGGTGCCCCCACTTCCTCGGGGTAGTCCTGCCAGGGCGCCTCCTTAGTTGTTACTTCTGTTACTGTTACCATAGCGTTGTGAAGGGATTTACACAGTTTGCACACACCTTCCACACTTGCTTCCACAATGAGTCCTAAGGACAGAATCAAGCACACACATTCCATATGAAGGCGGAGATGTGTCAACACTAGCATTACTTCCGTGTCTGTGGATACTACTGGCTTGAAGAAGACACAGACAAAAAAATTCCAGGAAAGGGGAATGGCTTTCAAGTTAAAACCTTTTTTTAAACAATACTTTTTAAATTTGGCAGTTGTTTTATATGACTTAAAATTCCTGAGGCTGGAGAGATGGCTCAGTGGTTAAGAGCACTGACTGCTCTTCCCAGGTACAAATGCCAGTATCCATATGGCAGCTGACACCTGTCTGTAACTGCTAACCTCTGACACCGTCACACAGAACAACAATGCACATTAAAAAGAAACCTAAAATTGCTGACAAAGATATAATATTCAAAGCCTAGGAATGTGGCTCAATAGTAGTCTATGTATCATGTATCTATCATTGCCTGGTTCTGAGCCCTGGCAAAATACACACACACACACACAGATTTTTATTCGTAGACTATAATTTTTTGCATCCTAATAAAATACAAAACTTTTCAAACTACCCATTTCTCTTTCAATATGTGCCGAGTTGGGGGGGGGGGGTGAAGAGCCCTGGGTTTTTGTCAGGGATATGAGCAGGTTCTAAATCCTCTGCGTCACCAGATGAGGGGCCAGGACTTCAGAGAAGGGCCCTGACTGCTGTGAGCCTTTGGCTGTACCCTGCCCCACATGCTTACACAGCTCCAAAAAGAGGCTGTTGTGTTTGGGCAAGTTAGTGTGTCAGACTGGGGGAATTTTTGTCTGTGTGTGTGCTGTGGGTGAGGGTGAGGCGCCTCTGTTTTCTGTTGTTTATCAGAAAAGGGCCACGCTGACACATCATCTCTGGCTATGGGAGTTGGCTGATAGTTGCCCTAGGGACTGATGAGGCCATGGGGTGTTGCAATGGACTGGCTGCTGTTGTCTAACAAATGAGTGGCTGATGGCTCTAGAACTCAGTGCCTCCACGTCTGTTTAAAGACGATGTGTGATTAATTGAAAGCAGGCACCACTAGACACGGTATGTTTGCACAGTTAGCATGCCAGTGCCTGGTCAGATGTCAGTAGAGACAGGCCTCAGCCCCAAAGGCGCTGAGGGCTATTACTTCTCTGTACTTCTGAAATACTTTACATTTTGGCATTGGGCAGAACAAAGCTTGTCACTTGTCAAATGGATGCCTGTGTGCCTGTGCCTTCCTTTCAGGAGATTCTAGTAGCTCAAAGTCACCAAGGCCGGCTACAACAGCTAACGTGGTCTCTTCACACAACTCCAGCCTTGTTTCCTTTCAGCTCACAGTTTGATTAGCATGTGGGGGAGGGTGGGGTGGAGGACACAAGGACAAAGGGGGGACCGTCAAAAGCTGACAAGTGTTGAGGCTCCTTCCCCGAGCCACCCACTCTTCCTTCTCAAGCTGTTGGTCCTGTTCTTAGGAAGTGTGTCTGTGAGGATGTGCACATTCTGGGCAGCGTTTGGTTGGTTGGTTGTTGGTTGGTTGGTTGGTTGGTTGTTGAGACAGGCTTTCTCTGTGTAGCCTAGCTGTCCTAGAACTAGCTCTGGCCTCAAACTCAAAGAGATCCACCTGCCTCTGCCTCCCAAGCGCTGGAATTAAGAGCGTGCTTTTTAAAGGCATTTCACTCCTACAGATGTCACTCTGTGGTCAGGAGCAGTAACTCACTGGCGAAGGCAACTCAGCTGACTTCAGCAACTTTTGGGAGGCAGAGCCCTCCCCGGTCCATTGCAACACCCAGACGGCTCCATTGGTCCCCAGGGGAAGTATCAGCCAGCTCCCATAGCCAGAAATTGCTCTGCTTAGCAGTCAAGATTATTTAATAACTGCTACCAAATCTTGCATCTCTGAACCTTTAAAGAGAAGTTTGCATGGCTAGAGACTCTGGGTCAGTTGGTGGGAATTTACATGTCATAAAAACTATAGAAGTGAGTAAGCAGATGTCCTTCTCTGGATGCGGTCCACCTGATGGAGAGATAATGAGATTAATTAACTCTCAAAGGAAAGTTGACAGCCTGTTTCTTCAGGTATGCAACCTGAAGTAAAACAGGTCCATCACACCCATACTGTGGCCACGTTGTATCAGTAGAGTGTTCCCCCAAGTGTCCCCAGTCCAGGTGTGAGCACGCCTGCATGTCAGTCCTCCAGGGCTGCCTGTTCGCAGCTTTCCTGCTCCAGCTACCAGAGGGAGCTTTGTTCCTGCCACACAGAGGACCAGCCCTGCTGAGAGTGCCTGAGGATGCTCACAGGCTGTCTTCTTCCTCCTGCTAGAGCAAGCACTGTCAACTGATGCTCTAGCCCTTGTGCCCAGACCCACCTCCAAACATGCCCAGCAAGGTTCTCATGTGGGGAGAGGTGCTTTTCCCCTGCCTCCACCTCTCCTCCTCATGGGCAACCTGCAGGTCTTCCCTGCCCTGCTTTTGCTTTTTAGAAATTAGTGCAGATTAAGTGGCACACAAATTTCTACCCAAAATGAGGGAGCAAATTCGAGAAATTGACAGAGTGCTAAAATATTGCAATCTTGTCCTACATAGAAGATAAATGTATAACGATTTTTAATTTTTCATACATTTATTTGCCTTCCACGTAAGGCCATTTTGCCCCCATGTATGTCTGAGAAGGAGGCATATGCAGTACCTGGAGAGGCCATAAGAAGAAGGCATTACTACAAGTGGCTGTGAACTGCCATATGGGTGCTGAGAACTGAGAAGAGCAGCCAGTGCCCGTAACCACTGAGCTGTCTGCCCATCCCTGAGTATGAGTATGTGACAACAGTTTTAGTAAACTTCTTCACGACCTCACTGTGTACTTTCTGGGTATTAGATGTCTGACTCACCCCTTGGCTCATCTAGTCTTTGATCTTGGTGTTTCCTTATAAGCAGAGCAGATGTGCACAATAGCCTCTTTCCACAGTTCCCATGATGCTTAGTTGTAAACAGCTGGTTTCGCAATTGCACTTTAAGGAGGAGGAGAGGCTGGTGGCCAGCCTTTGTTTCCTGAGGATAGATGAAGAGGACCTGGCATGTATTTCTGGGGCTTGAAGAGGTGGGAGCACAGCCAGCTCACTCCTTCCTCTAGGCGCCTTCCAAAGCACACCTTCAAGTTGGCGTGAAGAGATGACATGCATCTGCTCTATGGCATATGAACAGTGAAAGCTCAGCCTTACCCTGAGCAAGCGCAAGGACCATGTGCATCAGGAAAGAGGCAGCTTAGGAACCAGAGACCATGTCCAGCAAACACCACGGTCTCTGAACAAATGTCTGGTCCACCGGGTGGTTAATATTTGACCAAGTCATGCTCAGGGAAAAGGTGAATGACTCTTTGTTTGTCCGTGATTATAGTGTCCTTGGTTTATATGTTTCTGCCAAAGTAAAGATCCTAAGATAAGCTCTCCCCGCCCCTCGCGCGCCAGCAGCACTATATACACCGAGACTGAGAGGCGCCTCTAGCCACACACGGCAGGACCCTGTCTCCAGGCGCCAACAGCTCGACTATCTCCAGCTGGAGGGAACCTGGCCAACCTCTGTAAGACCCTTCCTTGTGTGCGCTCCCGCTCTGTCCTTTCTCTGTGTGCTCCTTCTAGCCGGTCGTCTATGTTAGTGAAGCCAGTCAGCCCTCTGCAGGACTTCTGGACCCAAACCCACGCATTAAGCTGAAAATGAGTTAAAAGCCTACATTTAAAATGAAAACAGGTTTTGTTTGGGATAGTTTGATTCTGGGGATGTAGGAGGGATTCTTAAATTGTGATTAAAAAAAAAAAGTTAAACCCCCAAAGGCTTGGTAAACCATTTGCTGAAGGGCATATGAATCGTCTTGTTTCCTTCCGTAAGTGGCATGTGGCTTGGCAGAAATAAAAAAGAAACAGCCAAAGCCAGGTGGTGGTGGCAGCGGTGGCGCACGCCTGTAATCCCAGCACTCAGGAAATTGAGGCCAGCCTGGTCTCCAGAGTGAGTCCAGGATAGCCAGGGCTACACAGAGAAACCCTGTCTCAAAAACCCAGAAGAGGCTGGGCGGTGGTGGCGCACGCCTTTAATCCCAGCACTTGGGAGGCAGAGGCAGGCGGACCGCTGTGAGTTCAAGGTCAGCCTGGCCTACAAAGTGAGTCTAGGACAGCCAAGGCTACACAGAGAAACCCTGTCTCAAAACACCAAAAGAGAGAAAAGAAAAAAAAGAAAAACCCCAAACCATGAAGTATACTTTCAACACTGCTTCCTTCCCATTTCTTTCCTCTAAAAAAAAAAAAAAAAAAAAAAAAAAAAGTTTTTTGGATGCTCTTTAAAAACTGAGTGGAATGTGTGTCAAGATCAAACGGAGGAAAGAACCGAAGGACGACTAGGCGCCTGGTGTCAGGGCTTCCCTCGGCATTGCTGCTGAGGCTACACAGAGCAGTGAGGGCAGAGCTACGAAAAGGGTGGCCATCCTACCGTCAACCCTGCTGCAGGAAGCTCGTTCATCTCTTGGGTCCGAAGCAATGCCAGTGGAGAGAAACAGAGAACGCTAGTTCCCGTAAGGACCATGGGATTGATTTGAGAACGGGTAAAGTGAGGCCGGGCGTGGTGGCGCACGCCTTTAATTTCCCAGCACTCGGGAGGCAGCGGCAGGAGGATTGCTGCGAGTTTGAGGCCAGCCTGCTCTACAAAGCAAGTCCAGGAAAGCCAAGGCTACCCAGAGAAACCCTGTCTCTGAAAACAAAAATAATAATAATAACAACTACAACAACAAAAGAATGGGACAGAAAGTCAAATGGCAGTCACATGCTGTGTATGTGACTAAGGTTCAGCACTTCTGGCCTTGGTAGGTTTAAATCTGCACCTCAAATAATTCATCTCTCACTTGTTTTCTCACAGTTATACTTCGCCTGGATTTGAGGGGGAAATTAGAGTTAAAAAAATTAGAGTGAGAGAGTTGCAAGAGGGAAGACAGTGTTGGTCATGGTGCACTGCTGGAATTTGCTTTCTGAGTGTTTTAGAGAAGTGAGGTCATTATAAGTTGGCAAAATTAATGTGCAATTTCCACTGATTAGAAACAAGTAACCCAAACCGGGCAGTGGTGGCACACCTCTTTAATCCCAGCACTCAGGAGGCAGAGGCAGGTTGATCGCTGTGAGTTGAGGCCAGCCTGGTCTACAAAGTAGTCCAGGACAGCCAAGGCTACACAGAGAAATCCTGTCTCAAAAAAGAGCGAGAGAGAAGGGGGGGGGGGAGAAGTAACCCTGCAGGGCATGGTGGGTCACGCCTTTAATCCTAACACTCGGGAGGCAGAGGCTGGCAGAACACTGAGTTCAAGACCAGCCTGGTCTACAAAGTGAGTCCAGGATAGCCAAGGCTACATAGAGAAACCCCGTCTTGGGGGCGGGGAGCGGGGGGTGGGGTGGGGGCAGAAACAAGTAACCCCTTTTCCTGGCCACTTAGAGAGCTCTCAAAGTCTACATAGCAAGTGCCTTTTCAGGATGCTAACCCACCGCCCCCCCCCCCCCCCCCCCCCCCCCCCCCCCCCCCCCGCCCTGTGTAGTGTTAGTCTGTTGGTAGTACCTGCAACAGAGCGCCTCCAGGAAAGATGTATTTCAGTGAGATTAGACCAAGGCTGCCCTATCACCGCTGTTTTTCCAATTGGTACCTTGTACCATCAATTGGTTTATATAAATCTGTCCCTGCAATCCCAGCGTTGCTGGGTTTGGCTACTGAAACCGATAAAGAATCTATTAGCTTAGTGAGAACCTTAGACTTTCAAAACTAGAGCCTGTCTCACTTACAGATGGTGAAGCCTAGGCCTAGGGAGAAAAAGGTAGTTAACCACCAGAGTAACTTTGAGAGTCCGCTGCAAAGCCAGCACTACGATTCAAGGTAAAGAATTCAGATCCCGGCTCAGCTGTAGATTATTCAGCATCAGGAAATAAGGATGAGTGCCTGGCTGTTTGCCCAAGATCACACGAGCAACAGCATGCTTGGAAACAACAGCCGAGAAACTCGATAGCTGGTAAACATCTGCTTTGTGATATCTTAGCATCTGGATCCTTCACGTTGTGGCTTTTGCTTTGGTGCCCTAAATACCTAAAGCCTGGCACGTTCGGGCATGCTCGGTGAGCCTAGCATTTCCCTTTCTCGCAACTTGTACTCCGGGGCGCTCCTCAAGGGCCAATCGTCCTCCGACCGAACGGCAACATGCTTGTCCACTGCTGCCACCTGCTGGTCTTTTTTAATGTTACGAGCTCTTGTTATTTCGTTTAGGTTAGGAGTAGGTGGATGTGACCTGCTTAGTGTGGCCTGGGACTCGAACTCAGGCTCTCTGAAGAGAAGTATGCGCTTTTAACTGCCGAACTGTCTCTGTAGCCCCACCATAAGGAGGGTTTTTAAGTCTCAGGATGATATTTTTAGTTCGGTTTAGTTTAGTTTAGTTTCTCTAAAGAACCAAGGATTTCATCAGAAACTGCTTGCCGAAAACACCTAAGCATCTCCCAGTTTACAAAATTTCAAATTTTGTAAAAAATAACATTTTTAAACGTCCTTTAAGTACCCTAAAACATGCTGTTTGTGACAGATGCGTGTGGGGCAGGTGAGCTGAGGGTTCTGGAGGTGTGACAGCAGGAAGGAGTCTTCGCTTTCTTCTCCTTTTCAGAGAGATCTTACAGTGAATTGTAAGTCCTTTGGCTTCATGAGAGATCTGTTTTGTTTTGTTTTGACCACACTGTAAGGTCACTTGCCTATGCTAACAGCATTACAAGTACAGGAGAAACTAGAATATATTCTCTCAAGTCATCCAAAGAGCCTCTGAAGAACAAGCTCGCTCTCGCCTTTTTCCTTTGTAAGAGTCACTTCCAGGCCCACTTCAAGTACCGCACACTTGTTCTGTTCAGTGCACCGCACAGTAACTGCTCCCTGGGAGAACGAGTCCTGCCTCGCTTCATCCCAAGGTGATCTCTCACCAGCTTTCCTCCCCAGTGTGGAACTGACTGGCCTGGAACCCCATCTCAATAGCTTTGAGGGACCGGCTGTCCCTGTGCTCACGGTCAGTCTTCATGGCTCTCAGCTCTGATGTTACCGCCTATCTCATGTCAGGAGCTCCTATCTCTTCCCCATGGTGCCTTAATAAGAGTCTTGTGCATTACACAGTCTAGTGTGGAACTCCATGAGCTCCTATCCCTTCCCCATGGTGCCATAATAAAAGAGTCTTCTGTGTTACCCAGCCTAGTATGGAACTCCATGGCTCAAGCAATCCTCCTGCCTCCGTTTGCTAAGTAACCGAGACTTAGGGACACACACCACAGCACCTGCCCTTGGTATATCTTACAAGTCTTTGCCTCCTAGGATCTAATACGGTTCCTGGGCCCAATGGGGACTTGAGTAATGTTTGTTACCAAGTTAGGAAATAGGTGAATTAAGAGTGGAAGTGGAGGCCGGGCGTGGTGGCGCACGCCTTTAATCCCAGCACTCAGGAGGCAGAGGCAGGCGTATTGCTGTGAGTTTGAGGCCAGCCTGGTCTACAAAGGGAGTCCAGGACAGCCAAGACCACACAGAGAAACCCTGTCTCAAAAAACAAAAAACAAAACAAAAAAAAAAGAGTGGTGGCGCACGCCTGTAATCCCAGCACTCGGGAGACAAAGACAGGTGGATCACTGTGAGTTCAAGGTCAGCCTGGTCTATAAAGCAAGTCCAGGACAGCCAAGGCTACACAGAGGAAGCCTGTCTCTTACAAAAACTTAAAAAAGAATGGAAATGGATCTTGTTATGCTATGGCTGACGGTGAACCTACAGAATAGAGAAAGATGCATGTCGTAGAGTGACTGGAGTCAGTTAAAAGGCCAAAGCAAGGGTGGAATTTAATGGCTGAGGACAACTGATTTCTAATGGTCTATGAGAAAGAAAAGTCTCCACCCTTTTCGTCTAAGTTAGAATGTGCTTCCATGGCTCTACCACTCCTGCTTTTTTTGCCCTTGGCAGGAATCTCTGTTGGAAGAGATGGTGATGAGTCTGGCCCCTTTGTTGTTGGTCTTCATGATGGGTCTGGTTAGCATCCCACCAACTCTGGCTCAGGATGACTCCAGGTTCACAAAATTCCTGACTCAGCATTACGATGCCAGGCCAATGGGCCGGGACGACAGATACTGTGAAAGGATGATGAGGAGATGAGAGTTGACCCGGCCCTGCAAAGCTGTCAACACCTTTATCCACGGCACGAAGGACAGCATCAAGGCCATCTGTGGAGCGAATGGAGAGCCTTACAGAGGAGACTTAAGAATAAGCAAGTCTCCCTTCCAGGTCACCACCTGCACGCATAATGGAGGGTCACCCCGGCCCCCGTGCCGGTACCGAGCTTCCTCGGGGTCCAGAGACATTGTTGTCGGCTGTGAAGATGGCTTGCCTGTCCACTTCGATGAGTCTTTTGTCCACCTGTAGTCAGCAGATCCCCGGTGCAGCCCTGGCTCTGCTTTCTTTTTCATAGCTCATAATAATGGTGGCGACATTCACTGTCAGGGGCCAGAAAATGAGCTACCTGAAGCATACTCCTGATTTACAGTGCACATAAATAAAGGTGTCTCTGAAGCCATTCAGAATCCGTCTGGAGGAGTCACTTGTTGCGAGTTAACTCAGCTCTTTCTGTTGCCTCTACTCAGCTGCACTCCGGAGGAAGGGGCTGGAATAGAGAGCATCTTCCCTATCTGTCAGGCTATGATAAGAAGGCAGGCTTTGTCATTCTATGCTGCTGCCGACTGTGAGTCAGGACACGACAGGAAATCTTCAGGGGGCAAATAGTCTATTAAGTAATAGGTCACAAAAGGAGCCCTTAGGGGAAGGAGTTTAAGATCAAGAGCCAACAAGCCAGAGATGCCTTCCCCACTGGCTCCACCCCTCTCTCTCACACAACACAGCATGAGACTGCCACTGGTGGTGGTGGGGGAGACACACAACTCCAAGCTGTCATCCTCAGCAACCTAGTGAGTCCCCTTAATTTTTTTTAGGGACCTCAACTCTGTACAAACCAGATTCCTATTTTCATGCAAGGAAAAAAATGTCGAGACTAGTCTGCATGAAGCAGGGTTGAAGTTTTTTGTTTGGTTGGTTTTGCTTTTGTTTTATTTTTTGTTTTAAATCAATGATAATTTTAACATAGACTGTCAACATAAAAGTTGTAAGAGGGGCACTCAGAAAGTGAGGCATACCCAAATGCAGTGTGGGCTTCCCAACAGAGAGGCATGCATAATTACCTTAGTATTAATATATGTACAATTGGGGTGTCTCTCAAGTCACACCTTAACAGGTTGTTTGGACATCTCTCCCCTCCCTTTGTCTCTCTCTCTCTCTCTCTCTCTCTCTCTCTCTCTCTCTCTCTCTCTCTCTCTAAAATACTATTTATTTTATGTGTACCTTGTTTTATTATATGTGCTTTGCCTGCATGCATGCCTGTGTGCCACATGTGTGCCTGGTGCCCAGAGAGGTCAAAAGAGGTGTTGGGTCCCCTGGAACTGGAGTTATGGATGCTTGTGGCAAATGCTGGGGCCCAAACCCAAGTCCTTTGCAAAAACAGCTGGAATTCTTAGCTGCTGAGCCACCTCAAGCCCCCTTTTCTCTGTCTTCTGACAGGTGGGGTCAGAGGGTGGCTCAGGGGTGTCTTGGGTGGAATTACTATCTGCAAAGGTGGAATCAGGAGCCACCAGAGTTGCTGTCCTTGAAAAGAAGGTTTCATCTTGGATTCTTGGACAATGCAGGTTTGCAGCTGGCAAGGGGGCGTGGCCTTAAGCAGTTGTTATTTATCATGAAACATCTGCTTCCCGACTGACAAGAGAGGGCCTTCTGTCCCATCCCAAATTTTCCATTTTATCCACGGAGTGTCTCTTTCTTGTCTCAAGCAAGGAGTAAAATTTTTTTGTTAATTATAATGGAATACTCCCAAGACATTCATTTGTCATAGCTATTTTATTTAAAATTTAAAAACCTATCTACTTTACATTATTTTCTCATTCATCTTTTACTTTATGGAGTGATATTTGACAACTGTGGGGTTTTAAGGAAGTTATGGAAAGATTTAAAAACTTACTTTCTTTACATTCTTCAGCAGGTTCATTTTCAAGTTTAAAAGCTATGTATAAATGGAGCTTCCTGGATGCTAATAGACGCATAGGCTCAGCAGGTGATGTCCTGTCAGCGAAGGTTTATGAACAATGCCTAGATGTTTTATTTAGAAAGCAGTTGCTAATAAATGCAAAACCATCACTTGTGTTGTCTTACGAATATATGACTATCAGGGCTGCTGTTTCCTCTAAGATGTCATCTCCAGTTCCTATTGTTGCCCTAAATGGGACCCAGAGCCCCACTTTCCCAGGACTCAGGCTATGGGCCAGGACCTGAGTGAGCCAGGCTTCCGACAGAATTCAAATCTGGGAAGGGCTTCAGAAGTGGGCTGCAGATACACGCTCAGCCCTTCAGAAAAGAGATAGAATTCTTCAAATGCCTCTCTTTAGAAAAGTCACCTTTAAAAAAATTGAAAGGCCAGTGAGCTCATTTGGTGAGCAAAGGTGCTTGCCACTAACACTGATGGCCCAAGTTTTATTTGGGGATTCGCATGGCAGGAGGAGACAACCTACTCCTGAAAAACAAAACAAACAAACAAAATCCCTGATGGAGCAGCACTTGAACACAGTCTGGTACTTCTGTACCGAGTCTCTTGCTCTCTGGTAGCACAAAGCTGTTTAGAGCGAAACGTCAAATTACAGATGAGGCATTGTGTTACTGTAATAAGCCATTTGAGAAGCTGGCTGTGCAAGGAAAAGACAAGAAGAACTCCCAAATTTCATGGAATGGTGACGTGTAAGCAAGAATATTCCATGTAATTGAAGAGGAAACACTCCCCAGGGCACAGACCTCCAGTTTTTCAGAGTGCAATTAACTCTTTTAAAATAAAGGGAGCCTCCCCCCCCCCAAGACAGGGTCTCTCTGTGTAGCCTTGACTGCCTTGGACTCGCTTTGTAGACCAGGCTGGCCTCGAACTCACAGCGATCCGCCTGCCTCTGTCTCCCCAGTGCTGGGATTAAAGGTGTGCGCCACCACCCCCGGCTAACAATATGGAATGCAACACATTGTAGCCATTCATTATTTTCTCCTGACTGAAGAAGACAGAGGAGAAGAAGAAAAACGAGTGGTGAATAGCTCCTGAGGCAAGATGCTCTGAACAGGAAGGCAGCATCGCTTTCCCCACTCTGTGAGAGTCAGCCCTGGCCCACGTCAGGCTTTGTTCCCTTTCTCCTACGCACTGCACTGGGGTAGGTAGACCTGCCTCCCTTCACCTCAAGGTGACTTAGCTTTCCATTCCTTTCCTCACAGGTACATGGTCAAAGACAAAAGTGAACAGAACGGAAACAGTTGCCTGCCTTTACTGACCAGTTATGGTGTGCCAAGTATTGTGATAAGACCTCCCATTAGATTTTTAAACATTTTGTCTCTCACAGTATTGAGGCAAACAAGTGTCCTTACACTTCTGTAACTTATATGCAATACACTAAAAGAGGTTATGGAATCTCCCAAAACCACACACTGTGTTAGTCTTCCTTCTATTGCTATGACAAAAATATTTGAACCAATCAACTTAAAGAGAGGAAAGCCTTATTTTGACCCATTACGCTGGTACCTCTGGAGAGGCGGTACGTTGTAAGCAGAAGAGGCGTCAGAAGACCAGGGAGACTCTTCAAGGACGTCCCCTGGGTGACCTAACTTCCAACAGCACCACCCTGGGGACCACCCTGGGGACCACCCTGGGGACCGAGCCTTCACCACACAGGCCTTTGAGGAACTTTGAAAATCTAGACTACAGTAGCTAGTACAGGGCAATCATGGTGTTGAAAGAAGTTCTTACCAGGAATCGGAGGTGCAGTGGGAAAGCCTTTGGGAGAAGTCCTGGTTAAAATGAGGTACATACTAAGATAAGTTAGAAAGCCTTTCTCTCTCCCTTTGGCTTCTGCTACTCCCGCCGCCACCTCCCAAGTGCTGGAATTACAGGTGTGCACCACCATGCCAGGTTGCATATGAGGCTGGGGAATAGAACCCTAGCTTCGTGCCTGCTAGGCAAGCAGTCGGCAGCCTCCAAGAGGCTGCTAATACCTGTAGCAATGCTCTCTCAAAACTGCAGCTATGCAAAGGCATGACTGGGAGTGTCTGTGTGTGTGTGTGTGTGTGTGTGTGTGTGTGTGTGTGTGTGTAGGGAGTGACAACGATACTGGTTAATTATCACTTATCAAAGCATGGACTTTGGGTAGAATTAAGTAAGCCGTAAGCCACTTCAGCGGCGCGTGGGATCTGCCGTTAGGAGGCCGCATCTGTATACATGAAACCATCTCAGAAGGAGACAGCTCTTGGACTGTACCTGCACTGATAGGTCGGCTTGATTCTTTTAAAAACCGTCCCTGTTCCTTTGGGGGTGTCTCAGGGATGACTTTTACTTGTTTTCGTCAATCAACATGCACGTCAGTCTGAGGACTGACCGCCAGATGGCAGCATCTGCTAGGCATGCCTTAAGCCATTCCTGCAGAAAAGTACCTGCCGCTGTCTTTATTACCCTGCTTTGTTTGTTTAAGTAATATTTGTATTATTTATTTGGGGATTTTACACAATGTATTTTGATCACATTCACTCTCCTCTCCCAACTCTTTCCGGATCTACCCACCATCCTACACTTCAGAGCCTCCTTTTTAATTTTTAAATCCATTGTGTCCAGTTTGTCCTGCCCAAACACTCTGGCTTGTGGGGCTACCCTCAGGAGCATGGACGAATTACCAAGAGTCACATACCCTTAAAGAAAACTGAAGCCGGGCGTGGTGGCGCACGCCTATAATCCCAGCACTCAGGAGGCAGAGGCAGGTGGATCGCTGTGAGTTCGAGGCCAGCCTGGTCTACAAAGCAGGTCCAGGACAGCCAAGGCTACACAGAGAAACCCTGTCTTGAAAAAACCAAAAAAAAAAAAAAAGAAAGAAAGAAAGAAAGAAAGAAAGAAAGAAAAGAAAACTGACTCTTCTGCTATGACTTGCCAATGGTAGCAGTTAGCAGTGAGACTTCACACTGCCCCACCCCCACCTTCTGCGCCCCGCCCCCGCCCCTTAGTCCTCCCCCTGCCCCACCCCCAGGCTGGGATTTGCGTAGGTGAACTCATCACCTGTGAATCCACATGTGCAGGTGCCCTGTTGTGCCCAGAAAACAGTTTCACGGTAGCCATCCCCTGACTGACAATCTTTCCACCTTACTCCCTCCAAATGATTCCTGAGGCCTGGGTGGGGGGTGTTATGAGGGGGCGCGTTAAATTTATTGTTATGTATTTTATGTACATTGGGGGTTTGTCTGCATGTGTTAGGGAGTTGGCTCCCCTCAAACAGAAGTTACAGACACTTGTGAGCTGCTGTGTGGATGCTGGGAATTGAACCCAGATCCTCTGGAAGAGCAGCCAGGGCTTCTAACCACTGAGCCATCTCTCCAGTCGCTCCACTAGCGGAGCAGTGTCGGGAGAAGAAAGGCTAGACTTCAGTGGTCCTTCATCTCCCTTGTTTCCTAGACAGAGACCATTCAAGTCCATCTGTAAGCTTTGACCCCAGTCTGTCCACTGTTTTGGGAGTTGAAATTCCCAGAACACCAAACACTCCCTAAAGATCATAGTAGCTAATTCTCCTACAAAAACTCCAGCTATATGTCGATTTACCTTTCCTTGTTTTATCCTATAGACTCACAGGCCTGGGCAACTAGCCACCCAGGTATATCTGCTCTGACTTGCTCTGATAGCTACACACCTGCCATTTAGTAAAGAGAGCAACCTTTGCTTTCAAGGAAGCCTGATGGACAAACTAGTAGCTCTCAGGGAAAAGGTGGGGGAAACGGAGGACAGGAGGGAGCGGGAGAGCGCAAGCAGAGGAAAGGGAAATGGGGTTCTCGTCACCTCGCCAGGGCCTGGTCCTTACCTTCCATTCTCCTGTTCTTACTTTCTTCTCAGGCACCGTCTAGGTGGCAATGGCTCTACAGAGGACCCAGTCCTTGCTTCTGCTCTTGGTGCTGGCCCTGCTGGGCTTAGGGCTTGTGCAGCCTTCCTATGGCCAGGACCGGATGTACCAGCGGTTCCTTCGACAGCATGTGGACCCTCAGGTGACAGGCGGCGATGACAGGTACTGCAACGTGATGATGCAGAGACGGAAGATGACTTCTTACCAGTGCAAACGCTTCAACACCTTCATCCACGAGGACATCTGGAACATTCGTGGCATCTGCAGTACCACCAACGTCCAGTGCAAGAATGGCAACATGAACTGTCACGAGGGTGTAGTGAAGGTCACAGACTGCAGGGAGACAGGGAACTCCAGGCCACCCAACTGTAGATACAGGGCGAGTGCCAGCACTAGGCGGGTTGTCATTGCCTGTGAGGGTAACCCAGAGGTCCCAGTGCACTTTGACAAATAGATGCCACCCGAAGCTGTTACAGCTTGTCGCTGGTGCCTGGTCTCTGAGTCAGTGAGAACAGTAGTGAGTGATATATTTGAAAGGCCCCAGGCTGTTTCCTTTGCTCAGATCTTATACCTATACATGCTCAATATTACCCGTGGTGTTAAGTGCATCGCATCCAAGAGAAGACGGAAGCCTCTCATAGTCCTTGGTCTTCCCACGCCCTATCCCCTGGAATTTATGCATTAAATGTATGCTAGGTACTATTTCAACTACTACAAAGAGTCTTTTTTTTTTTTTTTTGGTCTGAGTTGTCTCATCCCAATGTCCTAACACTCCCCTAGTGCCAATTCTGCCACTTTATTCAGTAGCTTAGAGTTAAAGGATTTGAAGAGCATGAAAACAATGGAAGATCTCAGACAAAACTCCAGCCAAACATGGTGCTCGCACATGGGGCTTTACCTACTTCGTTATAGATGCCTTCTCTTATTCTTAAGCATCATTCTTAGGGAAACCATTTAGAGTTTGGAAATAGCATACTGGCAAAATGAGAAACTCTGAGTTTACTTGGTATTGTCATGGTTTGTGCCTACTAAGGTTAAAACTTAAAAAGCTATATCAAAAGTGTAGTAGGTCACCAAGGTCTGTTTACTGCTCTTGTCTGAAAGATTTGCCACAGTTTCATTATGATAAAGAGTCATCTGCTGAGCCTGCTATGGCATGGGCGTGCGTTCTCCTGTCTCCTTCAGATCAACTCTAGTCCGTGAGCGCTCGTGCCCCTTAGTGCTCCTATCCACTCTGGTCAAACACAAACGCCCACCACATCCATCACAACACAGAAACGTCCATGCCTTTACTCCACACACAAGAGCTCAAGTAAGAACTCAAAGGCGGCCCTTGCTAAAAAGCACCAACTCTTCACGTGGCAAATGAGAGTGCTGCGTTATTTGCCGTTATTGATGTCTGTGACTGCATACACCCAATGGGTGACTGAGAGCGAACGAGCAAGGCTGGTGTTTCTGGCTGTGAATAATTTGTCCTTTCTGAGTTTTCTGTGGTCAAGTGGAATGCAAGATCTGATGGGTAAACAGAGAATAGTGTGTGTGTGTGTGTGTGTGTGTGTGTGTGTGTGTGTGTGTGTGTGTGTGTGTGTGTGTGT
>OU015746.1:126564349-126582805 GCA_907169655.1 Acomys percivali
GTGGAGGGCAGCCTGGCTACGAGCTCAGGGCCCAAAGCTTTCCCTTCTCGGCAGCATCACTCCAGCAGCTCCTCCGTCCACTCCCTCCAATGGTGGTTAGCCTTTCCACTTTGCAGAGAAGAATTCTTTTGGACACATGATCTTCTGAGCACAGAGGAGTTAGGTAGAGCTGGTAAGACAGTGATAGTTTCCTTCCGCTGCATGGACGGGAGGGCATATGGGAGGGTCTCCGAGTTTTCAAAATAAATCCTATCTTCTTTTTGCAATTTTATTCTTAGTTCACTCAGTCTGCAACATAGTGTTTATATGCAATTAACTTTACCATCTAATAGGGGTTCTCTTCTCTGGGAAACAAACAAAAATATGCAGGAATAGAAAATTACAGTACAGCTCAGCTCAAAGGGCAGTACCTAAATATTTTCTTCTCTTTTTGCTGTGCCCACTCAGGTGGCCCTGGTACCTGCTATGGCGTCCTTGCTAAAGGCCTGGGCCCTGCTCCTGCTATGCCTGCAGTACAGCCTCCCTGCATACAACGCCTCCAGGCGCCAGTTCATGGATCACCATCACCTAAGTACAAACAAAGACTTCACGGCCTACGGATGTGATGCCCTCATGACAGACAGAGCTCTGAAACCGAAGCTCTCACACGAGTTTGTTTATATATCATGGTACAAAGTTGAGCATATATGTATTAGTGGCAACTGGAAAGATCGCTACAAGAATTCATACGTTTGGGCTCAGACTCCCATTAAGGTACTCAAGTGCCACTGGGAGAATTTCAGAAACAGCTATGTAGAGAAAAGGAGCTACAACTACATTCAGTTCCACTGTAATGAGCATGGGTACGTCGACAGCATAGAGGACATGAAGATTCTCGAGCCCATTTCCTCCTAGAAAGTCACATTGGCTCTGGGACCCCCACCCCACTCCTCCACCCCTCATCCCTCCCATCTCACCCCCACCCACCCCCACTCCTCCCCCCTACCCCACCCCTCCCAACTACCCCAGCCCTCCACGCCCCCAACCACCACCCTTCCCCACCCCTCACCCCCACCCTTCCCACTCACCCCACCCCTCCCACCCACCCCACCCTTCCACCCCCTTCCCCTTCCCCCACTCACCCCCACCACCCTCATCCACACAACTTCACCCACCCACCTTTTGAGCTTTACAATATCTTTGCAATTGTACACCAGTGTTTTCCAGTCTCTTTGATTCTTAGTGTTACAGTTGTGCTTATGCTGTTCTCGGCCTAAAACAACTTTCCTCCTGTGTTTTATTATTCACATCGTCTCTGTTACTGGGACAAAGGATTTGAGAGAAACGCTTCAGGGGAGGATTTAGTTGCCTCTCAGTCGCAGGGCTTTCCATCTGGGGTCTGCTGGCTCTGTTGTCCTGAGGAAAAGTGAGACGGAGCACTGCCGTGGGAAAAGGGGAAGAGCAGGGGCCGGGCATGGTGGCGCATGCCTTTAATCCCAGCACTCGGGAGGCAGAGGCAGAGGCAGGCAGATCGCTGTGAGTTCGAGGCCAGCCTGGACTACAAAGTGAGTCCAGGTCAGTCAAGGCTACACAGAGAAACCCTGTCTCGAAAAACCAAAAAAAAAAAGGGGGGGGGGGGAAGAGCAGAAGTGCTCACCTCATAGAGGCTGGGAAGCAGGAAGAGAAGAAAGAAGAAGAGTATGGGGACCAGATGTGGCAACTGTGGCTCCAGGGACCTACCTCCTCCATCTGGGTCTTCAGATCCACTCAGCTATGGATCCATCAATGGATTAATCCACTGCCCTCATGAGCCAATGGCAAGTAAGCCTTCAACACAAGCGCGCGTGGGAGGACACTGGGCAGCCAAGCCACTGCAGCATCTCTTCGTGCCTGTCTAGACCGAATGAGCTTCCCTTCCACAAATACAGCGCTATTTCACTGTGTGTCGTGTATATACATGTTATGTGTGCAGAGTTTATTTTGTGTATGGGTGTGAGCAAGGTACTTACATGTGATATTAAGTATAGCTAGATGTGGATAACTGTTTTGTTTTGAGACAGGGTTTCTCTGTGTAGCCTTGGCCATCTTGGACTTATTTTGTAGAGCAGCTGGCCTCAAACTAAGAGCAATCCACCTGCCTCTGCCTCCCTGAGTGCTGGGATTACAGGCCTGTTGCACTACCAAGCACGGCTTAGACGTGACCATCTTACACTGAAGCTCAAGGTACATTTTATGCATGCACCTACATACATGTGATATACCCAAGTGTCTAAGGTAGAGGCAAGCCTTGACTTAGACAATGGTTGTGGTGGCATCTTAGCTCCACCCAAATGGAAGGATGAAGCAAAGTCTAGAATGAATAGAATCTTCAGGATTCCTGTCCAGCTGGGAGTGCTGGGGGTAGAGGGTGAGAGGGGGTGGGGGTGGGGACAGAGGGTGAGAGGGGGTGGGGGTAGGGACAGGACGGGATAACGGACACAACCTTCCCCAAGGACTTTAGCGATGCAGCTCTCATAGCTCAGAGCTATCACAGTGAAACAGCAACTCTTAGACGGTCCTTAGTGAAACCGCTTGTGCCTCTTTTGTTCAAAGTGGACAAGGACTATGCAAACCTTGGGGACTGGGAAGGAATTCCCAGGGGGATGAACCTCACTGGCTGGGCCTCAGATGCTGGTGATGCTTTATTTGCATCCAGGTGCCAGGCTATGTGACGACCTTGAGAATTTAGGGATTATGTGCCCTGGGGCATGCAGGCATAGACACAAGAAGGGAGCAATCTTATTTCTGCCAGCCTCAGGATGAGATTTTGGCCTCATGTTTGAGATTTTTTGGAGTTTGGACCACATCTCTTATCTCACTCTAGCCCCATGACTGTTTTCCCCAGTCACCTAGCCTGCAGGCCCCACACAATGACACAAAATTGTCTTCTGGATTTTATATGCCCCATGTCATGCCATGCACACACCACACTCACATATACACATCATGTGCAGACACACACAAGAATAATAATACATTTTAGTGACTTTAATGTCTTACATTATGTGTATGGGGGTGTGCATGTGTGAGGGTGCCTGTAGAAGGCAGAGGTTGTTGGATCCCCAGAAGCTGGAGTTACTGGTGGTTGCGAGTCACCTCATATGGGTGATGGGAAGCAACCTCGTGTCCTCTCCAAGAGCAGCAAGTGCTCTTAACCACTGAGGCATCTCTCTAGCCCCATTTAAAAAAAGAAACAAGCCATGCATTGTGGTGCACACCGTTAATCCCAGCACTTGGGAGGTAGAGGCAGGTGGATCTCTGTGAGTTTGAGGCCAGCCTGGTCTAGGACAGCCAAGGCTACACAGAGAAACCCTGTCTCGAAAAACCCAAAATCAATCAATCAATCAATCAATTAATCAAAAAAAATCAAAACTTTTCCTCTATCAGCCATAGATGAACAGATAGCGGTTACTGGTTCACTCATCACAACATCTGTCTGTAGGACCTGGGGACATGAGTGACTTAGTAAAAGAGCTTGACACAGAAGCATGTAGGCCTTGATTCAGATCCCTAGGGCCTGAAAGCTTGTGTTTGGAATTCAAGAGGGATCCTGGGGTACACTGGATAAGAGGCTCATTGTAAGAGTTACTAGCACCATGGGCAGCCACACAGCAGACAGCAGCATGGTGTGGGGGGAGGGGGGCTCTGAGGAGAGTTCATGCCCACGTGGGGGGAGGGATCCTTTCTTGTGGTCTCAGAGGAATGGGATGTTTTCCTGTAGTTAGGCTGTCTCTGATTTCCTGATAGATGGCTGGGGAGGGGAGGCCATCTTGCATGGACAGGACTCAAAGGATGTGAGAGAAGGGAGGAGGGCGTCCCCATCTGGTTGTATTGTACCTGTTATTCTGGTAACCTCCTGTGGTGGTTTGAATAGGAATGGCCCCATAGATTCACGGGCTTGGCCCATAAGGAGTGACAATATTAGGAGAAATTCTCTTTGTTGGAGAAAATGTGTCACTGTGGATGCAATCTTTAAGGTCTCTGTAGGCTTTGATCTTTTAAAAACTTACTTTATTTGGGGTTCCTTCATGCCTTCCAATCCAGAGAAAGATGGTTAGTAGGGTCAGGGGATGTAGACCTTTGTAGACTCAGATCTTTGGGGGCAATTCCACTATTGCAGCAGTCAAGATGAACAGCAAACTGTAGCAGAAAACAGGAACCAACAGCAGCAGGGGCAACGGCGGGACAGCAGCAGCCTCTTCAGAGTTTTCTCCAGAGCATTTCTCTCTAGGATTGAAACAAAGCAAATTGATGGGAAGCCAAGACATACAAAGCAGGGTCTCTCTGGTGTTCTGTTTTTTGTTTTTTATTTTTGTTTTTGTTTTGAGTTACCAACAGGATGTTTTCCAACTGGCAAACACCATGCCCCACATGAGTCTGTTTCCAGCTGACAAACATCACGTGCCCTCTCATGGGGCAGTCTCACATCTCACACTTGGGATCAAGACAAAAACATGTTTACATCCACTGCAGGTCTCCTGTGCTCAAGCTACACCCAGTGTAGCACACAGTCTCCTGCTGCCTGAAGATGAAGATGCAGAACTCTCCGCATCTTCTCCAACACCATGTCTGCTCTGTATGCCGCCATGTTTTCCACCATGATGAATATGGACTAAACCTCTGAACCTGTATACCAGCTCCAGTTAACAGTTTTCCTCTATAAAAGGCTGCCTTGGTCATGGTATCTTTTCACAGCAATAAAACCCTAACTAGGACACTCTCTGTTTCAATGGCTGTGATGAAACACCACGGCCAAAAGCAAGCCGGGGATGAAAGGGTTTATTTGGCTGACACTTCCACATTGTAGACCATCACTGAAGGAAGTCTGGACAGGAACTCAAACAGGGCAGGAGCCTGGAGGCAGGAGCTGATGCAGAGGCCATGGAGGGTGCTGCTCACTGGCTTGCTCTCCATGGCTTGCTCAGCCTGCTTCCTTATAGAACCAAGACCACCTGACCAGGAGCATGTCCCATCCCCCACACACACAGTGGGCTGGACCCATCAATCACTAATTAAGAAAATGCCCTACAAGTAGATCTGATGAAGATATTTCCTCAATTGAAGTTCTCTCCTTTCAGATAACTCTGGCTTCTGTCAAGTGACATAAACATCTCAGACACAGCAGGCAGCCATAGGCAACAACACACTTTATGTAAAAGTGGGAAGGCGGACACAGAAAGAAAAACTACCTGAAGAGCAGAGAGAAGGCAAGTCCACTTGTCCTCTGGAGGTCTGGGGGATTTTAAGTGGTTTCGGTGACCTTCGGTCCTCCTCTATTTCGGATGATTTTAATGTCAACTTGCCACAAATTAGAATCACTCAAACAAGGAGCCTCTCTGGAAAAAGTTGGGGGGGAGAGGATCACCCCAATTGTGGGCAGCACCTTCTGGTAGCCGCTCAGATAAAAGGGAGGTGGCCAAAAGCCTCCTGCTCTCTTGGCCTGCCCTCTTGCCGCTGAGTTAATTTGTCCTGTTCCTACTGCTGTTGCTGCCTTCATTGCTATAAGAACCAGCATTTTCAAGCTTTCCTAGTGGGTCAGGGACCAGCTGCTGTCCCCGAGCCTTTTGAGCTTCCAGCATCAGATTAGGACTGCAGAGGCAGTCATTCTTGTGGCCTGAGCAATTCAGACTGTTGCAGCCCCTCACCCCCACTATTTCCTACTTCCGGTCCTCAGTAAGAGACTGCCGCCTTGGGGCTACTCTGAACGCTTAAGCAGCGAGTAACTACTGGTCTGGGCTCTCGGCTCTCAACCTTGAAGATATCTGACCTGTCTGGACCAGTCAGTGGCAAGGGGTCCTGTAGGCTCTGTTTTTTAACAATTAAACTTTATTATACAACCCAATTAGCTTACAGGTGCGCTCAAGCCCGGTCTGCACCTGCTGCTGCTCTCTCCTCTCCGCCTGGCCTGCCGTGTCACGTGCGAAGGGTGGTCTCCTTCTCCCATGGAGGGTCGATTAGAAAAACAATAGTCCAGGTGGAGTCCCCAGGTCTGCTTCCTGAATTCCAGGCCCAGGATGGCTCCACCCAGTCTATCTCAAGGTATCCATGGGGTGTCCAAGGGTAAAGCCCGCCAAGATTGCTTTTACCTGTGACAAAGCTTACAATCTTTCCAACAGGGTCCCTGCTTGTGGGAGAAAAGGACTGCCTCGACTTTGCTCAGCTCAGGGAAGAGAGGAAGAAGCCAGAAGCCCGCCATCTTTGCCATCCAGCGGTGGTCCCTTCCCTAATGCTGTCACTCAGGGATCTGTCCAGTCCCTAGTCTGTCATATGGTTTGTGTCTTTTCTGGTTTTCTTTTCTTTTTTTTTTTTTTTTTATTGTTCTCAGTGTTCTTCCTCTTTATCCCAAACTTTTTCCTTTCCTTTCTCCTTTCTTGGTATATAACGCCTTGGTGACTCAACTTCCTGAAGACGGAGGCTGGTCTACAGTATCTGAGAGCCGACTTTTAACCCTCCGTCTCTCTCCAACTAGAGCTCCCTCACTCCTTCTTTCCGTTTTTTCCCTTGCCTCTACCATTTCCTCTCCTCTCTTCTGCTTCCCCCCCTAATGCTAGTCCCTCAGCTCATCATGATTTCTCGTTGCTTTGTCTTCATTTTCCCCAGTCAGAGCTGCTAGTAACTAAGAGACTAGGGCACACGGTGCTTTTTTTCTACCTGTTAGAAATAAGTTCCGGGTCGAGAAGAAAGCCCCACCAATTCAAAGGAAGCCTCTCACCAAGGCAGACCTTTTTGTACCGGGGCGAGCTGCTCGCTCACAGGAGCAGAAGGGCAGACCCACAGAGTGGGAAACCCAATACTTTTTAAAATCTTAATTCAAGAGTAGTGTGTCCTTTCCCTGCTGGCGGGGCTCCAGGGTCAGTCTTGCATGGCTGTTTAGTGTTAGAAGGATCGGCACACAGGAAGTGGAGGGAAGCAAGAATGGGCAGGCCTGTCAGCGCCTGGGACGTAGCAGGCCCTTAGTATAAACAAAAGGCCTACCACGGAGGGGATAGTAAAAAATTTTAATTCCCTGGCATAAACAAAAGCTTTACGGTGGTGTGTCACAGGAAGGCTACTATTCTGTGAGGACAGTTGCTCCTGAAGGAGTGACAGCGTTTTAGCAAATGCCTACCCTAGTCTCAAGGTAGGTTTACATCTGCATAGTAGTTTTTGTTGGAAAAAGTTCTCAAGCCTCGGGGATGGAGCCTTAAGCGTCAATTAAAACAACACCTCAGCACTCCCATGACCTGGTCGTGTTGGACCCTAGAGTCCAATTCAGGGAGGGGGTCGTCGCGAGAGACCACTCAAGTCACACAGGCTGGAGGTATATATAAGATTTATTACTGACACATCAGAAGTCCCAATTGTTGATGTGTCAGGCTCCCTCAGCACTCGGGAGGTGAAGGACCCCGAGTAGCTGTTACAGGCTAGCTTTAAAGGCTAAAACCACAAAGCACGTGGGGTTTCTTATCAAGTGAGACCATATGGACATTAGGACATCTGGCATTGGGAGTCTCTTTGTGGGGGCTTGGGTGTGGGTCTCCAGAGCAGTTACTGAAAGCCGTATGGGGACATCTGATATATGGAAACTTACATGTAACTATTCTGGGAACTAGGGTGGAACTTTTGAAGTTAGCATTAACAAGAACTGGGCAACGCTGGACAAGCAAGCAAGCATTTTGTATTTTATAATTTTACAGTTTCTCAGTCGCCCCTGGACTTCCAAGCACCTTTTCTTTGAAAGAATAAAGGTTACCTGAGCTAAAAACAACAAAAACTTAACGCATTAGCTAACCATAGATGGGAGGAGTTTGGCACAAAACACAAGTAACATGAAAAACCAAGACAACATGGCTCCTCCAAAAATATCTAACACACAGTAACCTCTAAGAGGAACAACTTAAATGAAAAGCCAGCCAGGCGGTAGTGGCACAAGCCTTTAATCCCAGCACTGGGGAGACAGAGGCAAGAGGATGTCGGTGAGTTCAAGGCCAGCCTGGTCTACAGAGTGAGTCCAGGACAGTGAAGGCTACACAGAGAATCCTTTTCTTGAAAAATCAAAACAAAGAAACAAACAACAACAAAGCCAGTCCCCACCCAATCAAAATAACAACTTAAAATATGTTCAAAGAAAACACAAACTCCTGGATGAATTCTTTTTTCCCCCCAACATAATGTTTTTATTAATTATTTGGGAATTTCATACAATGCCCCTAGCTCACACTTGAGTCCAGTTCCTTCCCAGGTCCACCTTCCCACCCTTGCACACACACCCAACTTCCCAAAATCAAGTCCAGTTTGTGTTTCCCACATACTCACTGGAGACTGGCCACACTCCCACTGGCCAGCCCCTTCCAGAGAACTGAGTCCTTCCCCATCCCCCACCCCCCAGAAGCCACCAACTGTGAAGAGCTACACTTCATCATCTTTATCACATTTTTAAAGGACTCAATAGCGTCATGAACGGACTGTTTCTTTTGGGGTGGGGCTGCCACAGCAGCCTTCAGGGTCTCTCGCTCTCAGTCATGAGTCTGCAGTCATCAATACCTTTGCAAAAGATGCCTCCCTGCCCATAGCAGCTGGTAGCAGGGATCACAGACAGCGACATGGTTGTCGTTGGCAACACGGATTGCAGATATCAATGTGGCTCCAGGCGGCAGCATAGATCGCAAACATCCGCATGGTCTCTGGCTGCAGCCCTTGCAGATCATGGAAGTCTTTCGAGAAAAACTCAACCCAGAAAAACGAACCATTCTTCAGCTCATATATCTTGTTGCTGCCCAAAGTCAGGGTGATTGTGCAGTTAAGCAATGTCTGGGGGCAGGACCTGCAAGAGTGTCGTGCTCCTGTGCACCACGCTGCCCTTGGTGCAGGACTCCCTGCCGGTAACCCCGGGCACAACCATCCTGTTTGCAGCCTGTAGGCAGCACTGAAGGCCTTATGTTCTCCTTCCCTTAGCACCTGAAGCAGGCCGGTGGTTGCTCGAACGCCGAGGACCAGCTCTACTCAGCCATAACATGCTCCTTTGTCTGTCTCGACTGCGCTCCCAAACCTGTCCCAACGCCGCTTCTCTCTACTGCACAAGTGCACTCTGCTCCACTGTATTCCGCCCCCCCCCCTGCCCCCCCCCCCCCCCCCCCCCCCCCCCCCCCCCCCCCCCCCCCCCCGTCTCTGATATCCTGTTGCTCCGTGAGGTGATTGTGTGGTTGGGCAGGAGCAGGGCCTGCACGAACTCCATGCTGCCGTACACTGCCCGTCCTCCAGCACAGACCCAGGCACGAGCTCCATGCTGCCGTGCCTCCAGCACAGACCCAGGCATGACCACCATGTTTGCTGCCCATGAGGAGCGCCCTGGCCCTGTGTTCTTCTTCCCACCAGTGGGACAACCACCATGAGCAGTAGGAACAGCTACAGCTCCATGCCTCAGGATGCACCTGCCGCCTGGGGTGGGGGATGGGGGCGTGAGGGGTGGGAGTCATCTTAGCAACCCACCCAGGCAGGCTGGGTGGTGGCCCAGAGCCTCCCAGTTGCCTGAAGACCAGCTCTACCTAGCAGTGACATGGCTCCTTTTAATTAAATGAATTCTAAGAGAACAACACAAAATATCAGAATGACACAAGGAAGTCAAATTCAAGATATGAAATATAATTCAGTAAAGGGACAAAAATACTGCTGAACAAAGCTCAAACTGAAATTATTATGAAAAGAAAATACTAAGGAAGTCAAAGAAAGTCTCAGCAGGATGAGGAGCGTTGGAGGAACATAGACATGCCACTGTCTGGGGGGTCTTAATTGGGCTCATTTTCTCTGCCAGTTAAGGAATTAAAAGGCAGGGGGGAAAGTCTCCCATGTAGTAGGTAAGCGCGGTGAAAACTTCATACAGAGAAGACAGAATCACTAGATATGAAGAACAGCTTTTCTTAGGGGCAAGGGAGCGAGAGAGCACACACAGTAAGCACGCAGGAAGAAAGACCTACTGCAAAGCCGAAGGGGGATTTAGGAACCCTAGGCGCCTTCCTTTAATTTAGGGCTGGTCAGTTTGAAAAAAGGTAAGGTAGGGGTTTGGAGAGATGGCTTAGAGGTTAAGAACACTAGCTGTTCTTCTAAAGGTACCGAGTTCAACTCCCAGCAACCACATGGTGGCTCACAACCATCTATGATGAGATCTGGCGCCCTCTTCTGGTGTAAGGGATATATGCAGGCAGAGTACTATATAAATAGTAAATAAATAAATCTTTAAAAAAAAAAAAAAAAAAAAAAAAGGCAGGGTAGCTGATAGGCATGCAACTTTGGAGTAAACATTTCCTGATCAGGCCTTCTCAGGACAAGTCCATCAGTAGGGAACCCCTATGAAAATCTATACCAGGCCTTTGTTTTAGGTTGTGTGGCTTTTGTCTCACTTCAGTAGGGTAAGGAAGAAGTCAGACATCTTGGAAGTTCATCATCTTCACTACCTAGACATGACCCCTCTCCCTCTCTGTCTGTCTACCAGGGCATCTAACTCCTAGTCCCTCAGGTAGACAGGACGTGAGAACAGAGTCCCTAAGATGATGGCTTAGTGTCCCCAGGATATATTGTGAGGAAGACGATGAGAAGGAATGGTGTGGGTGTCTAAACAGGATCCCTAGGGGGAAAGATCCTATAAAATATCTAACTCAGAGTCCAGTTAGAGAACTGCTAGCTCTAGTTCCCTCCCATCCTGAAGGGAGCTGTTTGCAATAAAGGTGTCGCCTTTGTTACCTGTGAGCCAATCTTCGGCCTTGACTGGATGTTTGATTTTGTCTGTCCCATAGAATGAGCCTGATGATCCTCTAGATGAATATCTGCACCCCTGTTAGAGGAAAGTCTCACAGAGTAAATGAAAGTAGTATATCAAGATTTGAAGACAGAGTAAAGGAATGGGATCATTTAGTCATGCTAAGTGGCATACACTTAAAAAGCAACTGTGTAGTCCAGGTTGGCCTCATGATCTTCCTGCCTTCACCTCTTCAGCATTTCCGGGCAGCCTGGGCTACCACAACCACAACACTTCTGAAATGTATGAAACTCTGGGACAGTGTGAACTCTAGGACTAGAAGGAATAGATTTTCCTACCGAAGGCATATAAAGTACTTTCAATAACTACATAGAATAAAATTTCCCAAAGGTAGAGAGAGAAATGCCCTTCCAGATAAAAGAAACACACAGAACACCAAATACAACCAGAAACAAAATCCTCATATCCTGTCATGGTTGAAACACCAAACACACAGGAAAGGAAAGGATATTTGAAAGCTGTAGAGAGAAAGACAAAAATCACACTTAATGGCAGTCAATGAAAAGACTCATCATTGGTCAAGGTGCTAAAAACAGGTGAATGTCAAGTGCTCACTCAGTTTTGAATGGGCCACCTAAATGATCCTGGGCAGACCTGGCCCTGCCCCTCTCCCTGCAGCATGAGGGAGAGCACCACCCACCCCACCACCTCGCCTGAGAAGCACAGTAGAGCTTCCCAGTTGTTGGGGTTGTGGGTGAGCTGGCCCCAAGGGTGTGAGAGCAGGAGAGCTGGCCTGGCCCCAGTACAATAGAGCTGGCCTTGGTGGCTTGGGTCCAGGAGACCCAGCCCAGAGGGTGTAAGAGCAGAAGAGCTATCAGGCTGGCCAACTCAGCTACCATCCACGTCCAGATCCAGGGCTTAGAGCTGATCCACCCCGACATCCACCCCATCTATGAACTGCTGGAGCATGTGAAGGGGCTAGTCCTCCAGAACCAAAGCTGTAAGATCTCCACTACACAGGGCAACAACAGGATATCCCAGAGGTATCTCAGTGAGGATTCAGTATTGATAGTGAAGCCAGAGGCCTCAAAGCTGAGCTCATTGCAATGAACATTTGCAAAAAAAAAAAAGCTGTTTGGGCAAAAGGGTGTGCTGGGTAACACACCGTGACACACAGCAGCTTCCACTTGTCACACTCAAACCACCATGGTTCAACCAGATATAAACACCCCTGTGGGTATTAGTCAAAGTAAGCATGGTGCTGTGCACCTGTATCCCAGCCCTAGGGAGGAGGATGAAGAAGGAGGCTGAGTCCCAGGCAGGCCTGCGCACTATCTGAAAACAAACAAACAAAAAGCCTCTTTGAAGCTGGGTGTGCACGTCTTTAATCCCAGCACTTGGGAAGCAGAGGCAGGTGGATGAGTTCGAGGCCAGCCTGGTCTACAGAGCGAGTCCAGGACAGCCAAGGTTACACAGAGAAACCCTGTCTTGAAAACCAAAAAGAGAAAAAGAAAAAAAGAAAGAAAGAAAGAAAGAAAGAAAGAAAAAGAAAAAAGAAAAACAAAACAAACAAAAACAAAAAACCTCTTTGAGTAAAAGTGTATTATTTTAACTATACTAGTCTAGGGAAAGAATGTAGAATTGACCAGAAAGAAATGAGGTCAGAGCCAGGGAGTCTGAGTGGAAGCCTCCATGAGATGAGGAGATGCAACAATCCTGTTCTATCACACCGTGGCAAGAGGGAAACAGTGTCAGGTTTTCTCTTCTCCTTCTCGCCTTTGGGCCTTTTCACACACAACCCTCACTCCGTTCCCTACCACTCCGATCACCTAACTAATTAGTCCTCAATGTGCATCTCAACTTGGGTGGATGTCTTTCAATACTCTGGTCCCCTTTAGTGTGAATCACACTGTAAATGCGATTCGTAGTTGTTAATTAATTAATTAATTTATTTATTTTTATTTATTTATTTTTTAAAGTTTTTCGAGACAAGGTCTCTCTGTGTAGCCTTGGCTGTCCTGGACTCACTTTTTAGACCAGGCTGGCCTCGAACTCACAGCAATCCGCCTGCCTCTGCCTCCCGAGTGCTGGGATTAAAGGCGTGCGCCACCATCGCCCGGCTCGTAGTTGTTAATTTATAACACGTTCATTTATTTACCCGGCTGTCCTTCATTAGACTATAAACTCCTAAATATGAGCAGCTGGATACCTGGCCCAATAAACATATATACAAAGAAATGATGTCTTCAAGTGTGCGGCACAGGAACTCACATTACCATGTATGTGGCAACTATTAAACATATATACAAAGTACACACACACACAATTTTTGTTTTTAAGGAACTGAAATCACAGAGATTTTTTTTTAACTGAAGCTGCTCTAAGAGGAAACACTAAGCCTTTAGCAAGTGATCAGATCCTTAAAGATTCTTCTTGTTTCTCGAGTGGAGTTTATGCTTCATTTTCCCTGACATCAAAACTTGTGAAGAGCTAACTTGGAGGTGGGAGGTTTCACCCACTCTGTACTTCTGCAAAAGCTAAGGTTTCTCTTCTGGAAGCTTAAGAGTACTTCTTGCCCTGCCCCATCTAGGCAGCTGTGACTGCCTTGAAGAAGAAGAAAAAAGGAAACAAAACACTCAAATCAGAACCTGAGACTGATCAGCCGCCCCTGTCCTCAGCGGGAACCCAGCAAGGACACCGGGTAAGAGGGGCACATCAGGGCGCTGGCCAGGCAGCGGAGCTGTCTGGGAAATGGGAAATGCCGGTTGGAGCGGGAAGGTGAACACGTTAGCTGGGATTACAGGTGGAGGCTGCGGGGGTCCTTGCCGGGGTCACATGGGGAAGAGAGAAGGATGAAAAAAAAAAAAGCTGGTGCAGATTGCCTTCACCAACCTGGACCAGACTTCGGGGAATCTAGTAACAGGTGGTTTATTCCAAATGTGTTTAAACCCATTATCATTTGGGAAAAAAAGTTTCCTGGTGTACAGGGAAGTACTGGGGAAAAGTTTCCAGTGCACAAGGAAGTACTGGGGAAAAGTGTCCAGTGCACAAGGAAGTGTAATTACATTGAAGTTCAACTCAGGTGGATAGTGTCATTTCTTCCAGGAAGATGGATTCTAGAGATAGGCTACCTATGCTAAATTAAGGGCCTAAGGGTCTGGCCTGGTCATACAGATAGTGTAGAGGTCATTTGGGCTTTTAGCTACCTCTGGTCTTGGTTGTGGGATCTTGGGGGAGCCTCTGGTTATGAGAGTCATTTATATTACTGGCCACCCAGTAACTTGATAACACAGCTCACCAGGCTCAATTCTCAGCTTCCTGAGTGGAAGAGGAGGCTTTTTCATCTTTCCCATTAGAAAGCCAGTCCTGTGTGTTTAGCATTCCTGGTTTCTCAGAGATCTGTGGATGCAAGGACCAACCTAAGCACCGCATGTATGAATAGAGTTCAAAGAAAAGGATGAGATGTGACAAGCAGGGCAGCCTGCTCAGCTCATCTTCCTCACCAGATTTCAGGGTTTTCATAGAATTGTGAGACTGGCTTTCTTTCTTTTCTTCTTCTTCTTCTTCTTTTTTTTTTTTTTTTTTTTCTTTTCATTTATTTATTTTTTTAAAAGACCTATGGGAAAAAATTTTTTTTGAGACAGAGTTTCTCTGTGTAGCCCTGGCTGTCCTGGACTCACTTTGTAGACTAGGCTGGCCTAGAACTCACAGCGATCCGCCCGCCTCTGGCTCCCCGAGTGCTGGGGATTACAGGCGAGCGCCTCTGCGCCTGGCTGAGCTGTGAAATCTTAAAAGAAAGAAAGAAAAAAATTAACAAACTAGTCATGATAAACGTGTTTGTTCCTATTGCTTCTTCTATGGCCACATCTTCTTTCTTCCTACTCAGACAGCATGGTGGCAGACCTCCCCAGCTGCCTTCCACTCCTCCTGATGCTGGCGCTGTGGGAGCCTGCGTGTCTGCTCTACACTCAGCCTAAGGGCCTCTCCAGGGCTCGCTGGTTTGAAATTCAGCACATACAAACGAGCCCTCAGCGATGCCTCACGGCGATGCGCGGTGTCAACAATTACACCCGGCATTGTAAAGAGAAAAACACCTTTCTGCACGAGTCCTTCCAGGGTGTGGCTGCTGCCTGTGGTTTGCGCAACACCACCTGCAAGAACGGTTGGAAGAACTGCCACAAGAGTGCGCAGCCCGTCAGCATGACTGACTGTCTCCACACTGGAGGAGCCTACCCTGGCTGCCGCTACAGCGATGCTGAACGCTACACGTTCTTCATTGTAGCCTGTGAACGCCCAAGGAAGGATGACCCTCCCTACCCGCTGGTTCCTGTGCACTTAGACCGGATCGTCTGAGGCTGAGGGTGCTTTTCTTCTGTTTGCCACGGGTTCTCTTGCAGCTTATTCCACTTTGCCTTTTGTTCCCGCGGAAAAGGGAAGGTGTTGGAAGAATTACAGCGCCTAAGCTATCAGAATAGAGCCAAGATAAAGAAATAGGGTGCGTGGGTTATGACGCAGCTCAGTAATTGAGTACTTGCTCAGTGCTCAAAGGTCCCTGGGCTCAATCACCATATCTCTCCTATCCCCTTCTTCCCCCTCCCCCCCCCCCCCCAAAAAAAAGAAAGAAAAAGAAATAGGATTATTTTCTGCTCTGGAGTTACCTTTGTTGAAGGAGGAATATAGGAAAAGGATAGAATCCAACCGTCTGAACGATTTATCCTGCAGTGTTTTGGGTCAAGCTTTATTGTACTATGCTTGTAGAAATAAAACCAATTTCTTTTTCATTATAATGAGTATGAATTTTGCCGGTTTGGTTTTTTGTTTTGTTTTGTTTTAATTTGAAAGGGTCTGATTTGCTTACAGTGGATTCAACACCACTATGTAGCCAAGGATGGTTATCAGCTCTTTTATTAAATTTCTTTTAAATCCTCTTTGACAAATACGGCCATATTCACTCCTTATTGTCTTCTCTTATTTCCCCACTCTTGCTCAGTCCCTCATGCACATAAAATAAAATTTAAGAAGCAGTGCTTTATTTTCTTTCATTGAGTTTTATGCTGATTTTTTATTACTTTCTTCTGTTTGTTCCGGGTTCATTTGATGTCGTTTCCCCAACCCTCCTCTTTTAAGACATGACTCCGTGTACCTCAGGGTGACCTAGAACTCAGTATGGAGTTGAAGCTGAGCTTGCATTCCTGATCCTTGGCTCTGAGTCACACGCGCTGGGACTACAGGTGCCCCACTCTCTTTTTATTTTTTTTCCTAGCTCTGGGAAGAAGGCAGGTAGGCCTTGTCATCAAGAGCCCTTGCTTGTGCTGAGAGTCCAAGTGTGATCAACAGGCGTTCCTACTGTGTTCATTCCTTTTCTCATGGCTGTAACCAAGTCCCTAAGTGGAGGGGACATAAGGAGGAAGGGCTTAAGAGGGCGTATTCTGAGGTGGCGAGGACAGCGCGCCAGCACGCGCACAGGGCCACACTGCAGTCAGAAGGCAGAGTGAAGAACACCGGCGCCCCACTGGACTTCTCCTTCCCGTTAAGCCCATATAGTGTGTCACTCGCACCGCTGGGGCTTTTCTCACCTCACTGAACACAATGACTCTAGATGTTGCCAAGCTGAGCATGAATATTGGCTGTCACTATCTTGTTTGATTTCTTGGATATTGATTCTTTTTTCCTAGTTTGGCGGCAGTGATCATTCCAACTTAGATAATATGAAATGATTTTTTTTTTTTTTGCTTTGTTTTCCTTTGTTTCTTTTTCTTTTTCCTAGAGGTTGTCTGGGGAAAAGAAAACTATGATCAAAATAAATTTTATGAAAAAATCCATTTTTAATTATATATACAAAAAAACTAGAAAAAATACAATAATCTTGTTAGGTGAAACAGTTTTTCCTTTTGTTTTGTTTTTTAATCATTTCTTTCACCATGAGACAGTTTAAGGATTCTTTGGACTCACCTTCTATTTCTCCATCTGATGTTGGGGGTGGCGAGGGAATAGTTATCAGATACAGTCTCTTGAAGTCTCTTGAGCTAACATGCTGGGGTGAAGGGACATCAGCAACTCTGTGTGGAACCCCTGTGAAGCTCATGGGCTGTCTTTTAGTTCTTCAGAAGTCTTGAGGAGAGAAGCATTTGCCTAGACATAGTAGAAAGGCCAGGCCAGGGAAGAGCTGGGTAACATAAACACCCTCTGAATGGCAAGGCAGAAAGCAGGAATGGGTGTCATGCATCTCGGTTACTACACTCAGTAAGTAAAGAGCCCCGGGGCCCCAGGTACTTTCTGAGCATCTTCATCACTTAATTTTAATCTAATCAAATTTTTTTCCAAGACAGGGTCTCTCTGTGTAGCCTTGGCTGGCCTGGACTCACTCTGTAGACCAGGCTGGCCTTGAACTCATAGAGATCCACCAGCCTTTGCCTCCTGAGTGCTGGGATTAAAGGTGTGTGCCACCAGTGTCTAATCACTTTCTTAAAGGCTCTATTTCCAAACACAGTCATGTTGAGAGTCTAAACACTGTTACAGTTTCAACATATGAATTTTGAGAAAGCATGAGTGAGCCCACAATAAAGGGTATAAAGCAAAGACCTTAAAAGGCCTTTCAAGGAATCGAGTAATAATGTGAGGCAATCATCTCCTTAGCTGGCTGACACTGCTCTGCTGCTCTCTTGAGAAGCAAGGCTACCGTGAAAAAGCCAACTAGACCCTGATCTTACGGCAGCTGTACTCAATTCCTGTGTCAGCCAGAGTTTCATTGTTCAGACAAGCTCCCGTAAGAACGCGAAGAAAGGCTCCATTTTTCATAGGAATTTTATTTATTTATTTATTTATTTATTTATTTATTTATTTATTTTGGTTTTTCGAGACAGGATTTCTCTGTGTAGCCTTGACTGTCCCAGACTCACTTTGTAGTCCAGGCTGGCCTCGAACTCACAGAGATCTGCCTGCCTCTGCCTTCCGAGTGCTGGGATTAAAGGCGCGCGCCACCATGCCCGGCTCAGGAATTTAATTTAAATGAGAAAAAGGGTTTTGTTTTGGTTCAGTTTTTTGTTTTTTGTTTTTTGTTTTTGGCTTTTGGTTTTTGGTTTTAGTTTTTAAAGACAGGGTCTCTCTGTGTTACCCTGGCTGTCCTGGACTCACTTTGTAGACCAGGCTGGCCTTGAACTCACAGTGATCCACCTGCCTCTGCCTCCTGAGTGCTGGGATGAAAAGCGTGCCCACTCTGGGCCTGAGAGAAGTTTAATGTTAGCTTTTAGCATATTTTAGCTTCAGATACTTCAGTTCCTTGTTTTCTTTTTCTTTTTTTTTCTTTTTTTTAAATTTCAGTACCTAATCTTCTAGATCCACTACTGAGAGACTGAAAAGAAGCAGAAAGGTGTGGCAGTAAGAGGATGCAGCAGAGGCCACTCACCTCGGGGAGACCAGAAAGCAGAGAGAAAAGACAAGGGGGAGGAAACGGGTGCGTCTTTCCGGGGCGTGCAGCCAGTGAAGCACTTCCTCCAGTGGTGCCTCTTCTCTTATTTATTTTTGTTTTTTAACCACGTCCCAGTAAAAGGTTAAACTACTGATGAAAACAAACCTCACTTACCAAGTCACTAGCTGGCAATCAAGCCCCAAACACATGAGCCTACTGGGGACATTTTATATTTAAACTAGAACAGTCCAGACCAATGTAACTGGGTATGTCACCAGCGGCAGCTAAGAAAGAATTC
>OU015746.1:126599837-126622506 GCA_907169655.1 Acomys percivali
CTGAGGAGTAGGGAGGGCATTGTGGGGTGAAGAGCAGAGAGGGCATTGTGAGGGTGAAGAGCAGGGGAACAGCTTCAGCAAAGCAGGGCTTTGTCTTGAGGGCTCTCCTTCTCCTTTCCCAGCGTCACTGCTTTCTCATCTCTGCTGCACACTGCACAGGCTTCTTAAGTTTCCTATGTCTTCCTCTCCCCTCCCCCACCTCTCATTCTTTCTTTTGAAAAATCCAGATGGTTTATAGCCCAGTCAACTTGAATATTGTTCTGCTTCTTACTTCAAAGAGTAGAGTAACATTTTTACCTCCTATTAAAGACGTTGACTCCCTGAGAAGAACATGGACTGACCGTTTTCTGTGGAAGCAGACGGGGCACTTCTGCATCTCCAAAAACTGCCTAGGAGACTTGCTGAGTCCGAGTGAGGAAGGAGGGACGGGACATGGGGACTGCACACTTGTAGGCCCATGAGGGACCAGGAGATGGACTCCTGTGGTCCTGAAAGGAGCAACCTACTTCAGAGTCACAGAGATTACCATGCCTCTTGATTGCTCCCGTCTCATAGGATTCCCCTCCTCTCCTCTCGCCCCTCCGCCCCTGCATGCACTATGAGAAGAGACAACTCAAGCATCCAAGCCCTTGCTTGACTGAGGTCATACAGGTGCACAGTCTGCTTTTCCAGGTGGTTGCCCTGACCGGCCTGTGAGTTGGGCAGGTGCAGTCAATAGCCCTGTCTCCAGAACACACAGGGCCTTATCTCCTGGCAGCACCTCGCAGACTACTGACTCTATCAGTAGTTTTCTTCAATCCCAGGGACGAGGCTCCTAGTGCTGTGAAAAGCCATGGGTGCCCAAAGCTAAGAAGTGAAGGCTGAGGGCTGGAGAAATGGCTCAGAGGTTAAGAGCACTGCCTGCTCTTTGAAAGGTCCTCAGTTCAATTCCCAGCAACCACATGATGGCTCACAACCATCTACAATGAGATCTGGTGCCTCCTTCTGGCCTGAAAGCGTTTCATGCAGACAGAACACAGTATACATAATAAATAAAAAAAAATTTTTTTTAAAGTGAAGGCTGCTTTCTGCTTCTGCTGCCACGGGGCTGCCTTGGCCACCAGTCTTCTCTTGTACACTGTGGGAAGATGTTTTGTTGCTTGAGTTCAGAGGTCAGCGTTTGTCTTTTGTATGCTGAAGTTGTTCTACACTGTTCCACGCTGGACTAAATTTCTCTTTGTCTTTGTCACCGACATCTGTCCCAGTCACATGCAGAGTTTGATAATGTTCTAGGTGTACGGTGCAAGAGCGCTTAGCCTCCTAACCTTCTTCTGTGCAAATTCCCCTGTCTTTGACACTAAGCTTTATTTTAGGTGTATGAGTAGGTTTTTTTCCGTGGAAGTCTCCTCTGCAGAAGGTGTTTGCTCTAAGCTTTCCCTTGCTTTCCTCGCTCTACTTGCGCTCTGCAGGAGCTGCCCTGGATTCTGCTCCAGCCGCCAAAGCTCCATTGCACAGAATCCTCAACCTTAGCGGGTTTTACATTCTGAATTTAATTGCTTCTCAAGAGAAAGAGAAGGTGGTTCCAGGCTGCCAACACCCCTCACACACCCTGCTTTCTCTTAACAATGGTTTCTTTTTCACAGAAATGCCAGGAGGTGAGCTGGGGCAAATGTGTGGCCCCTTAGCTTTGGATGGGAGGTATTGGTACCTGCTCTGGAGGGAAATGTTGACATAAAGAGGTGAAATTTCCCTAAAGTGAGTGAAAAAGACCTGGGAATTACCAGTCTGAAAGGTAGTTTGGTCTGCTGTAATAAAAACAAAACAAAACAGACAAAACCCATAGAGTGTCACATCCCTTTCCTTCACACACTGAGCGATATCTGATCCACTTAGGGAGACTTAGAGCTGATACAGGTGGGAAAGGCCATACGGAGAAGGAGCCTCGTCCCTGGGATTGAAGAAAACTACTGATAGAGTCAGTAGTCTGCGAGGCGCTGCCAGGAGATAAGGCCCTGTGTGTTCTGGAAACTGGGTTATTGACTACACCTGCTCAGCTCGCAGCCGGGTCAGGGCAACCGCCTGGAGAAGCAGGCTGTGTACCTGTATGACCTCAGTCAAGCAAGGGCTTGGATGCTTGACCTGTCTTTTCTCGTAGTTCATGCAGGAGCAGAGGGGCAAGAGGAGAGATAGGGAGTAATCAGGTATACAGTCCCCTCAATTCCTCCTGCCTCACTCAGACTCAGATCTCCTAGGGAGCTTTCGGAGATGTGGAAGTGCTTCTCTCGTTTCCACAGAAAACATAAATGCAGGAAAAACACAAATGAGAGAGAGACAGAGACAGACACAGAGAGACAGAGAGCTGCCCTTAGGAAGACAACTTCTTCAAGCCCACCACTTTCCTTTCAAGAGGTTTCACTTGTCACTTCCATCCGGAAGGCTCGATTTTGAGGACAGTCACCACACCTCTATCACTACACACCTTCCGTCTCCTGCTGTCCTTGAGTTCACCATTAGGGCATTGACAGAGAACACAGGAGTGCTTCTTTTCTCGCAAATGGAAGGGAAGGGCCCTGTCAAGGTGGCAGCCACCTGGTGCATCTGTGCAGAAGAAGTCCATGGACACGGAGGTCAGCCTGTCTAGTTTGAAGGACAGGCCCACATGGATCCTGCCATCTGCCACTAACTTCAGTTTTACCCTACTGACCTGCTTTGGGCTTTATTGTCCTGACACCTTCCCTCATTTCCTTTCCCTGAAGATAATTCTCACTTCCCCAGAGAGGCCAGTCCTTGACTGCTCTGCGACTTACTGCTTCCGTCTCCCTCAGTCCCTCCATCCTGTTAAAAAGTAAGTTTGAGGACACAACACAAGACACACCTCTCTAACCAAAAGTTATGGGCAAGGCAAAACTTTACTCTTGATCAAAGGGGGAGTGCTCTGAAGAGCAAGTACATCGAGCAGGAAGGGCACTTAGTTCATCTCCTAGCCCAGGAAGTGACTGTGTCGGGGTGAACTGTCAGCTGCAGTGCACGCTCATGTCGTTAGCTCGTTCTAACGGCGTCATCTGCACAGAGGACATAAAGGAAAGAAGAAGGTGGCCGCTGCTTTAGTTAAATTCTGAGAATGCAGCTGGGCCTTCAGGTGGGTTTTACTGGGCTTGGGAGAGAGTCGGGGTAGGGACATTTACATTAAAGTCTTTAAAACTGAGAGAGATATGTTTTTTTAATGTAATCCTTGTCATCAGGACAAGTTTTACAGTGTTTTGGTGGGAAAGACTTGAAACCATAGGGTTTTTCTGCGCCCGCCGGCGCTCTGAGTAATGACACGGAGACCTTTATATTTATTGAAAAGCTCCAGGCACTGTAGCTGGCAGACACTCAGCTGTTCTAACCTGCCGATACTGGCCTGGCTGGCGTCCTGCCACGTGACCCATTTCCTGCCATCTTAGTCCTGTTATGGCACCTGCTTCGTTACCCGTGTCCCAGTGGTGACTTCCATCTGAGACCCTCTCTCTGGGCACGGAAGTCCCCTAAACTCTCTAGCCCAGCTATTGGCCGTTCAGCTCTTTATTTGACCAATCAGAAGGCGATGGGGAACAATGCATACAAAATATTGAATCAGGAAATACTTCATAATAATGATAACACCAAAGTCCGGCTTTTATTCAGCGTTCTGCCCGCCCAGAAACCGGCATTTGAACACGCTGTGCACAAAGACCGTCACTCCAACAAAGACCAGGATCTGATGTCTCTTACACTCCCCGCCCCCAGCACCCCTCCCTCCCTTCCTCCCTCCCTCCCTCCCTGTCCCTTTCTTTTTATTCCTGTGCTTGTTCTAATCCCTTATGAAGGGGTGGGAAAGTAGAGCTCAACAGGGCCCTGGTTATTTCAGATGAGCAGAAGAGGGTTCCTCACAGCCAAACTGCCTCGCGGGGCCTTTGTCAGTGGTCAGAGGGTCTTGTAGGGCGTGGCCAAGTCATGAGTCCTCTCGTGTCTCAGCATCCTCCTCTGCAAGCATTCAGCTTGCACCCTTCAGCTCTCTATCCCCATACTGTGCTGCCTTCCTAGACAAATTGAAGAAAGACCATTTCTAAGGTCACTCTCAAAACCCCATTTTAAAGGAAGACATTTGGGTTTCACTTTTGTGTTGGCTTTGCTTGGTGTTTTTGTTGTTGTTGTTTTTAATCTTATTTGTGTGTCTGTTTTCTGATGAGCACTTAGGTGAGCCTCTGTCGCTAAGCTTCAGCCCCAGCCCCAAGGCTTTCCTCTTCTAAAGCTCTTCCTCTTGGTGATGGTGGTGTACCTCAATAGCAGCACTCCACCGAAGATGCTGAAGTGACAAGACAAAATGAAGAAGGCGAATTGCAAGAAGACAAGTGAATAAGAGATAAAACTACTTAGCGAGAACCTCTATAAAGCTCTGGGCATTGCTGGGAGCAAATGAAGTACTGAGTGAACGTGTGTTACAACGTGAGGCTCAGACTCACAGAAATAGAGGAACCTTTGACCTTTAGCTAAGACTTCAGTATGCAGTTTCTGCATTATGAACCACAGCTTCCTCCCCCAGATGACTGCTCCCCCATAGAGGCCTCCCACCCAGATTGGCTACTGTGCCTCCTGGTTCAGCTGTGCACGATAAATGCACCTTGCATCCAGGTGGCTGCTGGTGCCTCTCCATCAGACTGCACTTCCCACTCGTTCCCAGCTTTTCTGTACACCTGTCTGCTCTTTCTTCATTCCATCATGATCCTAGCCAGGTTTCCAGGGCCAAGCCGTGTGGGTCAGAGCAGGGTGTGTCCGTGAGGCAGTGCCTGTCCTGGGTTCAGACAAGGAGACCCGTTTCTCACGCGGGTAGCACCATCCCATGGGCTGGGGTGCTGGAATTGCATAAGAGGGAGGGAAACAAGCGAAGCCACCAGCATCCTCTACTTCCTGATTGTGGATACAGTGTGCTTAGCGGCCTTGAGCACTTGCCGTCAGCATGTCGCCCAGAGGAGTTCTGAGAATTCTGTGTGCGTTAGTTTACTATTTACTCACATGGGTGGAAGGGGTCGGGGAGGAACCAGATTACACTGGTGACCAGTGTTGACTTGGCAGAGGAAGAAGTAGGGAAAGCGATGTGAATAGAAGGAGTAATGGAGGAGCCAACAGGGGGAAGAGCAATGAGGCAGTTTGGGCTAAAGGCAGAAAAAAAATGCAATTCGGTAGCCCAGAACAATCCCACCTGTCAGGGGACTGAAACACAGGCACTGGGAAAAGCAGGTCAGCTGTGTCCTTTGGGATGGAAAATGAAAAAGGAAAAGGCTAAGGAAAAGGAGAAGAGTGGATGAGATCAGAGCTGTGTAGAGGTGTGCTGAGACACTGACACTGTTAGCAGAGGATGGATAAATGTAGAATGAGAGAGTGCTTGGTGGAGTAGAGGGTGCTGAATGGGGTTCAGGGCGCTGAGTTTTCCTGGGATAGGCGTGGACTTCAGTCTGGAGGCTCCTGAAGTTCCTTCCTAGGCTCCTAGTTACCTGTCCCATTCTCTTGAGAAATCAAATCACCGAGGACGGTCGCACCCTGGACAGTGCGTCTGGAGGTCATTGCTGAATATGGTAAGCCCAGCCCCATGGCAGTCCTGTGGGAGGCGTGTCCTGTCCTCACAGGTCAGTCAGCCTGTAGATGCAGGCCCAGCCCCATGGCAGTCCTGTGTGAGGTGTGTCCTGTCCTCACAGGTCAGCCTGTAGATGCAGGCCCAGCCCCATGGCAGTCCGGTGGGAGGTGTGTCCTGTCCTCACAGGTCAGTCAGCCTGTAGATGCAGGCCCCAGCCCTATGCAGTCCCTGCAGACAGTTCCCCTGCAGACACAGGCTATGACCGGATCTTCAGGTGACGGCTTACTGTATAGTTGTGACTCAAAGGCTCTCCCTCACAGCCTTGCGTTCTGTTGGTCAGGATTCAGAGTTCCCCAGGAGTCGTGTGGAGAAGCTGGGGTCACACCTATCCCCAATTCAACAGGGGTCTTTTTTTAAAGAAAGATTTATTTATTTATATAAGCACACTATTGCGTGTATGCCTGCATGACAGAAGAGAGCATTAGATTCTTTTTTTTTTTTAATTTTTTTTTAGATTTTATTTATTGCATATGAGTGCTTTATCTGCAGAAGAGGGTATCAGATCACATTATAGATGGTTGTGAGCCACCATGTGGTTGCTGGGAATTGAACTCAGGACCTCTGGAAGAGCAGGCGGAGCTCTTAACCACTGAGCTATCTCTCCAGCCCCCGAGCATTAGATTCTGTTTTGGATGGTTATGAGTTGCCATATGGTTGCTGGGAATTGAACTCAGGACCTTTGGATGAGCAGACAGTGCTCTTAACTGCTGAGCCATCTCTCCAGCCCCTCAACAGGGGGTTCTTTTAAAATGGTTTCCCACAAGAGCTCCAGTACATGCTGGACAGAGAAGAGCTTTCCAAGCATCTCCCCTTCTTCTGTGCTGCCACCCCCATCCCTCTGTCTCCTGTCCGCTTCTCTACCATGTAAAATGTTTGTTACTGGAAGTTCAGTGCAGATCTTCCAGCCTATTTTAAACTATGGCTCCCAACAGTCTTGGGGCTTTCCCTTTCTAAGAGCAGGGAGTTCCCCCACATTGAGCCAGTCCACTTAAATGGGCTCTGGACTTTCTCTTCTGCTTTGCAAATTTTGCCATATTATTTTGCTGTTACAACTTGAAATGCTGAGGCATCAACCACTTACCTGATAGCAGCTTTCCTGCCTACTCCCTGGCGATTGTAATAGATGGGCCCGCCTGTCCACCACCATCTTCCTTCTTAAATTTCCTGATTTTGATGGCTGGAGGTCATGGCTAAGTAAGGGACTAACTGACTTTTCTGTATGAAACATGATGCATAGTAGTAATGTTGGGTGTTGTGTGTAGGAGAATATTGTATCTACAATTTGGTTTCTGCCTCAATTGTCTCAATAAAATAAAAACTTTAGAAGTTACAATATGCATATAAATTTGAAACTTTTTTGCAAGAATATATACATACATACATACATACATACATGCATACATACATACATACACTAAGATAACCTTGAACTCCTGACCCTGAGACCTCCCAAGCGTTGTGGTTATAGGCACAGCCATCATGTCCCACTTGGGTCGAGGACCCAGATCAAGTTTTCATATGCAGACACATTTCAACACATTCAAACTCAAAGGCCTGAGAGTGACCACAGAAAAGTCGAGTACGGCTGGGCGGTGGTGGCACACGCCTTTAATCCTAGCACTTGGGAGGCAGAGGCTGGTGGATCGCTGTGAGTTCAAGGCCAGCCTGGACTACAAAGTGGGTCTACGACAGCTAAGGCTACAGAGAAACCCAGTCTTGAAAAAAAAAAAAAGAAAGAAAGAAAGAAAGAAAGAAAAGTCCAGTACAAAGTGAGTGAGATGGCCCTGACGCCCGTAAAGACGAACTGGGCTGTTTTGCCTATCAGAGGGTCACAACAAATCAAAACAAAAGAGACAGTCAGAAGTGCAGATGATATACAAGTGTTAACACTAACTTTGTTGTTGTTGCTGTTGTTGTTGTTGTTCAGTCCTATTTGTTTGAGACAGGGTCTCACTGTGTAGACCAGGCTGCGCTGGAACACAGACATCTCCTGTCCTGCCTCCTGGGTGCTGGGATTAAAGGGACGTGCCACCATCCCGGGCTAACGCTGACTATTTAGACAGGAAGTGAAAATGATAGCTCCCACAGTCACACAGACTCTGTGCAGATCGTGCTGGGTTAGCCCCGTCTCCTGCCATGAGAAGGGAAATTAGAGAAAGAAAGGAGGGAACGGTTTTCATTCTTACTTCAGCAAAGCAGCTGGTAAAATGCTTCACTGCCCTGCCCTCACCAATTAACCTGGATCATGAACAGGATTAAACTGGAGATGTAAACCAGCTGGCAGATCGTTAGCCTAGCGAGCACAGGCCCTGGGTTCAAGTCTCAGCACCACCAGAATTGGGCTTGATGCACATGCCTGCAATCACAGTATTTGGGAGGTAAAGTCAGGGGACCAAAAGTTCAAGTCATTCTCTGAGACACAGTAGTTTCAAGGCCAGCCTGGGCTACAGGAGAGACCCCGTCTCAAAAAATCCAAACCCAACAGAAGCATTTGCACTGACGCTTTCCCTCTCAGGCATGTCTTAGCTGTGATCTTTCTGGGTAGGCATTCCTTCTCACTGAGCAGTTCCAGCTTCTTGTTTCCCCAAACAAATAATTCAACGAGGACATATGGTTGCGGGAGAATCACGACAGTTTAGTAAGAAACGATAGTTCCAGGGAGAAAGCAAAGAGAGAGCATCTCACGGTGCCGCAGCCAGAAGAATGGGGCTTCACTGTCCGGGACCGCACAAGCCTCGCACAGGAACCAGCACCATTCCTGAAGCACACTGGGCCAAGACTTGCAGAGTCTGACTTTGTGGTTTATTCTTCTTACACGTTTAAGTATAGTAAAGCTTTGGGGAAAGGTTTCCATGTGACAGCTACCAAGCAGTAAGCAGCGCTGCATAGAAACTCCCTGGCACAGTAGGAAAGCACCTGTGACCTTTGCAATATGAATGGGCTCTCTTTGCTGGTGGATAGAGCTCGGTCGGGGCTTGGGCCTGGAAGACATGTCTGTGACAAGCAGAAGGACAGATTCTATTGGTAGAGGATGCAAAGTCCAGGGGACCCATTTCACAGGGACGGGCTCTCTTCACCGAGAGACAAAGCTCAGGATTAGGACCTAAACGATGCACAGCACAGGGTTTCTGCAGGTTCATGTGCACAAGGTGGACTTTCTAGGCATTCTAAATATAACTTCATGCAACCCGCGTCCTGTTAGGACACCAACCTCCACCCGAGTGTGTGTTTACTGTGATGAGCTGTGAGATACGCTCTAGGGTGCCTCTGCATCTGCACCAGATGTGTGCACCAGTTTTCCTTTTTGCCAAGTTGTTTTGTTTTGTTTTGTTTTTCCGTGCACTGTTTTGTAAAGCGTTGGATAAGCTCTTCTAGGTGTCAGCCTCCTCCCTAGTCTCCTGCCTCAACTGCTTCCTGAGATCGGTGATCCCAGAAATCACTCAAGGGAGCTGAAGGGTGATAATCGGGCTTCCATGACTACTTTCATTCCAAGAACCGGAAACTCTCCTCCCCCACTGCCTACTGCCTATTGAGGAAGATCTGGATCGCCTGTGTTGAGAACTGGCTGGGACACTAACATCAAAGTTCAATCTGAAATTGATGTAGTCCCCAAGACATAAATTCTACCAGGAGGCTTAAAAACCAAGATCCAAGCAAGAGTCACATCATTTCACCAACCAATGGCCTCACACAGGGCAAGACTCAGAAAAGCCTTGATGATGTATTACCTGCAAAGAGCTGTTATTGTGTAGCTGGCGTCTGGAGATGAGACTAGTTGTTAAATATTATTCTTAAACCATTTTCACCTTGTCCTCACATGTTGACCCAAAACCAGCAACTCCCTTGAGCATCGAGCAGACTCCTTCTAGGGCTGCATAGGTAATGAATGCCCTTGTGTTTTGAAAAGCAATTGCTACCAAAGACACTGTCATTGTATGTCAGTCAGTTGTAGCCTTTGCTAAGGAATCTGGGCTCTCTTTCAATGGGATAGGTATAGGAGACTACTGGGGAGGTAGTGATTTGCCCTGTCCTAGTAAAGCATCAGCTGTACTAACTATAACTAACTATAACTAACTATAAGGGGAAGTAGATCGATGGCCTTCTGGTCCTGTGTCTGAGAAGCTTAAAGGGAAGTAAGTACTAGAAGCTGGAGATAGAGGAGAACAGCCAGCAGAAGTGGCACCTTTTTTTTTTTTTTTCCAGAGCTGAGGGCCGAACCCAGGACCTTACACTTGCCAGGCAAGCGCTCTACCACTGAGCTAAATCCCCAACCCCAGAAGTAGCATCTTTTTAAGCTTATTATACATGGGCAGCTCAGTAAGTCTCTTCCCAGCAACACAAAAGGCATCGAAAACACCTGATTAAAAAACCTGTTCCTCACTGCACACACGCCTTTAATCTCAGCACTCAGGAGGCAGAGGCAGGTAGATCCCTGAGTTCAAGGCCAGCCTGGTCTACAAAGTAAATTCCAGGCCGGGGTAGCAAGCAGAAACAAGCAAACAAGGCTTCCGGAGTGTCGTATCTCCCATTGTGCTTCTGGATGGAGAGGGAAGATTTCTGAAAATGGAGGCAAGGCTAAGCAGATTGGTTTTCTTACCCTCCACTTCCCGAGGGCCCTAGCTTCCCCGGCACATATTTGCAAGTCAGCATTTGTAGTAGCCAGCCTACTCCTCAGGCGCCCTCAGTCCTGTAAGTGGCCGTTGTATCCCGGCTTTGACTCCTTCATCTGCCTGCCTCTGGTCAGGCTGGTCATCCTCCAGATGGCAATTGTTGAACACCAACAGATCCGTCTCAGGCTGTGTCTATGGGGTCTGCTGCCTCAGAAGAGTTCACCCTTAGGGGACGAGGGATCCACGTCAGTAAATGTCCTGAAGGCCTCAACTAGCTTTTTGACAAGGGACAGGATCTTCACCTCTTTTCCCTCAGTGGATTTTAGCACAGTTGAAGGTTTCTTAATACATGTCTCACTGATACAAGAAGGCCCTCTGTCGCCATACCTGTGGCTCCTTCTTGGGGCATTGTAACCCGAAGTAGTTAGTTCCTGATCTGGGTGAGTCTATACTTTGGTCCGATGGTCAGAGGGATTTTGAGCAAACAATTCATTTGCATGTCACCTAAGCTTCCTTGAAGAGCCTCAGCTGAGAGTAGGTCCTTCTATCACTTGGCTGAGCCTCCATCATCCATCTTGTATTGGCCAGTGTTATAGTCAAATACTGAAAAAGAGAGAGAGAGAGAGAGAGAGAGAGAGAGAGAGAGAGAGAGAGAGAGTCTCACTGTGTAGCCCTGGCTGGCCTAGAACTCACAGAGTTCCATCAACCTCTGCCTCCTGAGTACTGGGATTAGAGGTGTGTACCACCATGCCCTGTCCTTATTTTTCTTTAGGTTATCAGGATAAGATTAATTCCAATCTTTGTGTGTAGTTGAGAGTCCATGGGAATTGAAAAGAAGCCTAAGGAAAGAGATGGGGGAGTGGGGATGCATCTCTGTGCCCTCTGCGCAGAGCTCTCAAGCACACCTGATGAGGTCTTCCCCCAGTCCAGATGTCCCTGGTGAACCAAATGCAGCCTGACCCAGGCTTAGAAACAGTGGCTTAAGAACCCAACACTTCTGGACTCACTCATTCCGACCAGGGTTTAAAACAGTTGTCACCGTTGTCTCCCCAGGGACCACATCTCACTGTAACTTCCCCAGGACTAGGATGCAAGTGCTTTGGCTATATCTGAGGCTTCCTCCTCTTCCTCCTTGGTAGACCACGGTATGCCCACAACCTCAGTGAGAGAAGCTCCTACCCCCACCCCCACACACCCAGTGGGTAGTGGTTGATACAGAGACTCACAACTAGTCCAAGTGCCAAGTATAAATAACTCTGAGTTCTCAGCTGTGGTTGGGTCATCTGTATCAACCTCCACCATCCAAGACTCAGAAAACGTCTCGGAAGAGTTGAATGTATAAGCTGGTGGATGGGGAGAAAAGCTGAACTCTAGATAGAACATAGCTGTTGTATACATCAACTCGCAACAGGTAGGATTATCTTTACAAAACTCAAGCCAGTCAACATTCCATCATGAGGAAGGGATGGACCTCCACGGTCCCACGCTATCCTGGGGCCTGACAGCAGTTGATGGCTGCTGGAGGGGCGAGAGTTCACACAGTCGATACAACAAATAGCGTGAATGTGCTCTGAAGAGTTCCTATGAGGCTGAAGCATTAGATTACATCCATTAAGAAAAAGACAAAATTTCACAGGGACAAATGTTTTCCCCTGGAGACAGAAAACTAAGTACCCAAGTTCAAGACTGGTATTGGGTGGTATTGAGCACCTCACCAGCAGTACCTCCTTAGCCTTGAGTGTTGACCCAGTTAGATGCTGGGTGTTCAAGAGTGAGAGAACACCTTCATTCAGGGACTTCAAAGTCCAGCGAGGGTCAAATCAGGAAGCAAGGCATCAGGTGACCTGACATTGCACTAACATTCCAAGGAGCGCTTCGCCATATTGGAATTAAAAGCAAGCCACAGCTGAGGGGAACCCAAAAGAACAGTGGGTGTTAAATTAATAAAACGAAGAGGAAGAGCTTTCCAAGCAGATGTGACAGCGGCACACTTTCCAGTGACCCATCAGGGAGAGCAGGCACAGCTGCCGAGCCCTGGGAGGCCCCAGGACCACATGACACCTAGCAGGTAACTGACAGAGGAGTCGGAAAGACAGAAGCAAAGAGGGGGAAAGCTTGAGTTTAATCTGAGGATTAAAGGCTTTTTATTACAGGGTCAGATTTTTTTTTTTAATTTTAGAAAATAATCACTCAGTCAATAAGGCAGAAATTGGATTAAGTGTGGGTTAGCCCGAGAGCAGGGAGATTATATGAGATGCAATTATCGTAAGATACCCGGGAGGAACAATGACAGTGTGAAATAGCAGAAAGCCAAAGATGTGAAGGAAGTGAAGACTGGAGAACTTGCCTGACTGGTTTCCAGCAGCAGGGGGGGCGGGGATAGGGGGGAGTCCAGCAGAACAGAAGAGTTCTCTCTTACACAGCATCTCGGTGTTCCATTTACCCCTCACAGCAACACTGAGATGGGTGCATGGAATGTTGCTGTACAGATGAGCAGACTCAGAAAGGCCGAACAACTTGTCAGAGCTCATGCCAGAAAGTAATGTTGGATGTTTAACCCAGGTCAGCTAAGCAGAATGGACCAGGCACTTATTTTCACATGTCAATATAAGGTATTAAAAAGTATCCAGTAAAAAAAAAAAGTATCCAGTGAAAAAAAATATAAGACATAGACATTTTAAGATATCAAAGCCAGGGGCTGGAGAGCTGGCTCAGTGGTTAAGAGCACTGGCTGTTCTTCCAGAGGACCAGGGTTCAAGTCCCAGTACCACATGGCAGCTCACAACTGTCTGTAACTCTAGATCCAATGGCTCTGACACTCTCATGCTAATGCACATAAAATAAAGATGATATCAAGGCCAGATGTGGTGGTGCACACCATTAATCCTAGCACTGGGGAGGCGGAGGCAGATGGTCTCTTTGAGTTTGATCTACATAGAAAGTTCCAGGAATGATATCAAATCTTACTTAAAAGTAGAACTATCCTACTTTCTGCATTTTGAGTCTGTACATAGAAGCTCATACACAGCCAAGCATGTTGACATCTGAATCACAGGGCAAAGGAAAGGAGAGCAGTGAAGTGACTTTTAGGACCCCCTGTGTTGTGCCTGTAACATCCACAGCAGAGGAAGAGGAGAACTCTTCAGAATCAATGATTCGCGTGACTCCTTTGCACAGACAACACAGGACACCTGCTGCATAAAGAGAAACTAGGAAACTCTCTTGCCTGGGCTTGCGGAGTAACTCAAAGCAGAACTGAGAGCCTGGTGTTGTCTCGCTTCATTTCATACTTCTTGTTTCTCTGGGTCACTGCTCTGCTCTGCGCGCAGGCATTGCTATAGTGCCCATCTACAAAGCAAAATAGCAAACTGATCTCCTTCCCCTTCGAGGTGGAAGCCATGCTCTCCAGTCAGCAGCCGCCCCGGAGCGGACACACCTCCACTCGGAACAAGGGCTGTGGCCCGCAATGGAGAAGCTGCACCCTGACACCCCATAGTCATCTTATGGGAACCAGATTGCTCCCGCTAAATGATAATGGCCTAAGCAGCTTCTTGGGGCCACCTGGAAGGACCAGAAATGATTGATTATTTATATTTCTTGTCCCCTACTCAGATTCTTCCTCAGTTTAATCCTAAAGTTCACCTTCATGCCCAGAAGACAGTCCTGAGGTCATAGGACCCTCTGTGCCACACTGCCCAAATCTTTTTCTTTTTTTCATCAGTGCTTACCACTTTAATTGGCTCATTGGGGACAAGTAGCCAACCTATTGTGTTGGGACTCCGAAAGGCAGATCTTTGGCCCTAAAACTCCAATAACAAGGGGCTGGGGGTGGCTCGATGATTAAAGCCTTTGCCATACAACTGTGAACAGCACTGTCTGGATCCCCAGCACCTTCATAAACACTGGGTGGGCCTGTAACCCCAGCACCCTTGTTATGTCTGGGGGGGGGGAACTGATATAATACTCCACCCCCCATCTCCAGCTCTTACATTCTGTCCGCCCCTCCCTCCACAATGTTTCCTGAGCCTTGGAAAGGGGGAGATATCTATAAGCCTTTTTAAATTACTGGGCAACCATGTTACCTCGGCAGTCACTTTGTTTCTGAGTCATTCCAACAGCAGCCACCATCCATTATAAGTTAAGGCAGGTAGCAGCAACACCAGCAGCAATGATTTATGTGCATAATAAACACAAATGCTTAGAAGGTAACTTGACAAACAGATCACATCCATTGAAAAAGACAATCACAGTTGTTTACTTAGTGGGTCCCTGTGAGCCTCCTAGCCAGAGGTTTCCCTATGGCTTGGAGTACTAGATATTAATTTTCTCCTGTGCAGTGGATCTTAAACTCAATTCTAAAGTTATTGGTTGTGTCTATAACAGTCTGTGCCACTGTTGTACCAGCTGGCACGTCTTACCTGACATGTTGATAGTGTAGTACACAGGGTCCACAGCCAAGTAGGACTGTTGACAACAGTTCTCCTCAAGCAGCCTGCATAACTAGCATCTCTGTCATTATGAATATCAGTCAGGAAGGAAGGAGCTCCTAGCTCAGTGCCATTTTTTTTTTCTCCACATCCTATAGCCAAAGTATGTGGCATCTTCAACAATAAGGTCCTACAATCAAGTTCTGGGATGCAACCAGTAGCAGCAGCACCAGCGTTTACTGTTTGAGGGGCATCTGGGACATCTTTGGCCAACAACTCGAAAGGTGTCAACCCACCCTCAGCACTAAGATTGTCAATTAAAGACTATATGGCTTCTTGGCACCCCACTTCTTGTTCGTGTTGCATGCCTCCCTTTAAATTCTGTTGTTTTTTTTACTATTAATTTCAGATGTCTTTCCAAATATATAAGACACTCTGAAGTTAGCATTAAAAGATCCATGTAATGAAACCATTTTATAAAAAAAGAAAAGAAAGTTAGCACAGTCGCTGAAAGGCCACTGTCATCTAGCCCAGGCAAGTGTCAGCTGACCTCAGAAGTTTTGTGACTGTAGCGCACATTAATCTATGAAGTAGTATATGAGGGACTAGAAATGAGAAGCTTAAAGGACCCAAACCAGAAGAGGAAACCGCTACCTTCCCACTGTCATCAGTGCATGCTGTTCTCACGTGGTTACATTAGCACACAGTAGCCATTGGCACGTACCATTACTATATGTTAGTGAGAATTTAAAATTCCGGGTGTAATCCCAGCCCTTGGAAAACAGGGGCAGGAGGATGCGTTCCTGACCAGACTGACCCGCATAGCAAGACCCTGCCACAAAAACAAAATAGAGGTATCCTACAAAACCAAGTACAGCTCAGCCTGTGATCAAGCCGTAGCACTCTCTGGTGTTCGCTCAAGCAAGTGGGAAGCCTGCCTGCGTGCTGTGTCTGCGTGGAGGCCTTCACATAAGTGCCTGCTGCAGTGAACGTAGGTGACCAAAGTACCCAAGCAAACAGCCGGAAGGAGGGAGAATTATTTTGCCCAGGATTTCAGAGATTCCGTTCCCACTCTTTGTCTCTGTTGGTTCTGGGCCCACAGTCAGCAGAAGACAGTGCCAAGAGCAAGTAGGTGGTGTGGCGATGACCTCATGATTGATGACAGGAAGTGGCCTCTCTCCCCGGGGGAGGGGGACTAGTCCCCAAAGACACATTTTCAGTAACCTACTCCCCCAACGAGGTGTGCTCCACCTCTCCTCACCAGACTATGAATCCGTCAAGGGATTAATCCACTCAGTAGGTCCCAGAGGCTCTAGAGATGTCCTGAAACATCTTTCACTAATCTCTGAGGTATTCCTCAATCCTATTAAGTTGACAATCAAGATTAGCCATCACAAGCTGTTTCATTTCAAAGAAATAAAGACAGCCTTTTTGTTTGTTTGTTTTGGTTTTTCTTTCTTTCTTTTTTTTTTTTTTTAATTTTTTAATCTATGTGCATTGGTGTGAAAGTGTCAGATCCTGGAGTTACAGACAGTTATGAGCTGCCATGTGGGTTCTGGGAATTGAGCCCGGGTCCTTTGGAAGAGAAGGCAGTGCTCTTAACCACTGAGCCATCTCTCCAGCCCCCTTGTTTTGGTTTTTCAAGCCAGGGTTTCTCTGTGTAGCCTTGGTTGTCCCTGGACTCTCTTTGTAGACCAGGCTGACCTCGAACTCATAGCGATCCTCCTGCTTCTGCCTCCCGAGTGATGGATTAAAGGCGAGCGCCACCACGCCCGGCATGAGAGCCTTAAGAAATTAACTGTGACCCGTCAGCATAAAGTGAAATGAGCTGCCGTGTTATGGAAGACACAGGGAAACCTGAAGAGCACATCACGGAATGGAAAAAGCCAGAGTCTGAAAAAGTGGACGGCTGACTGACTATGACGTCTCGGGAGAGGGCCACGCTAGACAATGTTAAACACATGGTGGTTGTTGGCTAGCGTGTGGGGAAGAAGTGAGGTAACACCGCAGAGGATCTCTAAAGCCATGAGATGATTCCAAACGATACAATAATGAACGGCATCGTGCATCCACCCAAATCACTGTTGACAGGAAGAATGATCCCTGCCGCAGATGGCGACTGCAGCAAAGAAAGCGTCTCAGTTCTAATAAATGCCCCGCTCTGGTGGAGTGTGTTCACAGTGGGGAAAGCTGTACAATGCAGGACACAGGCACTTTCTATTAAAACTGCTGTGTGTATACATTTTAGGGACATCTGCTCGCCCCTCTCCTCCCACTCCCCCTCCCACACCCCCCACGCCACCTTGCCTCAAGTAATATTGATAAAGTACATTGTAATGATTAAAAAGAAGATGTCAAGGGCCGGGCGGTGGTGGCACACGCCTTTAGTGCCAGCACTTGGGAGGCAGAGGCAGGCCGATCGCTGTGAGTTCTTCAGCCTGGTCTACAAAGCGAGTCCAGGACAGTCAAGGCTGCACAGAGAAACCCTGTCTCAACAAACAAACAAACAAACCAACAACAACAACTTGAGTGAGGATGTTGTCTATTAACCACAAGCACTAAGGGTGGTACCTGTATGGGTATCACTGTGGATCATAAGGTGGGGAGTAGAGGGCTAGGGATGTGCCTCCATTGGTCCTTGCTTAGTGTGCACAATCACCAGCATCACACAAAACAGCCTATGAAGGTCCACACCTGTAACCCCAAGATTTAGGAGGTGGAGGCAGACGAATCCGAGGTTCAAGGTCACTCCCAGCTCTCCTTGGTCACACAGTGACTTTCAGGCCATCCTGGGCTACCTTAAAGTGAGAGAACCAGTGAGTGGATACTTCCCAAACTGGATCTGAGTTGTTGTTGTTGTTGTTTCTCTAAGAAGAAAAGGCTTTTTCTCTTGCCACTGTCAGGTAGCCTAGTAAACCCAGCTCCCCTCACCAAAATAAGTAAGGATACCAAGGGAGAGGGTCACCTTATCTTTGGCACCAAAAGACTGGGACTCCCATGTAGGGACTGCATCTGTAGATGACATGAGGACAAACCTGGTGAAGATAAAAGGCAACCGTGAGTTATAAACACAGCGCAGGTTGCAGGAGAGCTCTGAGGGCCTAGAAGGAGACTGAAGCCCACAGAAGCGCATCACTAGGGAAGCTGGGCAAACTAACACCCTCGGCCAATCACGTTCAGAAGGGCTTCCCTCCTGTAGGGTAATTACTTCACCTATCTATGGTAGAGACTAGAACACTAAATGAGTCGTGGTCGTACCCTGGCTTATATCAAAATAGAAACATAAGCAAGCCGCTTCAGCAGAGGGAGAAGGCATAGCTAAAACTGAAGCGGCAGCCTACGGTCAGTATTCTAAAGTGGGTATCACTTCTTGATCCCGCGCAGCCTATTTGGACAATACTGTGTCCCAACAGGAAGTTTAAATGGATCCGGGAACGAAAGAATAAAAGTATTCCGTGCCACTTACCGACTGCCCCGCTGTGGCTGTAAGAAATTCATTCCCGGGAGGATCGTGGCTAGACTAGATTTTAGAAAAGCTTTTTCTGGTGTAGCCAAACTGTAAAGCTTGTCACACCAGCAAATATCGCAACCCCCTCCCTTCTGCCACTGTTCAGTACAGCAGTGTAAATCTGAAGGGAGCAAGTTCAATACTAAAGCATCTGGGTGCATCATGGCCGTAATGGGCTCAGAAATCTGTTCTTTGGAAGCTAGACCATGTTTATGCTTCACAATTTTTTTTTTAATTCACCTACTACCTTCCGGACTTCTAGCAATTACCAAGAACCCTACACCTGTGTTAAGGAACTAGGGCAGAATTCTGAACTCGCTGCCGGCTGGAACAAGGTGACGGAACGCCCCCTGCCGGCCAGAGCGACAACTCCCGGGAGACGGAGTGGCCTGGCTCTCCTGCTGTGCCAGGCTGGATGCTGAAGGATTTGTAAGCAGAAGAAGGTGGGGCGGAAAGATTCTAAGACAGAGTACAGGCATGCAGGACCAGAGTGGGAGTGGAGCTTGAGTACCGCTGGGTATTCCCAGAACAGACTTTCTTGATCCGGTTATTTGAAGCAGACAGGTTCACGTTGGTGACACCTTTGGCTTGGAATCCAGATAAAAACACAGGGAAGAAGAAAAACAAACAAACAAAAACAAAATTCCTTCTTGCCTGCTTGTCCTCACCCTCACTGACAAATTCTTCTAACCTGTTGCTATAACATTCCTCCGACACTCTCTGAACCAATTTCTTCCAGTTTCTAATGTAGACTGACAGCTAGCATCTCTCCAGGAATGTTCCAGGCCTCCAGCTCAGACTGGAGCTACTGAGATACCCAGCCTTGTGGACTGAACGACTCTGAGATTCTCAGCCTCTCCAGTCTGAGACAGCCATTTACTGGAATATACAAATTGTATCCTGTAAGCTGGTAACTCGTGTGGCATGTGTGAGTGTGTGTATGAGTGTGTGTGTGCGTGTGTGTGAGTGTGTGTATGAGTGTGTGTGTGCCCCATGTGCCAGGTAACTGCAGTTGTGACCTCTAGGTGACAAACAAGGTGGAGCCCTCTGGAAGGGAAGGAATGGGAAGTGCTTCTAACCACTGACATCTCATCAGTCCCTAAGATTTGTTTTCACTTGTGTCTGTGTGTCTGTGTACATGTGAATGTGACTGTCAACAGACGCTGTTAGAAGATGTCAGATCCCCTGAAAGTGGAGTGACAGGCAGGTGAAAGCCGCTCAGCATAGGTGTTGGAACCAAACTTCTGTCCCTGGAAGAGCAGCAAGTGCTCTTAACCACTGAACCAACTCTCCACACCCCAACATCATGTAATTTTTAAAGTGAGAGACAGAAATCTAAATATCAATTATGAATCTCAGTTTCTAAGGCTCTGTTTCCTCTACGTACCTAGCCAGGATATTAGGAACCTTGGTCTGTCCATTACAGAAACACAATCACCAAATCTGCAGCCAAGGGACAGAATACAGAGGTTTTAAAGCAGAGTTTCAAACTGCCATGCACAAGGTGACTTGGAATTAGATTTCTTACAATGGAGCCAGCAGCACCATTGCTTGGCCAAGTGATGAAACAGAGGGCTGGTTGCACAACCAGGCAACGTACCAATCTGTGTGTTCCGCATGTTGAAGACTCCCGGCCACGTGGCTCTGCCAGCTCCACCCACAGGGTCTGCTCTATATCTACGGACTCAGGTGGAGCCCGCCCATCATCGCAGGACAACCAGCACTACAACCTCACAGGAGCCACAACACAGACTGGGTAAGACACTAGCTGTCCAGGACTGGGACAGGAGGGGCAGTGGTGGGGCAGTGTCTGGGAGAAATGGAACTGTGAGCCCACAGTGACAGCAGAGGGCCTTCGGGAAGAGACAGGAAGAACCGAGCCAAGATAGAGGGTAATCATTTCTCTTCTGTTCTCACAGGAAACATGGTTCTGAAGGGGCTCGAGTCCCGACTATGCCTCCTGCTGCTGCTGCTGCTGCTGGGACTTGTCCTAATGGTTGCCTCATTCCAGATTCCACCCCAGTTAACCCCTTCCCAGTGGTTTGCAATCCAGCATCTATATAACAAGACTTACCCTCGATGCAATGCCGCAATGCGAGTAGTTAACAGTTATACAGGAAGATGCAAGAACAGAAATACTTTCCTACATACAAGTTTCGCTGGTGTTGTTCATGTGTGTGGCAATCCAAATACTACCTGCAATAACGGGCATACAAATTGTCATAATAGTTCATCTCAGGTACCTATAACTTACTGTAACCTCACAACTCCAGCAACAAATTATACCCAATGTGGATACCAAATGACAGGAGGAATGAAGGTCTACAGAGTTGCATGTAACAACAGAACTCCACAGGACACCACCACCTACCCAGTGGTTCCGGTTCACTTGGATGGGATATTTTAGTAGCTCCAGTGCCTACGCTTGTCTGCTCATGCCATGATCATAGTAATGAAGAACCAATTCCTCTGTGTGCACTGCATATCAGCGCCTATCCTCATGAAACCTGCCCCTGGCTCCCTTCAAATTAGCTGAACAGATCTTTTCTGCTCAATAAACATCTTTGCATGCTCATCTAGATCTCTGCATATCTCTGTGTGTGAGTGTGTGTGCGTGCACGTGCACACATGCAGGTGTGCCTTGAGACAGGTGCTCATGTTAGCATAACAAGACCTGCTAGCATAGCAAGCACTCTACCAACTGAGCCATGTACCCGCTCCTTGGAACCAAATTCCAGTGTTGAGCAGAGATGGGCATCTCTGCAGAAGATGCCTACAAGGGTATCTTCCCTGAAGTGGCTGGTAGAGGGAACAAAAGAAGTAGGGGGTCTCTTGGGGGGGCTATCCTTTCCCCCTACCCCCTCCATAGCTGCTCTCAGTGGCCACTAATGAGACCATTCAACACAGGACCGGAAGGCACAGATTCCAGGACAAGGCACCTGGAATCCACACAGAAAAGGGGCGAGTGATGAGAGGTCCTGCCCTGACTCCTGAGCACAGAACTGCAGTCAGGAATCAGTGGCAAACGGGAAGGGGCCATCCCTTGAAAGACACGGGCGGGCACAGCATCAGCTGATGTGGCAGTGTGGGTCTTCAGGCAGTGTCCCATCCAGAATGGAGCAGGCGTGTGATGTCATTGGGGGTCTGTACTTCTGTGCTTTGGGCTGGATCTGCAGCTTCCCTTTGGCTGTGGCTTTCTGGGCCTCTCCCCAGCATTGTGCAGTGGCCGTCAGTCCTTCTTGCCTTCAGTGGTATAGGGTTTACCTTGTCCAAAGCTACTTTACTTGGGATTCTTTAATGCGTGTACCTCCCTTCCAACCCACCTACCCTAGAAAGGAGAAAAAGGAGATGTATGGAAACAGGAGAAGTAGACCTTTTTGAATTCAGTTCCTGTGAGCAATTCCCCTGACATAGTTGGTAGGATTTCAGCAGACCAGCAATTCCACCAAAGTTGCTGCTGGAACCTGGAACAGCAGCCGGAGCCCAGGGCCTCGAAGCCTTAGAAGCATCTCCAAGTGGAGCTATGAACAGGCATACAACACCAAGATCCGAAAAGCCCCAACCTTCTATTGTGGATATGTGTGTGTGTGTGTGTGTGTGTGTGTGTGTGTGTGTGTGTATCCTGTCAGAGTCCGTCTGTACTAGGATATTTTTCAGCTGTTTTTCACCAAAAAAGTGATTGGACTTCTAAGTGAACCAAAACAAACATGTAATGTTTACATCCACTACACAGTGGACCACGGACAGGGCTGCCAGGAAGCCACTCCTCTGGAGATGCAGATCAGCCCTTCCGGAGTTGGCGCGTGGAATCTGCACTTAATGCACGGTTGCTAAATTTGGGGAACTGCAGGGGTTGACATAATTCACTGACTTCAGATGCAACTGGGTACAGTATGAGGGTCTCACCGTGTAGCCCTGGCTGTGCTTGAACGCACTATGTAGACCAGGCTGGTTTTGAACTCACAGAGATCTGTTTGTAAGTTTTTTCCTTTTTAATTTTTGGTGGCTGAGGCTGCTTTTAAGGCCTACTAAGAAACAACTTTTGTCTGCTTAGCAATCTTTTGGATCTGGTGTCAGTTTTAAATTTGTTTTACCAGTTCTGTAGGTCATGGTTAGACTTACCACCAATTAAGTCTAGCAATTCTAATGCAAGAGGAGTGGGGCCCTAAGTATGTGCTAAATCCTCTTAATTACTGGAGGAACTTAAAGAGATCAATTCAGAGGGCAAAGCCAGACTTGGTGGTGCATGCCTGTAATCCCAGCACTTGGGAGGCAGAGGCAGGCGGATCACTGTGAGTTCGAGGCCAGCCTGGTCTACAAAGTGAGTCCAGGACAGGCAAGGCTAACACAGAGAAACCTTGTCTCGAAAAAAAAAAAAAAAAATTCAGAGGGCAAGCTTCCCAAAGAATGTGGCAGGGGCCAGAAGGAACAGTAAACACAAAGGGGTGTGTGTGTGTGTGTGTGTGTGTGTGTGTGTGTGTGTGTGTGTGTG
>OU015746.1:126622516-126633573 GCA_907169655.1 Acomys percivali
GTGTGTGTGTGTGTGTGTGTGTGTGTGTGTGTGTGTGTGTGTGTGTGTGTGTAGGCAAGGTTCCCAGGCCTTCATCGGGCAGAACCATTTGTATAAATGATAGGAATCTATAAGGTTCCGAACCTTGATAGGGAGGTTAAGAAAGACTGATTTCCTGGCAGTGCACAGAGGAAGTATGTCAAACCAAAGACTGATACAACCTAAGATCACTGCTGCTGTTGTACAGACTGTGACCTTTGAGGGCATGACTGGAAGTGTGGGTCCCAATAAGGAATTCATACTCCAAGCCTAAGGAGACTTGGATCCAAGCAGAACAGGCATGTTGCTATGGCATTACAACAGGCACTCAGGGGCTGAGGATGTGTCTCGGTGGGTAGTGCTTGCCTAAGGTGTACAGAATCCTAGGTTCAGTCCCCAGTGCGACATAAACAGAGCATCCTATAGGCCCAGTGTTAGGAGGTAGAGACAAGAGGAGTACAAGGCCTACATCATGAATTTGAGACTAGCTCTGAATACCTGAGACCCTGTGGACTATGGCATCCTTCCTGCTCCTGCATCCCTGTGGGCCATGGCATCCTTCCTGCTCCTGCATCCCTGTGGGCCATGGCATCCTTCCTACTCCTGCATCCCTGTGGGCCAATGCATCCCTCCTACTCCTGCATCCCTGTGGGCCATGGCATCCTTCCTGCTCCTGCATCCCTGTGGGCCAATGCATCCCTCCTGCTCCTGCATCCCTGTGGGCCAATGCATCCTTCCTGCTCCTGCATCCCTGTGGGCCATGGTATCCTTCCTGCTCCTGCATCCCTGTGGGCCAATGCATCCCTCCTACTCCTGCATCCCTATGGGCCATAACATCCTTCCTGCTCCTGCTTCCCAGGATCACTTTCTCCCAGCCATTTCCAGCCTTTCCAGGCCCTGAGCTTCAGTCTTAACGTTAACAGCCTTTGCTCCCTGGAAGCAGGGTGACTCGGAGCCAAACAGGGAAGGCTGCGTGCTATGAGAAACCTTGACTGGGCTTCTGTGAGCAGTCACCTAAGACTTCTCGATTGGACTGAAGGCAAAGCCAGCACCACAGACAACCCTGTGCTCTGCAGAGGCTCATTGTTCACAACTGCACTTTGTAAGGATACAGTCCTAGGACCCCTTTCTAGCCCTTCCTCCCTGAAAGCGGGGATCCCTTTCTGTTTCTTGTCCTCCACTCACATTTGCTAACATCTAAATACGCACACACAACAATCAGAAGCCACAGTCTACCTCTGAGAGAGCACATGACACTTGTCTCACTGAGCCTGGATGATTTCACTTAAAATATTTTCCAGTTCCAGCTATTTTTTTGAAAAGTTCACTTCTTTACACCTGAATAGATCTCCATTGTGCATATGCAATATTAGCATGTTCACCATCTGTCCGTCTATTGATGGACAGGCATACGCTCAGCAGTGATCACTCTTTCCCTGGATCCTTGCCTGCCAATGTCGTCACTGTTGTCTTGGTGCTAGCCATAGTGCCTGGGGTGAGACGGACTCTTAAGCAGGTGGGTGTTTTTGTTTGTTTTTTGTTTTGTTTTGTTTTGTTTTTGAAACAGGGTCTCTCCATGTAGTCCTGACTGTCCTGGAACTCACTATGTAGACCGGGTGGGATCCAACTCAGAGATCCTCAAGGTTGTCTTAATTAGATTTCCCTAATAACTAAGGATATCATCAAAGTTGCTTGCCTTCTTATAGTCAGCATGCCTAAGATGAAGAAACAATTGAAAAAAACAAATGCTGTCAGGGATTTGGGGATAATGGTAAAGGGAAAGGCGAACCTCTATTCACTGCCTTTGGGAATGCCAACTTGTGTAGCCACTGTGGAAAGTAGAAAAAAGTGAAGCTAGAGCTTCTCTATAACACAATAGCTACACCATTCAGGGTCTGTGCCCCAAGGACACACTCCAGAGATACTTGTTGTGTGACACTCACTGCTGCTCTACGCACAACACCCAGGAAATGGAGTCAGCCCGATGCCTGTCAACAGAGTTGGATAAAGACCTCGGGTGAAAACATGCACAACAGAATTTATGCAATCATAAAGGAGAAGGAAATGATGCAGGAAAAGGGATAGAAGTGGAAAGCATTGTTTTAAGTGAAATAAGCTAGACTCCAAAAGACAAATGCCATGTTTTCTCTCATATGCAGAACTGAAGAGTTTTAGTATATTGTTTTTTAAAGATTTATTTATTTATCACATATACAGTGTTCTGCCTGCATGTATGCCTGCACACCAGAAGACAGCTCCAGATCTCATTATAGATGGTTGTGCCCCACCAAGTGGTTGCTGGAAATTGAACTCAGGACCTCTGGAAGAACAGACAGTGCTCTTAAGAGCTGAGCCACCTCTCCAGCCCTATTGTTTTTATTTTACGTAAATGAATGTTTTTCCAACACGCATGTCTATGTACCACATATGTGCATGTTGTGAGCAGAGGTCAGAAGAGTGAGTTGGAGCCTTGGAACTGGAGTTACAAATGGCTTAGCTACCACACAGGTGCTAGGAACCAAGCCCAGGTCCTCTGGAAGAGCAGTCAGTGCTCTTAACCACTGAGCCATCTCTCCAGCCCATTTTTTAAATGGTGTGTGTGTGTGTGTGTGTGTGTGTGTGTGTGTGTGTGTGTGTGTGTTTACATGTAAGAAGATCATGAAATTAGATGAGAAAGGAAGAAGAAATCTTAAGGAAGGTGGAAATAGGGTAATAGAATACGTGGAATAGAAAAGCGGAAGTTGGGACTAACTGTCGGAAACACGAGGTCCAGCTGCAGTGGGTGAGGAAGCACAAGGAGGGGCAGTGAGGCAGAAGAGTGAGCGAGGACCGATTTGACGACACGTATTAGTCAAATGTCCATGATGAAGTCCACGATTTTGCATTTAACCTTTATAAAGACAGAAACCGGGAACTGGGTCTTTAAACTGTACTTTCTTGAGTAGGCCGTGTCTGAGAAGACAGTGGGTTGGCACCTTAATGTTTTCCTCCACCTGTAGCCAGCAGATTCCGAAGGAAATGGAGGCAGAGCAGTCCTTCTGGTGTTTATCTGGGTGACCTGTCTTGTCTCTGAGACAGCTGTTGGCGTGCTGCTCCTGGTCGGCTCCTCAATCTGTGTAGTTAGGGTGGCTCATGCTTTCCCGAGTTAGCAGCTTCCTGGGAAGCAGGTGTTATAACGATCTGAATCTGGATGGTAGCTCATGAGGTTTCAGAGTGTGGGGATTTGGCTTTTGCTGTTACTGTGGTTTGTTCCAGTGTTTTTGTTTGCTGTTTTGTTTTGTTTTGTTTACACTTATTGTGTTAGTGGGTACACACATTCCATAGCATGCGAGTGTCTCTGTGTGTGTGTGTGTGTGTGTGTGTGTGTGTGTGTGTGTGTGTGTAGGTCAAAGGACAATTTGCAGAAGTTAGTTCCCTCCTTCTGCCATACGAGTTCTGGAGCTCAAACTCAGGTCATTAGCAGTGCATTTATGTGCTGAGCCATCTCACCGGTCTGTTAAATGATGTTTTCACTGGATCACAGGTGTGGGTGCTTTCCTCTGCGTCTTCAGGTGGGGCCTCGGGCTTGAGATCTCTGGTTTTATCTTGAAAATATAACTCCAGCTAATTGGCATCTGGCAGGCTGACAACCATTGGGGTTCTCAGGGTCACTTGGTAAAGTCCATTCCACAGAGGATCCAACTGTTCCATGCATCTTACCCGGAGGACCCAGTTCCCTATAGACCAGGTGTGTACAATTGTCCCCATATTCCTGGAGGACTTATTAGCCTTATTAGCGCCAAGTTCAGAGTCATCTGATTGTCCTTGGAGCCTAATACCAGAGCCCATGTGAGGAAAAGCCTTCCATGCAACAAACAGGAGCTCTACTTGGTGTCTATGAAGCTGTTCCAGCTCTCCCCACCACAATGGGGACAGATTTCAGCCATTTGTCATAGTTTTCTTGGCAATGTTTTGCTAGAGCCTATGTAAGAACTTGGATAATCCTTCCAATACTGCCTGAGGTTTGGGGCTTCCAATAAGCAGGTAATATTTTATCGCTAGAGTCTTGACTGTAAATTGTCACCTGTGGTATAAAGGAAGGTCTGATAATGATGCTTCAATGACCAGGGAAGACCAAACCTTGGGATAGTGTCCTTTAGGGGGGACATTTGCTTCCTCTATAGTTTTTTTGGCCCCCGTGGGTAAAGTTTCCATCCAGCCAGTGACGGTGTGTACGAACCCTAACAGATACTTGAAGCTGGCTCAAGGAGACAAATGCGCACATTCTATCTGCCAGTCCTCACCAGGATAGAAGCCCCTCCTCCAGGTTGGTCCAAGGAGTGGTAGAGGACGAGGAAACAGAGTTCTGACGACTATAGGCCTGTCATACGTGCTTTACTGTGGGGTCATTCTCTACCCCAGGAACTTTGAAGTTGCCATTTAGAGTAGCATCCCACCCTGGATTGACTGAGTCATGAATTCCCTGAATCTTGAGCACCAGAGGACCAGAAGGGGAAAATATTTAATGCCCTACATTGACCCATGGCTAGTTCCAATTGTCTCCTTGCCCATCGGCCACTGCGGGAATGAAGCACATTTTGGCTTTATGTCATCTGTCTTTGGAAGGAGCAGGGCTAACTCTGGGGGGATCTGTACTGCTGCCCGCCTTGCCTCTCTCTGCGCTAGCCTCTTTCCGTGGGCAACATTACACAGATGCTTCTGATGGCCCTTCCAGAAGATGACTGACTCTTACTTGATCAAAGACTTGGATAGCTTCCAATAGGGTTAGAATCTCTTGCTTACATTTTATGGGTGAGATGTTGGCTATTAACCTTCTTCAGATTTCCAAAGATGGCCGCATGGGCCCATGGCATCATGGAGGAACGCTTAAAAGCAATGTAGAGATCAACGGTTTCTTTCTCCTGCCCTAGAATGAGTTCCCCATATTAGAGCTCAGTTTGGCCTTTGGATCCAAAATGGAACTGGGTACTGTGGTAGCCTCAATCATTGCTCTCTGGATGACCACACGCTATCTCGTCTTGCATTTTCCATTTAGAAAATAACTGCCCTAATCAGCAAACAGTCTATCCACCTAATTGCCCAGGGGTGGGTCCTAAGGCAGCCTGCCTGACACAGGTAGAGGAGACAGTCTCAGCCCACAGTGGAGCAGATAGAAGTCATTACCATGGGCACAAGTAAAGCAGATTTAGTGGATCACATATTTTGATGGTTACCTATGGTTGCCTAGGAGGCTCCTCTGATGTTTATATATCTTCTTCCGGTTAACCGTATGTAGCCCTTTATTCTAGTGTACACTTTACTTGGTGGGTATACGAGCTTCTAATCATTGTCTCCAAGGAGAGCCTGGACACCTCTTCAACTAACTAGCTGTGCTGTGGCTGCCAGAGCTTTTGCACAGAAGGCCATCCTGATGCTACAGCATCTAATTTCTTTGGGGGAAGATCTACTACAGGCCACATACTGTCCCCAACTGTTAGAATCAATATACTAAGAATGAGGTCTTGGTTTTCTGCCTACTTCGTCTGGTTAAAGGATTATTTCAATTCACCATCCCAGCTATGGGAACCAAGTCTGAGCTCTTGATAGCCTCATAGAGAGGTGTTCCCATTCATGTAAAATTGAGCACCCAGAGTCAACAAAATCGCCAAGGAACAAAGTATTTCTTTATTTTTGGTGTTGTTAGTTCAACTCATAGTTGTAATACCATAGAGCTGCAGAAATTGAAATTCATACCAAATATGGTAGCGTTTGCAGAAATATCTGGATTTTTTTGGATCTATAAGAAAAAACATAATACCAGTATTTTGGTTTGAAATGTCCCTGGTAGGGATCCATACCAAAATAGCATCTATATATCATGGAATGGTTCACTGTGGTTAAACTAGGTCCCTAAGATAGGTTTCTAATTCCCTAGCAAAAAAGCTTTCCCTGACCCCTTGAGGGATGACTGTGATTAGCAACTACTGCTTGAAAGCGAAAAACTAGCCTTGGCTACTTTCTCACTGCTGTGATAAAATAGGGCAAAACCAACTCGAAAGCAAATGGGTTATTTAGGCTTACAGTTGCAGAGGGACACAGTCCAGCATTCTGTCAAAGTCATGGCAGCAGGCAAGGAAGTCAGAGCAGCCGGAGCAGGAAAACAGCTGGTCCCACCCGATCCACGCTCAGGAAGCAGACAGTGAACCAGACATGGGGCTGGGCTACACACAGAGCCTCAAGACCTGGCCACGAAGACCCACTTCTTCCGCAGCCTTCTCAAACATTGCCAGCTACTGGCTGGTATGTAACTAAGTGAATAGCTAAGTATTCTGCCTGTGAGACTCAGAGGTACATTTCATGGTTAAACCACAGCAGATTACTCAAGGTACCATTGGCTAGTGGCCACCTCATAATGCAAAATGCATTCAGTCCAGCTTCAAAAAAACCCTCGTAGTCTTCAGCAGTCCAGCACTGTCCAAAAGTCTGAAGTCCACATCTCATCTGAAATACAAGGACATCTCTTTACTGTGAGCTCCTATAAATTGAAAAGCACCGTACGGACTGCCAACATGCGATGGCACAGAATACACATTCCCATTCCAAAAGAGAGTCATGGGGCATAGTGAAGAAATTTTGAAACAAACCTAGGAAGTAAACACCAAATCCTGACACTCCATATCTGGCATCTGGGACTCATGTTGAGATCATCTGGATTATGGGAAGTTTAGGAAGCCCCGCCCCTCAACGCTGCCACCTGAAGCGCGCACACGCACGCGCACACATACACACACGCACAGAGTTGCTCTTGAGTTGGCTGCATTCCACATCTGTGGTTATTTTCACCAGATGGCCCATAGTCCTATCTGAAGAAAAATAAATTTGTTGTGCATTATATAAACTTCAATGCACTGGCCTGCAAATCAAGGTTCCTTGCTGAAATGCAAACTTTAACTCTGTTATCAAAAAACCTGTAATGATACTCCTGTGCTCACTTGCCTTGAATGCCTCGGCTTCCTGCTTCAAGTTTTTTACATTAGCCAGGAAAGATGATCTGGCTGGCCTCTTATACTTCTAAGTCAGATCTCCCACATACCGTTGTACATGAAAGCAAGTATTGCCCAATCCCACTGTATAAGGAGAAAACCAAACCTCAGGACGTGCCTATGACTTACCTGAAGGCGGACAATGGTGGGCCTCTCAAATTGCCCATGAAATAAAATGTTCTGGCCTTTGCATTCGAAGCGTCCTTCATTCTGCTCAACCTGTTGTGACACAAGCCCGTGATCCATCCCAGCTCCTCTGGAGCCTAAGGCAAGAGGAGCACAAGTTCAAGGCCTCCCTTGTACAAGCTTAGTAAGATCCTACCTCAAAATTAACAAAAACGAAAGTGCTAGAGATGGAACTCAGTGGCCGAGTACTTCTCTAGAAAAAGAAGAGGCGGGGAGAAGGGAAGGGAGATGAGGAGAGAAGAGGGAAAGGGAGAAAAAACAAGAGACAAAAGGGGAGAAAGGAATGGAGGGAGGAGAGAGAAGAAAGAGATTGCCTGACTCTACTGTCTAACGGCTTGCTCAGCATCCTGGGGTCAGTTCTTCTCCTCAGGACCACAGATGGGTCCCAACAGCTGCCTTTGCCCTCCAGTGAGAATCCTTCTCACTCACAGTCTTGACGTCATGCAACCTTCTTTATCCAACTCTAGGCTGAGAATCTGGCAAAATTAAGAGCCAGGGCTTCTGTAACTGGAGAGGCACTGCACTTGTCCCCTCCCAAGACCTGTGTAATAGCATCCAGCAGCAGCGAGGACCAGGCCACGGGGAGGCTGGCTGCTGACTTGCTGTCTTTCAGGAAATGGAAACTGAGGCTGTCCGCCCTGGCAGTCGAATGAGTGTGTGGGTTACAGCACTGCAGAAACCTAAGCTGGCCAGTGCCAGCTGAGGTTCTCTACAGAACTGTCTCTGCTCCCCGAGCCTGGCTTTTCTCATGGGTCATATGGGGAAGCGTCTCATTGTGGGGCTCCAAAGTTAAGAGGCACTATCTGGTGGTGGCCTTCTTGCTGGCAGACTCCTGAAGTGATACAGGGCATCACAAGGCAAGAAACAGAGGGTATACATGTGTCATAGTCTCTCTTCTTATAAAACCACCGGGGGCTAGGAAGTGGAAGTGAACACCTTTAACCCCAGCTCTCAAAAGACAGAGGCAGGCAGATCTCTGAGTTTGAGGCCAGCCTAGTGGTCTACAGGGGGAGTTTCAAGACAGCTTAGGCTACACAGAGAAACCTTGTCTCAAAAAAACAAAGAAAGAAAGGAAGGAAGAAGAAAAAAAGAATTGCCACTGCTCACAAGAAATTTTGTTTATGTTTACTGTATCTTTATATTTATCTACATAAAAATTAAAATTAAAGTATTTTAAGTCTAGGAAGTCATAAGCCACCTAATACATTATATGTTCACATAAGTCTCATACTTTCTTGAAGTAATCCTATTGTTTTCATTTAATTTGTGGAACTGGGCGATGGGTTTAGGATGGGCTTGTTTTTGAACCAGCGTCTCATATAGCTTAGCCTGATTCAACTCTTTCTGTCACTTAGATGACTTTAAACTCCTGATCCTCCTACCTCCACCACCACCCCAAGTGCTTGCACTAAAGCTGTGTGTCACCAGGCCTTGTCAGAAAACCCATCTTCTTCCAAATAAATGGATCAATAAGAGAAATTGACCCCGGGTTATATTTTCAAAACCCCTCTAGTGGCTGACATCTTGGTTTCCAGATTTGCTTTTCATTCATACAGTTCTATGGCAGTTTTGTTGAATTACATAAAGTCTGGCTTCATAGAAATAGGTAACTGGAAAGGGAAGCATCCCACACAAGAGCTGGTGTCCCACCAAGGTTCCTGTCCCCACACAAGAGCTGGTGGACCACCAAGGTTCCTGTCCCCACACAAGAGCTGGTGGACCACCAAGGTTCCTGTTCCCACACAAGAGCTGGTGTCTCATCAAGGTTCCTGTCCCCGCAGGATGTAATTGGCAAGAGCCACTCACTCCTGGGCTCCCAGGGTTACATTCTGAGAGAGAACCTTGCCAGTCAGGAACATTGGCTTGAGAGTGTTGGGGGTTGAAGGTGGGAGCCTTTCACATTTTACCTATTCTTGAGACGGTATAGGGTTTGGAGCTGCTGCCACTTAAGGTAGAATGAGGTAGACAAGACCAATTATTAGATATTGATTCATGATTTGCTTAGTAATTTACTCACACTGCTTGCCCTGCCTCTTTGCCAAGCATGCCGTCACCTGCTACCTGAAACAGAAAGGCCTGGAAAAGTAGCTGAAACCATGGTCTCCTACCTTTAACCCACTGGTTTCTGTAAAATCTTGCCTGCTACACCCTGTGGTCTTAGAGTATAAATAAATGGAGAATACACACTAGACCAGGGCTCGAAGCTCTCCAAGAGCTGTCCTGGCTTCCGTCCACTGGTGACACCACCTCTCTTCCGCTCTCATTGTTGTCAGAGTGCTTACACCAGAAAGAGTCCCACAAAATTGCCACCTTAGCAATATGAGTGGGACATCTGCCTGAAAACAAACCAAGACAGAAGAGATAGGGAGAAACTGCCATCTGCTTTCATCACCTGGGCTCTGATAAGCGACTTGTTAACTCATAACCGACTCCTTATTGCTCAGGGCACTTTAACTGTTCTGGGACATCCGGAGGATGGAGGGAATGGGTTTCAATGTATGGGAGGGAATCCATGCTGTATCATTGTCTTAATTATACGTGTTACAGACTGAACTCTCTCCCTCTCATGCCCTGGGGACAGGTTTTTGTTTGTTTGTTTGTCTGTTTGTTTGTTTTGTTTCTTAGAGGTTTGGGGGACAGGTGAGAGAGAGGTCTCACTATTTAGCCCTGGCTGGCTTGGAATTTGCTGCGTAGAACAGGCTGGCCTCAGCCTCACGGGGAACCACTTGGCTCTGCCTCCCAAGTGCTGAGGGTGAAAGCTCACGCCACCGTGCCAGATCTGCTGAAGGAAGCAGATACTTGTGATTCCTAGTTGTCACACTAGCAGCTCTCAAATACTCTTCACTAGTACATACTCACTGTTGGTTACACCAAATTAGTTAATCTCCGTTCATATAAGCACATAATGTGCTTTAGCCATAGTCTCGCCTTACTCCCCTGAGCTCCCCTCTCTTACCCCCACCCCTCTCCTGGGTGCTTTACCAGCTGAGCCATCTCACCACCCCTTAACTCTTGGCTCCATTGCGTATCAACAAGAGAGCTCGAGCAGACCAGTGCAAAGCGACTTTGGGCTGAACGGCTCCTTCCACGCTGTTTTTCCTTTAACACAAAACGTCGATAACCAGATAACAGTTCGTAGCTGTTGTTTGCTACTTTGTGGGTTCTTCTTTCTTCCACCCTTTCAACACTCTAACACTAGATGAGAGAGAGAGAGAGAGAGAGAGAGAGAGAGAGAGAGAGAGAGAGAGAGAGAGAGAGAGAACCAGGACAGGTAGCTTCTTCAAAGATGGTGTCCATAGCAATGTAGCCATTCGCTTAACTGACTGACTGGCTTGTTTGTGCACTTAGCTCTATACTATTTTTCCTGGATAGTCACTGCCACTGTAAAGGGGGAGGATATAGACATGAAATATAAAGCTAAATGAAGTTCATGAAGAAGGAACAAAGTCCTGGTGCCCAAAGCTGTGTTCTGTTCTACAATGTGTCTTTTTAAATTTTTTAATTAACTGAAAATATAAAGACTTAAGAGTTTTCAACCTAATATATATATATATATATTTCTGTCTCCTGAGTAATGGGAAAGCTTGGCCAGTGTGGATCTAAGTTTCCAGCAGGCCACACCCTTCAGGAGTCTGAAGTAGCCACTTTCTTCAGTAACAACAGACACAGTGGCCCAGCTTTACCCAGCACTGGGGAGGCAGAGTCAAGTGGCTCTCTGTGCTGCTGAGGCCAGCCTGATCTACACAGCAGATTCCAAGCCAACCAGGGCTAAACAGTGAGACGTTCTCTCTCTCTCTCTCTCTCTCTCTCTCTCTCTCTCTCTCTCTCTCT
>OU015746.1:126634271-126648935 GCA_907169655.1 Acomys percivali
AAAAAAGAGGGCAGAAGCAATACAGAATACAGTGACAGAGAAAATACCACATTCAGACATTTTGGTTATAGTATATGGCTGTAAGTGTTCAATTGTATTGATGGTGCCTGTTAATCTCTTATTGTACCTAATTTATAACTTAAGCTATCATATGTATTGTGTTTAGGGGGAAAAGATAGCACTGTATCAATGGGGTCCAGCCCAGCCAGGCATCCCCTCAAAGTCTTAGGATGTGACTCCTGTGGATAAGGAATGCCCACTGAATTTGTTCTTTTAGTATTATCATGAAAAACAGTCATGGACAACAGTGTAAACCCTTAGTCTTCACATCTGTCAATTAGGCAAGCCGTATGTACCCTTGCTAGCGCTACAGAGTTCATTGTCTATAGCTGTGTCTTAAACTTCAACTTAAACAATTCTCCATGAAAATGTGCCTAAGGATAATAGAGAAAATGAATCCCAGAGTCAAAGATTTCTTTATTCATGTCCACTCAAAAAAGAGGTAAAGCCAGGCAGGCTCTGCTTCCTTGCCACTGCAGAAATCCTCCTAGCTGCCTGCTAGGATCCTTTCCACGGACTGAAAGGGGAAGTCCTGCGAATGCTCAGGTCTCTTTGCTCTGATCCCTCGAGGAAATTGGGGTGTTAGAGGGGAGCTCTTTCTCACTCAGATCTAACCAGGAAGTCGGGAACTAGACTTAGCTAACTGCTAAGCCAGTTGTTAGCAGATTTAGAGGACACCGAAGCTGGACTTCCCCACACCTATAGTCAAGTGAAGCCTCTAAAACCAAGGACTGGAACAGTAGGACTTTAATTACTGCCCAGAAGAATTGGACCAGACTCATGTCTCTGGCTCTAGAAGGAAGGTGAGGCTGACTGCTGACTTGTTATCTTTCAGGGAATGGAAACTGAGGCTGTCCGCCCTGGCACAGTGTGTGGGAGACAGCACTGCAGAAACCTAACAATTCAGGGCTGAGTCAGACTCACGTGCCGACCAGGTGAGGGGAAATAATGGAAGTTTCTGACATTGAGGTTCTCTACAGAACTGTCTCTGGCTTTTCTCATGGGTCATATGGGGAAACATCTCATTTATAGTTGGGTTTTTTTTTTTTTCTGTTGGTAGAAACACAATTCAAAAGATGAGGTAAATTAATTTTGACTCACAGTTTATGGGCTTCAAAGCTGAGGAGCACTATTTGGTGGTGGCCTTCTTGCTGGCAGATGCAGGCCACCCTAAGGCAAGAGACAGAGGGTCTACATGTGTTGTCCTCTCTCTCCTTATAAAGCCACCGAGGGCTGAGAAGTGGAAGTGAACACCTTTAATCCCAGCTCTCGGAAGGCAGAGGCAGGCAGATCTCTGAGTTTGAAGTGAGCTTGTTCTACAGAATGAGTTCAAGGACAGCCAAGGTTACATAGAGAAATGCTGTCTCAAAAAAAAAAAAGGTGATAGATAGATAGATAGATAGATAGATAGATAGATAGATAGATAGAGCAAACCACCAGGATTTAATCATGACATCATCTAATCTTTGTCACCTTGTAGGTCTTGTGCACCATGGCCCAGTCACATTCCCAGGCCAGTTCTGTTTGTGTATTTGGCTCTTTCAGATGGCCTACCCATCCCTGCCTGGCCTCCTTTTCCCAGGATTCAAAGCTTCTCTTGGGATTAAGAAAGATCCCACCCTGATCTGACAAAAGATCAGAAAGGAATCATTGTTTTCCTCATCTGAAAAAAAAAATTAACGCAAATTTTCATTTGTGATGCATGGTCCATAAGTAGCACAAGCTATGTAATTATTTTCAGGAAGAAATGGGGATTCTTCATGGAAAAAGACTGTCTCAGTCCCTAAGGCAGAAGTCTCTTTCCTCTAGCCTCTTGTCACATGGCAGGGGTGACATTTCTATTGTGAAGCTCTCCCACCTCCAAGGTCCCTGTTTGGTGTCTACCTGGCTCTTCACTATAAGCAAGTACTTTTTGTTTTATTTTGTTATGAGACAGGGCTTCTCCTTGTAACCCCCTTGTCCTGGAACTTGCTCAGTAGACCAGGCTGGCCTTGAACAGAGATCTGCCTGCCTCTGCCTCCTAAGTGCTGATTTTAAAGGTGTACACCACACCCATCTGACTTTTTAAAAACATACTTCTCTTAACCAGAAAGCTTTGGGACAATAGGACAATTGTGATCACTCTTCACTTGTCCGGTTTTCAGAGGATACTGAAATATAAAAACAAACAACTACATGTTGCCCTCTGGCATAGCAAAACTGTCCTTTCTTTTCCAACACTTGTTTGTTTGTTTTTTAACCTGTTATTTAAAAACTGTTCTGTTGGATTTATAATTCTCAAACTATTAGTGATGTCCAGTGATATTCCAAAAGGTATTCCTGCCCCATCAGGGGTGCCTTGCCAGGTAGAAAGGCCATAGAAAGTAAAGAAACTTTTATCTTGTGCTTTGGGCTCCAAGTACCTACCAACATGTAAGATTCTGTCTCAAAAAAACAAAACAAAAACAAAAAACAACTAAGTTTAAGTCTAAGTCTAAGTCAGTATATTAGTTACTGTTCTATTGTTGTGATAAGTCACCACGACCAGTAGTTTATAAAAGACAATGTTTAATTGGGATTAATGATTCCAAAGGGTTAGAGTTCCTAGCAAAGGCATGGTGTCAGCAACAGCTGGGAGCTCACATCTGGAACTGCAAGCAGAACCCACACTGAGAATGGCACCAGTGTTTTGAGCCCACCCTTAGTGACACACTCCTCCAACAAGGCCAGACTTCCTAATCCCTCCCAAACAGATCCACTAACTGGGATCAAAGAATTCAAACGCATGAGCTGATGGGGAGCATTCTCATTCAAACCACCACAGCCAGCTCTTGAGATGCTGCATTTCCAGTGAAAAGGAAGGGTGTCAATTAGACCATTAGCAGAAAAAAAAAAAAAAAAAAAAGGAAGGCACGTCTCTATTAGCAGTTTGACAGGGAAAAGAGGAATGTCATTTGCAGACACCACCAATTAATTCCCTGATTTCATCTCATTCACAGGTGCTCAGTCTTACCTGGCTCCCAAACTGTTGTTCTTTCATGTCTGTTTTCAAAATGATATGGGTGAAGAATGGCAATTTAAATATATAGACATGTCCCTTCAAATTCCAAAAGCACATATAATAATGGTAGCATACATTTATTGGAGGGTTACTTTGACCCAGAAATTCTCATAGTCAATCATTACAACAACCCTTTAAAGGCATCAACTGTCACTGTTCTAGAATCTCACTACCAAGTGCCAGACCTATTCTGTGTTCTGATACCTGCCTACAACAAAAAACAGCAACAAAAAACTCATCAATCTTCTGTCATGGCAGACCTGTAAGTGGCAGTGATAGCTTGCTGTTTCAGCACAAGCCTCTCTAATGGGGGGAAAAAAGATAGAAAAAGACAAAAAAAAAAAAAAAAAAAAAAAAAAAAAAAAAAGCAAAATTGCAGAGGACTGCAGGAGGTAGCACATTTTCTACAGCCTCAAGTCTCCAGAGACTCATTTGATAAAGTCACATCTCACGACCCAAATACAAACCGGGCATCTAAGCATCCCGCTGATACAGGTGCCCATATGTGGCCCTATAATTATTCTATTTGAAACGATGACTCTGAAGAGTGCTCTTCATCCTGTCAGCTGACCTCTAGCCCCAAGAGGTTAAGGACGAAACCACAGCTGTGTAAAGTGCTGGTGCCAGGTTACCGCACCTTAAGGCTTTCTTAATGCCACCCGCTGACCCTTCGGAACATTTAGCATAAAATTCGTTTGTATTCAAAGGATCAACAATTGCCGGTATAGTGCTTCGTTTAAAGGTGTTAATTCGGACTTTCAGTTCCCTGGCACTTAACTGTTACCTAAATTCATGTTCTTGGGCACCATTAACCACATGAAAAATTAGGTTAGTAACAGGATTGTGGGAATTCGGTGCACTATATGGAAGTTCTTGACAGAAAACCTGGAACGTACTCGCTAGGACAAATAACAAATGTAAGAAAAAGTAAAACCAATTAGGCTTTATATTTATTAAGCTCCTAACTATAATGATTATTAGCTCTTACTATCTTTGGTCACCTGAATTTGATTTACGCTATTGTCCGGCTTCACACAGGGAAACTGGCCAAGGCTCAGAATTCTCCAGCGCCAAAAGAAAACAAAGGAAGTCAACACGCCCCTCTTCACCTGCCCACCCCACTTTCAACCCTGCCCCCGGCCCTGCCTCGGCCTGTGCTCCGGGGGTGTCCCGCCCCCCACACCCCTTCCAGTAAGACTGACCCCTCCCTCCCACCGCCCAAAAAACACGGCCCTGACCCTGCCGAGGTGGGCCCCGCCCCCGCCCCCGCCCCCGCCCTAAGTCGCGCACAGCCTTGAGGCCACGCCCATCGGTGTCTAAGCCCCTCCCACGAACGGCTTCCGTCGCAAAGAGATGTGCCTAGAGATCGCTTATTGGCTCCTTAGCAAATACACCCTCTCCTCATTAGATGACACCGTCCGGGTCGAAGTTCCACGGAAGATGCTTTTAGCTACTTGGGCTGAGGGTCACAGGCGCGTGAGCTTCCGTTTCCGGTGTGTCCTGAAGCCATGGCCACCGCCAGGGAGCTGAGGTTTCTTCCGACGTTCTGCAGGTCGTGTAGCAGCCTGCGAGGACCCCAGCCCCGAGTAAGTGCATCTTACTCTGCTTCTTGAGACTTCTCTTGGAGGCGGAGCCACCTTGGCGATGCCTCGGGCTGCGGGCACCTGCGACCTCTCTGTTTGTTTCGCGGTCTGCAGGCATATGCCGCCCTCGTGCCCGGGGTGTCCCAGGTGGACAACAGGTCCGATTTCCTGGGGAAGAAGCCCCATCGAAAGCATCCCGGCATCCTGCATCTTCCGCACGTGCAGCTGCCGCAAGTTCTGGCTAACGCCGCGCAGTTCTTGCTTCTTGGTGAGAACCCGCGGGAAGGGGAAGCCACAGAAACGAAGCGAGGCCGGCACGTAGTGATGGCTGTTTCCATCTGTGGCCACAGAGAGACCCGTGCACAGCATAGAAAAGCAGGTGAAAGCGCTCACCAACTATCTCTGGAGCCGACATTTGCCAGTAGAGCCGGAAGAGTTGCAGAGACGGGCTGCGTATCTTGAAAAAAAATTCCTGGAAAACCAAGGTAGGATTTAAGAGGAACGTAAACTAGATTGAAAATGTCAACGGAGTTAGGAGCAAGAAAATTTAAATCTCTCAGATAAATGCCGCTGTTTCTGATCTGATATTGCAGTAACAGTTCTATTAGATGCTGCTCAAATAGAAGGTAGACTGGGCCAGAGGGTTGCCCTTGGAGATTGTGCAAAGGTTAGAAACTTAGATCTTTGCAATTTTTGTGTTCCTTGTTTTTCTTCCCACCTCTGCAAGTCCGATACATTATGACTGTATTTTGACTTGGGTAAAATAAAGGCCTTATGGTTGTCCAATAAGTACAGAAACCCACTTAGGGGTAGAAAATGATTACATTTCAGGCTACTTTCAAGACTGTGGACTTCATATTGCAAATTTGCCCATTATTCATCTTGTATTTCCTGCACTTCCCAACAGTACCTGGTTCAGGGTAGGTGTCTTAGTCAGTGTCCTATTGCTGTGAGGCGACACCATGACCGCTCTTACAAAAGGAAGCGTTTAACTGAGGCTGCCTACGGTTCAGAAGTTCGTCCTTTGTCAGTCAGCACTGGGAGGGACCATGGCAGCGCGCAGGCAGACATGGGCAGGAGAGGCAGCTGAGAGCTCTACATTTGGATCTGCAGGAAGAGAGAGAGGGGACCACTCTGGGTTTGCATGACCTTTTGACACCTCAAAGTCCACCTCCTAATCCTTTCCAATAGTGCCACTTCTTGGTGACCAGGCACTGGGACCCCTTTCTCATTTAGACACCACGGTTGGTGTGTGTAGAATTTTTCTCTGCAGGTGCAGAGGTCCACTGAGTCGTAGGATTTAGGTTTCCAAACCCCCTTCAATGGTAATATTGAAGGTGTCTCATTCCTCAGTGTGAAGGAAATGAAAAAGTCCATAAAAATGCCCTGAGTCCTAGCTTTTAAATGTTTATCTCCCAGGCGGGAGAGGGTGCAGAGGGAAAACACTCTGCACTGACCCTGATCGCCTTCAACGTGTGGTTGAAGGTGAGAATTGACTCAGACCTATATTCACACAATAAGTAAATAGAAAAAAGAGTTTAACTTTCCTCAGACTAATGCTTACAACCAAGGAAAACTTAGAAAGGTTAATTGATTAAGCTACCGTTCTGACAGTATAGGCACTATTAGAATGGTGATTAATATAAGGACATGATACTGGATACACTTGGTGACAATAGGGTCTATTAATCTTTCCTGGCGTTTTCTCTGGGTCTGGCCTCTCTTGAACTTGGAGCATTTTCTCCGGTGGGAATGGGGAAGGCTGGGGAGGGGTGTACTAGACTGGATCTGACAAGTTCTCCTGGGTCCTCACCCCCGACTCCTTTCTCACCCTAGACTCAACTCAGACAGAGGAAAAACTTCGTGAGGCAGTACTGCATGCCCTGCGCAAAACTACCTACCATTGGCAGGCACTCAGGTAAGGACTTACAGAAAGGTGCAGAGAAGAAAACTGAGGAGAGCTGAGAGACCTACAGTCACTGCTGTGTTTGGGAGAGCTAGCTACCTGGACCCTTCTGTGCTAGAAAGTGAAAGGACTGACCCAGGAGAGTCGTTGGCAAATTTTTCATTTCCTAAACTGTAGAGAGTAACTAACTGTCAAGCTAGGTTTAGCCTTAGTGAAAATGACTCTCTGGCTTTTGTTTTGTTTTGTGTGTATGTTATTTTGGCAGCTACAATGAAGAACTGAGTCTGATATACATGGCTGCAAGATTGGACGGTGGCTTTGCAGCAGTTTCCAGGGCATTCCATGAGGTGAAAGTCTCTCAGTTTCAAACGTGATCTCTTTTATCAATGGTTTTGTTATCCATAAATTAGTCTTCTGTGGTAGAAGTTCTTAGGATGTTATGTACACATTAATGGTTCTGTGTATCCTTTGAGAAAATTTGGTGAGCCAGGCGCAGTAACACACACCTGTAATTCCAGCTCTCTGGGAGGCAGAGGCAGGTGGATCTCTGTGAGTTCGAGGCCAGCCTGGTCTACAAAGCAAGGCCAGGACAGCCAGGGCTACACAGAGACCCTGTATCAAAAAATAAAAAAAGAAAAGAAAAAGAAAAAAAATTCTGTGACGTTGGAATGGTTAGGATCACTGAAGTGTTTCCTATGTCAAAGTATTTTTTAGTGACTCTCACATTCTATTCATAGCTCACCTCATACCTTCCTCTGGGGTGTTGTGTATTTTCTTCAGATCCAAGCTCAAGTTCCAGAGTTCCAGCCGCGAACACTGATGGACTTCGGGTCTGGCACTGGTTCTGTTGCTTGGTAAATAACTTAATACTTAGCCGTGTCCATGCTAACTCTAGAGCAGTGGTTCTCAACCTGTAGGCTGCGACCCCTTTGGGAAGCAAGCAGCTTTTTCATAGGGGTGGCATACCGGATGTTTACGCTGTAGTTCATAATAGTAGCAAAATGACAGTCATGAAGTAGCATAGAAAATAATTTGTGGTTGAGGGTCACCACAACATGAGGAACTGTACAGAAGGGTCTTAGCGTTAGGAAGGTTGAGAACCACTGCTCTAGAGTCAAATTTCCCATACCACCTCAGTATCAAGAAACCAGGAGACTGGAGTGCAGGCGGGCTGGGCCAGGACTGTTGCTGCCCTCCCATGAGACAAAGCAGAGGAAGGTATTTGGGTTAGGGTCGGATTTAAAGAAGCCGCACATGAAAAAGGCTCAGTCCTCAGGTTAAAAGAGAAAGACATTTAGTGTTGGGAGTAGATTTTTGTATACCAGTCAACATTTTTATATCTACAAACCAATTTTAGAATCATCTGCCTTTTTATTTCAGAAGTTGTAAACGCGCTAAGAAAATAAAATTACTCTGTTAGTTTATCCATTTTATGTGTGACACCCTGATTCCCCAGGGGTGGGATTGAGGGCAGGTGGGTGTCTTGGCAGAGTGACCGTTTGTGATAAAAATCGGTACTTTTCATCTTGCCATCTCAGGGCTGCTCACAGTACTTGGGGCCAGAGCCTCCGTGAATATGTGTGTGTGGATAGTTCAGCTGCCATGCTGAGTTTGGCTGAGAAGCTATTAAAAGGTGAGGCCAAGCCATAACCTAGGGCTTTTCCCAAGTTGTTTGTTTGTTTGTTTGTTTTTGTTTTGTTTCTTTCAAGACAGGGTTTCTCTGTGTAGCCCTGGCTGTCCTGGAGTCGCTTTGTAGACCAGGCTAGCCTCAGCCTTGAACTCACAGCCATCCGCCTTCCTCTGCCTTCCAAGTGCCGGGATTAAAGGCGTGCATCACCACACCCGGCAGGCTTTTCCCAAGTTAAGGGGGTTAGGAAAGCGTTTTGTTGGGACATAAAGGAAAAAGCTATGAATGAAGAAATCTGGCCCCCTTTCATTATGATAGTGAAACAGCCTTTGCAGGATTAAGCAGGCTGGATGGAGTGAGTCAGTCACCTCTTAATACTCCTGTACAGCCCTGCAGCTCTCGGCTGATGTTATCCTCTGAGGCAAGTTTCTTAACTCAGTATAAACTTCTGGCGTGAAGTTCATGTTCACCCTTAGCTTCCGGATGTTTCTTCCACAGGTGGTTCAGAATCAGGGAGGCCCTGCATCCCAGGTGTCTTTTTCAGACAATTTCTTCCTGTGTCACCCAAGGCAAGTAGCAAATGGGCTGTTCTCTGGCAGAGGGACAGCTACGGCCTCAGCCGGGAAGTCCGTCCTTGTGCCTTAGGAGATGAAGGGAACAGTAGGAGAAATGTAAAACTAGACATCCCGGTGCACACCTAGAATACCAGCACTCTGGAGCTGAGGCAGGAGGATTACTGTGATTCTGAGTCCAACATTACGTAGTGAGATATTTGGGGTCGGGGAGGCTGTAGAGGCCAGGAATTTGTTGTACTTTTGGAGAGGGAGGTGCCAGGTCTGTTGTGTCCCCTGTCTTGGTCCTCAGGTCCAGTTTGATGTTGTGGTGTCAGCCTTCGCCCTCAGTGAACTACCCAGCAGGGCTGATCGCATCGAGATCGTGCAGAACTTGTGGCGTAAGACAAGCCGGTTTATGGTGAGTTGAATTCCTTGCCTCCTTGCCCCACCACCGCCACCACCAAGTTTTAAGGTGGGTTTGCGGCTCTGTGCCTCTCCTCTCGTTATCGTCTGGTGTTTTTCTCTTTCGTTGATGTGTTTGCAGGTGCACAGGTGGATAACTTTGGGTATCTGTCCCCTCTTCACACAGAGCCCGCGGCCCTCTGCCAGTTCCCCTGGCAGAGCCTGACATCTGCTTCATGGGGCTCTGAGCGCCTGTCCATTTTCTCGGTTTTTAAACAGGTATTGGTGGAGAATGGCACAAAAGCTGGGCACCAGCTTCTCATGGACGTCAGGAGCCTGGTCCTCCGGGTAAGGTTCCTTGTCCTCAGCTGTCCACGTTTCCGTCCTTGGGAGCTGGTGACTGTCACACGTTTATAACGGTAACTCAGAAATGACACACACAGAGTGGTGATACAGCTTAGTGGTTGGCAAATGAGGGTTTCTGAGTCAAATCCAACCCAGGACCTATTGCCCCAGGAGCTATGCATATCCATGCACGTGATAACTTTCACACTGCAGACTAAGCCAAGCATCTTACAGACAGATGTTGCTTGCTCTTTGGTCACTTAAAAAAATGACTTTGCTGACTCCTGATGGAACGTGTTGCTGAGTCAAGAACCTTGTCTCAGCACAACAGTGTGAGCCAATTTAGAATGCTAGATTTAGCTGTGTGCCCAAGCTCCGGCCTCTGTGCTGTAGTGAAGACTGGTTCATTGTTTGGCGCATCAGAGCTATAGCCAGCTTACCTCCATGAACATGATTTGTCAATATTCGAGTCATTGCGAGGAGTCTTCAGTTTGCCAGGTACAGCGGTTGGATTGTGAAGATAGATCGCTCAGGAACAGCTGTATTTCCTTGATTTCAGGAAAAAGGGAAGTCACCGTTGGACCCTGAGCCTGGCTTTGTCTTTGCCCCAGTAAGTTCTATTTCTTCCTGTTCTGTCACCAAGAGCAAGAGCAGGAAACGCAGCCATTCTTCCTCCTCTGTCTTTACAACTCCTGCCAGTGATTCCTGTTCTCCCAGCCCTGAGCTCCTTCCTCCTGGCCCTATTGACTATTTATTCTTCAACCTTAATATTTGTGATGTACTTTAAAGTCCTTATTTCTAGGTACTTTCAGATTTATTTTACTTTTCATTGCTTATATGATGTGTATTTGGGTGCACGATGTATGGAGCACACTTGTAGAGGTCACACAGCTTTGGGGAGTCTGTTCCCTCCTTTCTCTGTGGAGTTTGGAGGGTCAGATTCAGGCCGTTAGGCTTTTGCAGCCAGCATCTTTTCCAGACGAGCCTTCTCTCCAGCCCCAGTTACGTTACTGATGAGTCTTACGTGTGTTTGCAGTGTCCCCACGAACTTCCTTGTCCTCAGCTGAGTGCCTCCAAGTCCCTGGCCTGTAGCTTCTCCCAGGCTTATCATCCTATCCCCTTCAGCTGGGTATGTATTCTCAGAGTGTAACAGCATGGAAAATACCCTGGGGAAACAGTAAAGAGACAGAGACATAAAGGTGAGAAGAGCCGAAGAGCTGCTGGACCAACCAGGAGCTCTGTGTGACTTACAGGATGAGAAGGAACTTCAGGCATATAAGGAGAAGGTGGCTAAAACGTTGCTTCCCTCTAAACAGCGCCTATCTCCTTCTTTTAGAATAAGAAGCCAAAGGAAGAGATGTTTTCTATGGTCATCCTTGCCAAGGGGTCTCCAAAGGACACGAATCGCTGGCCCCGAATCACACAGCCGGTCCTCAAACGGCCTCGCCATGTGCACTGTCACCTCTGTTGTCCAGACGGGCACATGCAGCACGCTGTCATTACAGCCCGTCGGCACGGCAGGTACAGGAGCTATGACCACTCGGAGAAATGTCACAAGAACCTGCAGCTCATGTTAACGCCTCTTTCCCCGCGCTGCAGGGATCTGTACCGCTGTGCCCGCGTCAGCTCCTGGGGAGACCTTTTGCCTGTGATCGCTCCATCTGAGTTTCCTGCATCCCCTGCCGAAGAGCCCCCCGAGAGTTGACAAGGGTGTGGAACAAGCGTTCCCTCCTATCACACCTGCCAAGGCCGAAGCTACCAGGAAGAGAGTGCTGGTACCCCTGTGCTTGTGTTTGTTTGAAATTTTAATAATAAATGTTTTTAAGAACAGAGGTGGATTTCATGTCAGTTGCCCTGGCCTGTCTGAACAGAATGAGGTCTCAGTGTCAAGAGGTCTCAGTGTCAAAAGGTCTCACGGCTGCTACAAGACGCTCCCTTGAAAGATGGGTAGGGTGCTGGGGAAAGACATCGCTGGCCCTGTGAGAGCTGGCTCAGCAGGTCTCATCTGGATACATGGGCCTCCTAAGTGGGGACTAGCAGGGAGCTGACTTCCTCACCCCTGTTTCTTTCCCTGGAGTTTGGCTCACATTCCCCTCAAGGTTGGTCCTGTCAGGACTGAAACGTCCAGCTCTGCCCTTACACAGATCTGCTCAAGATAACTTCTGTTTGTTTTGTCCCCATTTTCCTGTTTCCTTTCTAGAACAACCCCAATTCACCGCAGGAAATGTTAACAACACCCTCCCCCCAAAACAGTCAGGATGACACCAACCAGTAAAGCAGGGGCACCCTCAAGTCTGCCTCACTCAGCAAGCATAATTATGAGCCGTAAGGGAAGGAGGCGTGGAAGAGGGGTGAGGGGCAAGCTGGTGACGTCACAGGTTTGATCAAAGTCAAGGGTTTTGTATTCCTTGGCACTGATGGACATCTGGTGAGCTGTTGAGCAATCCAAGGTTCTGCACATCAACTTATAAATTGTCCTGTGTGACAAGAATGACATGGTTAACAGTTGGTAATTACAGGACTAGCAACAGAGACATAGCGCAGCGTACTTGACCAAAAGAGTGTACTCAGCCTGGGCGTTCTTTGAAGTTTGTGGGTTTCCTTTAAACTGTAGAGAAAGCACAGTGTTTAAGCTTTTTTTGTTTGGTTGGTTTTGGGTTTGGGTTTTTCGAAACAGGGTTTCTCTGTGTAACCTTGGCTGTCCTGGACTCATTTTGTAGACCAGGCTGGCCTTGAACTCACAGCTATCCACCTGCCTCTGCCTCCCAAGTGCTGGGATTAAAGGCATACACCACCCTGCCCGGGCTAGTGTTTAAGCTTTTATAGGAGGAAAAAACAAATGACTGATTTCACTGGGGCAGGGGGGACTTCATCACAGAACTGGCGACAGATGGGACATAGTGGCTTGCGCCTTTGGAACAATAGAGGCAGGTGAATCTATGAGTTGATCAAGGCCACAGCTTGGTTTACATAGTTCCAGGCTAGCCAGGGCTACACAGTGAGACCCTGTCTAAAAAAAAATCCTGGGCTTGGTGGCACACACCTGTAATCCCAGCGCTCAGGGAGGCAGAGGCAGGCGGATCTCTGTGAGTTCAAGGCCAGCCTAGTCTACAAAGCGAATCCAGAACAGCCAAGGCTACATAGGGAAACCCTGTTGGAAAAACCAAAAAATAAAAAGGAAGAAGTGACAGTATCCATGTTGTAACACTAAGAATCTACACACACCCCTAGGAGTTTCCACACCTGGAGCTATTTTTTCTGGAATTAGAGGAAAGAGGAGCCCCTCACTTGCTAATTCCCACAGAAGAGTGGCAGCCCTGTGCCGAGCCACACCCCCTTTACCCTCAGGTGGCCCCAAATCCTCTCTGAAAGGGTTCAGTTCAAGTATCAGCAGAGCAGCCTGTGAGGCTTGAGATGGGTAGAGACTAAGAACCACTTAGATGAGATGTCCTGACTGTGGCAGGACCAAATTGCCCCACACTTAAATTAACAGGGTCGTAACTACCGTAGCTTGTCCTGTTTGCGGTTAGATCAGCCCCAGACATGAACTAAGAGTCCTCGCGGAGCTCTTGGATTAGTCACAGCCCTGAAGAGAAAGCTTCACGGGAGCTATACCTGGCAGGGAGTCTGGAGTTTCTGGTTTGAAAGCTCAGGAAGGCGTGAGGCAGGGGAGGGGCCTCCAGATAGTGGGAGGGTTGGTGGCTGGGGCTGAGCCCTAGTCAGCTATGTAAGCTGTGTAAACCCAGACAGTTCAGGACAAGGAGCCTATAAACACTCTCCTGAAATTCACGCGAGGGGACATCCCACACTGACCACTTCAACTGCTGCTCGCTGAGGTCTCTGCTTATCCGACAAAAGATGGAGGTCCTGCTGGGAGTGAAAATTGGCTGCCTGCTTGCTCTTCTGGCTCTCACCCTGGGCTGTGGCCTGACTCCCATCTACGTGAAATGGTTCCAGATGGATGCAGCTACAGGTAGAGAAGGCCCACTCCTCTCTGTCCCTTCCACCAAGTCTTATCTCAGACCTTTGCTGGCATTTGGTTCTGGTTCTCTCACGTGCCCACCCAAGGACACTGAGTGGGTGCTGTCCGTTGCCCTTCATTCATTCCCATCTATCTCACTGCTAACGAGGATAATTTCTGCTTTTTCTTTTTTTGTTTTTTTTTGGGGGGCGTGGTTTTTTTGTTTGTTTGGTTGCTTGGTTTGGTTTGGTTTTTGGTTTTTTTGTTGTTTTTTGGGTTTTTGGGGGGGGTTGGTTTTTGTTGTTGTTTTGGGATTTTTGTTGGTTTTTGTTTGTTTGTTTTGTTTTTTGGTTTTTTTTGTTTGTTTGGTTGGTTGGTTGGTTTTTTGTTTTTGTTTTTGTTTTTTGAGACCGGGTTTCTCTGTGTTAACAACCCTGGCTGTCCTGGACTTTGTAAACCAGGCTGACTTCGAACTTTTGCTTTGTTAACAGGTCATCACCACAGGATTCTGAGCCTCCTGGGCTGCTGCTCTGCCGGGGTCTTCCTGGGAGCGGGGTTGATGCATATGACGGCTGAAGCCCTGGAGGGAATTGAGTCAGAAATTCAGAAATTCCTGGTGCAGGTGAGTAGCAAGAGAAATCAAGTTGCCAGGGCTTGTGGGGCCTGTAAAACGGAAGCTGAGGCCAGAAACCGGGAGAGCAGCAAAGCACAGGACACGGGTGGGAGGGGTGGGGAGGCAGCTGTTGAGTAGAAAGGAGGGTGGAAAGTGTCCGCATCAAGCTTTCAAGGAAGGCTTGATTGCCGAGAGGGCAGGACAGGGAACTAGGGCCGCCTCGGACTCGCTCTGATTTGTTTCTGTCTCCCTAGAATAGTACAGGAAGTGGGGGAAACTCGTCTGCTCGTGACGCAGCTGCCACTGTAAGTGTCTACCCTCAGCCCCTATCTGGAGAGTGGAGAGATCCCGGGCTTGAGGAACCTCTTCTCTCGCTTCAAATAATGTACAGAAAGGCGGTGCTGACCTAATCTTTGTTTGTGGACCCTCAGAAAAAGCTCTAGCCTCCCTCAGTCCTCGCTACCCTGGACCCCCTGACATACTTCACCCCACCCCTCTAGGTTTCTCGCTTCCGCGTGTCCACTCTCAGCCCCATTCCCTTTGCGTCCTGTTACGTTTTCCCATTCCCTTTGC
>OU015746.1:126648945-126667523 GCA_907169655.1 Acomys percivali
ACGTTTTCCCATTCCCTTTGCGTCCTGTTACGTTTTCCCATTCCCTTCGCTCTCGCGGCCCCGTGTCTTCCTTCCCTTCCTGGCTTACGGTCTGTCTCTCTGTTCCTAGATGGAGTACCCTTACGGCGAGCTCATCGTCTCCCTGGGCTTTTTCTTTGTCTTCCTTTTGGAGTCGCTGGCATTGCAGTGCTGTCACGGGGCTGCTGGAGAATCCACAGGACAGGAGGAGGAATGGGGCGGAGGTGCTCATGCCTTCGGATTCCACAAGCACCCGCCTGTACCCTCGCCTTCACGGGGTCCCCTTCGCGCCCTCATCCTTCTGCTCTCGCTGTCCTTTCATTCCGTGTTCGAAGGCCTAGCTGTGGGGCTGCAGCCAACAGTGGCAGCTACTATACAGCTCTGCATTGCTGTTCTGGCTCATAAGGGTCTCGTGGTGTTCAGTGTAGGCCTGCGACTGGTAAAGATTGGGACTGGGTCCGGATGGGCCATGTTCTGCATACTACTGTTAGCGCTCATGTCTCCTATGGGTCTAGCCCTAGGGCTGACTGTGGCTGCAGGGCCCTCGGGGCCAGCACAGGGATTAGCGCAGGCTGTGTTAGAGGGCGTAGCAGCTGGCACATTCTTATATGTCACCTTCCTAGAAATTTTGCCCCGGGAGCTGGCTTGTCCTGAGGCCCCTCTGGCCAAGTTTGGCTGTGTGGTTGCTGGCTTTGCCTTCATGGCACTTATTGCCTTGTGGGCCTGAGAGATAGATTCCTCACCGCTCTTTTGAACCTGGGGTGACTTCTCCTGAGGGAACTTTGATCCTCAGACTTTTTTTTTTTTTTTTTTTTTTTTTTTTTTTAGTGAGACTAAACATTTACTAGGTATGGACTAACCCTGGTTTTTTTTTATATATATGTAAGATCCTGTTCTTGCTCAGGACTTAGAAAGGATGTTTTGTTTGTCTATTTAACTGGAAAATTGGTATTAAGACCATGACTCCAGACTTGCTATTGTGTGCAATTAAATTCCCATTTTTACCCTTTCCTTTCACCCCCATTCTCTGATAGGGAGAAAGGAGATGAGGGTGAGTTGGGAGCAGTAGTCATTTTCATGGTTACAGGCCACTTTCCCCCGGGCGTGGAAGGTCTGCTAGAATTTCAACAACCCCTTATTCCCTTGCCCGTGGGAGCTGAGAAACATTTGGAGGGAGATGAGCATTCAGATGTTTCCCTCCACTGCCTACCTCACCCGACTCTCAGAGCCTGCTATCAGCCTGCCACGGCCCTGTTCCACACCCGACTCTCAGAGCCTGCCATCAGCCCGCCATAGCCCTGTTCCACACTGGGTCTTGTGTGGCTTCGGGAATACTTGCTATCTATCCTCTGACCTTCTCTCTTTCTGGCTGCCACAGGCAAAGGATTAAAAACCAGTGTTTACAGAGGGGGACGGCGCCAGATAAATACCTAGGGTGATTATCTGAGGTCTAACCACCTAGTGACTTCCCTTATGTCTGCCTGACCAACTGCTACTGAGGACAGGGCAAAAAGCAGCTCTCCCGGAATCAAGGAGGATCAGCCTTGCTGCTCCCCTGCCCTCGCCTAGTGGGAAGTACCTGATACTCAGTGAAGAGACAAGGAAGAGAAGAGCCCTGGAGCTCAGCCACCCTCACCAGTTTGGCCCTTTTGGTGATTCTTGTGATGCTCACTGTGATGGCTCAAATAGCTTTAACATGAAAAAAGGCTATTTTCTCCTGAATTCACTCCTGTCTCAGTCTCCTCCTCTTTCTGCTGTATTCTCCTCTCCCCTCCCCCCCCTGAAAAAGTAAGAAATCCAAATCTGGTCTCCACAACCAGGGCTCAGTGAGAAAGCAATGGGTGCGCGATAATGGGGGCGGGGGAGGGGCGATACTTGCTCAGGAACACTGCCCCGTGCTGTCTGCTCAGCATTAGGGGCAGGGAGGAAGGTGCTTAGGAGAACCTGGTGTGTGCCAATAGCTCTGAGAACACCTGCGATGCGACAGGTGCTGTGCTGCTGTTTGTACACACTTGCACAACTCCAACAGTGACATTATCCCTATGGTAACTTAGGAAAACCGGCATCCAGAGTAGCTAAAGAACTTGATCTCTTAGCCAGTGGGGCCTCCAAACTCAGTTTCCTGTAACTGTATAGAAAGTTCCATATGGAGTCTCCTTCTTGTGTTTCCCCGTCCAAATGTCCCTGTTTAGCTTGTCTGTTAGAATCCCAGAGCGGAGCAGGGAGCTTGGGGGCATAAGTGAGGCAGCCGAATAGGAGGGTGTTCAGTAAGTATGTGTGGGCAGGGTTTAGATGAAGGAGGAACCATGCAATCAATACTCTGGAGCTGAGTAATCAGCTCACTCCTAGTAGAAGCTGTGATGGCCAGCCCTGGGAGTTGTATCCTTGATCTACAGGGACCCAACCAGAAAGGGGCTAGAGTTATCTTATATTCCTGCTCTGATTTGCTAATGTCCTGCTGAGGAAAATCGCACAGAAGCCCCAGGGTAGAAATGGCTGGCCCTGCTCTGTAGACTGGTCACCCTCCAGGGACACGGCTCTGTCCCACATGCCATCCGCTCCTTGCTGTGTTTACCTCAAAGTGATCTGGCTGGAACTTGGGCAGGAGACATTGACATTTCCATGTGACTATATGGAAGCTGGAGAACTGTCCCTGCCACAGAAAGAACCTGAAGGAGACATGCCCTAGCCTGCTGTGCCTCTCTCCGTGTGTTTGAGTTGCTGGTGTCATCAGCGCTTGAGGCCGATGAGGTAGAGTGTGGTACCTCAAGCCTCTGGGCAGCTGGGAATCCTTTGTCCTCATCCATCTCAGAGACTGGATTCCCCTTGGGCCTCCTCTCTAAAACCACCAATACTTTCTTTCCTCCTCATATCTATTTCCTTCCCTTCCCCCCCCCCCCCAAACTCTTACCCACCAAGGCCAGGCATATATTTAGTTTGAAGAGTAGTGTGTCAGAAAAGACATGAAGTTCAAGGGTGGGCCCTTCTGGGGAACACCAGGAAGCATGTCTGGGCCCAGAGAAGGACAGGGTGTTTTCAGAGATACAAATGAAAACAACACAGGGAGCAGGAACACGCATAAGAGCCTTGGTGGGGAAGAAGCGAGGCAGCTGCAGGTCGGCTGACTCAGCCCTGAGGAGACTGCCACAGAAGGTGAAGGTGACTAAAACAATGAGACTTAAACACAGAGGAGACTCACACCATCCAGGCCAGAGGGATAATCAGGAATGTGTGTGTGGCAATTTTCACATCTTCCTGTGATGACGTAAAACACAGGGGGAAGTGTTCTCTGGGGCCACATAGGAGTGGCTATGACCCAGAAAGGACTGAGGTTACCCCACATTCCATGTTCCACCATGGTGACAGTGGTGTAAAGATTGTTCGTGCTCTCGTTTGGGTAGGTTGGTTGGATTTTTTTGGTTTGGTTTGGGGTTTTGTTTGTTAGTTTTGAGTCAGAAGTTCTCTATGTAGCCTTGGCTAGCCTGGAACTCACTTGTAGACCAGGATGACCTCAAACTCCTAGATAGCTTCCTGTCTCTGTTCCCCAAGTACTGGGATTAAAAGTTGCGCAAAACCATGCACAGAATTAATTGTGTTTTAATAGTAACAGGGTGAAATCATAAGTCAAAACCTCAAAGGCCTCAGATGCTGCCTGGTGCATTCTTAGCTTTCAGGGTTAGTGAAAGTCCATGGTCTATTAATTCGTCCCAAAATATCTTACCTCGTAGTCAGAAAGATGTCAAGTCAGATACAAAGGTGAGTAATGAATGGCTATTTAGGGGGCTAAAGATAGCCTAGGATAAACTGTAATTAAGCACCAGACTTGCAACATTCCAACTTCTCCACAGTCACCTAAGGTCTAATCAGTCAATCAGCCTTGTAGAAGACTCAGTGGTGAACTTTCTTCCATGAACCTCAGCTCACATCTGTCACCTTCTCATCTCTTACAGTCACTCCCTAGAATATTTTTATATACCTAAGAAGAAAATTCAAGAATTAGGCTTCCAACAGACTTCCTTCAGAGAGGCAGCTTTTTTGTTTTGTTTTGTTTTGTTTCTTTTGTTTTTCTAGACAGGGTTTCTCTGTGTAGCCCTGGCTGTCTTAGACTCATTTTGCAGACCAGGCTGGCCTTGAACTCAGAGATCTGCCTTCCTCTGCCTCCTGAGTGCTGGGATTAAAGGTGTGCGCCACCACACCCAGCTGAGAGCCAGCTTTCTATTTCTGCTACTAATAAGCTGTCTTCTGAAGAGGCCTTACTAGGAGCTTTCTTGCCTCGCTGTTGCTTTGGGGCTGAGGGATTGGCTTAGTTTGGTTTCGGGATGTTGCAGTAACAAGACGACGTGTGAAGAGTGCAGGAGAAACTGGAGTTCGGAGAATTTATTGGGGCCGGGCAGGTTGTCAGTCAGAAGCCAAGGCTTGACAGCTGCTTGCTTAGTGTGTGTGAGGGTGTGGTGAACCCCAGGACCAAAGAAAGAAAGAGAGGGATGAGCTGAACCCCAGACTTGCTCGGCTGGGGTAATCTGTGCCTCTTGGTCTTTCCCTGAAGAAGTTTTGGAGTGTCTTGCCTCCCTAACAACAACAACAACAAATAGTTGCTGCTCTTGAATAGAGAGAATGACGCCAGAGTGTAGTGGACAGGATGTGTGCACGTGCACCCCTGAGTTCCCTAGCTAACCTGAGGGGGAGCCCATTGCAGCCAGCAAAGGGCAGGCACACCTCAGGGGCAGCCTGTAAGGGTGCTCACACAATCCTGGCTACAGAATAAATTTCTGTTTTGTGTTCTTAGTGGCTCTCCCTTGTCCTATGTCAAACAGTGTACCCTACATTTCCTAGGGTCTCATCATTAAGAGAGAGTGTCAGGTGGCAAACAGATCTGGTAAAAATTAAACCACATTGCTCTGGGCACCATACATCCTCACCAAACCCTGAGGCTCGGGTCAGAAATCTCTCCTTTCCAGTTACTCCTAAATCACATTTAAAAAGTGGTGTCTCCCACTCCGGCATTTCCTCTGACCATGTTTTTACTTTTGCCTACTGTAAAGTCACTGTTTTGTTGGTACAATCATATATTGAATAAAGACAGGGATATGTTGAGAAACATACGTTGGGTTATTTGTTTGTTTATTGGTCATTGGACAAGCATTAAAGAAAGCTATGGTGACTGTAAGGGAATCCTGTGGCATATGTGATGCTATATATTGGGTTGTCCAAAATGTCATTGTGAAGCTCACAGTTGTTCCTTGAAAAATCTCTTCATGAGATCCAGGTTTTCCAAACTAAAACTGTAAGGCTCTTTTTCACTCTGTTTTTCTGATTTCTCATTCTCATTGAGCAGTCATTTACCTTACCTGCCCCTAAAGTCTGGCATATACTCACATTCCTTGGAAATAAAAACAATAACAAGATTCAAAACAGGTCTTGGTTTCATGACTATCTTATATTCAACTGCCAAGAACAATGAAGCTGTAAGACTGTGAAACTTAGGGGTCAAGTAAAGCCACGAAGGACCTTGCTGACCACATGGGGGCACTGTGTCTCCATGGGTGAACTAGAGTATGGCGGGCCAGAAAAATAAGGTCAATCAGGGACGGCAAATGCCCTCCCCCAAGCTCCTGCCGAACATCTTTTCTCCTACCTTAGATTTCTGGAGCAGAAGCCTTTATAGTTGTATTCGCATACATGTGCAAATAAATGAAACTTGTTCCCACTTGTGAAAATTACTCTAACAGTAGGACCTTTGTAGGCAGCTGCTAGGCAGCGAGAGATTTGTCTTCCTTTCCAGGATACACAGCAGCAGCTAAACCAGTAAAGGCCCGCTGGGCCCTTCATTCTTCACTTTTAGCTCATTTATGCTAAATGACCCTAGTGATTATAGTCAGGCTTTGCTTTTCTTCAGTGTGACTTTTCGGCAACCTTTGTTGCCTGACCCAACACCCATCCAAGAGCTAACGCTAACCTGCTAACACCCTCTTCTGACACTGGCCTATGACATATAAATAGGCTTAGGGATAGGGCCATAGCTCAGCAGTATAGCACTTGCCTAGCATTCACAAAGTCCTAGGTTCAATCCTCAGCACAAGGAAGAAAAGGGAACCACACATCAGCATCAAGGACTTGGCCTGGCTCACTGCCATGTCTGGACAGGGCTCAGCCTGTCACTCACTGTCATTGAGGAAATGGTACAATTAGGGTTTCAATAAGGCAAACTTCAATGACCTCCCAAATATTCTATCTATGTTATTCATAAAGTTTGTATGCACACACACACACACACACACACACACACACACACACACACACATTGTGCCCACATGTGAAGGCCAGAAGTGGACTTTCAGTGTATTCCTCTATCGCTCTACACCCAGTTTTTTGAGACTGGGTGTTGTTCCCCACAGTCCTCTAAATCAAACAGCCACCAATATCACGCCTGCTTGCAAAAGGTCACCATAGCTAGGCTTATTGACACATGGGAAGGATGCAAAGTCACAGGACCCTCACCTGAGAATTCAACCACTCCTCCCAACCATTTCTGCCCTAACTCCACCCTAATTCCCTCATGGCGAAGCTACAGTATACAGCCCAGGGAAGGCTAGAAGGGGGCTCCACCTGAACAGGAGTGGGGAGCCATCACCTGTGCTGGGTGCAGATGTTCCAGTGGGGAGCCATCACCTGTGCTGGGTGCAGATGTTCCTGTGGGGAGCCATCACCTGTGCTGGGTGCAGATGTTCCAGTGTGCCTGCCTTAAAGTGGCCCATGATCTCTAAGTAAGCTGAATGAACTCATGGGTTTCCCAGGATGAACTTTGGTAGAACTGTGCTTTGGTTTGTCACTGGCACCTCATGAGGAAGAGTCAGACGTTGCTTAGTTCCACACGGAAGAAAGTTCTGCCAACACTAGGTCCCAGCTGAAACTGGTACCTACTGATTGGCTAGTGAGCACCAACCCTCCTCCAGCCTCTGCCTCCCCACACTGGGATTGTAGTGTTTCTAGATGTGTGTCAGGGATGTGAGCACAGGTCTTCATGACTGCACAAGAACCTTACTGGCGGAGCCATCGTCCCCAGCCCTTCCTTCTTTTGCTTCAAGGCTCAAGAATCATCCCACAGCAGCTACAAGATATCTGCCTGAATCATGCTGGGTGCAGTGGCACATGCCTGTACTCCCAGCAGTCTGGGAGGCAGAGTCAGGGGGATCTTTGTGAGTTCGAGGCCAGCCTGGTCTACAAAGCAAGTCCAGAACAGCCAGGGCAACAGAGAGAAACCCTGTCTCAAAAGAGCTGGAGAGATGGCTAGGAGGCTAAGAGCACTGACTGCTTTTACAGAGGTCCTGAGTTCAATTCCCAGCAACCACATGGTGGCTCACAATCATCCATGTGATCTGATGCCCTCTTCTGGCATGAGGTATACATGCAAGCATAGCACTGTATACATAATAATACATAAATAAATAAATCTTTTTTCTTTAAAGCCATCTGAATCCCCATGATTGTTACTCATATTTGTTTAACAGCCTCTTAAAGAACCATAGTTTAGCTCCCAGACTCCCTGGATGTCATCAGTAAATAAAAGCCTGAAAGAAGTCCCCTTTTGCTGTGGCCTTCTGGAGTCTTCTTCCAAATGGAATGAACTTATAAGCAGCCCATGCCCTGTGCTATACTTAGTATATACTTAGCACATTCAGAGTACTGGCTTAATATCCACCACCCCAGACAGGGTTTCTCTGTGTAGCCTTGGGCTGTCCTGAAGCTTGCTCTGTAGACTACGCTGGCCTTCCAGAGATCCGCCTGCCTCTGCCTCCCTGAGTGCTGGGACTAAAGGTGTGCACCACCGCTGCTCAGCTCTGGCTTACTATCTTATTAAATGATCCATCTAAAATGAAATCTAGGTAACCCCAAAGAGTATCGTGAAAGATGGGTCTTTAAGCAGTTAGCTTTTTTTTTTTTAATTTTACTTTATGCATATGGGTGTCTGCCTGCATGTTTGTCTGCATACCACATGCATGCCTAGCGCCCTCAGAGGCTCAAAGAGGGCATTGGCTCCCTGGAACTGCAGTTATGGGTGTTTCTGAGCTGCCGTGTGGGTGCTGGGAATTGAACCCAGGTCTTCAGATAGTAACCACTAAGCCATCTTCCAGCCCTTCAGTCAGCTTTCCTTTAGTTTTGAGACAAGAGTTTCCCTGTTTATCTTTGGCTATCCTGATGCTCACTCTGTAGACCAGGCTGGCCTTGAACTCAGAAATCCAAGTGTCTCTGCCTCTTTAGAGGCAGTGTGTGGCACTACCACCATCACTCAGCATAGTCAGCTTCCTTTTTTTGTTTGTTTGTTTGTTTTTTGTTTTTCGAGACAGGGTTTCTCTGTGTACCCTTGGTTGTCCTGGACTCCCTTTGTAGATCAGGCTAGCCTCAAATTCACAGATATCTGCCTGCCTCTGCCTCCCAAGTGCTGGGATTAAAGGCGTGCACCACCACCACCCAGCTAAAGATGTATTTATTTATTATGTATACAGTGCTCTGCCTGCATGTAACAGAGGGCATCAGATCTCATTACAGATGGCTGTGAGTCACCATGTGGTTGCCGGGATTTGAACTTAGGACATTTCAGAAGAGCAGCCGGTGCTCTTGACCTCTGAGCCACCTCTCCAGCCGCCTCACCTTCCTTAAAGAACATGATTCTGATGGCATCTCTGAAAGCTAGTCTTTCTCAGTGACCCGCAAATGATAAGGAAGTCTTCTAAGGTCTGCAACAGCTCCTCGTTCCCAAGCTTAAAGACACTATTGATAGAAAGAAGAGTGCCGTTTCCTCGGGCCCCGTGGTCACATTCTGTGAAGCCTCTGTACCCCCACAAGCCACCCCAGGTTACAGCGCTTTAAGAGGGACAAGGAGAAGTAAGAGTGGGACAGGGCACAGGCACAGGCACACTCAGACCCAGAGGCACAATGGTGCTCAGTTTCCTCTATAGTTTATTGTCACAGCAGAACTTGTGCAAGACAGGAGGTCACTCTCTATACAGAGCAGTATGGTCAGAGGCTGAGGGAGCCCTGCTCACCCTTGTGCCAAGCCCCAAGCGGTCTGACCTAAGTTCTCTCCCCTCGTCTCACTCTAGGTGCACACTGACAGCTACCAAAAAGTTAGTGCAGCCAAACGGCCCAGGCCCCTCCCTACGGCCCCTTCTACCATTGCTCTTTCTCACTGCCCACCATCTCCCATTCTCACTTTCTTTTTTACATGCTGGACATTGTTATAGTGTGTTTTAAGGGCCACTGACCCACCAGCAAGCCTCCCCTTGATCGACAGTCATTTAGGACCATTGCCTTCGGAGGCCTGATGCATTAAGGCAAAGCCACTGTCAGCTTTGGGGGATGGAGACCCCCCATCTCACACCCCCCAACACACACACACACACACACCAGCTCTCTTACCCTTGCAAATACGGGATAAAGAGGGAAAGGATGAAGGCCCTGTGACAGCTATAACAACTTATTACTCCTCACCTACAGGCACCTGGGTCAGGGAGAGAAGACACAAGCCTTCTCAACTCCCAACCGGGAGAGAGGATCATTTAGAGGGCCTGAATCTCTAAGAGACATTAGGACATCTCACCTAGGAGCTAGAGGAAATCACAGGTTAAAGGTCAAGGTTAGGGTAGCAATTAAAGATCAAGGTTGTCTCCCTGCATGATCTGCCCATTTTCCTTGTGTACTCTGGCCCATCGCCCTGGGTACACCTCTCAAGCTAGTGCTGCGGGAGGTGAGGGCTGGGTTCCACACCAAGGCCACGAGGGTCATTCAACAGGAGACTTCCATGGTGTGCCCTGGGGGTCCAGACGGGAGAGTCCCAGACTCGCTACTCTGCGACAGGGTACGGGAGCGGGACCGGCTGCCATCAATGGACGCTGCACTGGTCAGAGATGCTGTGCGAGACCGAGATAGGCGAGTCATGCAGGATGAGGCCACTGTGGAAGGAGAATGACAGGCAAGCCATCAGAGATGAGGGAAAAGGGAGCTGGTGACTTCAAGTGGGGCCTAGGTAAAAACCAGAGCCGCAGCTGGGGGCGAGGCCAGAGAATCAGTCGACCTAAGACAGGTCTGCCCTCATGGCGCCATCCTTCCCTTCTTCACAGCAGCCTCTGTCCCAGTACTCACTGTAGCCCATGCCTTGTAGGAAGTACTTGAAAGCCTCGGTCAGCTTGCCTGGCTGTGGGCATGTCACAAGGAGAGAGAAGAGTCAGAGAGGTATGGTCAGACACCATGGAAGCGACAAGGCCGCAGCGGTGGCAAAGGGCACAGCTCAGTGGGCCCAGTCATCCGTCCCATCTCCCCTCCCCAATGGTCGGCAGGGTGCTCACCTGGGTCAGCTGTGGCTGACCTCCAGAGTCAGCCATCTGCTCAGGAAAGGAACCACCCAGAAAAGAAGGATACGGGGACACGTCAGGTGATCCGTGCAGAGGGAAAGGGGGCTCTTTCCTACCAGCTTCCTGATTTACTCCCTGTGTTCGCTTCCTCGTTGACCCATAATGAACCCACAAGGCTTAGACGCTGGAATTTAGAGTATGTATGATCCTGGACTGGGGCCAAGAGGCAAGCGAGGCTTAGAGGAGGGCCACTGACCTTGAGGAACGAGGTCTGTGTGGGGTCCAGTTTTGAGTTACACTCCACCTGGAATAAGGAGACTGAATGAGTGATGTCACCCTCTCCACGATCCTCCAAGGGACACTGCTCTTTTTCCTTTCCCTGCCAGCCCCCTACCTAATTACTTTTGTTTTGTTTTGGTTTTTCAAGATAGGGTTTCTCTGTGTAGACTTGTCTGTCCTGGGCTCACTTAGTAGACCAGGCTGGCCTCGAACTCACAGCGATCCACCTGCCTCTGCCTCCCAAATGCTGGGATTAAAGGTGTGCGCCGCCGAGCCTGGCTCCTAATCACTTCTTATTCCTAAGGCCCTAGAGCTGCTCCTCCTGTCCCAGAGTTTGGATCCACTTCTGACCCCAACATCCTCTCACTACCCCACCCCCTCCGGAAGTCACTACTGACCACGGCATCTTCATGAGGTGCTTGGTCTCCTACCACCAGCATCACAGGGCACCTAGAGGCACAGGATTGCGGAGAAGGCAGTGAGCCCTGCACGCCCTCACCCACCACTTCCCAAGAGTAGCCAGACAAGTATCTGGCTCCAAGGAGGAACCAATCCACAAGAGGATCAAAGATGGAAATCCCATAGGGAAGCAGTTTGTTACACAGAATAGAGGGAGGGAGACAGGTAAATTCTCTACAGAGGGGAAGGGATGCTGGTACCAAGGGACAGTGCAGAGGCAGAGCAAAGCCCTATCCGCCAACATCTTACTTGAGGGTCATCTCACCACCTCGCTCAAAATTCAGGTCCCGGCGGCTGCAGAGGGTTCAAAGAAAAGTTGTTTTTGACAGGCAATGCTGGGTACTTAGGTAAGCTACCTTCTCCACGGGAAGCCATCCTCCTGCTTTTTATAGTCAACTATTGGTGATTAAAAGTAAATACTGAGGGCCAGGGTTGCAGCTTGGTGCTAGAGTACCCACTTACTTAGCATCTACAAGGCACTAGGTTTGATCCCCAGCAGTTAAAAGGGGAGCCGGGGACAGCATAGAAAATGGCAGGCACACACCGAGAGCACGGCACCTGGGCCCACTTGTGCCCTAGATCTCTGGTCAGAGGCCACTGAGGGAGAGGAAGGACACAAGGAGGGAGGCCCTTACTCCTGCCCTGAAGCTGCGTACCACAGCCTGCCTGCAATGCACACTGCGCACAGCCCTCTCTCCCTCTATGCACGGCCCTCTCTCCCTCTCCGCTCCCACTCCTCCATGGGCACACAGCCCCACTCACTTGTTGTAGCTGTTCCAATACAGTTCAATGTTCTCCAGGTTAGGTGCATGTGTGATGATGTTTCTGTACTTTTGTATCAACTCAGAATTTCCAGAAAGCTCTTCCTGAAGTACACACAGGAGAGATAAATTAGGGTTGGGAAAAGAAGCCCACAAAGATGGAAACTATCCTCAACAGCCCAGACCCCATCCTACCCCAGGAAGTCACCCCAAAGCGTTCAAGTCCCAGACGGCTGCCTCCACTTCTTCACCTCCCGCAACCACTTACCTGGCTGAAAAGATGTCCCAGAATCATCTCCGAAATGGAAGAGGTAAGGCCTGTTAACTACAAGGGCAGGCAAACAAGTTCAGGATGTGGGGGGGGGGGATGGAGGGGGGAGACCCAGGCAAAGCAACACAGCTTCATTTTTGTGTCCCACTCTGCCCCTCAAGAAGGGTTACACTGGCAGTATCAACCCGGGACAGACCGCACCCTACGTGTCAGAACACGAGGCCCTCCAAACCTTGTGGGCTGCCCAATCCATCCAGCCCTTGGCGTTGGGTTCGATGTTGATGAGAACGAGGCCTTCAACTGAGTCTGGGTGGTTCAGCTGAAGGATAACAGAAAGGAGATCAGGAATAGCCACTCCTTCGGCTCTGCCTCTTCCCAACCCCGTCTACCCCTTCCCTCTTTCCTTCCAAAATGCTGGAATTACAAAAACCCGTGGGCAGTGCCTGCAATAGTCTATCTCACATGGGGGAACCCGCCGCTCCCCAGTTTAGCAGTGTTTGTTTCTTACAGCGTATCGTGACAGAACGTAGGCTCCAGCTCCGACACCAACTCCAATTATTGAAGAGAAACTGTAAAAGGAAAATGTATGCATCACGGCTCTGGCAGCCAAAATCTGTCACAGCCCAGTCGCTTCAAGCTCGTCATCCGTCCTGAGGTCATGGCCACAAAAGAGGATGGCAAAGGACCTTCGTCTACAGATGTAAAAAGTAAGGCAGCGAGAATGCCTGGTACTTTCTGTGGGTCCCTGACGCCCGTCCCCGTCCTGAGCTTCCTCTTGGAGTACTAGTGTCTTGAAAAGAAACGCACATCTCTTCCTACACACACACACAGCGTATCCATTCTCAACTCTCAGAAATGAGTTTAACTCGCTCTTGAGTCCTGGTTCCACGGAGGCACTGGAATTATTGATCTTACAGCATAATATGAACCAGGTGTGGTGTTAGTCATTTGGGAAAAGGGAGGAGACAGGCGAGGAAGTAAAGCAGAGTTGCTGAGAGCCAGAGTGCCCAAGGAAAGATCTCAGGGACCCAGGGCTGGCAAGCTGGCCCAGCAGTCAAGAGCACTTCTTCCTTCTTTTACAGAGGTTCCCAGTCGGATTCCGAGCACCTACGTGGTGGCTCACAACCGTCTCTTACTCAAGTTCCAGAGGTTCCAGTGCCCTTTCCTGGCCCCCATGAGCACCAAGCACATACACGATACACACACACACACATGCAGGCAAACACTCCTACACACAAAATAAAAGTAAATAAATCTGAGAAAGAGAGAAAGCCCAAGAATTAATCTCTCCCTCTGCACGCCAGAGGGCTTTTGTGCGGCTTATCTTCCTCCTTTCATTGTCTTACACACTTGGCTCCCACTGTACCAATGTGACAATGGAAGACAGGAATTGGGACCAAGACAGGTCTATCTAGTTCCTTAGGGATGACGTCACCCATACCCCTTGCCTAACTTCCAGATCAGAGAAGCTTCCCGTAAGGCCAAGACAGGGCCAAGTACAAACTCTTTCACTTCCTCTCTCCCACTCAGCAGTAAGACTACTCAGATGGCTCCAGTTACCAGTCCAAGCCCACTGCCCTTCCTCCCAGCAACTGAGGTGAAAAACATGGGTGAGCAAAGGCATACTGAGACCAAAGTTAGCCCAGGACCCATGGTGACCACATTCTAACAGCTTCCTTAGGCTGAAAAGAACATTTGGAAAGATCCCTGAGGCCTCTCACTTTAAGTACTGCAGGATGCAAGGGATCATGTCTGCGAGCTGGTCCAGAGACGGGTACTGGTACCTAGACAAAGAGAGAAATGTTAGAGTTACCAACCTGTGCCCATACCGCTTCCCTCGCGTGACGTCCGTGTCCTTCACGTTCATCCTCTCTGGTGCACTGTGCACTCCCTTGCCCACACCTCCAACACACACACACACACACACACACACACACACACACACACACACACACACACACTCCTGCTTATGAAAAGGGGTAAGGAACTAATTCTTACCCCAAAGGGAACACAGGAGCCCCCTCTTCCATTCCAGGGGCATCCACGTGAACCCGCACAAAGTTCTGAATGATTTCTTGCATATCCCCGAACTGAAACAATGGCTGGAAGCAAGATTTATCTAAAGAGAACCCACATTCCCCCCGCAACAACAAAATCAGAAGGAGAAAAGCACACCCTCATGTCAGAGCCCACCCTCTTGCTTCTAGTGTGCCTCGGGGCTCCCTGCCTTGACAACACCCCCAAACGCACTAGGTTTTTCCCTCCCCTGCCTCTTTCCAGAAAGAAATAGAAGAAGAAACGAAGGCCATACAGTTAAGTCCTACATCGTGGTAGGTGAATATCGCTGGGCGTTTGGGTTTGGGGGTGCCATACACGGTAAAAGTGACGGAGCCATAGGGTGTCTCGACAGAGTGAGTCTGTAAAAAAAAAAAAAAAGCTACCATGGGGGCTGGGGCGAGGAATATACTGAAATTTTTCAGAAAGGGGAAAGGCAAAACACGAACAAACACTTAAAAATAGGATTGATGAGTTTTTAGGAAAATATGACTGTGGGAATGGGTCTGAGGGTAGAAAATAACAGAAGGCTGAAGATTAAGGAACTCAAAGGAGAGAGAAAGAAGGGATGACGGGAGAAATGTGGGGAGTGGAAAAAAAGTACAGAGGGCCAAACTAGGGCCCTCTCAATAGTGGGGGAAAGAAGAGCTCCTTCTCCCACCCTGGCGTTGTCCCCAGAGTTACCTGTCCCTGGTCCAGGAGGATTCGGGCAGCTAACTCGGCCTCCTGGAGAGACACACACAGACAGACGGACACAACACGTGGAGAGACAGACACGAAGAGGTGGGAAAAGAGAGAACCAAAGACACCAAATACAGAAAGAGTGACAAAAACGAGACAGGAAAGGATGGTTAGTACAATGACAGGACAAGCTCTGGGCTCCCCTTTGGCTGTGTGGGGAACACGAGATGGAGGAGATGGATAAAGGAGGGTGTGGCCTCGGGATGAGAGCCAAGGGCCTGGGGAGGCCAGGAGGCAACAGGGATATTTCAGAGTACGGGATTGAGGCAGGGAGTCAGAGAGTGTCCATTAACCTTGGCAGTCTCCGGCGTTTGTCCTGGCAACAGCGGCTTCTCCTCAGTGATCTGCACCTCCTGAAGCTCTGCCATTGTGGCCTGCCAGGATAAGAAAACAATAAAGCAGCCGGGTGGTGGGTGGTGGCGCACACCTTTAAGCCCAGCACTCAGAAGGCAGAGGCAGGTGGATCTCTGTGAGTTCGAGGCCAGCCTAGTCTAGAAAGTGAGTTCCAGGACAGTCAGGGCTACACAGAGAACAGAGACACCCTGTCTCAACAACAACAACAACAACAACAAAACAAAACAACAACAACAAAGGAAAGAAGAAAACAATAAGCCTAGGAGGTGGTTCAGCCCAAGAGGTGAAAATTCCAAGACACTCAGAGGCCTTTTCTGGTTTCCCTACCCCTACAAAAGATGGCAAAATCAGTAACAGCACAGTCTCTTCAGACTGCCAGCCTCACTACTGCCCCCCCCCCAACCTCGACACTCACACCCCAGGTGCTCCACTTGAAGCAATGCGGCTCCAGTTTCTTAAACGATATCTAGGGGACACTCCACACTCCCTGTTGTAGCTCACTGACTGGGTACGCTCTTAGTGTACTAAGGGACAGGATAGTGACAGTTCACAATTGACTATGACCTTCAACTACAGGCCAATGTCAGCATCTAGAGGGGCTGAAAATGACTGAGGCAATGACCAGCTGAGGGCCATGGAAATCCAACCCAACCAACGTCTCCCTTTCTCTGACGACTCAAGACTCTGCCTCCCAAGAACAAGTAAGTAGGCGTACATCAACGCTGGAAGGTCTGCAGAACAGTAGAGCACCTGTGCAGACTTGCCAAGAAAGGAGAGGCAGCAAGGGGTGGGTGGGGTCAATTTACTAAGCTGCTATTGGCTGGATGCGGTGAGACTAGAGGTCAGGGTTCTCAGTCCCGACTCTGGGTCTGACAAAACACAGGAACGAGGTGAATGACATGAGAGACGGACTTGTGTCTTTTAGGGACATACGGCCACAGCCAAGACCCAAAATGCCAGGGTCACTAACCCTCCCTAATCTCCACTGAGTCCAGAGAACACGACCTCTGTAGGCTTTAATCAATACAAGCTGGAGGGGCCTGCCTGGCAACACCAGCAGGTCCAGGCTGGGTGGGGTATGGAGAGAACCGAGGGCTGACATGGCGACAGAGCATGACTGTGTCAGAACCTCTGGGTCCTACCCTGCTGCCACTATGTGACCTTGTCCGGTCAGTTACTACTCAGTTTTGACAGTCCTCAGTTGATATGTAGGTAGTACAGCATGACCTTTTTCTTCAACACCTAAAAACAAGACAAGCTCCACGCTTTTCATCTCTCCCCTCCACACAGTCTAACTGTAGGTCCGGTGGAGAAAGGGGAGGAGAGATAGGGTGGTCCGGTAACCTCCGCACTTCCCCCGACTGCCAGCCAGCGAGTACCGGCAGGGAAAGGATGGGTAAGACTTGTGACTGGCCGCTCCCAGAACCCGAAACCTGACCCTAGGATTCCCTAGCTGCCTGCTTGTCCTCGTCTGGACCAACACCCGCGCACGGCCGACACGTAGCGCCTAGGACCCTGGATACCCTCTGGAGCGCGCCCCAAACACGCCCTGCACTTTGCAGCGCCTCCGCCTTTGTGCGCAGCAGCGGAGCGCCTGTAGGCCAGCCCGGTCCTCTGCGCCGCAGGCCGGGGACCAGGACCACAATGCTGACCCTCCTTACCCGCGCCTTCCCAGGCCAGAGGCGCGCTTGCCCCTCCCCCTACCTGCTGCAGCCGCCGCGGTCGGTGCCACCTTCACTTGCCTTTGACTTAGGTCCGCCCTCGCTCCGGCTCCCCCACAGACCCGCCCCGGACCCGCCCCTGGGCCATCTCCCTGCAGATCCGCCCCGACCCCCATAAACACGCCTGGTAACTCGCCCCAGCCTCCCGGGAAGGGGCGAGGGGGGGAGACTAGGGAGCATACTACTGGGCTGTTCATAGGCTCTCCCGGCGCTCCCCACAACCCCGACTCACGTGAAGTGGGGTGTGCGTGGGGAACCCTTAAGCCTCTAAATGACCCCCGCGCCCACCTCAATGGCGCCCCCTACTGTGACCTAGCTCTGCCAGGCTCACTTTTGGCTCTCTTCCTAGCCCCCCAGATTGAGCGGCGGCGATGGAGAGGGGAGGCCAAGCCAAGGTGCCCACGTCCCAGGATTTCAGCTCCGCCCGCCCGGAAGCAGAGAGCTAGGTCAAGGAAGGGGGAGGTGGGTGAGGGCCACCGCTCAGACTAGGTCTCGGGAGGTAGAGGCAGTGGTGCCAGCGTGTCTGGGGACCGGGCGTCGAGGGCGCGGGAGTTCGGAACGCTTGGGGTGCCAGTACCTCCTCAGCCGTGTCCCGCCGCCTGCTCTCCAGCCGCTCCGCAAGAAGTTGGACAACAAGCCGGGGAGGGGGGGCCGGGAAATGCTGGGGGCCGCTATAAATAGAGGATGAACGTAGGAGGGGGAAGATGATGGCCAACAGCGACTCCCGGGTCAAGGCCCCAACGGGGAGGCGTAAGGGAGGGGCTGGGGACCCCCCAAGGGCTCTGACTCCTGTGTAAACAGGCGCGGAGGCGGAGCTAACCCTGCAGGGGTGGAGTAAGAGTTTGGGGAGGACTCGATGTCCTGGGCTAAGACCCAAGAGACCCTGTGGCTGAGGCGGTAACCCCTCCTAGTCCAACTTCTAAAAGGAGGGCGAGATCAGCTCTGAAAGGCTGAGTAGCAGTACCCCGTTGCAGATGCCTCCTGGCCTGCTGTCTCCTAGGCCCGACTGTGACTCTCGGTGCCTGTGTGAATTTACCTCCTATCCTAGACTTCCACAAGAGTCACATCTGAGACACGCCCACCTTGTCCTCTTTAGAGGAGGCTTGCTGGAGTGGAATGGATGATGTGGCTATGGGGGTTGAAAGTTGTGTTAGGCAACCAGATTGAATTTCCCCACATGCCCTCGTTCTCGCACCCCTGCTCCCAGGATCAACCCTACCCCATCCCCCCTCAGCCTAGTTCCAGACTTGCCATTTCGGGGGCTGGGCGCCAGGCCAGTTGAAAACAATGCCCAATGGAACTGGAGCTGCCAACTGCAACACCAGCGCAGACTGTTTCCCCCAGGACCCCCAGATTGCCCTCCCCCCCTGCCTGGGAACTACCCTCACCACCCACAACCCCCCTCCCCAAGGCACATCAATGCCCCTTTCATCCCCACTTGGCAGGTCTGCTGGAAAGAAGGAGAGGCCAGGACGGAGGAGGAGGAGGAGACCTGGGGAGGGTCAAACCCAGCTTAAAAAGAAAAGAAGAAGAAGAAGAAGAAGAAGAAGAAGAAGAAGAAGAAGAAGAA
>OU015746.1:126667533-126682946 GCA_907169655.1 Acomys percivali
AAGAAGAAGAAGAAGAAGAAGAAGAAGAAGAAGAAGAAGAAGAAGAAGAAGAAGAAGAAGAAGAAGAAGAAGAAGAAGAAGAACACACACCCGTAGACCTAAAGAGCTTCCTATGTCCCCCAAATGGAGGCCAAAATTTTCCTCTGTTCTTTTCTCCTGCTCCCTTCATTAAGTATTGCCCTAGAAACTGGCACTGAAACCTGGCATTCTAGCCTCCCGCCTGGCCCCTGGGTGCAGATTTAAGGCTGTCTTGGGCAAGAAGCCTGCTGGAATTAAGATCACATTTACAGATGGGTAAGATACTAAGATACAGAAGATCTCCACAGCAGGTTCTTTCACATGACTGAAGTAGACATACTTGGAGTGGGGGAGGGAGAGAATGAAAGGTTCCAGCATCTAAATCCGTCTCTGGGTCAGGATGACTCAGGGGAACTTGATAAGGGGCAGGCACAGGGGCTTGGGAAGGGCCCAGAGGTGGGAAATTTCCACAGTTAGTTCCTGGACCTGGTGGGGGAGGTCTCTAGGCAGCTCCTGATGACACAAAGAAAAGATAGTTCTGCCTCATCACTCTTTTCCGTTAGGACAGGTTCAAGGCAGACCTGAGTACAAGCATCCCAACACGGACAGTATCTAGCCTACTTTCCCTGGGTCAAAAGCAGTTTCAAACAATACATTCAGCTAAGTAACAGTTTCAAGCACACATGATATTGCAAACTACTAGATAGATAGATGGAATTCAAAGAAGTGATATGTTTTGGTCAGTTTTGTGATCCAGGGATTGAGGAAACACACACACACACACACATATATATGTTGCTAGGGAAAAATGATCTGTAAGATCAACATTTGGGAGGCAGAGGCAGGTGGATCACTGTGAGTTCAAGGACAGCTGGTCTACAGAGTGAGTCCAGGATAACCAAGACTACACAGAGAAACTCTGTCTCAGAAAAAAAAAAAAAATCAACGTATAGAGAACAGTTCTTGTAGCAGGCCCCCACTGCAGTGGGAGAGAAGAGCTTTTCATTTCTCCAGAATGATGTAAGTAACCCCTGATGAGGAAATCACAAATTGGAGATTCAAAATACTTAAAAGTAATTTTCTTGCAGCACTCTACCAACCATGTATGGGTTTGCAAAGCATAGCACTTATTGTTCAAACACTCGATCTTGTTTGTACCAAAAGATTTCAGGGCCCCTAGCCCCCACGACAGGAGGCTAGAGGCGTCTGGCTAAGTAAGAGTTTCTATAAGTCAGAGAAAAGAAGTTTTGTTTCTAGGGTGAAGTGCCCAGATGAGAAGTGGAATAAAAGGCAGAGAGCGGAAGAGAAGTGCAGCCAGAAAGGCAAGAGTTTAAGAGTAGGTAGTATTTCCCTAAACTGTACAGAGGTGGAGACTAAAGCCCAGAAATACTAATCAGTTGCCCATGGCAAGCTGATAACACACCTAGGCTTTGAATCCCCACCAGATTCACCCGGCTCCAGGGTCCGTTTTCTTTCCACCAGGTAACAACCTCTTGAGTGTATGACTATTATGCTGTTAGGACCCCAGCTAAGAGCAACATCAGTGAGAGGTGGTTGATATGTGGTGAGATAGACTGGGGCCAAGTTGTGCCCTTGAAAGGATGTTTTGTTTTGTTTATGTGTCTGAGCATGAGTGTATGCATCAGAGTGCAATGCCCATGACGGGCCAGAGACAACAGATCCCTCTGGACCTGAAATCACTGGCAGTTGTTAGCAGCTTAGTGTGGCCTCTAGGAATTAAACCCGGGTCCTCTGCAAGCACATTAGGTGCCCCTAAGCACCATGGAGCCATCTCTGCAGTTCCAGCTACTCTTGAGTCATAGCATAGTCATTCTGTGAGGCAGGCTATCAAGAAATCCTCAAAGTGACCATGTGTCTAAGGCTGGCCTTGGCCTCCAGAGGTCTGTGATTACAGGCATATGTCATTGTGCTCAGGTGCCGTAATCTGTTCTCCAGCAGGAATAGTCGATAGAAAATCCTGTTTGACCGGGAGCATTATCTAATGGGGAAAGGGTAACAGGGCTGGTTTGTGGAGTAGAAAGAGGTAAAGCATTGAACTTAGAAAAACGGCCATTCAGAAGCTCCAGATAATTGTCTTTTTTTTTTTTTAAATGCTCATTGGTGTTTTGCCTGCACATAGGTCTATGTGAGGATGTTAGATCTTGGAGTTACAGACAGTTGTGAACTGCCATGTGGGTGCTGGGAATTGAACCCAGATCCTTTGGAAAACCAGTCAGTGCTCTTAGCTGCTGAGCCATCTCTCCAGCCCCAGATAATTGTCTAGATGTAAAGTAAAAAAGACTTGGGCCTGGCAAGAGACTTTGGTGGTTAGAAGGCCTAAGTGCTCTTCCAGAGGACCTGGAGGTTCAATTCCCAGCACCCACATGGCCACAGGATCTGTTGCTTTCCTAATACCAATTCTGGCTTCCATGAGGGCCAGACCCACATATGGTACAGACATGCATCCCAGAAACACACACATACACAAATGAATAAATTTTAAAAAAGACTTGAATAAGGATACAAGAATAGGAATGGAAAGGAATGAATTTATTGTTTTTTGTTTTGTTTTATTGTTTGAGACAGGATTTCTCAGTGTAGTCCCGGTTGTCCTGGGACTCACTCTGTGGACCAGGCTGACCTTGAACTCAGAGATCTTCCTGCCTCTGCCTCCTGAGTACTGGGACTAAAGGTGTGCACCACCGCCTCCAGGCAGGAATGAATTTGTAAAATGATAAACTGTTTATAGCAATCAGGACCTGATTAGATAAGACTAGAAAGTGGCCAACCTCTGTTGTTGGGTCCCTGAGGTTCATCCCTTACAGGGCTTTCGTCCAGAAACCGTTAAGGGTTCTTGGAACTGCTCAGAAACTTATCTGAGGGATTTTCAGAGTTTGAGACTTACTCTGACACATTGCACTCTACTTTAGATAGATCTATTTATTTAATAAATAAATTACACCTGTGCACCTGCAGACCAGACGAGGGCATCAGATCTCACTGTAGATGGCTGTGAGCCACCATGTGGTTGCTGGGAATTGAGCTCAGGACCTCTGGAGAGCAGTCAGTGTCCTTGACCTCTGAGCCATCTCTCCAGCCCTAGACAGATCTAGTATTATATTCCAGGTCCTCTGCTTGCCCCCCCATCCCCTCCTTGACTCAACAGTAGAAGATCCTTAAAAATCCCTGTTACAGTAGTTTTTCTCCTGCCAGAGGGATTCCTCGTGCTGGTCGGTGCCCCTGGGCTGGGAGGTCAGACAGGAGGGCAGGGTTCAACTGGAGCCAGCCTGTTCTCCTCCATCCCAAATGCTTCAGTCATTGCATCTCCCCAAAATGTACATGCTAAGATCCTCCCTGCTGACATGGTGTTATTAAGAAGTGGGATTTTGAGGGGATCATGATGAGGTTTCATGAGAGTATAAGGGTGAGATTGCAAGAATGAGATTAGTACCTTTATAGGCCAAGAGAGCTCTACCATGCGAGGGCCTTGTAAGTGAGGCCTAAACTCGTAAGATTACTAAGCTGGGCTGAGGTGACCAGGAGAGTTTGATCATCTGAAGATGCCAACAGACTGGCCACTTGCTCAATTCAGAGGTCATGTCTTGCCACCCACAATTTCAAAGTCTTTACAAAGCTTGAAGTTCTTGTTCATTTCAATGCTCTGGCTGGACATCTCTCCAAAGACAAGAAATTGATGGATCTCTGTTTCTGATGCTGGAAGGAAAACAGTAGAGAGACCAAGCCATAGCCAGAGGTGATGTCATGGAACACTGTGACATCACAGTGTTTATTTTCTGCTTTCTTCACCCATTTTTGCCTCCCTGTTGCCACACCTTCTCCTTAGTCATCTGGCTCCCACATAGCTGCACACACCTGTATACACAGGCATAGACACCACCTGGGCTCCCAGGTATATGACAGTGGTGGGTAAGGGTGACTCGTAATGCAGAGGGGTTTGGGCTTGAACGACAGGGAAGAGGACAGTCATTCCTGGTGCTGCCGTAGTTTAGCATGCTCCTTACCCCTCAATCATCTCATCATCTCCCACTCCCCAGCCCCCTTCCTCACTACCCCGCAACCCCCTGCAGTTGACCATGGCCTCAGAAGCAGAAAGAACATTCCATCGATTTGCTGTCTTTGGAGAATCATCCAGCAGCAGCAATGAAATTACCAACAAGAACTTCGCCAAACTCTGTAAAGATTGTGGCATCATGGATGGCAAGGCAGTGACCTCCACAGATGTGGACATTGTATTCAGCAAAGTGAAGTAAGGGGCCAAAGGTGGCGGGTGAGGTGAAGTGAAAAGATAACTAGTCATAGCATAGTTTGTTTTGTTTTTGAGACAGAATTTCTCTGTGTAGCCGTGGCTGTCCTGAAACTAGACCAGGCTGGTCTCAAACTCACAGAGATCCACCTGCCTCTGTATCCTGAGTGCTGTGAGTAAAGGCGTTTGCCACCAGCCTGGCACTGTCTGGCATAGTTCTTAATGATGGAAGATTTATAAGGAGCATCTGGCAGATGCTGGGCCCGGTCCCTGGTCTCAAGATTCATTGGCAGGATAAAATAGGCCATGCCTGACTAAGAGAAAGGTACATGTTGGGAGGTAACGACTTCACACGCCACAGTAACTGGATTTCTGTCTGACTGGCCAGGGCCAAGAACGCCAGAACCATCAACTTTCAACAATTTCAAGAGGCAATGAAGGAGCTGGGCCAAAAACGCTTCAAGGGGAAGAGCCCAGATGAAGCTTTGGAAAATATTTACAAACTCATGGAAGGCAAAGACCCTGCCACTACTGGGGTTACTGTGAGTGACCTCTTAATTTTTTGTCTGATCTTTTCCTTCTTTCCTTTCTGTCTGTCTGTCTGTCTGTCTTTCTGCCTAGCAGGATCTTACTCTGTTGGCTTAGACTAGCCTAGAACTGGGCTGTGTGACCCAGGCTAGTTTTGAACTGCAGGTCTGCTAGCTTCAGCCTCCCAAGAGCTAGGATTATTACAGGCATGTGCCCCCACGCCAACCCCAGTGACATGTGTGCCCCCACGCCAACCTCAGTGACAACATTCTTCATCTCCAGCCCAGAACCCGTCTTCCCTAGACTCTATTGCTCTGGTCCCCTCTCCACATTTGTGCCCCCAAATCCAGTCAGTAGTGTAACTCAGGAGACAGCCTGTGGTGCGCTGCCTGTCCTGAAAGACTTTAGAGCCTGGAGGTGAGAGGACTGTGGCCTGGAGACAGACCCTTGCTCGAGGTGCACTTGGCACTTCCAGCTACATCCTTAGCCACAGACTAGCTACTTCACTAGTGGAATTTAGACCCGTTCTCAAGTCTCATGTCTGGCCTTCTGTAGCTTTAGAGGTGAGTTAGCATTGGAGGGCTTAGTGCCTGCTCCCCCAGCCCCCCCGCCCACCCTCCCCCTACAAACATTAAGGTTTACTCTCAGACCTCCTCTCTCTCACCCCTCTCCTTACTAAATTGTTCCCTCTGTACAAGTAGTGCTCTCTGCTCTGCACGTTGGGGGTGGGGCTCGGGACTGAAGGCCTCTGGCAGTGGCCTGATCAGAATGATTCCTCTGGATACCGAAAATTCTACCGTCCTTTCCCACAGGGGAGGTCCTCCTGTTTCAAGAGTAGAGGGCTCTGTCAGAGTTCCTGCCCACAGCTGTGTCTGGGCCTCAGGAAGCAGCAGCAAGCACTTAACATGTGTTCTAAGGCTCTAAGACCATATGTGGGGGAGGGCTGTGACCGTGCAGGGAGAGGAAGGCTCAGACGCAGCACCCTCTGGTTTGCAGAAAGCGACAACAGTGGGTGGAGTAGACCGGCTGACAGACACCAGTAAGTACACTGGAACCCACAAGGAGCGCTTTGATGAGAGCGGCAAGGGCAAGGGTATCGAGGGCCGGGAAGACACCACAGACAACTCAGGCTACGTGAGTGGCTACAAGGGGGCTGGCACCTACGAGAAGAAAACCAAGTAGAGAGGAGCCAGCTTTGCCTGCTAGTTTCCTGAGCCTCGGTTCTTAACACCAGGAACCCCAGGGAATAATACACATTGTGTGTGTGCAGCATCTAGCGAGTCGCATCTCATGAGTATGAGGAACAGAGTGGCCCATAGACAGAGAAAGAGGGGAGAGAAAGCTCACGGAGCCAGGCTTTTAGTCATGGGCCCTTTACCCTGCTAAGCCTCACACATAGCAGCTCTAAGGTAAGTAGTCTCCTTGGCAACTGCTCCTGAGAACAGGACTGGAAAATGCATTTGGAGATAAGAGTTAAATCAGATGCAGAAGACAAAATATTTGCTCACTGGGTTCGCACATCAGTGGCCTCAGTCCCTTCTACCTCCCCAAAGGGAGTCATAGTCCCTGACTTGACACACCCTGACAATCATTCATCAGGCCCTTGAACGTGTCTCCTAACTTCCTCATCGGATAGAACCCCAAGTTTTGTTGGGAGATAAATAGAAGCCAGGAAGGGGGTCCTGACACCCATTACAAAACAAAAATCTGTCTTCAGGCTGGGCAAAGAGAGAATCTTTTTGTTTGATTGGTTGGTTGGTTTTGGAGCCAGGAGTATCACTGTGCAGCATTGGCTGGCCCTAGAGACCTGGAACGCTAGACCGGCTGGCCTTGAACTCACAGAGATCAGCTTGCCTCTGCCTCCCAGTTGCTGGCGTTAAAGGCTTTGACCTGCCCCCACTTCCGCTATCATGCCCACAGAACAGAGACATTTCCAGCTGCTAACTAGGTATGAAAGATGATCAGAGATGGCTGGTCACCAGGACACCGGAAGCAGAGAAAGGAATCAAATCATGACTGACTTGAATGTGTTTTTAACTTTTTATTTTGAAATTATTACAGATTCACAACAAATCAGTATACAAAGAGGCCCATGGACCTTAGGCCCAGTTTCCCCAAATGGTTTTGACACTTTCCATGGCTGGGGCTGGGGCTACCTCATCCTCTGCCACCTGAGTGAAACAGACTTCTTGGGGTCTGGGAAATGCTGGGTAGAGATAAAGGAGAAGAGGGGGGCTCAGGAGACCTTGGGGAAAACAGAAAAGACGATTTGAAATTCTGACGGGCAAAGGTGAGAGAGGGAAGGAAGGCAGATGTCGGGAAAAGGTAGGCAGCATGGCTAACAGTGGCTCGGAGAGTAGGGAAAAACACCACCAGGCGCCTAGTGGGGAAGGAGAGGTTATGTAAGAAGGAAGGGGAAATCACAGAGAAGTGCAGGCTGGGGACAGAGAGGGCTTTGAGGAAGTGAGACAAAATGGGCCCGGGGTCATAGGGAGGCTCTTATTGCTGGAGTGTGGCAGGAATTATAAGGGAAACTGCAGGGAGCTTGCCGAGGGCGGGGTGGGTGGGGGTGAGGGTGGGGGGAGACTAACACTAAAAACAGGGATAGAGGGAGATACTGGAGCTGGGTGCCTGTTGCCATGGTGTGAGCTGGGGCCTGGGCCTCCATCCAGAAGTCGGGATCTGGCGCAGTAGCTAGGCAAGCACTGCCAGCTGGACACCATCAGCTTCTTGGGTGGGTTTTACTGTCACTGGGAGAGAGAGGTTCATGGTGGGGGTGATGAGAAGGTGAAAGGAGCCTGAAGGAGGGAGGGTCTCTCTGCCTCAGAGGTCAGGGAGGAAGAGTCTCTGCCAGACTCAGACTTTGGAAAAAGGCTTTGGGGTGCCATGTAAAGGCCTGGGCTAGGTGGGACTGGTGGGAGAACTAAGTCTCTAGTAGAGGCCAACGATGTCTATTGGCTCAGCATCGTGCTTGCGGGAGCAGAGCAAGTACAGCCTCTGGTTGGTCAGGGTGCTGTCGTAGCTACAGCTGGTTGGCGGCTGTTTAGGGTCTATGGTGCAGACCGTGATCGGGAAGGAGTTTTGAGTGAGGGTACAGTATTCATTGTAGTTCTCACAGAAGCTCTTGCTGTGTTTGCAGAACTTCTGGATGTCTTCCCAGGGCGCATGTACCACATAGTGGATCTTAGGGCAGTGCCAGTCCTTCAGTCGGCCTCTCACGTAAGCCATGAGGCCATTACAGTATCCGTGGAAACCCTTCAGGTAGTTAACCTTGGGGTAGTCAACATGTAAAGTGCGGAAGTTCTTGATGGCGGTCTTCATCGTGATGCCTATCACCAGGGTTGGTTGGAGGATAAGGAGCCAGGCCACATCTGGTGCCATGGCTTCTGCTGTCAGACTTAAGGAAATTAGAGGCGCGTTAGGCCTAGAGTGTCTGCGCACCCTTCCCCGGCTTTCCACATGTGCCTCCCCCATCCTCTAAGAACTGGTCAGTACCGAACACATTCTGGCACTCCAGAAAGATGAGGAGGCACTTGCTCAAGGCGACCCCTGTGACCAGCCATCCACAGCCCACCCCTCCCTCCTTGGTTCACCACCGACTCTCAGCCTCACCCAGTCCTTGGGCTGCCGCTGGTCCTTGGTGAAAGATGCTTCTGGATGCTCCCTGCTTCCTGGCACTCCTTACCGTAGATATAGAAGGATTGGAGAACAGGCTGCTTGGGCGGTCCCTGACAGCTTCGCAGGAAGAAACTGATGACACTGGTGGGGGAGGGCAGGGGGGAGGGGACTTGTCTCGCCTAAGACCGCTTACAGCGTAGAGGTGGGATGAGACTAAAAAGGTTTCTGGATAAAGACCAGGCTGGAAGGAAGGAGTGTTCCCTGGGTGTGAGAAGCCCTGTGCTAAGTGGTTAGATGGGTAGGAGGAAGGAGACATCGCTGTCTGGTCTCCTAGATCGTGTCCTCAGAACACTTAGTTCCAACCTCCTGGCCAGAAATTCCTACGTTCCCAGGCCTTCTTTGATGTAGGCTCTGACCCACTGGTCCTGCTTTTAGCAAAGTGGGAAGGAAAGAACCATCTTTTTTTTTTTCCTGAAGAACAAAGTGTTTACCTTTGATCAAGGGTCCACGAATGCCTCATCCCACTTAAAAGCCCCGGGGGCTTTGTACACGGGCACCTCCACCAAAGTAATAAGCTGAGAACAGAGAGCCTCTGGGGCTTCCCACAGTCCTCTTCCTCCTCCTTCTCCTCCCCCTCCTCCTCTTCCTCGTCCTCCTCAATGCCCAGCTGATTGTGCCAACACCCTGCACCTGTGACTCAGGGCCCTGGGTTCAGAGCAGTGCTGGGAATCTCCGCACGCTGCCTCTGAAGCTCCAAGCCTGGCAGGTTGGCTCTGATATTCTGATTATCTGAGACTTGAGAGAATGTGAGCCACCTGGCCTGATCAGATTCTTGGAACCGGCTAGTCTGTGGTAGCGTGTCCTGCTGAGGAACGGGCTAAGTTCCTCAGCTTCTTATCAACCATCTGCATCTTCATCAAAGTCAACAAGCTGGCTTCAAGGGACCTGCCAGCTCTAACCCTTGATCCCACAGGCCCGTCAGCCTTGTGTCCCTGCAGCTATTCGCCACCTTTGCACATTCGGGGACTTTATTTGTGACAGGCTCTCACTGTGTATCTCAGGCTGGCCTCAAATTCGTTGTCCTCCTGTCCTCAGCCTCTTGAGTGCTGAAAACACAGTTATGTATCACCCTGCCCAGCTCCTTGGCTTGCTCTTAGGAGAAGCTTTTCACCTTCAGCAGCAGAAGAGAGGGTCAGAAGGTAGACCCAGGAGTTCTGGGTTTCACTGTGGGGCTCAAATAAAGGAGTTGGTCTCAGAGACATATTGGTAGTCTCTCTGTGGAGCCTTGTTTGCAGCGTCCTCTAGACTTTCTCTATCTGGCTGCACAAACTAGAGTCCCAAATTAAATGTGTTCTCCCCTCAAATGTAATTCTCTTGTATCTTTGTCTTTATTTTCCTGTTGCTATAATAAAAAGCTTTGACAAGAGCAACCCAAGGGAGACACGTTTATTCTAGCTCACATATCTAGGGGACCCCGTCAGGGTGGGGGAACCACAGCAGCTGGTCACATTGAAGCCGCGGTCAGGAAGCAGATGCGAATGAACACGTGTTGCTGCTCACCTCCTTTTCTCCATTCCCACAAAAGCCCAGGATCCCAGTCAGGAGACAGTGCTGCCCACAGTGCCTGGGTTTTCCCACCTCAGTTATTGCCGTCAGGACTGGGCCCCAAAGGCATACACAGAATCGCATCTCCCAGGGGGCTCCAGGTTCTATTAAGTTGACCTAGCACTAACCATCATGGTTGTGTGCTTCCTCGGGTTTCTGTGATGGGCTCCTTCATCTCCCTAACCATCAGCCACAAGGCATCATGGTGAATGTCGAGGCTTGCGTCCTGGTCCAGAGTTTATACGGCATACGCCATCTCTGACTTTCCCGAACTCCTGCTTTATCTGCTCATGAGGAACACATGATATTCCTCATAGTAGCATTAGGGCTTATTACAATGTAAATCACAAGCCCTTGCCCAGTGCCTGGCTCGTGGTGAGTTCTTAGTATGCAATGAGTCCGTAAGTCATGCAGCCCTCAGCATCTGGTTTGAGACTCTTCCCCAAATCAGTCCCTCCCATGCTCAGCCTGGGCACCACACACTTAACTCCACTAAATCTCAGTATCTTTCACTCAACTAGTCCCCATGGGGTTGGAGAGATGGCTCAGTGGTTAAGAGCACTGGCTGCTGACCCAGAGGACTCAAGTCAGTTCCCAGCACTCAAATGGTGGCTCACAACCACCTATAACTCCAATTCCAAGGGATCAAGTGCACTCTTCTGAACTCTCTGTGTAACAGGAAGGAAGATAACACACACACATTTGTGCAGGCAAAACACTTGTACACATTAACAAAAAAATTTTTTGTTTTAATTTAATTGCCTGTTTTGCTTAACCCTTTGCAATGGTTTCATGTTTCTTATACTATATAATCCAGTCAGAATCTCACAGGATGTCAGACTCATTATCTCACTCTTGTCTGGATCTGCACTTACATCCCTGCCAGCTTCCCACCTTGTAGGGCACCCTACACCCACGCCCTGATGCCGCCACCTCTTCCCGGAATGCTGCTGGTTCGTACCCTTGTCCTCTTGCCCCCATTTAATCCATAGCTAAGGTCACATGAAGACAGCCCTGAGGTCTCACTACAGAAGTCTCTGCACACTCCAGACAAGTGAGGATACATTCAGAGAGGCAAGTGGCTGTCCTTCAGGCTGCAGGGCGGTGCCCTGGCCTGGCTGATTGAACCCGTGCTTTGAGGACGTCAACCACAAAGTCTGTGAGCCCAGTTTCCCCGCGTGCCGCCACACCCCTGGTCCCTCCGAGCTGCAGTTGGAGCTCTTTATGAACATCTGCATCTCTCACCACTCTCTAGTTTCTCCACCCACCACCTCACCTGTGCACACAAGATTCTAGGACCAAAAAAAAGAGCACTTGAGAGAGGAAGGGTTCACTTAATGGCTTAGTTCAGAAGGCTGGGAGAATGGTGTGGTACAATAAATATAAAAATGTCTTTTAATTACTAAACTTTACATAACAGGGAACTGTAAACACCTTTCCTGGGTTCTATGTTAATTCGTTTTTTGTCATTGTTAGAGCCTCATTTAGTCCATAAGCAGAGCTAATGACAATCTACACCCCTGTGCCACCAACCCACACCTGCCTCTAAGCTGCATTCATCTCCACAAAGCTGACAGTGATACTATGACAGAAAAAATTTTTAATTTAATTTAATTTCATACATGTATTGTGTCCATCTTACCTCTATTTCCCCATGCAACTCTTCCTAGACTGCCCTTGCCTTGTTTCCATCCCAATACCATGCCCTTAAAAACAAACAAACAAACAAACAAAAAAAACCCTATTGAGTCCAATTAGTGCCATTCATGCATGGGTGTAGGGAACCCCTGAAGAAAACTGACTCTCCCCCAGCACCCAGCAGCTGCCAGTGGCTTTGTAAGCTGCTTCTCCATGCATGCTGAAGTTTGGCTGACTTGATTTTGTGTAGGTAACTACAGCTTCTGTGGGTTCCTGAGAGCAACAGCCCTGTCCTACACAGCAGACCGTTTGACACAGCCATCCCTAACCTCTGCTTGTTGTAATATACCAGGCCTCTGCCTTGACGTTCCCTGAGCCTTGCAGCGAGGAGGTTGTGACACAGATGTAGGATTTAGGGCTCAGCACTTCACCCTGACTTATTCATTCTCTTTGATCTCTTGTGAGTCTGTATTAAGCATCATTCACTGCATTACTATGGACATAAAGATATGTGTTTGGAAGGCAGTTTAGTATGTCCATTTAGCAAAATTAGTAGTCAAGTCTCCCCTAGGGCCTTCAATACAATCAGAAAGCTGTTGATTGCACCCATGACATTCATTGGGTATTGACCAGTACGTATATCTTACTAGGCTGATCACAGTTGTCGCTTGTAGGGTCCACAGCTGGATTAGATTTCTATGACTTTTTTCCTCTCCCATGATGCTTTATAACACCTTTCAGCACCATAAATAGCAGCTAGCCAATAGGAATAGATCCTGCAGATCAGAACCAGTTTGATTTCTCCATGCCCTATGATCCAAGTAAGTAGTATCTTTAGCAGTATTGCTTGGAGGCTCTATTCCACTGCCCCGCCTCCTGAGTGCTAGAGTTACACTGTACCAAACACTGTACTTATGTTTATAGCATTCTGCTGTTTTGTACAAGGTACAAAAGGACTACTGATCTTGGGGATTTTGGGGGGGGTGGGTTTTTGTTTTTTGTTTGTTTGTTTGCTGGTTGGTTGGTTTTATTTTATTTATTTATTTATTTATTTGGTTTTTCGAGACAGGGATTCTCTATGTTATCTTGGCTGTCCTGGACTCGCTTTGTAGACCAGGCTGGCCTCAAACTCACAGAGATCCACCTGCCTCTGCCTCCCAAGTGCTGAGACTAAAGGTGTGTGCCAACCCACTCGGCCAAAAGAACAAGTGTTAATGGAGTCTAAGTTAGAGGAAAAACAATCAAAGACTCCAGAAGGAAAATTGTCTTTTATTATTATTCCTTTAAGACATCATCTCTCTGTTATGTTATCTCTGGATGTACTGGAACTAGCTATATAAACCAGGCTGGCCTCGAACTCACAGAAATCAACCTGCCTCTGCCTCCCAAGTACTGGTATTAAAGGCATGCATCCCCCATTCCAGGCATAATTTCTTTATTTCTTCTTTTTTTTAGGTTTCTTTTTTAATAGTGTGTGTGTGTGTGTGTGTGTGTGTGTGTGTGTATGTGTGTGTGTATGGGCACGCATGCACGTAGGTATGGGCCCACGTGTACAGGTCCCCTTGGAGGTGAAAGGTATAGAACCCCCTGGAGCTGGAGTTATAGGCAGTTGTAAATCCTCTGATATGGCTGCTGGGAACTGAACTCAGGTCCTCTGGAAGAGTACCAAGTGCTCTTCCCCCCAACCCCCAAAATTATATTTCTCGAAGTCAGTAAATAAGATAGGAATGCAGAGAAGAGAAAGATGTTGTCTCTGCCAGCAGGAGATGCAGCCCAGTTGGTAGCATCTTCCCCTAGAAGACAAAGCTTGAGGCTCCATGCTGAGCACTGGTCACCGTGGGACACACCTGAAATCCCAGCACTAAGGAGGTGGAAACAGGAGGATCACGAGTTCAAGACTACCCTCAGCTACATAGCAAGTTCCAAGCCAGCCTGGGTTACATCAAAACCTGGCTCAAAAACAACAGCAGCAACCAACCTGAATAGAGAGGATCAAGACAGCTTTCCTGAGGAGGAAGGTGGCTGTCCTAGGACCCTGGGACCAGTTTGCAGGGCAGTTAGAATTTAAGTGGCATGAAGAAATATTATGAAAATTATACCTGCTTGTGGCTAAAACACTAAACAGGAGAAAACTCAGAAGCAGAGTTAAAAGGCCAGATGATTGTAGGCCTGAGTATGGGCTAAGGAGCGTATCCCGGATACAGCAAGGAATGTGGAACTGGAAAGGGTTTAGAGTACAGATCAACCGATAAGCCCCTCACCGCCTCTCTCCGTGTCTCTGTCTCTCTGTCTCTGTCTGTCTCTGTCTGTCTCTGTCTCTCTGTCTCTCTCTCTCTCTCTGTCTCTCTCTCTCTCTCTCTCTCTCTCTCTCTCTCTGTCTCTCCCCTCCTGCCACCCCGCCCCATGTCCTGGCTTGTCTAAAGGTCTGGGAGCCAAGGATTCTAACCTTTGGTCAGGGCTGCCTCCTCCAAACCCACAGCTGTTCCAGGAAAGGCCATGGGAATTCAAAGACCTGAAGAGAGTCCCACAGTTGACCCCAGCTTTGCAGGGTTTCACTTTCTCCAAATATAAAAACCGAGCCTATTACCCTTATTTATGCAAGGTCTACGAGGCACACAGAACTTGGATCGCGGCTCTCGTCTGGAGGGAAACACTCTCCCATGGGCTTCCCATTGGTATCTAGAGGGTGTGTGGAACTCCGGAAGAAAGGCTTGGCTCTGAAGGGTGGGCAGTAATCCAGGCCCAGCCTCTGTCTCCCCATCCCCCTTTCTCCCTCCCTCCCACTTCAGGCTAGAGGAAGCAACAGCTGCTGTCCTGTAAGGAACACAGGCAGTGAGTGATCAACCTGGCACTGCTGGAATTTTCACAACACCCACACCCCAGCTTTAACACCACACATACAGACACATGCATGCACACACGCATGGGCACCTGTGAGCAGAAGGACTGAGGGAGGACAGGGAAAACACTGGGCGGACAGCAATGACTGATGAGAGAGAAATGAGGAGGCCAGAGTGATGCTTTCCTCCTCCCATCATCTCTTGCTCTGCCTTCCTAACACTTCTCTCTTTCCTCATCTCCTCCTCCTTTTGCCTTGAGGGCAGTGAGTATAAAGTGACAAAATTGTCTTACCAAGTACAAATTGAATAGTTTACGCTAACAAAACAGAACGCAAATAACAGAGGCCAAGGTTTCTACCTGAACTGTACAAACTATAGGTCTCAAGTTTCCTACTTCAAGTTTCTTTTCCCTTTTACTGAGACAGGAGAGCCTTGTTTACCTCATTTGAAGGCAGTAGGCAGGCAGCCTTACAGAAAGCCCAAGATAATGGAGTTAGGAGCAAGTAGGATACTAAAATGACAGAAAAATGCAGCACAGGTCAGGTCATGGCTCAGGAGCATCATGCTTTGAGAGATGGGCTTGCAAAGGATTCTATGCTAAGAGTTTTAATGAGCTTACAGCCCCCTGCCCCCTCCGCCCACTCTAGTCCACATTTCCAGGGGCAAGACTGGACTGAGCTGGCATAAATTTGGTCCACAGCCTGCTTTAAAACATGGGTTCAAGCCGGGCCTCGTGGCACACACCTGTAATCCCAATTTTCGGGAGGCAGAGGCAGACAGATCACTGTGGGTTCGAGGCCAGCCTGGTCTACAAGGCTACACAGAGAAACCCTGTCTCCGAAAAAACCAAACACCAAAACCAAACCAAACCAACAAACAAAAACTACCATGGGTTCCGGAGC
>OU015746.1:126704861-126725754 GCA_907169655.1 Acomys percivali
TTTTTCCTCCTCAACTGGGTGCACCTAATACCATATAATTGTGTCATGTGTCTATAGTAACTATGTCAGTGTATTTTTGGTTGTTTTCATATGCTGTTTGTGTCAAGGGTTTTCTTTTCTTTTGTTTAAACTGTGGCCACTTCAGTTCTCTTTTCAAATTCATTTTTGTTGTGTGCTAAAATTATTTTTGTGGAATGCTCAATTAAAACGCACATGCAGATTCAAATTTAAATATTATAAACATATTAAGACTTAATAAATACTATTTTATAAATTTGAGTACTTAAAACCTATTAAAATGACATCTTTGGGAATATTAAATGTTTGTTTCATAAAACTTCAGTGTTATATATATATATAGATTTTGTTTATTTGGGGTTTTTTGGTTTTGTTTGGGTGTTTGTTTTTTTGTTTCATTTTTTTTGGTTTTACAAAACAAGGTTTCTCTGTGTAGCCTTGGCTGTCCTAGCCTTGCTTTGTAGACCAGGCTGGCCTTGAACTCATAGAGACCCAGCTGCCTCTGCTTCTTGAGTGCTGGGATTAAAGGTGTGCACCACCTCTCCTAGCTGCAGATTCTCATTTATATAATATAAATATGTAATCATAAAATTCATATGATTTCTTTAAAATATTCCTAATATAAAACCGTTAAATGTAAGCCTTTTTTATTCATGTTGGACCATATATTAACTATTAGATATGGCTACTGAAGACATCTGTACTTTCGTTTTCATAATAAGGATTATAAAAAAAACAATTCTGCCAGGCATGGTGGCGCACATCTGTAATCCCAGCACTCAGGAGGCAGAGGGAGTTGGTCAGCCCTCCACCTTCACCTGTGTCTGTGCCACCAGGACCAGCTTTCCCGCTTCACCCAAGCAAGGATCAGGCCCAGTTCTCCCAAATGTGGTTACCTGCGACAGGCAGGATTAGCTCAGCACAGTGTTTGGACATCAACGTGGCCCCAGGCCTCTGCCCAGACCAGGAACAACATCCTATGGCCTTTGGCGATAACACAGGAGGCCTCAGACATCAGCATAGACCCTGGCTGCCATAGGACCACAGACCCAAATGTGACCCTTGTTGGCAGCTGGGCCTAGATGTCACCATGGCCCGAGCTTCTCATATCTGCCTCTTCTCATCTGACAGGAGCCCCAGAGAGGGCCCAGGAGTGATAGAGCAGAAGCCAGAGACCTCCTACAAGACCAACAACTCCTTGCAATGAACACTTGCAAACAAAAAGATGTGGACAGAAGGGTATACTGTGCGACACACTGCGATACACTACAGCTTCTGCAAGGAAATTTTTTTTCTCTGTTTGGGGGGAGGTGCAAGGGTGGAGGGCACGTATGAAAAGAGGGGGAGACGCGTACATTGCGGGGCATGATGTGAAATTCACATAAAACCAATAAAAAGTTTGAAAAATTAAATTATTTCATTAAAATTGTTTCCTAAATTTTGTAATAAGAATGATAATGTTACGATTAAAGTATGTTGTAAATACTTATTAAAAATATGGTTATAACTAATTTAAGATAATATAGAGGTTATAAGGCTATTTATACTTATAATTTTATAAAATACTATAAGGGTTATAAGGTAAATAAAATACTACAAAGGCTTTTTTTTATGGTTAATTCTGTACCCGGAGATAAAATTAATGCTTGATTTTTAAAATTATTATTAATTTTTGTTTGTTTGATTGGTTGGTTTTTGAGACAAGATTTCTCTGTGAAGCCTTGGCTGTCCTGGAACTTGTTCTGTAGACCAAGCTGGCCTCCAACTCAGAGATCTGCCTACCAAGGACTGGGACTAAAGGCATGCACCACTACTGCCCAGCTTTCTACAATATTTTCTTTAAAACTGATCTGTCCTCGGTATCCTTTTTACTAAATAAATATTTAAATTATGATTAAATTTTATAGTCGCTTATGTTTTTCCATTGAACAAAGTCTTTGTTTTTTAGATTGCCAGTCATTGCTTTAACTATTTAGAAGAGGAGGAGGAAGAGGAGGAGGAGGAGGAGGAGGAGGAGGAGGAGGAGGAGGAGGAGGAGCTGGGGCTGGAGAGATAGATGGCTCAGAGGTTAAGAGCACTGGCTGCTCCTCCAGAGGTCCTGAGTTCAATTCCCAGAAACTACATGTGGCTCACAACCATCTATATTGTGATCTGATGCCCCCTTCTGGCCTGCAGGTGTACATGCAGGCAGAGCCCTGTATACATAATAATAAAAAATAAATAAATCCTTTTTAAAAATCTGTTTAGAGAGAATGATGCTTACTTAGAACCCTTTTGCTAAATTAAATATTGATTATGGAACATGTTTTTTGGTTTTTCAAGACAGGGTTTCTCTGTGCAGCCTTAGCTGTCCTGGACTCACTCTGTAGACCAGGCTGGTCTTGAACTCACAGAGATTTGCCTGCCTCTCCCTCACAAGTGCTGGGATTAAAGGCATGAGTTGCTTTGCCCAGCAAGAAACATATTTTAATGGACACATATTTTAATTTGTTTATAAAATTTTGTCTACTAGATAAATAAATAACACATGGGCAGGGAGCTGGAGAGATGGCTCAGTGGGTAAGAACACTGTCTGCTCTTCCAAGGGTCCTGAGTTCAATTCCCAACAACCACATGGTGGCTCACAACCATCTATACTGTGATCTGATGCCCTCTTCTGGCCTGCTCGTGCACATGCAGATGGGGTACTCATACATTAAATAAACAAGTAAGTAAATAAACACATGGTATTGTAAAAGACTTTTAACTATAAGTTCAAAATTAGTTACACAAAGACCCTGTCTCAAAAACAAAAAATAAACAACAACAACAACAACAAATTAGTTACATGGTCTTCTTCAGATGATTTCTACTAAAATAATAAATACATCATATCAGTGAGTTCATTCCGATTTAAAGATCAGGTGCCTCCGGGTTCTTTAAACTCATTCTTAGGAGATGCTGAACTTTCTTATGTCACCTGAGAGCTCATTCATCTGGACTTGGAAAATGCTGGCTGACACGTATCTTCAACACCACCAACAGTTGAGTACCCCAGTAACTAAATGTTTGTCTCACTGGTTATGTTTCTTAAATATTTTTGTGATTAGATGTTAAAATGTATTTATTATATCTAATGATATATTTCTAAATGATAGATTTTTTTTTTTCTTTTTTGGTTTTTTGGTTTGTTGGGTTTTGGGTCTTTTTTTTATGTGTTTTTGTTTTTGGTTTGGTTTGGTTTGGTTTTTGAGTTTTTTGAGAAAGAATTTCTCTGTGTAGTCCTGGCTGTCCTGGAACTCACTTTGTAGACCAGGCTGGCATAGAACTCAGAGATCTGCCTGTCTCTACTTTCTGAGTGTTGGAATTAAAAGTGTGTATTTCGACCACCTGGCCAATAAAATAATGTTAATCTTGGTTTTAATAAAGTTAAAAATGAAAATATTATGTCCTTTCACTTGATCATACCTTTTTGTTATGACTATTTTTTTACCCTAAATCCCTACCTTACTCAAAACTAATGTTTGAAGTATTCAAGTTTTTCATTGTCTTTATAAATATATACACATATATATTCTTTTATTCAATATAAGTTGAAAAAACAAAAAATATTGTTTTTAAATTAAACTTAGCGAGTCCAGGACAGCCAAGGCTACACAGAGAGACCCTGTCTCGAAAAACCAAAAAAAAAAAAAATAAATAAATAAATAAATAAATTAAACTTAGCTCCATTTACTCTAGCTAGAGATATCCAGAGATTTGGGCTACTTCTTATCCAGAGTTTACAACAGACACCAATCTCTAAGAACAACAACTTCCATAATGATTTGCTATTTTTTTTAGATTTATTATTTATTTATTTATTTGTAGTGTTCTGCCTGCATGACTGCCTGCAGGCCAAAAGAGGGCACCAGGTCTCGCTATCGGTGGTCATGAGCCACGATGTAGTTGCTGGGAATTGAACTCAGGACCTTTGGAAGAACAGACAGTGAGTGTTCTTAAGCTCTGAGCCATCCCTCTAGCCTGATTTGCTATTTTTGCTTGCAGTGGACTGGAGTGCCCAGCACCCACACCTGGAGGCCCAAAAGCACCTGTACCTCCAGCTCCAGGCTATCTGATGCTCTCTTCTGGCCTCAGGCTATGTATGTATGCCATACATACTCATAATTAAGATAAAATAAATCTTTAGAAAATAGTGTTTAAAAATATACTTTTAATGTTTCATTGTTTAAGCTTTCATTAACTATTTTTCTAAATGGAAAAAAATAAATGGTTATCAAACACTGTTCTTTATAATAATTTTAGAGTAATTTGAAAGTTAGACATAAACGCAAAAAAGAAAACCAGCCTTCTGATTGATTTGCAGCTCTAATATTAAGAATCTATTTATTTATTCATTCATTTATTATTCATTCATTCATTTATTTAGTGTGTGTGTGTGTGTGTGTGTGTGTGTGTGTGCGTGCATGCCATGGCAAGTCAGAAAACTTTCTGGATTTGGACCTTTTTACCCACAGTAGTATCTAGGACTTCAATTCAGTAATTAGGTTAATTGGGCAAACTTCTTCACCCTGTGAACCATCTAGTCAGGCTGAGGATTTTTCTTTTTTCAGCTGAGACAGGGTTTTACAATGTAGTCCTGGCTCGCTTAGAACTCACTATGTAGACCAGGCTGGTCTCATACTCACAGAGGTCCGCTCTCCTCTGCTTCCCAAATGCAAATGCCTTTTGGCAAAACAAACAAACAAACAAAAAAAACAACATAATGTAACAGTCCTTGGGATTGACCACTTAGGTGCTGGTGTGGGCTTTGGAGCAACTGGCAGCATGGCGCAGCTTTAGAGTAAAGGAGCCTTATAATAAAGGTCTTTGTAGAAAGCACATGACAGAGACCCTTGTGGTGGTTGGGATAAGAACAGTCCCCATGCTCGGGATGAGAACGGTCCCCATAGGCGCGTGCACTTAATTGCTTGGCTCCCAGTTGGCAGACATGTTTGGGAAGGATCAGGATATGTGGTCTTATTGGAGGAGGTGAGTCATTGGGGCCATTCCAAGTTTCCCTCCCCCACCTCATGCTTAGGGATCACATGTAAGCTTTCAGCTACTGAGCTAATGCCATGCCTGCCTGCCTGCTCCTTTCCTGCTGCCTGCCTACCTGCCTGTTCTCTGCCTGCCTGCTCCATTCCTGCTGCTGCCTACCTGCCTGCTGCCTGCCTGCCTCCCTGCCTGCTTGCCTGCCTGCCTGCCTGCTGCCTGCTGCTGGCTGCCTGCTGCCTGCTTGCCTGCCTGCCTGCCTGCTGCCTGCTGCCTGCTGCCTGCTGCCTGCCTGCTGCCTGCTGCCTGCCTGCCTGCCTGCCTGCTGCCTGCCTGCCTGCTGCCTGCCTGCTGCCTGCCTGCTGCCTGCCTGCTGCCATGCTCCTTGCTATGCTAGTCATGGACTTTAACCTTCTGGAACCCTGAGCCTCCTGATTAAATGCTTTCTTTGATAAGTTGCCTTGGTCATGGTGTTTTGTCACAGCAATAGAAAAGCAACTAAGCCAGACGTGGAGGTAGGCAGCGAACACAGAAAAGGCTGCATCAGGGGAATGCAGAATCCCAGCACTTGGGAGGTGGAAGCCATAAGCTTGAGGCTACCCGAGGTTATACACTAAGTACCAAGCATAATGGGGTACATTATGCTATCCTGTCTCAAACAGAATAGCAGAAATCTAACGTCTTCAAAGGAATGAATTAACATCTTCAAAGGTGAAAAAAAAATACCTCTTGAAGCTTTGGTGGCTGAGCAACTCTGGGATTCTCAGCTTCTCTAGTGCGAGACAGCCATCGCTGGACTGCCAGGACCACTTCCTGTGAGCCAACATAGTAAATCCCCCTGTAATGTGTGCACTCCTGGCAGTTCTCTTCCTCCGGAGAACCCTGACGAATAGTTGTCTTATTGCCAAATAAGGCAACATTTAGAGGTCAGGGGTCAAGAGAACTCTTAAACTATTAAAAGTTTGGCTGTGAGGAACAAGACTTTAGAGTAATGCATGCCTCCTCCCGTTTTGGCCAGGTCCTGCAGGACACTCCTAACCTCCCAGACTATTTGACGGTGGAGGGAAAACCATGATTCAGAAGCCATGATGGGCTGTGTATTCAGATATACACAGGCTGTGTCTCAAAAAAAGAGAGAAAAATATAAAAACCTACCTGTTTGGCGGTTCTGAGGGTGGGAGCTGTGTGCTTCTTGCTGCCCTAATTTCCAGACTGCCTGCCCAGGAGAGTCAGACTCTAGTCTGCAGTGAGCACTTGAGGACGCTGCTACTCCCACTGGTCTATTTACCTGGCCTGGAACTATGTAGACAGGCTGGTCTTGAACTCACAGAGCCACCGGAGTGCTGGAATTAAAGGTATTTGTCCCCGTGCCTAGATGCTTTTTCCATTTTAATATATGCTCATTTAACAAAATTTATTCTTGGAACAAAAGGATCAAACTAGGAAAATATATGAATCACAAACCTGGAAAGCTTACGAAAAAGTTTCTCTCAAAACTGTTTCACTGTGCATAGACGTTTTCATCAAGGGGAAATTGCCACTCGAGGAGATACCGTTCCATTTCAGACATTTCTACATGGTAACAGCTCCTTTAAATGGAACCCAATCAACTTCTCTTCTTAACTGCAACAATTCGCGGATGCACTGCCACTTTGGGCCACTCAGAATACGTCTTGCTCCTCACAGCCAACATTTTAATGTCTTAAGATTTCTCGTGGCCTCTGACCTCCAAATGTTGCCTTATAACATTTGGCAATAAAGCAACTGTCCGTCAGGGTTCTCCGGAGGGAAAGAACTGCTAGCACGCGTGCACATATTACAGGGAAATTTACTAAGCTGGCTCACAGGAAGTGGTCCTGGCAGTCCAGCGATGGCTGTCTCGCACTAGAGAAGCTGAGAATCCCAGAGTTGCTCAGACTTGAAGTCCGAGGCGTCAAGTCTCGCTGTTTCCAGGCTGGCGCTGAAGACCTGGGGCACTCCTGGAGAGCCACTGGTCTTCAGTCCATGTCGGAAGCCTGGAAAAGCTTGTTCTACAGCACCGAGGGTTACCACAGCAACAAGATAGAAAGGCCACACAGAAGTGACGGCGAATGTGCAGAAGGCAGTTTCCTCCCTCCACATCCTTTTATCTGGGCTGGGAGGTGCCATCACAGTTAGGGTGGGTCTCGGTGTTCAAATAATCTGATCAAGAAGATCCCTGGCAGGAGTGCCCAACGGCTTGTGTTTCCGTAGACTCCACGTTCAGCTGAGGTGAGGACCAGGAGGAAGCATCACAATGACCTATAAAACAGCTCCTACTGTCTGACCCAGCAATTCCACTTTGTAAAATAAACCAGGTAGAAATGGCTCAAAATAAGGAGTAAACTTGTGTGATTCATGCTATATTTTCCATTGTGCAACAGGGAAAAATTTAAAGTAATACAAATCCCCTAAAGTCAAAAGCAACTAAACAAATGATGGGTGTCTACTTGATTTGTTTACTGAAGACAGTATGTATAAAAAAATCATCTTGTTAGCCAGGTGTGGTGGCACATGTCTTTAATCCCAGCACTCGGGAGGCAGAGGCAGGTGCATCGCTGTGAGTTCGATGCCAGCCTGGTCTACAAAGCAAGTCCAGGACAGCCAAAGCTTCACAGAGATACCCTGTCTCAAGAAACAAAACAAAACAAAACAAAAACAAACAAACAAAACAAAACAAAACAAAATCATCTTGTTTTCTTTGGGACAGGGTCTTCTTATATAGCACAGGTTGGCCTTGGATAGGCCATGTAGCTCAGGCTAGCCTCTGCCTGCTGAGTGCCGGGAGTATAGGTATGTGCTAGCACAGCTGACTTGAAAGCTACCCCAGTGCATGAGAATCTGTATGAAGATTCTAGACCAAGCATCAGGACATGGGGATGGAGAGATGGCTGCCCTTCCAGAGGGCAAAGATTCTATTCCCAGCACCCACACAGTGGTCCACAACCATCCCAAAGACTGTGAGCTCCGCTCCCTCAGGCGCTACCTTCTTCTGAACTCCAGAGGCACCAACCATGCGTGTGGTACCCAGACATGCACATACAGGCAAGACACCTAAACACGTAAAAATAAATTAAAAAACAAAAAACTGCCAGACGCGGTGGCACACGCCTTTAATCTCAGCACGTGGGAGGCAGAAGCAGGCAGAGCTCTGTGAGTTTGAGGCCAGCCTGGTCTAAAGCGCGAGTCCAGAACAGTCAGGGCTGCACAGAGAAACCCTGTCTCCAGAAAAACAAACAAACAAAACCAAGTTATACTTCTAAATGGAGTACAACTATATCAACTATATAAAAGGGTTCGTGTGCTCATATATTAATCAAGTCCATAACTACTAAATCCACAGTTTTTTCAGAAACCTTTCTTCAGCTGGGCAATGGTGGCACACCTGTTTAATCCCATCCCTGAGACAGAAGCAGGAGGATCTCTGAGCTCAAGGCAAGCCTTCAAGCCACGCCTTCTCCAACCCTTATAAGACGATGAACTTACATCTGGCCCACAGATGCACCCTTTTGTTTTTAATTCTGTCTTGGGTATCTTTTCTTTGCAAATAACCTCAAGAGGACAAAACAGTGAGGGTCAAATTCAGGAGTGTGGGAAAGATCTGCAACTGACCCCAGGCCTCCAACTCCCAACCAGTCTCTACCTGCTGTGTTCTTCCCTTCATCCCTGTGCCATGGGACTTTTCCTCCCCTTACAATGTGCACCTGGACTGACGGTATCTTTGAAGGGCTGATTAGACACTAGGTAGGAAGGATCAGTGAAAAACAGATCGGATTCCTAATGCCAAGTTTATTTTCAGGTGTGGTGGCACACACCTTTAATCCCAGCACTCGGGAGACAGAGGCAGGTGGATCTCTGTGAGTTCCAGGCCAGCCTGGTCTACATAGTGAGTCCAGGACAGCTAGAGATGTTACACAGAGAAATCCTATTTTAGGGGGAAAAGTTTATTTTTATATTATATGTGATACAGGACCGGTCTACAGCAAAAGACAGAGAATAAACAAATATATAGTAAGATAGAAACGAATAGTGTGAATAATAAAACAGAGTGAGAGACCATGTCTGATTGGCTAGTTAGGGAAGATCTTTGAGGTATCAACACTTTAATACAGCCCAAAGGATGAGAGCCAACCACTGAAAAATTGAAAATGAGGCTCCCAGCAGAAGGAAAGGAGAGCAAGTGTGCTTAAAGACCTGGAAAGTGACTGTGGCTGGAGGGTCGCAGTGGGGCGTGGGTAGAGAAGAGAGAAGGTGGAGAGGTTGTAAACAAATTACCAACTATTCACGGGGCTCTTAGAACAAAATCTGACATTCGCTTAATTATTTTCTGTCAAATGGGATAAAATTCAGGGCTTTGTGCATGCCAGGCAATTGTTCTACCACCGAGTTTCATCTCCAGCCCTCTGCTTCACATTTTTATATTTTATTACTTTCTTTACAAAGATTTATTTATACATTATGTATACAATGTTGTGCCTGCATGTACAATTGCAGGCCAGAAGAGGATATCAGATCTCATTATAGATGGTTGTGAGCCACCATGTGGTTGCTGGGAACTGAACTCAGGACCTCTGGAAGAGCAGCCAGTGCTCTTGACCTCTGAGTCATCTCTCCAGCCCTATCTAAATATCTTTATTTACTTATTTGTGTACATGCACCGTGGTGCACATGTGGAGGTCAGAGGAGAGCTTGGAGGAGTTGATTGCTTGAAGCTGTGTGCCTGGGGACAGAGCTCAGGTTGCCAGGCTTGGCAGCAAGCACCTTTGCTGATGGAGCCACATCACCTGTGCTGCTTCATATTTTAAAAGGCCTCACGTGGTGCAGAGAGTGACTTGTCAGGAGGTCAAAGCAGAGGCAGTAGGCCAGTAAGAACCTGATGTACTGGCATTAGTTTGTGGTACAGTTTTGACAACACCTAGGTCAGAAATAAAGTTATAATACATTTATTTATTTATTTTAAGTGTATGAGTGTTTTGCCAGTGTGTGTATGTACCACCTCTTTGCTTGGATCCCATCAAAGCCAGAAGAGGATAATAGATCAAACTAGAGCTACAGTTGTGATTCAGGATTTCAGACATGTGGCTTCTGGGAACTGAATCCAGGTCCACTGCAAGAAATGTTATCGATCAAATAAAACCAAAAGTAATGGAAAGTCACACCAAAACAGAACTGATCTAATATTTATTTATTCTTAGCCTAAAACAGCTAAGAATTGGCATCAGCCAGGTGTGGTGGCACACGCCTTTAATCCCAGCACTCGGGAGGCAGAGGCAGGCAGATCTCTATGAGTTTGAGGCCAGCCTGGTCTACAAAGTGAGTCCAGGACAGCCAGGGCTACACAGAGAAACCCTGTCTCGAAAAACAATAAATAAATAAATAAATAAATAAATAAATAAATAAATAGAGTTGGCACCCAGTTTCCTAGGAAGGCCCTGCTAGCAAGAACAGATTCTTTCATATCTGATCCTAAAATTACCATTTATGGTCCTTCAGTTTCCTCTTGACATGAGATACAGCACTGAGGCAGGACCCTTACCACAGCATCTCTCCAGGTGCCTAAGTGTTAGTGAGCAGCTTAAATCCTCTATAGCATGGCTGTGTGTTTGCAGCTCATGAGCTGGGTAGGCAGTAAACATTACAGACACAGCTGTCTCATCTTCCTTCCCCCACGTTAGGATAACACTATGCCCAGTATCACTTCTCCATTGGAACCATACAGAAAACATTGTAGGCATTACTGTAACTGTTATTCCATACCAAGTCTAGATAGAAGTAGACTTTCTCCTCTGATCCACAGAGACATATCCATTCGTCACTTTTAGACACTCAGCAATGACGACTACAAAAGCAAAGTTGTTTTGTTTTGAAAACAGGGTTTCTCTGGGTAGTCTTGGCTGTCCTGGACTTGCTTTGTAGAGCAGGCTGGCCTTGAATTCAGAGAGATCTGCCTGCCTCTGCCTCCCAGAGGGCTAGGATTACAGGCATGTGCCACCACGCGCCACTGTGTGTGTGTGTGTGTGTGTGTGTGTGTGTGTATGTGTATTAATTGGACAGTGAGATGGTACTATAACTTACAACTTAGTTAAGAGTGGAAGCCTGGGGTCAGACAGCCAGGTGCAAACCTTGGCTTTCCCGTGCACTGTACAACATACGGAAAGTTACATAATTTCAGTCAAGTGATATTTCTTCTTCTATGAAATAGTAGGAATTTGTTAGGCCCCCAAAGAACCGTAAATACATACAGATACAGCAGATACATACAGATTCAGTAAACTGTATCTGTAACACAGGAGAGGGCCTGCCAGCCTGGTATAGTCCCTATCTCTGACTTTAACTTTATCCTTCAAAGCACCTATCAAAGAGCACACACACCAACTCAGATTACATTGTACATACACCCGTAGGTAAGAGATGCTGTGAGCATATATCATGGACCGAAACTCCTGGAAAGAAGGAGTAACTTGTATCCCAGAACCTAAATCAAAACTCCTTCACCTCACCAGTTCAAACCCTTTTTAGTGGATCTTTATTCCATTGTCTGTGTTTATATCCCATTGCCTGGCTGTGGGGAACGCTGGAGTCTACCAAATCGTTGACTATAAGGGATGTTAAGTTCCAGTAAAGGAAGATTTCATGGCTCCGGCCCGAGAACAGGTAAACTAGATTTGAAGCAATGACCAGTAAGGTTCATAGACCGCCCTCTGAAAAAGTTCCCCAAGAAGGTCGGCTACTGGGCAGTATTTACCAGGCAGACACCAGGGGGTAGCAACATCTCACTCTCTTACCTTCTGGTCACTAATTACAAGGAGACCGGAGCGTCTAGCTTAATTGGTAGGTTGGAAATAGCTCCAGGGTCCTAGCCGGTCGGTCAAAGGGTCTCCCCGCCCCGGGATTCTGTTTTGACCCTATGAACCAGAGGACTCTTCTTATCCCTGTGAATTAAGTTTCGCCCTTCTCCAGACCCACAGGAGAAAGGGTAGAGTTTAGCATTCTGGGGTGAGAAGTGAGAAGAGTCTGTCGCAGGGGGTGGGGGTGGGGAGGTGGAAGGGTGGGGAGGGGGTGGGGGCCTTCCCTCTCCCCCTGCTGTTGCAACGTCAGCAACCGGTATCCTACACCACGCGTCTTCTAAATACAACTTCACCCTCTAAACGGCAATGGCAACGCCTTCACACCATTTCTGGAAACTGGGTAGCTTTCAGATCGCCTCCCCAAATGCCCACCTTTAGGACCAGTACGCTGTGACTCAGAAGCCAGCCGTGCAGGGCAGCAGCCCCTCGCTGTGCTAAATCGCTCAAGCCCTTCTGGGAGACCCCACCCGGCCTTCATTTTCTATACAGAAGAGATGATTGCAGTTTGTCTATGGGGCAGAAGGGGTGAGGCTAGAAATGTTTTAAAGGAACCTAGCCCCTTTTGTCTGTAAAGTAAGATAATAGTCACCTCTCAGAACCCTAACATGCCATGCGGGCCACTATCGCTCTGCAACAAGAAGGAAAGATTTAGCTAGCATCAGTAGCAAAGCCTGGGGTCTAATCCGGGAGCTGCGGCCTCCCCTCCTCTATCGGAAGAGCAACAAGGGTATACGGTACAGAAAAAGGCAGCGAGGAGCAACTCCAAACGCGTCCCCAGAACCCTACAGAGGGATCCTGACCCTCAGAGGGGCCCAAGCCCCTCAGCCATGACGTCCTCACCCCCAACGCCAAGCCTTTACTTCTCCGCAATTTCCCTCATCCTCCGCCCTCCCCAGGCAGCACACAGGAGCCCTTTGTAGTCGCCTGAAGGCTAGAGACCCAAGAAGGTGAAACGGGAAGAAGGGCGGGCAAACGCCCAAAGCTTGGGGGAATACCCCGGCTTTCAGCTCTACCTAAAGGGAACCAAAGCGTATGGGTCGATCTGGGCCCCAGGGTCTTGCCAAGCCTGGCCACCGATGGGAGAAGCTTCATGAGCCTTAGAGGTGGAAGAAGGCTTCTGGCCACCGGGCCACCTTGGTCCTAGGCGGGCCCAGGGTCCCGAGCTGAGACTGAATTGATCCCGCAGAGCAAGAAGACGCGGGAAACCCGGGGCGTCCTCTGCTGGGCGGTTCTCGGAGGGGGCGGGGCGGGCTGGCAGCACAGTTCTAGGGGAGCGGAGGCGAGGCTTGCGACGAGGGGGGTGGGGGGGTTGTCTCGGCTGGGGTCCCGTGCTGGGCGGAGCGGTGCAGGCGGCCGTCTCGGCCCTCCCTGGCGGGGCCCCGCGGCCTGGGCGCCCCAGCAAGCGGGCAGAGCCGCGGTCCTGGCGAGCTGTCCTGCTGCTAGACCCAGCGAGACTGAGCGCCGGGAGGGAGGCGGTGGCTGACGCGCCCCGCCCGCCCCACAGTCCGACACCTCCCGACGGCAAGCCATGGTGAGTCCAGCGTAGCACCCCAGTGTCCCCTCGGCCTTCGCGCAGCCCGCTTCGGGCCCCCAGCCCAGCGCCTCCAGTGCCCGCCTAGCGCTGGTAGGAGCTTCGGAGACTCTCCACCCTCCCATCCCCCCTTCTTTTCTTCGATCTGCCGGCCTGCTGCCTGTCCAGTCCCCACCGAGTATTGCCGTGACCCTTTCTTTCTCCTCTGCCGCCTCCCCATCCTTCCGTGATCTTTGCACACATCCCACCCTCGGCCTTCTCGGTCCTGCCCAGTCTTCTTTCGCTGGCTTTTCCCTCCCCCTCCCTAGCCCAGTTTTTCACTCCTGGAGACCCTCTGCGAGTTGGTCTGGCAACAGCCCTGGAAAGGGTAGTGTCTCGGGTCATGAGAACTGACCTGCCTGGAACCACCATTTTCCATCCCTGTCCCCAACCCGGTGAGATGGGCCCACCCATCCGGCCCTGAGGGACTAGCCACAGCTGTGGCTGGGACAGGGCCAAAGGGCATGTCCAAAGGGAAATTCCCTCACAGAAAGGGGGCTGTTTGAGGGTGGGTAGGGGGTGTTCCGCGGTACCAGTGGGCGTGGCGTTGCCAGAGCCAAAACCAGAGTTTTGGGGACAAAGTTCCCCCCAGGCATACGCCGCTGCAGGGAACAGAAGCCTGCCTCAGGGCACTCCTGCTGCAGGGAGGGAGCTAGATGGACCCCTGTGCACCGGGTAGTGGCTCCGAGAGCAAGAACTAAGGGTACCAGAAGCCCTTGGCAACGGGACTGAACACCGAGCCGGGAACTCTCCGGCCAGAAGTACTCTGAAGAACTACGGCAGGAGCGGGCTCTGCTAGCGAGGGTGCCCACTGCGCTGGAGGGTGCAGCCTACATCGCTCACTGCAGAGTGGAGGAGGGGGAGAGGCCCTGCCGGGGCGATGGCTACGGAGAGAACCCGGGAAGCATCTCCGTGCACAGGGGGTTGGAGCAAGACAGGAACTAGGCCAGTGAGAGCTGACTCAAGTCTCGCTGTGTTTTTTGGTCCTAGCCGACTAGAGAGAGGCCTGGTGTCTTGGGCTCCTGCCCACCTCCGCCTGCTCCAGACCCCTCCTCCCCTCCTGCCGAGGCCGTTTCCTGTGGCTGCGACTCTTGTTCAGCCATGAGCTCACCGCCCCTAATGGGTTGCAGCTGCTTCGCTGCTCAAGCACTAGCTCCCCGGATCCTAACTTCTGAGCCGGGGGCCCACTCAACTTCACCCCTACCCTTCTTCCCACCCACGTACACAGTCCCGAGAACACTGAGGGTCTGTCTGCTCGCCCACACCTCGGTGCCCTGTTTGTGCGCTGATAACATAGAATGCTGGTCTATGGGGGGTAGGGGGGGGTGACCGAATACCCTAATCTTCCCAAACAGCCTGGATTAAGCAACTCTGGCTAGAGAGATTTAGGAGTAAAATAAGTACTTTTCTTTTTCTTTTTTCTTTTTCTTTCTTTCTTTTTTTTTTTTTTTTTTGGTCTTGGAGTGACAGCGAGACCGTCTGCAATAAGTAGAGAGTTGCGTCAAGACTGCAGAGTACTTTCCTCACTTAAAACAAAGACATTTGATAAAAAGGAACTGAAAAGGCCATCTTGAAGGAAATATGGTCTTGCAAAGAAATAGACGCAAGGGCTGTTGTTTAGGGATGAGGTGAAGAAAGGTGGCCCAGTGGTTCACATAGGGAGGTGACTCAGAGTAGGGCACAGCTTAGGCTTTGAGACAGTGAGCCAGGGTTGCCAGACGGAACCCCCTGAAAGCAGAAGGAAAAAAAAAAAAAAAAAAACATCAGCTGGAATGCAGGGCATCAGGAGCTCCTCCTGTCTTCCCCAAGAGTTTCATCTAAGTCTTTATCTTCCTTCAAATGCCTCATCCCAGCTCACTGCAGCCAATCCCACAGGCTCTGGAAATGTTAGAAAGGGATGCTACAAGACCTGCGATAGCCACAGCCTTCTTGTCTTCTTTTTCTCCCACATATCAAACACATATCCACATATCTCTGGGATGCAGTGGTTTGTGAGTGGGCACACATCCACTTATAATAAAGGTATCTGGATGGTGAGCTGGGGGGGAGGGGGAGGGGGCAGGGTGGGGAGAATCTATTGGCAAGATGTAGAGACCCCATGCCCCACCCCATCCACCAGCATTCTTAACCATCAGTGGTCCAGCCTGTCCTCTTTTCTCCTGGGGTGAACCTGTGCAGTCACCTCAATTTACAAGCAGCTGGAACAATCCTGATCAGAGGAGTCATTTGTAACAAATCCTCCCTGGATCACTAAAGGCAAGGACTCAGAGTTTAGCCATGAAGCCATGAAAAGCCTGTGTGTGCACTGACTAGCCAGGCCCCTCCTATCCCTCGGCTCATTCCGCCAGCATTTTCTGATTACTCACTGTGCATATATATGATAGAGGATAGCAGACCAGCCAACTCCCAAGGAGCCATGTTTGCATAATCTCTAGGTGCCTACAGCTTGGTATTATCTCCCCCAGGAGCCCGAGCCGGTGGAGGACTGTGTACAGAGCACACTTGCTGCCTTGTACCCACCTTTTGAAGCCACAGCCCCAACCCTTTTGGGCCAAGTATTCCAGGTGGTGGAGAGGACGTACCAGGAGGATGCGCTGAGGTACACGCTGGACTTCCTAGTACCTGCTAAGCACCTGCTTGCCAAGGTCCAGCAGGAAGCCTGTGTGAGTGGCTGTCTACCCTTTTCTGTCAGGCTAATTTCCTCTCACTTAGAGACACTGTCTTCCCAATACTATCCTCCACAGGCGCCCTTAGATCTCACTAGCAAATATCCCACTGACTGTGACTACTCAAATACTAACACATATGCAGGGGTCTCCATTTTCCTTAGATAGTGACTCTTAACAAATATTGACTCCCCCTTTAAAAAAAAAAAGCTGACCTTTCCAAAACAAGTTTTAAATATTACCTCTTCACGAATGTCTTAAAACACTCCCTCAAAGCTGGGCGTGGTGGTGCACGCCTTTAATCCCCGCGCTCGGGAGGCAGAGGCAGGTGGCTACCCTGGTCTACAAAGTGAGTCTAGGACAGCCAAGGCTACGCAGAGAAATCCTGTATCGAAAACAAAGACCAAAAAAAAAAAAAAAAAAAAACCCAATAACAACAACAACTCACTCCCCCAGAAAAGATTCTCCATTTCTCCAGATATAAAAGACTAAGCGTCTTTGAGTCCTCTAAGATGATGGCATCTGTTGAGATGATCTGCAAAGACTGGGTCCTTACCTTCCCATTTAGGCAACTAGCTTTCCAGGAAAGTGTACTTCCACCAAAACATCAATAGTTTCGGTTCTTTCCTCTGACACCGTGACCTCCTTTTTCTTGTCCCTTGGTGGTGGTGGGGGATAACCCACCAGACTTAAGGCTAGTCCTTAAGGCTAGTGTGAACTCATTCTCACAGCCCCCTCCTGCCGGTTTCTTCAGCAGAGGCCTTGAGTATAGCCTCTTACTTGTCTCTCCAGGCCCAATACAGTGGATTCCTCTTCTTCCATGAGGGCTGGCCGCTCTGCTTGCATGAGCAGGTAGTTGTACAGTTGGCGGCCCTTCCCTGGCAGCTGCTGCGTCCAGGAGACTTCTACCTGCAGGTCGTGCCTTCCTCAGCCCAAGCACCCCGCCTGGCGCTGAAATGTCTGGCCCCAGGCGGTGGGCGGGTACAGGAGCTGCCGGTGCCCAATGAAGCCTGTGCCTACCTATTCACACCCGAGTGGCTACAAGGCATTAACAAGGACCGGCCAACCGGGCGCCTCAGCACCTGCCTTCTGTCCGCACCCTCTGGGATTCAGCGGCTGCCCTGGGCTGAGCTCATTTGCCCAAGATTTGTGCACAAAGAGGGCCTTATGGTTGGACATCAGCCAAGCACACTGCCTCCGGAACTGCCCACCGGACATCCAGGGCTTCCTAGCTCTCCACTCCCTGAGGAGGTGCTGGGTACCCGGAGTCCTGGGGATGGACACAACGCTCCTGCAGAAGGTCCCGAGGGTGAATATGTAGAGCTGTTGGAGGTGACGCTGCCTGTGAGGGGAAGCCCCGTAGATGCTGAGGCCTCAGGTCTCTCCAGGACCCGCACAGTACCCACTCGTAAGAGTACTGGAGGGAAGGGCCGGCACCGGAGACACCGGGCATGGATGCACCAGAAAGGCCTGGGGTCTCGGGACCAGGATGGGGCACGCCCACCTGGGGAAGGGAGTAGCACTGCAGCTTCCTCTGACTCACCCCCAGGGGCTGAGGCAGACCCAGATGCCATGGTGCCGCCGCTGCCAGGGCCGGAGGCATCTGAGCCCCCAGCAGAGGCTCCTGCGGAGGCCTCTGAATCCTGCCTCCTGTCGGGGGAGACTGGGGGAGGAGTGGGCCAGGGGGCTGAAGGACCACCTGGTACCCCTCGAAGAACAGGCAAAGGAAACAGAAGAAAGAAGCGAGCTGCTGGCAGAGGTGCTGTTAGCCGAGGAGGGGAAAGTACCCCACTCAGCCCCAAGTACAAGGAAGAGGCTAGGCAGCAGGAAGACCTCGTCAGTCTGCCCTCACCCAGCGAGCAGGAGCCTGCCGCGTGCAGCCTGGTTAAGGAGAGAGAGGGTTCTGAAAAGCCAGAGTCGGATTCAAAAGAGGAACTCAAGCCAGCGGATGGAAAAGAGCCTGCACCCCCAGAAGACTGTGGGTGTCCAGAAGAGGGGATCAGAGAGAGTGAGCAAGAAGGGTTGGTCCCGGTGTGTGTGGCAGGTGAGATGACAGTAAGGTTCCGGGGTGAGGGCCAAGGCAGGTTGGGCCCAGGGAGGGGACTGGAGGGGAAGTTATGGTTACACTGGCAATGGAGTAGAGTAACTCTGCATCTGTCCGCACAGGCTCCACAGGTCCAGAGTGGTTCCCACCTGACCCCCCATCACAGCCCCTGGAGTCTGTGCAGGATGTAAAAGGAGACAGCATCCCTGGAAAAAGCCCCCCAGTTTCCATTTTGGATGACCCACTTGTAGCTTGGGACTTGATGGCATCCGGATTCTTCATTCTGACTGGTCAGTGGGCATCAGTCAAAGGAAAGGGGCTGCGGAGACAACTCAGTCAGTAAAGAGCCGAGCCTGCTTCTCAAGCTTGAGGACTGAGTTCAGATCCCCAGCGGCTGCATAAGAGTGGGCGTGGCATAGACGTGTGACCCTGGTGCTGGGAAAAAAGGGAAAGGCTGAGGCAGTCGAATATCTTGCACTCACAAACAGCCAGCCTAGCTGGACCAGAGATTCCCCAGATCCACTGAGACACCCTGGTTGTGTTTTGTTTTTGTTTTGTTTTTAAGTGCTAGCTGGGCAATAGTGACCCACTTCCGAGCACTGTGAATCCAGGACCAGCCTAGTATACAGAGTGAGTTCCAGGACAGCCAAAGCTACCTTGTCTCAAAAAAAAACAAAAACAGGAAAATGATTGAGAAAGACACCTTACGTTGACCCCTGGCCTCCGCCTCCATGTATACATGTGTACGCACGCACATACAAGTACATGTTAAACACACGGGGTGGGTGATAACTGGCTTTGGAAAAGTGACGTAATGGAAGTGGACTCGGGAGGAGAAAAAAGGCGGAGGGGAGGTAGTCAAAGATCGCTCCCAGCCAGGACAGCCTGGCCATTTTCTGTCTTCAGGAGGGGTAGATCAGACCGGGAGAGCTTTGCTGATGATTACACCGCCGCCTCCATGCCTTCCTGAGGAGCCCTCACCCTCCCAAGAGACCCTGAGCACTACCCTTCGCTACCTCCACTCGCTGCTCAGGTAAGCGTGGCACACTTCAGCACCCCAGGGGTCAGGAGGACCTGCTTTCCTTCTCGAGGCACTGGCCACTGCTTCAACCCTCAGATTTTCAAGCCATTGACCTTGACCATACCAATTCTGGCTTCCAAGATAACTTCATGATCTTCCAAATCAACATTGCTGACTTTCTCAGTGCTCTGTGACAGTGCCCAGATTATCAGTACATAGATTCAGTCGTCCAGCAAATAGTCTGTGAGCACTGAGTACCTAGTGGACAAACGGCTTGAATTTATACCATTGTAGCACATAGCATTCTAGTCCTCTGGCCCAGGAGCCGTGTCAATGTAGGTTCCTGGTTGTTAAATTGTTGCTTACTGGGCACATGCCCCAGACACTGACCACTTCCTCATTGCTTCCCAAATATAGTAGTACTAACTTTCAAAGACTGTCAGCACTAAACCAGGTCTGTGTTCTTCTTTGTCCTCTCTTTGCTGTCTCCCCAACACACACACACACACACGCACACGCACATACACGCGCGCACCTACACACCCATGCGTGCACACACCCACGTGCTCACACGCACATGTGCACACACATGCATACATGCACACACACGCACGCACACACCCACGTGTGTGCACACACACACATGTATGCACGAACATGCGCACACACACATGCATGCACACACACACTCACATTTGGCTCTCCTTGCCTCCACAGGCCCGACCTGCAGTTCCTGGGGCTGACCATCCTGCTTGACCTTCGGAAGGCACCTCCACTGCCTCCAGCACTTATTCCTGCCTTGAGTCAGCTTCAGGTAATCACCTTCTTGAGATGGGCGTGTCTCGCAGATCCTCACTTTTCTCCAGGGACAGCCACTGCGGGCCATGCAACTGTCCAAAGCGTAGGGATGTTTTCCTTTGCACTTAGGACTCAGGCAACCCTCCACTCATTCAGCGGCTGGTAGTCCTCATCCACGAAGACCCTCCCGAGGAACTCTGTGGAGTTCAGGTTGGTACCAGAGAGGGGAGAGCATGCTTGCTGACCTCTCCCATTGGTTAGAATCAACGGGTGCCCGTGCAGAAAACTCCTGTTTTTATACGTCTACAGGGAGCTGAGTTGCTGTCAGAGAAGGATCTGAAACGAGTGGCCAAGCCAGAGGAGTTACAGTGGGACGTGGGAGGTCACAGGGACCTCTCCCCCAACCACTGGGTAGAGATTCATCAGGTAAACTCCTTCAGCAGCACCGAGAACCCTGGGGCTAGAGACGATCCAGCTAAGTGCAGTCTAGGAGAAAAGAGAAACAGGCACAGCCATGAGGCTGGGAAGATGCCCCTCCATCCAGCACAGAAAATAAGCTATTCCTGAACCTTGAGCAAATATTGTTAGCCGTTGGGAAGATGGGAGGAGTTTGTTAAAAAATTTTTTTAAATTTACTTTGTGTGTATGAATGTTTTGTCTGCATGTATGTATGTGCTCCACACTTGTGTCTGTTGCCTTCAAAGGCAGAAGGGTGCATCAGATCCCCTGGAAGGACAGAAGGCTGTAAGACACTATGTGGGGGCTGGGAACTGAACCCCAGTCCTCTGCAAAAGCAGCAGTGCTCTTTTTTTGGTGGTGGTGGTAGTAGTTGTTTGGTTCCGGAGGCAGAGTGTGTGTGTGTGTGTGTGTGTGTGTGTGTGTGTGTGTGTGTGTGTG
>OU015746.1:126725764-126746123 GCA_907169655.1 Acomys percivali
GTGTGTGTGTGTGTGTGTGTGTGTGTGTGTGTGTGTGTGTGTGTGTGTGTGTGTTTGAAGCAGGGTTTCTCTGTGTAGCCATGGCTGTCCCAGAACTCACTCTGTAGAGCAGGCTGGCCTCAGACTCACAAAACTGCCTGCCGCGTGCTGCAGTTAGAGGTGTGGCTGCAACAAGGGCTCCTAACCTGTGAACCGTGTTGTCAGTCACCACCCATTTTTTAAAATTCTCTTTAAAGATTTACTTTATCTTTTAGCCATGTATATATGTCTCTCTGTGTGTGTGAATAAATGTGTGTGTGGTTGTTCTTAGAGACCAAAGGCATCAGAACCCCTGAATTTGGAGTTACAGGCAGTTATGAGCTAAACTTGGGTCCTCTGGAGACCAATACATGACCTCCTCCTCCTCCTTTTTCTTCTTCTTCTTTTTTGTTTGTTTTTTGTTTTGTTTTGTTTGTTTGTTTGTTTGTCTGTTTTTCAAGACAGGGTCTGCCTGTGTTAGCCTTGGCTGTCCTGGTTTCACTCTGTAGACCAGGCTGGCCTGGAACTCACAGCGATCCACCTGCCTCTGCCTCCCAAGTGCTGGTATTAAAGGCATGCGCCACCACACCCGGCTCAATACATGATCTTAACCACTGAGCCATCTCTCCAGCTTCCTGCCCCCCAAGTTTGTCAGATTTTTAGTATGACATTAAGTAATGTATACTTTAAAGTGGGAGATATTAAGAGCTCATAAAGCCAGTAGAGAAGTGCTTGTAATAGTTCCGTGGGTTTCTAGAAAGTTCTGAGACTTAAGAAGTTGGTTCCACGTGGCCTGGCAAGTTACTTCACCTCTCTTCTGGGGATGGTGCCCTTTCTGTACCTGCTCCCTACACCAGTCTCCACAAAGTGCACAATCTTCTACCATCAACTGTGCACGGTCTCAGGTAGCTTCCACCTCTGACCGCCACACTTCTGTGACTCTTAAGTGTGGTGAGTGCTTATGAACAGGGGCATCAGCGTGACTGCAGCTGAATGCAAACAGGACTTCTTAGCGTGACTGTGTATCAGAAGGAAAACAGATGAGCTGGAGGCGGGACTTTGGCAGAGTGCAGACCAGAGGCAAGCGAGGAAAGGAAACTCACGTCCTAAGCTGTGCCTCCACAAGCACGCTTGGTGCCAGGCTTTTATTCTAGCTTTACTATTGAGTAAAATGAGTTTTAGGCTTTGTGGGCTTGCAACAAAGTCAGAAACGGAACCCAGCAATATTTCAACAAAAGTCTTCAGGAGTCCTGTCTCTATCCTGTGGCCTTTCTTCCTGTTTCTCTCTTTCTTTCTTTCTTTCCTTCTTCCACTTGTCTGTTTGTTTTTGCAACAGGGTCTCTCTTCCTAGCCCTAGCTGTTCTGGACCTCACTCTGTAGACATTCACAGACATCCACCTGCCTCTGCCTCCCAAGTGCTAGGATTAAAGGCGTGCGCCACCACCCCTGGCCTATTTCTTATCCTAAGCCCTGGCTCTTTACTCCATCTCTGTATTTGGGTTTCAGGAAGTGGCAAGACTGGGCACCCTGTGCCAAGGTGTGTTGACCTCTGTACGGCAGGCCATCGAGGAGCTAGAGGGAGCGGCAGAACCGAAGGAAGAGGTACGGAATGAGGTGGGATAACAGCAGGTGTGGAAGGGATGGGACCCGGCTTGGTACTCTCCTGTGGAGCTCAAAATATTTCATTGTCTCAAGGAGGCAGTGGGAATGCCTGAGCCCCTGCACAAGGTGCTGGCAGACCCTCGGCTGACGGCACTACAGAGGAACGGAGGAGCCATCCTGATGCGACTGCGCTCCACCCATAGCAGCAAGTATGAGAGATGGGTGTGAGGAGGGAAGTGGCAGGGGGCGTAGGTAGCAGAGAGCTGTCCAAAGCCTCAAGTGGCAGATAAGTCTTACTCTGGACACGATACCGTGACTTTACACTGATAACTTCCACAACATCCCCATGTGCTAGTTATGATTGCAAATGAGGACTCAGGAGAGATGCTAAATATCTCAGCCAAGCTAAGGGAAGTTACAGTGTAAATCTGGTTCCCGGTGCTGTGACACCTCTGGTGTTTGCATCCCTGAAGATACAAAGACAGAACTGAAAAGCTCGACTGGGCCAGAGACTCAGTGTCACCTCTATTCCCCCAGGCTAGAGGGTCCAGGCCCAGCTGAACTCTACCAGGAGGTAGATGAAGCCATTCACCAACTTGTGCGTCTGTCCAACCTACGCGTGCAGCAGCAGGAACAGCGCCAACGCCTGCGCCAACTCCAGCAGGTGAGGAGACTCCCTAGCCTGGGAGCCTAGCCTCTGCATACTGGCATCTCTGTTCATCCTAAGCATGAACGCTGTTCCTCCAGTTGGTCACAGAGGGCAGGGACATTTCTCAGCACTAGCAAAAAGGGAGAAGCCACGTTGTCAACCTTCTGTTCATCTTTGGTCAGGATCACTAGATATTGTGGCAAGTGTTCACTACCCAAAGGGAACTCTGGGAGCAGGATTGGGATCAGGGTTCTGCCTCTTTAGTGTACAGGTAATAAATGCTTTCGTTTGGGGGAGTGTTTTGAGACAGGACCTGATGTAGCTCAGGTTGGCCTTGAACTCACTCTGTAGCCGGTGCTGGCCGTGAAACTCTTGATGCTTCTGCCTTCACCTCCAAAGTACTGGGGTTGCAGGCCTAACCCATGAAATGATTCATCTGGATTAACACAGCTGTCGGCTCCACATTTTGCCCCGACTCCCCATGCATGATCATCCCCCAAAATGGGCGGAGCAGGCTCTGTCTCCCCGTACCCTTTGCAAGGAGAACACATTGGCAGCCGCTGAGAGGAACCACAGGCTCCTTAAGATCCAAAAATAAGAGTGGTTTCTCTGAACCTCGATTCTTCTCTTCTGGACTTGAGAGAATCCCCTGCGGGGAGAGGGAGCTTTCAAACCTGGTAGTTTCTCCTCAGCTCCCAATACTGTGAATAAATATCCCATGAACCTGCCTGTGCTAAAGGGAAGCCAGGGCTTTGTGTTCCAAGGCTGTTTGTTGCCTGTTAGTTTCTGCTGTTCTATAGGGCAGGGGAGGGTGTCTCTATTGATGCCCACACCCCTATAAGACCCCATTTTGAGAAGAGAATTTGGATTTCAACGCTTAGCTTTGGGGTATAGCTTGGCTAGGTGTGAGGTATTGCTGCTGGGGTGCAACAAACAGTACGGTACCCAGGAGGGCGGGAGGAGAAGGGGACTCAGCGAAGGACTAGAAGTGGCTACTGTTGGCACGGGGGTAGCCGTCTGCGACTTTGCATTTTCCAGTCGCTCCACCCCAGCTTCCAGACTTTCTTCAGAGGAAAAATTCGGCAAATGTTTCAGAACACATAGGAAATTCCATCCGGCTCTACAGTAGGGCTGGACACACACACACACACACAATCTCCGGGGTCATCCTGCAGGCTTGGTGCCTGGGTTTCCTGCCCACTACCCAGCAGGGCACAGTAGATGTGGAATTCCTCCTGGTCCCATTATCCAAGTAACCTTCATCCTCCTATCTTTGGTTCCTATCAGTTTTATCTCTTTCCTTATCCTGGTCTTACCCTGGCACACTAACCTGTGTCTCCTGCCAGCTCTGCTTCGTATGGCACTGTACCAAAGATGACATAACCAGTTGCTCATTTAATCCTGGAGGTAACAGTTATCAGTCATTGTTATCAGTCCCACGGTACCAGGGAGATAAGATGGGATGACCAAGGTTCTGTACACTGGGGTAACGGTGACGGCAGCTGAGTGGCTCTGAGCCTGGCAGCTTCACAGCCTCACCTTTCTTCACAACCTTCTCCTTGATCTCAGGTGATGCAGTGGCTCTCTGGCCCAGGGGAAGAGCAGCTGGCCAGCTTCACCATGCCTGGGAACTCACTGTCAGCCTTGCAAGAGACAGAACTGCGGTTCCGGGCTTTCAGCACCGAGGTGCAGGTAAGTGTGGGGACGAGATGGGGGGTGGGGCTCACTGGGAGAGAATCTGAGCACAGACCCCTTTCTCTAGGAGCACCTAGTACAGGCCCGGGAAGCTTTGGCTCTGGAGGAGGACGCCACCTCGCAGAAAGTTCTGGATATCTTCGAACAGCGGCTGGAGCAGGTTGAGAGTGGCCTCCATCGGGCCCTGCGGCTACAGCGCTTCTTCCAGCAGGTAGGTACCGAGCATCCTTCTGAGCTGATTTTCTCTCTTCCGCCTGGGGAGGTTGGTCAGGCGGTTGTGAAGAATGGTACCTTGGAAGCCCATCTCCTCAGCTTTGACTTTTAGCTTGCTCGGGCTGAAGGACCTGGGCCCTGAAGTAGGTCCTCCAAAGACATTTACACGTCGGCTGTAAAAGTACTAGCTCCTCTGTGCCCGTGCCGTCTCTGAATAACAGGCTTACACTGGAGCAGAGAGAGGATGGGTGGGGAGGTGATGGCTCCCAGGGAGCCATTGGCAATGGATGTGTTTGGGAGTATGTGTCCTCACCGTTTTTCTCCATCTCTATCCTGTTCGGCTTTTGTAGGCACATGAATGGGTAGATGAGGGCTCTGCTCGGCTGGCCGGAGCTGGGCCGGGTCGTGAAGCTGTGCTGGCAGCCTTAGCCCTACGGAGAGCCCCAGAGCCCAGTGCAGGCACCTTCCAGGAGATGCGAGCCCTGGCCCTGGACCTGGGCAGCCCCGCAGCCCTTCGAGAATGGGGCCGATGCCGGGCACGCTGCCAAGAGCTGGAACGGAGGATTCAGCAGCAGTTGGGCGAGGAGGCCAGTCCTCGAGGCCACCGACGACGACGGGCGGATAGCGCCAGCAGCGCAGGCGCCCAACATGGAGCCCATAGCCCTTCACCCAGCCTCAGCTCCCTGCTGCTTCCCAGCAGCCCCGGGCCACGGGCAGCCCCATCACATTGCTCTCTGACCCCGTGTGGAGAGGACTATGAGGAAGAAGGCCTTGAGCTAGCTCCAGAAGGAGAGGGAAGACCCCCAAGGGCTGTGCTGATCCGAGGCCTGGAAGTCACCAGTACTGAAGTGGTAGACAGAACGTGTTCGCCGCGAGAGCACGTGCTGTTAGGCCGGGCTGGAGGGCCAGATGGGCCCTGGGGAATAGGTACGCCTCGGATGGAGCGCAAACGAAGCATCAGGTGAGAGTTCGTGTTGTCTAATAAGCAAGCAAGACGTTGTGCTGTTGAGGCTGGTGACTCCTTTGTGTGACACCACTCTCCTTGTACCTACAGTGCGCAGCAGCGTCTAGTCTCTGAACTGATTGCCTGTGAACAGGAATACATAACCACTCTGAATGAGCCAGTGCCGCCACCTGGGCCTGAGCTGACGCCTGAGCTCCGAGGCACCTGGGCCGCGGCCCTGAGTACTCGAGAGAGGCTTCGCAGCTTCCACGGCACACACTTTCTACAAGAGCTTCAGGGCTGCAGCACCCACCCGCTGCGCATCGGGGCCTGCTTCCTTCGTCATGTGAGCAGGCCCCCCCCAGCCCCCAGTCCTCTCCGTTCCCATGATCTGCCCTGCCCACCATCCCCCTCCCCCGCTGCTGCTGCTCCCCAACCTCCCTCTCCTCTTGAGAAGTACTGAGGTCCCTGTACCTCACCTGGGCCCTTGTGTTACTTGTCTTTAGGTGTTGTGCCGGACGTCACTGTCTCCCCAAAGAGCCTTTATAATCTCTGGCAGGCAGGGTGCCCTCTACTTTTCCCACCTTGGGCTGAGGGGATGGGAGAGGAAATCTGTCCACAGGTGGCTCACCTGGGACCCCCACTACCTCTTCCTTACTGGCACAGGGGGACCAGTTCAACCTCTATGCACAGTTCGTGAAGCAGAGGCATAAATTGGAGAGTGGTCTGGCTGCCCTCACGCCCTCGGCCAAGGTAAACTTTTCTTCAACTCTCAGAAAAGTGGGTCAGTGAGATGGCTGGGCAGGTATGGACATGTGCCACAAAGATTGAGTCCCATCCCAGAAGCAACATGGTAAAACAAAACAAAACAAAACAAAATGACTTGTTAGTTGTCTTCGGCACACATAATGACTGTACACACACGCTGATGCTCGCTCTCTCTCTCTCTCTGTCTCTTTCTCGCTCTCTCACTCTCCCACTCTCTCTGCTCTCTGGCTCTCTCTCTCTCTCTCTCTCTCTCTCTCTCTCTCTCTCTCTCTCAGCAGAATGAGAAAATGTTTTTTAAGAGAAAGGATCAAGAAAGACTTAAGAACTTGCCCCATTTTGAACTCTCAGGGAAAACAATCTTCCATGGATGTACCCAGGGACATGCACCAGAAATCTCCATTAACCTCCCAGGCTGCTGTCTGGGAACCAGCAGGCTCTCTTAGCAGGGTACTGAGAGCCAGAGAGGCTGCGCTCTTACCCAGATCCCCCACCCAAGGGAATCTGGGCAAAACACTTGATTCTTGGGCCTCTATTTTTTTGTTTTGCTTGTTTGTGTGTGCGTTTGTTTATCTGCTTGCTTGCTTTGTTTTGTTAAGATTTACTTACTTTTACTTTACGAGTGAACTGTTTGCCTACAGGTATGTACGTGTATTGCGACGGTGCCTAGTGCAGAAGGAGGCCAGAAGAGGGTATCAGATCACCTGAAACTGGCATCGCAGCCGCTAGTGAGCCTAGGTTCTCTGCAAGAGCAGTAAGCACTCTTACGGCTGAGCCATGTCGTCAGCCCCTGTGAAAGTGACTGTAGAAGCCGAAGGGCTTAAGTTATTATTACCTGGGTTCCTCTCCAGCACAGGAGAGCTGCAAGCCTCCTAGAGAACCCCGGCCTGGTGTTTGTTTGTTTGTTTGTTTTTAAGTTATGCGTGTTCATCAAGTATGTATGGGGTAGTCATAGGGCAATTCACAGGAGTTGGTTCTTGTAATCTTATGGTTTTCTTTTTCTTTTTTTGTTTTTTGTTTTGTTTTGTTTCTTTTTCAAGACAGAGTCTCTCAGTGTTAGCGTTGGCCATCCTGGAGTCTCTTTGTAGACCAGGCTGGTCTCGAACTCACAGCGATCCTCCTGCCTCTACCTCCCGATGCTGGGATTAAAGGCATGCACCACCATGTCCGGCAACATTATGGTTTTCTATGCCTATCCTAGCTCTGAATAATGCTGTGGAGATTAGTGTTTATTTAAAATAGCTTTAGGCTGGACTGGAGCAATGGCTCAGCGGTTAAGAGAACCACCTGCTCTTCCAGAGGTCCTGAGTTCAATTTGCAGTAACCACATGGTGGCTCACAAATATCTATAATGAGTTTTGGTGCCCTCTTCTGACCTTCAGGTGTACATGCAAGCAGAACACTGTATATGTAATAAATAAATAAATAAGTCTTTTTTTTTTTTTTTTAATAGCTTTAGGCCTTAAACTAGGCTGTTCTTTCCAACTAGCTAACCCATTTATCTTTATCTATGCTGAACCTATGTTCTGTCAAGTGGTTCTTTACCTCTGCTCAGTTTCACATGTCCAGCTCCTTCTGTCTCCATGACAACTCTCCTTCTCTTTCTGGTCTCCACCTGGGGAACCCCTCTCTCTCCTCTGGGAAGTCCCACCTCCTAATCCTGCCTCAGTTTATTGGCCATCAGCATTTTGCTTTTGTTTCTTTAATTAAAATCAGTCAGGGGCTGGAGAGATGGATCCGAGGTTAAGCGCACTGTTTACTCTTCCAGAGGTCTTGAGTTCAATTCCCAGCAACCACATGGTGGCTCACAACCATCTTTCTATACAGGGCTCTGATGCCCTCTTCTGGGGTGCAGGTGTACATGCAGATAGAGCACTCATATGCATAAAATAAATTAGTCTTTTTTAAAAAAATCAGTCAGAAGGTGATGAAGAACAATGTTTACAAAACATTGAGACAGGAAATGCTTCATAAAAATTATAGTGCCTGTGCTGGCCTGTGCTCAACTCTCTGGGTACAGAAATCAGACAAAGACATCACTCCAGCAGGTTCTGTCTTTCTATCACCTGCATCCCAGGGATGGAATTTGATTCCCAGGCTTGGTGGCAAGTTCCTTGGGCTTCTGGGCTATCTCTCTGACGTCTACTTTTTTTTCTCTTAAAAAAAAAAAAAAAAAAAAAAAAAAAAACACGTGGAGGTCACAGAATGACCTACATGAGTCACTTCTCTCTTTTTGCCATGTGGGTCATAGGGATGACACTCAGGCTGTCAGGCGTAGTAGACAGCACCTTTACCCACTGAGCCAGCTCACATTCCTGTCCTTGACTTGGCCCCTACCAGCCCCAGCCCCTCTTCTCATCCCACACTATGGTTCCATCCTAGGGTTCTCTGGAGAGCAGCCCTTGCGTGCCCCGGGCCCTACAGCAGCCCCTAGAGCAGCTAGCTCGCTATGCACAGCTGCTGGAGGAGCTCCTGAGGGAGGCTGGACCTGAGCTGAGCTCCGAACGCCAGGCCCTCAGGGCTGCTATACAGTTGCTCCAGGAACAAGAGGCCAGAGGCAGAGATCTGCTGGCTGTGGAAGCTGTGCGAGGCTGTGAGGTAAGGTCCTGGGCTCCACTGACTCTTGCTCAAACTGTATTAACTCGGTGGCCTTAGAAACAGCCTGGACTGGTGACCATACAAGCAGACCTGAGGTCTAGGGCCCTTTTCTTAGCCCTTCTGTTGCCTCATCTAGAAATGCCCAGCGTTCTCTGTTCTTCCTACATCTGCCTCGTGCTCTTCTGTCCCTTTCCTAATTCCTTAAAAAAAAATTATTTATTATTATGAACACAGTGCTCTGTCTGCATGTTACACCTGCAGGCCAGAAGAGGACACCAGATCACATTATAGATGGCTGTGAGCCACCATGTGGTTGCTGGGAATTGAACTCAGGACCTCTGGAGAAGCAGTCAGTGCACTTAACTTCTGAGCCATCTCTCCAGCCCCCCTTTCCTAATTCTTCTTAAGCCCTGTCTGCTATACCTTTTTCTGCTCTACCATATTTTCCACAACCTAATCTGTTTCCCACACTGGTTCCGGATCAGGCTAGAATGGTACTCCCTCTAGGTGAGCAGTTCTCAACATGTGGGTCACGACCCTTTGGGGGTAGAAAGCCAGGGGTTGCCTTAAGACCATCAGAAAAGCCGGGTGCAGCAGCACACACCTGTAACCCCAGCACTCTGGGAGGCAGAGGCAGCTGGGTCGCTGTGAGCTCGAGGCCAGCCTGGTCTACAGAGGAGTCCAGGCCAGCCAGGCTACACAAGAGAAACCCTGTCTAGAAACAAACAAACAAAAAAGACAGTCAGGAAACACAGACATTTACACTACATTAGGAAGGTTGAGAACGGCTGCTCTAGTCAGGCCAACGCATGCTGGCTCTCTTTCTGCATCTCCAGTGTGCAAAGACTTCCCCACGGCAGGCTGGGTACCACTATACAGAGCATCTTTTCTCTTTGGAGAAATGACTCTGCTACTAGACACGTGTGCATGAGCAGCGGTGGGCAGGGTCTAGAGTGAGGCACTCCCTGACTTCTTGACCATGCCAGCAGCTGGTCCATCCGGCCCCTTTCCCTCTAAGCCTCTTATGTCCCATAATGTCACACAGACTTTTCCTTCTCCTTTCTCCAGATAGATCTGAAGGAACAGGGACAGCTCTTGCATCGGGACCCTTTCACGGTCATCTGTGGTCGGAAAAAGTGCCTCCGCCATGTCTTTCTCTTTGAGGACCTGCTCTTGTTCAGCAAGTTCAAGGGCTCGGAGGGAGGATCTGAGACCTTCGTTTATAAGCAAGCTTTCAAGGTATATGCCGCATGGAGTCGGGGATGTTAGGCTAAGTTCTTCTTGAGAACTCAGAATGTTCTGTAAGTTCAATGTCAAACCAAGCCTGGTCTACAGAGTGAGTTTGAGGCCAGCATGGTCTACAGAGTGAGTTTGAGGCCAGCCTGGCCTACAGAGTGAGTTCAAGGCCAGCCTGGTCTACAGAGTGAGTTTGAGGCCAGCCTGGTCTACAGAGTGAGTTCTAGGACAGGCAAGGCTACACAGAGAAACCCTGTCTCGGAAAAAAAAAAAATCGAATAGACATGTCTTTTGAGTTAGAGGTGGTCCCTGGTATATGAGGAGAAAGGACAGCCTACCCCACCCCCCAACACACACCTCAATTTCACTGAACTAAATAGAACCCAAGAGGCAGGCCTTGCTTCCGGCATCTAGCCAGGTATAAACATCCGTAGCAACCCATGGTCCTGGATCAGGCAGGTAGAATAACACTAAAGGCTTTCAAGCTGTCCTTGTATTCATTTCAACTCTTCAGAGGCAGGACAGTGAAAAGGGTCTGTGTTTGGAATAGCACAGACAAGCTGTTGGATCCTGGTGCTCTAATAAGCTCTTGAGAAAGTTGCTTGGTGTCTCGGAGTGAGCCGCCTCCTCCTTTCTGTAAATTAGGCCTGCTATGCAGACACTGTAGAGTGCCTGACAGATGGTGAGCAAGCTCAACGCAGCACTCGCCTGTGTGCTGCCACCTAATGGGGGAACATCTCCATCTTCAGCCCAGTCTCTCTCTTGTGCCCTTCCTCAGACCGCTGACATGGGGCTGACAGAAAACATCGGAGACAGCGGACTCTGTTTTGAACTGTGGTTTCGGCGGCGGCGTGCTCGAGAAGCTTACACATTGCAAGCGAGCTCACCAGAGACCAAAGTCAAGTGGACAAGTTCTATTGCCCAGCTGCTGTGGAGACAGGCGGCCCACAACAAGGGTAATGGGCAGAACAGGAAAAGGTTTTCTGCATAGTGTGGAGATGGCTTGGGAAACTGTATAAGAGACAGGCCACCTTAAGAAAAGCTTAGTGGTGGTGGCGCATGCTGTTAATCCCAGCCAGGAGGCAGAGACAGGCAGATCTCTGTGAGTTCGAGGCTAGCCTGGTCTATAAAGAGAGTTCTAGGTCAGCCAGGGCTACACAGAGAAACTCTTGTCTTGAAAAAACCAAAGAGAAAAGAGTGGGAATGGGAGGAGAGAGGGGGCAGAGAAAGTCTGGTTTAAAAGATATCAGAGACAGAAATTAGCTGTGATGAAAGAGAAAGCTAGAAATGTCCAAGGAACAAGAGCAAATGTCTCCACAAAAAAAGGGCAGAACTGTATACTGTCCTGGGTCTAAGAACCGGTGCCACTCACCTGCTGTGTGACCTGGATTAATATCTTTTCTTTGTTGTTGGGTCTTGATTTGGGGTTTTTGTTGTTGTTGTTGTTGTTGTTGTAAATCTCTGAATCGTTCCGTTAGTCTGAAGAAAGCATAGTACTTTCTTCTCTGTAATAGGGAAGACTGAGTAGGCAGGCATGTACGGAAGCACTTTACGAGCCACAAAGCTGTGTAAAAGCACGACGTTTGCTCTTTACTGTCCCTGATGAAGGGAAGCTGAACACTACATGAAAAGACAGGGGCCAGAAAGATGGCTCACTGGGTAAAAGTGTGCAAGTGTGAGGACCTGAGTTCAAATCCCCAGAACCCACATGAAAGCCAGCAGCAGTACTACAGATGTAGGAGATAACAAGAGCATCTGTAAACCCATCCCTCCTACCAAGGAGATGGGAGGCTAAGACAAGAATATTCCCCCAGAAGCTTGCTGGACAGCCAGCCTGGCGTATGCACACCAAAAGGACTAAGAGCATCAGCCTGAAAATATGGTGGATCAACCAACATCTGATGTGTCCTCTGGCCTCCAAATAGCCATGCCTACATTCACACCTAAATGTGCAAACACACACACATCAAGTGCACACACGCATGTAGGGTGGTTAGGAGGTCAAATGGGCAGGAGGAATTATATAGAAGAGATCAGGTGTGAGGTACGTGCCGTGAGTCAAGCAAGGGGAGATACAAGAAGGGGAGGTGGGCAAGAGCTGGGAAGATCAGAGAGATAACGAGGATGTGCTAACACTAAGGCAGGAGAGCCAAGACAAGGTTACAAAGAGTCTCTGTCTCCTAGAACTCCGGGTGCAGCAGATGGTGTCCATGGGCATCGGAAATAAACCTTTCCTGGACATTAAAGCCCTTGGGGAACGGACGCTGAGTGCCCTGCTCACTGGAAGAGGTGAGGCCCAGGGTGCTGGGGGGGGTGCTCCCAGAAGTCAGGCCTTGCAAATGATATCAAAACAATGGGGAGATGTCAGGAAGGATACAGAGTTGTGAGCGGGCATCTCTTTCCAAAACGTGGGACTCCCTGGGAAGGCCTCTGTGAGCTATTCCAGGGAGCCAGGAGGACTTTTCCACACCAGCACCCCACCACCCCAACTCCCCACTCTCTGCAGCCGCCCGCACCCGGGCCTCCGTAGCCGTGTCATCCTTTGAGCATGCTGGCCCGTCCCTTCCCGGCCTCTCACCGGGAGCCTGCTCCCTGCCTGCCCGCGTCGAGGAGGAGGCCTGGGATCTGGACGTCAAGCAGATTTCCCTGGGTGAGGCACCTCTCAAGGGGTGGCCCCCAACCGCTGGGTCATAGTGATGTTCAGGCTGCCTATTGCTGAGCAATTCCTTTTTCTAGCCAAGTAGCCCAGTTGCCATGACAACTACATACAGCTTCCCCGTTGCTAAAAGAGCCTTCCATCTGGTTGCTAGGGAGATGCTTACAGCAGCCTCTTGCTAAGAAGCACTTCTTCTGTACCTTTCTCTCTAGCGCTCCTTGAGTTTCTATGGAAACTGCCTCGGCTTCCTGTTGTACCCTCCTGGTTCACCACGGCAATTCTTAGTTTCCTGTCGCTTCTTCCCTGGTTGCTCTAATGATGCTGCTGACAATTTCCTGCCTCTTGGTAGGGGGGGTTCTCTTGCAATTGGATTGCTATGGTGACTCACAGCTTCCTGTTGCTATGGAGCTTTTTCTTCCTTGCCGGAGGAGCTTGGTTGTTTAAGGTAATTCTTGGGAAGGGTTTTATACCTTACTCTCACCCTAGCTTCCCCTTCAGCCTCAGAAACACTTGACTCTTCTGGAGATGTGTCCCCAGGACCAAGAAACAGCCCCAGCCTGCAGCCTCCCCACCCTGGGAGCAGCACCCCCACTCTGGCCAGTGGAGGGATCTTAGGGCTATCCCGGCAGGTGAGTCCCTGCAGTAAGTCTGGGAGCAGGTGGTCTCTCCTGATCATTTGACAAATTGGGGAGTAGCGGACGCAGATATTCACCTCTCAGCTGATGCTACAGATTGGATTTGTTGTCCAGTCTGCCTGTCTCCTCTCCCCTAGGCCTGGCTGAGAGGCATCAAGGTCAGATGTCAAAAAGAATCTTGAGAAGCGGGGAAGAGACACACACAATAGAGACTATATCTAAACACACTGCAATTTCTGTGTCCTCAGAGTCATTCCCGAGCCCTGAGTGACCCCACCACGCCTCTGTGACCTAGGTGAGTCAGCAACCCTTTTCCCCCCACATCCAGCATGCCTTCCCCTCTTTTAGGACCTTCCTTCCTGACCTCAGGTGTTTGGGATGTCAGTTTCTCGCCTGACCCCAACCCATCTCCTCCTTCTCTCCCGGCTTGCAGAGGAGACCCAGAACTTGGCTGCAGCCCCTTCCTTCTCAGCACATTTTAGGCTGGGATGCCAATGGACATAAACAAAGGACTAAAGCTCTCAATCCTCCTCCCTCTGCTTCCTGGACAGCGAGGAAGACAAGGACCAGAGCTTCCCCTGCCACTGCTCTCTCTAGCTCTCCCCTGCTTGGTGCCTTATGCTGCAGGAACCCAAGTGGTGCTGTTTGCTTGCCTTTATGCCCCAGGGACAGAGAAATAGCCCTCTTCCAGTTCCCCACCACCACCATCCTGTGCGACTGCACACCCCCAGGACTCTGCTCTGCTGACAGCTGGCTTCTGATCCCCACTCTCCCAGAAGATTCATCTCTGCCAGGTTGAATGGAATTCCATTCTGGGGTACCATGGGAAATGAAGTGTTAGAAGCCATTGGAGGAGATGGGGTGGGTATCGCGGACTTTATATATGTAATTACTGTTATTATACTATTGTTATATTAAATGTATTTACTCTCACTTTGCCTCCTGGGAGCCAGAGCGGGCCTCTTGGGTTGAGGTGTTTGAGCTGACCTCAGTTCTTCCCTATAACCATGAAGTATGATCAGAAAACAAAACCAAGGCCAGGAAGTAACTGTTCCATCCCTCACTGGCCAACACTGATAGTGCCTGAGTGTGGGAGAAACAGCCTCCTCCTCAGAGGCTCCGTGAACTCTCTGAAGTTCCTCCTCCATTCTCAAGGCTGCGATGGGCGGATGGTCCAGCACAGTCCAGTCGTTGTCTAGTGATGTCTTCAGGCCACAGTGCGCACGAGAACCCCTTGGGCTACTTGTTACGAATGCTAACTCTTAGAGACCGTGCAGGGTTACTGGATCTGAAGTCTGGGGTTGGGGAAATGGGGAGGGTGATAAAGCAAAGTTCTGCATCCTTATCAAGCGCCTTGATAATGAAGTGCCTAGGGAGAGCAAAAACACAGGCGGACACACACAGGGCCTTGTGCCTCAAGACACCTGTTTATTGGGGACATGACTCTTCAACAGGGATGACAGGAATCGTACCAAAAATAGCAACGTCTACAGGGCCCCTGACAGGCCTAGAAGGGTACAGTGCCCCCACCCCCACCCCTTATACAAAAATAAACTCTCATGCCTATGGACCAGCAGAAACTGGCAGAGTGGCTCCTCAACAGGAACACATTCTCTACCAGCCCTAGGACCCCGTTCTTTGACCCTCACCTCTGCCACTTCTAAGGCACTGTGACTCCCCTGGGCTGGGTGGGTATCGCTTGCCGACCCTCCTTCACCCACTGCCCACTTTTACCTCTTGGTCCACCTTGGGCTGGGATACGGGTCCCACACTGCTCCCTGCTGGCTGCTCTACCCAACTACCTCTAGCACTTCCCCGCTCCTGCGGGGTAAGCTTGCTAAGCTAATCACTCCTAAGAGGGCTCCCTACCGCTCTTGGCCCCCAAGACCTGCCTCTCCAGATCTAGACAGCCCTGGGCTGCCCTCCTCTTCCAGTGGAGGACTGGGAGGGGTCTCTCCTGATGGTGCTCGGACATAGGGTGGAGATGTGTCAGCTCGGGGCTGCCGGCGGCCCCGAGCCCGACGGCTGTGGTGTACTTGCAGATGCAAGGCCATGAGCTCAGGAGCTCCAGTGGCAAAGGGGCAGAAGAGGCAGCGGTGAAGGGCACCCCCTGACCCGGCCTCACCTCCCGGGCCCGCCCGTAAGGACAGGTCCAGGGGTTCGGCCTCACCACCTCGCCCGTTGCGCAGGGTCCTCCCAGGGCTGGCAGGCTTCCTACGGGACCCTGGTCCGCTGCTGCTTGAAGGAGGCCGGGTATTTGCAGTGCCCTCTACCCAGGTGACAGATGCCTGAGTTGGCTTAGCTCCCGACTGCGCCTGCAGTGAGGCTGTGCCCCGCTGGGAAGGGGGCGGGGGTTCTGGAGGTGGTCCAGGACCTGCACTGCTCCTCTGCTCTCGATGGTGACGCTGAAGGTGATATTTGAGCGAGCCCGACTGGGTCCCTGCATAGTCGCAGTGTGGACACTTGTAGGGACGCTCACCTGGTAAGAGAGGGTAGAGTAGGTAGGTCACGGGGTCACTATCACTTGCACACCCACATTGGTATTTTGCTCAATATACAAACTTAATCCCAAGAACCAGGGACAAATGCTGACTCCCCACTAGGTGATTTAGATGATCTTTCCTGGCAGATCTGGAAGGTGCCCAGCATGTCCTCCAGCCTTTTCGTTGCTCCCAGACCCTCCCCCATGAGGAATGCCTCCCTCACCTGTGTGCACTCGAAGATGCACTTTCAGGTGATGCGCCGAGCGGAAAGATTTTCCACAGAAGGGGCAGTCCTTGCCAGTGGCCCCTCGGCCGGCTTCGGATCGGGTCCCTCCAACCAGTAGCCCGTTTTCTTCTGCAACACGTTAAAAGGAAGTTATAGGGCATCCCTGCCTTGTCCAGGTCAGGTACCCAATATACCCTCCATCCCCCGGGCACAAGAGGAAGGGGCTTTGACGAGAACATATATTTGTCAATACCCTTAGGAAGGCACAAAGCTTCCAGTAGGGGAAAGGGGGGAAGGGAGGCCAGCAGCCCAAGAGAAATCAAAGACCAGTCCTCTGAAAAGGAAACGACAGGAGTGCTGGACAAAGTGTTGAGACCAAATGCAGGCAAGCCGGAGAGGAAATAGCGTTACATACCTTGCGTGGCTGTAGATCTTGCCTGGGCCCCCATGGCAGGTGCAGACTGTCCTGACCCCTCACCTGGGTGGGGGTGCAGGGAAGTCAGAGAGCCCATCGACCTGCCTCGGGCCCAGCTTTCCTCTTCTGTCTCTCCGACTTCTTCTTCCTCCTCTGGCTCTTCCGTACGCTGTCGCCGAGCCCGGTTGGGAGTTGCTGAAGGCAATGGGCGGAATCCTCCATAGCTCCGGCCACCTCCAGGGTCGGCGCCCTCACCATTGGGCCGTACTTCCCCCGCTCGTACACTCAGGTAGCCTAAGAGGCTCGGGGGCTCTCGGCGCTCAGCCGGGGTGGGTGCTGGGGCCAGGAGAAGCGCAGGGCCCAGTGGCTCATAAGCCAGCAGGCTCAGGTCAGGAGGCTGAGGGGCCCTGGCAGGCACTGAGCCAGGCCCTGGGGTACGTAAAGGACCCAGCTTGCTGGTGTGCACCTTCATGTGGTTCTTAAGGAACCAGGGCTCCTTGAAGCAGCGCCCACACACAGGGCATGCATGATCAAAGGAGGCCTTGTGCTTACGCATGTGACCCTTGAGAAACCAGGACTGTGTAAAGCTCTGGCCGCACACCTGGCAACGGAACTCAGGTGGTGCAGGAGGCTCCTCCGGAGCTGCAGGAGTCGGGGCCGGGTTTGCCTCACGTTCAGGCTCTGGCCTAGGTTCAGATTCAGGCTCAGGCTCAGGCTCAAGGGCAGATCTGGGTTCGGGCTGGGGTGGAGGCTGGGGTTCAGGCGTAGAAGTAGCCGCCAGGGGGCGCTCGGGAGCCCCGTGGGCCGTCAGACTGTGGTGTAGCAACTCCTCCTCCTGGCTGGAGCCAAAACTGCACAAGCTGCACTTCCAGGGCCTGTGCAGGATATGCAGGTGGCGTTCTCGCTCCGCTGAGGTGCGAAACTTGCCTTTGCAGAAAGGGCAACGGAAGGCAGATGAAGAAGGAGCCTGAGGGCGCGCCAGGCCCTCTGAGGCAGGGCTCGACTGCATACCCCCTGAGCTTCTGGCTCTCCCCAGCCGGGCTTCACGTAGCAGGGCGCGTTCCTCCAACTCCAGCAACAGCCGTGCAGCAGGGCTGCGTGGACGCTCGGGCTGATGCGTTCGGAGATGTGAGCGCAGCAGAGACCGCTGAGTTGCGCGGTGGCCGCAATGTGGACACTGGAAGGCTTGGGCGCCCGGGTGGGCTCGCAAGTGCAAAGCCAGGATGGAATTGAATCGGAAGCGCTTTCCGCACACAGGACAAGGGAAGCGCCGTTCGCCTGTACGAGTCTCAGACCAGGCCACTGCTCCCATCCCAGGCGACCCGGCGCTCACACCTGGTCCGTTGGAGTAGCGCTGCAGATCCAGCTCGCCGTCGAAAGCTGGTGGGGAAGGCTCTAGGTGGCCGACCAGGATGCGGGGACGTGAGCCCTGTGGGGAAAGATGCACGTAGAGGAGAGGTGGAAAAGGCCGATCTGTAGAAAATGCAAAGGCATCAAGGGCACGGTGAACAGAAAGAAGAGTGTGTATGTAGGTTAGGTAGGGCCTGACCTGGGTACACCGGTGTCTCTCACCTCCAGAAGTTGTGGGATGGGTGGAAGTTAGATACTGGGGCCAAGGTAGTAACATATGTGACCATATTTGGAAAAATAAATTTTAAAAAAGGCAGGAGAGAGAACACCTTGGACAGAACTTCACTCACCTCCATGGACCCCGTTCACATTCTTTGGTTCTGAGGATTGGAAGGAGGAGGAAGAAAAGCTGCTAATGAAGGCAACAGGTGCGGAGGTGCTAGAAACAAGACAGAGTGATTGGAGGAAAGATGAGCCCTGGCTTTCAGCAGTAAAGTCATCCCACTTAGCAGCCTGCAGTCTTAAAACCCATCCCGGCTTCCTATTTGGATCTTGAGGTTAGACATGCTTGTTGGCCTTGAAACTTGCACCCCTTGATCTGCCAGCTTGCATGATAAAACTTCCTCCCCCAAAAGATGTTTTAAACTCCTGTTCAGAGCCACCATACACACACACACACACACACACACACACACACACACGTGGGAGGCCATCATGGTATACCCCTCTTCCGCTCTCGTTGGGCTGTGCCACTGGATAAACAAATGTGGAGTGCTAGCCATCCTCCTGTTATCCAAGTGGTATCAGCTCCTCTCAGACCCAGGGCCAGTCAGCCAGAATCCCTCCAGGTTCCTCCTGCTTGCTGCTGCGGGCACCCAGTCTTCTGGTCGCTCCTCCTCCCCCTCCCCCTGCCTGGATTCCTGATCCATTCATTTCCATTCATTACAGAGACTCATTCATGCATGGGAGAGAAACACCTCCCAGCAGCAGAGTCTGGAGACAGAGGGGGAGGGGCATGGAGGGAGAGCCAGCTACAGAAGCAATGAAGAGAGTTGGGGGCGGCGTGGAAGTTAAGGGGCACTACCAGCCTAGGGAAGGGGCTTAAAAACTGCACACCCCCATTTAGGTTTCACCCCGTTTCAAACCTTGGAGGCTGTGGTTTGATGGGGCATCTCAGCCCCTTTGTCCAGAGCTGTTCCGAAGCAGGCTTTCCTCCTCTCTGCAGGGGAGAGGCTTCCTCACACAAGAGGAGGATTACACTGGCTCTGAGCTCAAGAGGCTGGAGTGAGGGACGGGGGGCGGGGCCTTGCCATCTGCACAGATAGGGGGATCCACACACGCTCTGGGCAGGAAGGGGTTAAAATTCTCCATCTAAAATTCCCTAGCCCTGACAAGTGCTGCAAGGGGCTGGGAAGAAGAGAGCAGAGGAAGAGGAAGGTGATGGGAGGTTTTTCCTGATATTTAACTGCTGACAAGGGCATGGAATGTGGGCTTCAGCGGATGGCCATCCAATCCACCTTCCTCCTTTCACACAGCATCATATCTTGTTCAGACTAGGTGAACTTGGGCCTAGCTTTTTTTTTTAACCTCAGACATCATATTTAACAATAAACTTCCTTACAATGAGAATTATGAAACTGAAAAGGGTTTCTAAGAAAGAAGAGGAGGACTCGAGCATTATTTTACTTACAAATGTTTAATTGAAGAGAACTAGGCCAGGAGTGAGCCCTGCTTATCAGGGCAAAGAAAAGACTGGTGGTGGTGGGGGGCGGGTCTAAAGTTTAATTTTCAACATTGAGTGGATGTGACAAGACTCTGTGAAGGGGCAGACGTCTGACACATGCAGAGTCTCATTTTTGAGAGCATTAACAGATAAACTAACAAAATGTCCTGCCTAAGCAGCATCACTAGACAACCACTGACAGCTAATATGTGTTTCTGTGGGTCCAAATTCAGGCACCTATTCCTGTCCTAGGTAATCCTCCAAATAAACCCTTCACTGGGGCCTTAGAATAGAACTGCAGAGTACAAGGCTACTGTAAGCTTTTCTCTTACAGCCTTCGGTGACTCACTTAATCTCTCAGTTTACCTTCTGTGAAATGAGTTATACTAAATTTATATTTCTAGTCCCTGGGGACTCTTCTGCGGGGATGGGGGTGGGTGGGCACCACCAAAGAGATGTTAAAACAAATGGCCATTCCTTCAGTACCATGGAGAGTGCAATGGGCTACTAGAGATGCCACTTTGGCTACCTCAGTACCACAGATAAGGGCTAGGAAGTGCTAGAGAGGCCACATAGGCCATTTTAGAACCAGAGAACACAGAAACTAATGGGTTAAAAACTGAAGGAAGAGCCAGGCATGGTGGTGGCACACGTCTTTAATTCCAGCACTGGAGAGGCAGAGGCAGGTGGATCTCTGTGAGTTTGAGGACAGACTGGTCTACAGAGTTAGTTCTAGGACAGCCAGGGCTACCCAGAGAAACCCTGTCTCAAAAGACCATTAGAAACAACAACCACCACCAAACAAAAAACTGAAGAAAAAAAAAAGAACCCTATTTGCAAACTATGGAAGGCGATCAGAGAAACTATGCGGAATTACTTTGGCCTTTGGATGTCATTGAAAATAGAATAGGAAATACACATACCTAGAAAAATTCTAGAGAATTTACAGAATGCCATAACAGTTACAGTTTGTACATCCTGGAATGAGTTACTGAGGCATCATCGTATTTGAGTCCATCACATTCTGTTGCTTTCCTGGGGATTCCCGGAACATCCTGGTGTACAGCCAATCTGGTATATTCAGAGGAAGCAGATGGCTGGGAGGGTGTGTGTGTGTGTGTGTGTGTGTGTGTGTGTGTGTGTGTGTGTGTG
>OU015746.1:126747892-126761898 GCA_907169655.1 Acomys percivali
GTGGCGGCGTCGGGCCCGCGGCGAGGGCGTCAGCGTTACGTGGGGCCGGGGGAGATGCGCCGGGCCCCGGCCCCCCCGCCCCCGGCCCGGCCCCCGCCCCTCCCCGGCCCTCCGCCCCCGGCCCGGCCCGCATTGTGTGCGGCGGGAGGCGGCCCGGCCATTAGCATGCGGGGGGCGGCGCGGCGGGCTGCGCGCTCGGGCTCCGGGGCCGGGGGACCCCTGAAGCGGCAAGAGGCGGCCGCCAGGGGGTGCGGGCCTTGGGGGGCCTGGGGGGTGCCGCGCGAGGAGGAGGGGGCGGGGGTGGGGCGCGCAGACCGTTCCTCGAGGGGACTGGAGGAGATTGTGAAAGGTCATCTTGTCCTTCCCCCAGCCTCCAAGCAGGCTGCCCCTCCCACCCTAGACCCGGACATACCAGGGAAGGAGTTGGCTCTGCCGCTGCTTCTGCCCCAACATGCACAGGCTCGGGAAGTTCTTCCTGGGGTTTTATCTCAAAGCCTCTCCCTTACAATTTGTCTCTCTTTTGGGAGAGGAGGAGGGGCGATTATAGAGATAGTTAATGTCTGCCGTACAAGAAACATTATTAAAGTTACTCTTCCGCCTTTGCCGTTTTTGATAAACACTTCTCGCTCCGGCTTCACGAATCCTATTTTCCATTCTTTAAGACACTTTAATGGCTCTTCAACGCAACAATATTTACTGAATGCTTACCGAGCACCGGCGCTGTGCTCAACACTGGGGGGGGGGGGGGCGGATGTAGGGAGGAGGGGGGATGTGATACTTTCTCTTTACTCGATTATAGCCCAAACAGTAGCTGCACACTCCTCAGTGGCATACTCAGATTTAGTCAATATTTACTCGATGCTTGTTCAAGTATTTAGCAGCATGAGATCTTTCCAGTAATCCTCTAATATAAGCTCCCATGTACAGGTAAGGAAAAGGAGGCTGGAGGTCTCCATCCAACGACTTGCATCCGCCTAGAAAGGCCTACATATCAACCTTGTCATTAAATAAAGTCAACTCTCTTAATGATTGGAAACGGAGGAACCAGGCACAAACAGCTATCCATTTCCCTTTAAACTGCAATTCCCAATTCCCGTGCCCAGGAAATCAGCACGGATACAGTGCTCCAATGATGTCGGCTCAACAGTGAGTAGGGGCAGAAGTGGCTCATGAGAAGAGGCGCTTTCCTCCCCTTCCTGCTGGGCCTCAAAGTCCCGGGGATCGCCTGGCTCCGTTTCTTTTATTTTCCGTGATTATAAATAATAATAGCCACCTCCTTATGTCGTGTGTCTTGGGCTAAACTAATCCGTATGCATTTTCTCTTCGTGCTCAAGGCCACCCCCTGAGACTGGTGCTGTTAATTTCCCTTTAAAGATACGGAAAGACATCAAGCAACTTGACTGAGGTCAGACAGACAGATCAGGGACACAAGCACAGGTGGTGTCACCTCCAGACCTCTAAAGTATACACTCAGACCGGCGGGCTCTCTTTCTTAAGTGCGGGAATAAATGTTCTCACCCTAGCTTGTGAGCAAGCCCTGTGGTGTATGGACAGCCAGCGCATCTGCCCATACAGACCTTCTCAGCGTCATCAGTGGCCCTGTGCTCACAACCCTGGAATCAACTACCCTTCCGGGGGCATATTGTTGTTAATTCTGTTTACCAGGGAATAAAATGAAGCTCGAGTAAATAAAATAACGTTACAATAAGGTAGCCAACGTCACCAGCCTGGAAAAGTGGCACAACTGAGATTCTCCACGCTACAGGGCTTTCCCTCCATTTAATCAGTCAAAGTCCAATTCAAAGGTGGCGAGGGTGAGGGTGCGGGGGGGAGGGGTGCCGTTGTGAGGGGGAGAATCCTTCAAGAAAGAAAGGAGAAAGGCCTGGAGATTTAGCTCAGTGGCAGATGCTTGCTTAGCACTCACAAGGCCCTGGGATGGATCCCCAGGGCCACCCTTAGAAAAAGAGGTGAGGAAGAGGAAGACACTGCCCTGAAAAGCCAGGGGAATGCAGACTGGTCTGGAAGTAGGGTTCCGTTGGGGCAATCCGGACGGTAACACAGAATTTGAGGGGGGAGCCAAAGAAGAAAGGCTGAACGGAAACAAGAGGAGACTGAGGTCTAGGCTGACTTTGTTCATAGGGGCGCAGCAAGTGAACCCGAAGAAGATGGGTAGAAATAGGGGGACACTAAGTGGAAATCCCGAGGCAGGCCTGGGTGGCTTGTGGCCTGAACTGAGGCCGATGTCTACACGAGGCCACTCCCTGGCTCTTCAGGCCCTCACCGTGACCTTTGCCCCACCACACCTCAGCTCTGACAGACTATGTGCCAGGAAAAAGATTGTCTGCTCTGGGCTACCAGGCCGCTAAGACATACTGTGTCTCAGTGGAGTTCCAACCTATTGGAGCGACTGCTTCAGACTGGGTAGGTGTAAGGTTCCGGGCCTCCACTCTGACGTGGGAGTGGGCAGAGGGGTAAACGAAGGATGTTGCTTGCACCCTTTCCCCAAAAGGTCCCGTAATGAATTTTTCCAATCCAGGAAGCAACGCTCTTATAGTCAAGGGAACAAATGGATCGAAATGCTGATCAGCCAAGACAGGAGAGACCCAGTGTTCGTCTGGAAAAGCTACAGCACTGGGCAAGACACAGGCAAAGCGGAAGCCTACTGGTGCTGGCGGTGAGGCCAGGTTGCCCTGCCTCAGGTGTCGGCTGATGGCACCCAGTTCAGCTCCACCAATGCTGGGGTGGGTGGGTGGGGGGGAGAACAAAGCAAAAGCCATCATTTCCAAGTGGCTTGCCTTTTTACCTTTGAGAGAAACACAGGGGTACGTAAACTACAAAATGAGGCAGAAGGGGGGGAAATGGAGTCTACTTTTTAAATCTCACTCTTTTAGCTGCCCTAGGGATACCTACTTCCCTCTGCCTTGCATTTACCCCAAGCACTGGTGTCTAAAAGATGAAAACACCGTGAAAAGGAAAGAGACTCTCTGACAGTGCCCTCTAATTGCCGCACTCTGGCCTCCAGGTGAGCCAACTATGGCTGGCAGTAGCCTTGGTACCCTTCGCTGTCTCCGCTGCCTGCTTCATCCCAGCTTATCACATGGCCACAACACTGCCACTGTGGCCCGGAGCCTCGGTAAGACCCACTGTAAGGGAAGATGGAAAGGAAGGGCCTGGGAGCCCCTCTCTGATGAAACTAGGGTTCACAAGTTGCCATGCTCGCCATTTAGGGTCTCCTCACTGGGGTCATCACCCTTGAGCTCCGGAGAGCACCTCGCATCTGGAAGGTGAGCCAAGGGAGTGCAGGCCTGTCCTCCCACTTCTCTCTCACACACACCCCTCAAAACAAAGACATTTATCCCTGTCTGAAGCAAGTGAGAACGTTTGAGGATGAATGATCCTATTTGAAGGAAGGAAAATAGGGAGCAGAAGTGTGTGTGTGTGTGTGTGTGTGTGTGTGATGCTGGGGATTGTACCTAGAGCCATACGCACAACAGGCAGACACTACTCCTGACCTATAGCTCCAGATCTCTTCTCCCCTCCCTTCACCCCCAGTAAGTTAGCCAGGATGGTCTTCTGCAGCCCAGTCAGGCCTTGAACTTTTGATCCTCCTGCCTCAGCCTCCCCAAATGTCAGGGCTTACAGGCCTACACCACCAGTCCTGCGTCTGAGTTTTGTCTCCAGCTAGGTTGTAGGTAGAGTCTGAGCTTGGGATGAAGTGAGTCAGTCCCCTAGGCTGGTCAGGGCTGAGCTGGCTCACTGGTAGGTACAGGCCATGATGTTATCCAACACCTTCAACCTGCTCTTGGGATTCATCTCGGTGGTGACAGAGGTGACGAAGACAGCCTTGGGGCCTGCCTCTTCTGACCCCTCCCAGGTACTCGTGAAGGAGGAGAAAGGAGCAAGGGAGGGAGAAAGGGCAGAAGAGAATAGGGGCTGTACCCACAAAAGCATCCTCACCCTGCTACCTTGCAGTTAACAGGGTTGCTGGTGCTAGAACTCAGTGCCGAGGCCTTCACCCTTGCGGGAGTGCTGGCCTCAATGTACGCCCTGTTCTTGCTGAGCCAAAGGAAGCCAGGATGCTTCAAGACGTCAAGTCTGCACTACCAGGAGCTACAGGAGGTAATGGGTGCAGAGAGGCAGACACGACGCAGCTAGCTTCCAGCTAATTTGTCTCCTGGCTGTCCTAGTCTGTGCCACTTGCCAGTAGTGGGGCGGTACAGAAACGAAGGGTTGAAACTGATTGGCTTTCTGGCACCCCTAATGATGGTTGTGAAGGAAATGGGTATCTAACGATGAATTGGGGCTATACACCCGCGTGCGTAAACATTAAGAAGCTGCTGTAATGTATTATTGGAAAGACCGGGAAATCTGGGATGGGGTCTCCTTCTACCTGGGGTTTCTCCTTTCTTGACCCTAAAATTTGCTCCCATCTGTTTTCAGGGCCTCTCTGAGGTGGAGGAGGTTTCTGGTTTGGAGGACGGTCTCACGGTGGCTAGCACAGGAAATAGAACAGATGAGTGAGTGGGCAAGACAGGTGCCACTGTACGCCTACGCCAAGGGGGCTTTCGCCAGCCATTTCTGCATCGTGCCCCTCCCTCGGACTGTAACTGGACTTCCCCAAGATGTGCATGAAGCCCGGAGGAGTGCCCTCAGTTTCCCCTCAAGCCAGGCCCGTCTCTCTTCTCTTCCCCACTGGAGGAAGAGAGTATCTGGACGAGTGACCTCCCTCACCTCACTCCTTGCCAAGCTGCTTCCTCCCTTGCATTCTTCGCCTTCTTGCTCCCTGCCTCTCCATCCCAGCTCTACATCTGCCTGGTCTCACTGTTTTCGTCTATTCACCTTTCACAATCTCATCCACTCCGAGCCCGGTTGCTGCACGGGCCAACCCAGAATCCGCGTCGGTTGTCTTCCAGGTCTCCCTTGGATCCGGGTCCTTGCCTAATTGGCCAAAGACTACAAATCCCAGGATGCCCTGCTATACCCCGTGACCTACTGGAAAATAAAGAGCCTTCCCTCGGCGGCGGGGGCGCTGTGCATCTGCTGAGTGACGCGAGGCGCTGGGAGCAAGGCCTAGCCGAGTTTCCTCGGACGCGACCACTGGCCCCGCGTGCGGGGGAGGAGCCGGGAGGGCCGTCGCGTACAGGGGCGCCGCCACCGCGGCCAGGCAACCGCAGCGGGCTGTGGGTCTCCAGCCCTCTTGCCTGCAGCTGCTGATACAGGCAGAGGCTGGGGGCCGGCGCCTGGCCAAGCCGCGCTGGCCCAGGCGCTGCCGCCGCGCCCCTCGCTCGAGTGCCCAGGTTCAAAGTCCTGAGACTTGGAGCGCGCGCGAGAAGGGGGTTGGAGATGATGAGTCAGAGGCGCCGGCCCTCCTCGCCCCCTCCCCCCCAGGCCGGGCGCTGGAGAGGGCAGGCTGGCTGGCTAGGCAGGCGGCGGGGGGGGGGGGGGGGGGGTACAGACCTAAGACTTTTCCCGCCTCTAGCAAGCACGCTGGTGGACCGAGCCCGCGTGGCCGCCACCCTTTCCAAGGCGGGAGCAAGACTGCGCAGGCTCAGTCTCTCAGCCGCCCCCGGCGGGCCTTTGATCCCTGCAGCAGCACGGTCGCTGGAGCTCTGCTTGCACTGAGCCCACACCACTTATGACCTCTGCAAGTGTACAAAGATGACAGGCTCGGGCGGTTTGGAGGGGAAAACCCAGGAAAACGGTGGATCCCAGTAACACCAGGGGGCAGCTTAGTAGCTGCTGAGAAGTAGAAATTGACCAGGCCTAAGAGAACTCACCCCAAATTCACATAGTGCCCGGGATGGGTGTTCGGCTCACATCATTTTTGTTCCCACTTGAGAAGGCTTCTTTCCCTAGAGAATGCTGCTTCTCCGGGCTCAGGCAAGCCCAGGTACCAGTAAAGCTAGAGCGCAGCCTGGCTGGCTTGCCCTGACATTGCAGTGGCGCCAGCTGCAGATCCTTTCTGTTTGTGACACCTTGGGAGTGGTAATAGTCGCCCTATGACAAAGTTACGTGTGAGTATTAGTGGGTGGAGACAGTTCTGGGATCAGGCTCTGGAATGGAGAGAACGCGGTCTGGGCCTCCTCCATTTCTTCTCTTCCCCCAATCAAACTGCAGGAATTGTGAAGGGCTCCGAGAAAAGAATATTTTTCTTCAAAGTCAGGACTTAGTGGCCAACGAAGCTATGGGGGGGAAACCGGCAATTTGCTGTCTTTCAGCTTTTTCTGTTGTGATCAGAAACCTGGATGTTGCATTCTGGATCTTAAGAGATGCTCAGCTACCCTGCAAATGGGTCTTTTAACAATGCTCAGGGCCAAACACTCTGATTTTATTTGTCATTACTGCGTGCTAGAATAACTGGCAAGGAGCTTTGCTCTTTGTAAATTATTAAGACTCCTAAGATGCTGAGGCTCACTTTTTTTTTTTTCTTTTCTTAAAGACAGTCTCAGTATGCACTTTGGCTGCCTGGAACTTGCCATGTAGACCAGGCTGACTTTGACTTCCTTTTGCTCCATGTGCTTGTGAGTGCTGGAATTAAAGGCATGTGCCACCATGTCTGCCTGACAGAGCCTTACCATATGAAAAACATTCTCTGTCACCATGAAGTTTGTCATCCTCCACCCCCCAATGTGAAATGAGTATGAAGAATTGTCCATGAATTCTGCTGTGCTCTTCCCCAAATACCTGCATGTTACCTTCCATCACAATTCACTCGCCAAATTAAGTGATAAAGCTGCAAACCATTTCATGGGAAAGGCGATGTGGAAGATGAGGGGAGCAGAAATAACTTGAGGAAAATGTTGGGAATTTGTGGTGAATCTCGAATTGCTCAGTAGTTGAAAGTTGTCTTTTAGCAGTGTGCCTGTTTCTACTTCATTATTTCAGTGAACTTCCTTGTGAAATTATTCCTAGGAGAAATAACAATGCTGCTTATCAGAAAACCTAGATTCTGTGTCTGTTGCTTAGGCATGTACAATCCATCTGAATTGTACTCCGTGCACATAACCGAACATCTTATTTTTCCTGTTTATCTTACTGAGGCTAACAGAGTCACACAGGAAAAGAACTTTAAAGGTTGGGCGTGGTGCTGCATACTTTCAATCCCAACACTCAGGGAGGCAGGGGCAGGTGGATCCCTGTGAGCTCGAGGCCAGCCTGGTCTAGAGAGTGAGTCCAGGACAGCTGAGGCTACACAGAGAAAGCCTGTCTTCAAGAAAAAACAAACAAACAAAAATTATGAGGCACTTGAAAGATCAAAAACAAATTGTCGAAGAAGACTGAGAATAGTGTAAATACGCGAAGTACATAGCGTGTGAGATAACAGGACTCGTGGGAAGTCAGCGGTACGAAGTTGAGGTAAATGGGGTCTGTTTTCAATGACGGCCACTTGTGGCTGCAGATCTGGTAGGACCGTGACTTTCATTTTTAATAGAAGTCAGAAATTTTAAAAACTCTGATTTTAGAATATTAATAGTGAAAAAAATTAAATTCAAGGGTCAAAATCAGCCTATACTTCTGTAGATTTAAATGTCTATTAAATGCAAATATATTGCACGAATTTGGGTTGAATCCCAGCTATCAGGAGGCAGAGGTAGGAGGATCACTGAGTTGGAGGCCAGCCTGGTCTACAGAGCTAGTTATAGGACAGCCAGGGCTACACAAGAAAACCCTGGCTTCAAAAACAGAAACAAATAACAACAAAGCAACCAAGTAGAAGAATTCTAGTTTGGGGGCCGTACAATATGGTTTGCATAGCTCTTGTGAAATGCAACTGTGTTGGCAAGGTTAGACATGAAGTTACCCATCTAGACAATGCTTTTCAGGAAAGGGTCATTTTGCCTGCTGGGGATATTTTGCAATATGGGAAGAGATTTTTGATTGTCAACGCACGGGGATGGGGGGGGGGGGTAGGGAATAGGGGAATGGTAAGGGAACGGCGAGTGGCGGGCTCATTAGCATATAAATCAGGAGATCACTCCTAGTGCTCCTCCTCCAGCCGGTACCTTTTGCCTGCTGTAAACCAAAACTGAGTCTTCTGAGTTTCCCATGGCTTCCCCTCCACTTTGACTGGCCAGAGCCCCTGGCTGCTCCCAAACAGCATTCTGCATTGCTACCATGCTCCCGAGTGACCACTCCGAATGACCACTCCGTCTGCCCCATGCTGCATCAATCTGGAAGCCTGTATGGAGGTCACCCACTTTATTTGAATTAGAACTTAACAAAAAGAGATTGTGACAAGGCTCCTGCTGACGTCAGTTTTTAAAGGTCACGACCCCACCCCCACCCCATTCTTTTGGTTTTACCCATTGAAGAGACAGTTCACGTTGAATGGCTTCCTGTGAGAGCCAGGGCGGGGGAAACCCATTCTGGTGAGTGTTACTCTTATTTCTTTGAAATTCAGTCGTTTATTTTGACTTTGAATACATTGAATACAACTGAAGATATTTCCCAAGTGAATTAATTGTCTGCCGTTTCTCGGCCTGCTTTTTGGCTCGGGTTTCAAGTATTAGGCTGAGTCCTTTGCTGCCACCTCGTGGCCTCTTGTTGCCTGGGTTGAGGTCTCACAGAGTGTCTTCCTTCTAGAAATGACAGTAGAAAGTGGCTTAGTTGGAGCAAAGACTCCTGTCCACACTAGACCTCACCATCCCCACTCTCCATAGCATGGAATTCTGGCCTCAACAGGGGTCAGTACAAGAGGCATTAGCTCTTACTGCACCTCCAGTCTGTTATAGATTCCTGAGGAGGAGAGCAATGGTGTGGCCCCATAGTGCTAATTACCACAAAGGCATCTGCAAGGGCTGAAGAGATGGCGCAGAGGTTAAGAACACTGACTCCTCTTCCAGAGATCCTGAGTTCAATTCCCAGCAACCAGGTGGTGGCTCACAACCATCTACAATGTGATCTGATGCCCTCTTCTGGCCTGCAGGTGTACATGCAGGCAGAGCACTGTATACATAATAAATAAATAAAAAAATAAACAAACAAATAAATAAAATATTTAAGGGATCTGCAAACTGGTGATTAAGGTCTGTAAGCCCTAAGCTGGATTGCAGGACAGTTGTGCAATTTGAGAGTGGGAAAACATTTTCAGTTGGTGCTATTTTTGTTTTCATTATATCACTATTCATATATCTATGGTTTAAAACCCAGTTGCTGAGACTGTAGCTAGGACTTGGTGCTTCCTGCTCTGTAAGAGGACCTGGCTTCAGTTGCCTGCACACACGGTGGCTTACAACTGCCTGTAACTTTGGTTCCAGGGGAGCTGACGCCCTCTTCTGTTTTCTGCAGGCAGTGCATGCACATGGTACATACATACTCATACACACACACATAAAAGATAAACTGAAAGACGTTACTACACAAACTGAGAACTGTCCCCTATTGGCTTCTCTTACGGCCCATCCCCCATAACTCCCAACCTCAGCCTTATACTAAAAGATCTAACTGTGGCCCAACACTCAGGAGCCTAAGATAGAAGGACCTTAAGTTGAAACCCGGGCTGGGCTGTATAAGCAGGAGGGTGTACACAGGTGTCTGTTAACCTGTTTGCTCCTTATAATTGAGAGGAAAGGACTTGCTTGGTGGTCACAGCTGGAGATAATTTATGATGAACTTTCTCTTTGTTGTCCTGCTATTTAATAACATAGAGGCTGAGCAGTGGTGGCCTACACTTCTAATCTCTCTTGGGAGGCCAAGGCAGGGGGAATCTCCAAGACTGGATCTCTGAGTTTGTGGCCTGGTCTATAGGACAGACTAGGATTTTTTTTTCTTTTTAAATTATTATTTACATAGTATTCTGCCAGCATGTGTGCCAGTAGGCCAGAAGAGGGCACCAGATCTCATTATTAATGGTTGTAAGCCACCGTGTAATTGCTGGGAATTGAACTCAGGATCTCTGGAAGAACAGATAGTGCTCTGAACTGCTGAGCCATCTCTCCAGCCAGATAGCCAGGGCTTTAAAGAAAATCTCTGTCTTGAAACAATAAAACAAAACAAAAACACATTTTAAAAAAAATACTAGCTATGTGTGGTGGTGTATGCCTTTGATCACTTGGGAGGCAAAGGCGGGCAGATCACTGTGAGTTCAACGCCAACCTGGTCTACAAAGCGGTTCCAGGTCAGCTAAGGTTGTTACACCAAGAAACCCTGTCTCAAAAAAATATATAAGTCGGGTGTGGTGGCACATGCCTTTAATCCCAGCACTCGGGAGGCAGAGACAGGTGGATCACTGTGAGTTCGAGGCCAGCCTGGTCTACAAAGTGAGTCTAGGACAGCCAAGACTACACAGAGAGACCCTGTCTCAAAAAACTAAAACAAAAAAATATATATATATAAAATAAAATAATATTAGTATAAGAACACATTAAAAATAATATACCCAGGGGGCTGGAGAGATGGCTCAGAGGTTAAGAATACTGCATGTTATTCCAAAGGTCCTGAGTTCAATTCCCAGCAACCACATGGTGGCTTACAACCATCTATACTGAGATCTAATGCCCTCTTCTGGCATGCAGGCATACATGCAGACATAGCATTTAATAAATATATATATCAAATAGATGGGCATCATCTAGTTCTTTTCTTTTCCTTCTTTCTCTATTCCATCACCCACCTTACTTCTGTACATCGGTAATAAAATTTATTTGTTGATTCTTATATCAAGGTGTAATTTGTTTTGCAGCTTCATAATTATGCCCCCTTTTGTGTACAATGTAATGTGCCTACTTCTAAGTGTCAGTAAGAATATTAAGTATAGTGGCATAAGAGAAACAAGGTTTTCGCCTTTATAAATCTCAAATTATCATGAAGAGAAACTGTCTTTTGTAACCTAGAGAGAGGCTTATTTATATTAAATCAAAAAAAGGGAAGACACTGAACCAGTTTCCAAAGAGGAGCTATTTGAAACTGGACTCTTATACATGGTTGTGCGGGGTTTGTACAAAGCACTTTCTTGTGCATTTACAAGTTGTTAAAGCAAATATTCACAGTCACTGGCAGAACTGGATACTTTTCATTTCTCTTTCAACACTCAAGTTCCATTGGTTTCTCAGTAGTGTTTAATTTTTACTTTTAAAGTTTTTAAGAAAGGCTGGCCCAGAACTTAATCTGAAGACCAGGCTATCCTCAAACTCACAACCATCCTCCTGTCTCTGTCTCCTGAGTGCTGGAATTACAAGTGTGCCTGGAACTGTCTATGTAGACCAGGCTCTCCTCAAACTCGCAGGTATCCACCTGCCTGTGCCTCAGACCCTCCCCAAGAACAGCAAGCACTCTCAATCTGAACCACCTCGGCAGCCCCTGATGCGTGCATGCGTGCGTGCATGGAACTGTTTTGTTCGTATGTGTGTGTACCATGTGTGTGCCTCGTGCCTGAGGAGGTCAGAAGAGCACTTTAGATCCTTCTGGAATTGGAATTATGGATGGCTGCAAACTACTGTGTGGATGATTGTAGGAACTGAGAACTGAGGCTGGGTCCTCTGCGAGAGGAACAAGCGCTCTTAGCTGCTGAGTCATCTGTCCAAATCCACGTTTTTAGTTGATACACCCACACTCTCCATTCAGAATGACCGCCCCTGGGCAAAACTGGAAAGTAAGGTGGCTGGTGTTCCTAAAAGAGAGCTTTTCATTTTGGCAGTGTCGGTATTTGGATCACGTGGGTCTCTGTTGTGGAGGACGGCTTTGTCCTGGCATCATCACTGGCCCTACCTACCTGGCCTCCCCACTACTGTGACAACCAAAAGTGTTTCCAGTTTTTGCTAGGTAGCCCCCAAAGGAACAAAATCACTCTGCCTTACCTTGAAATGTAACGGATAGAAGGATATAAGAAAGACGTCGCAGCCGGGCGGTGGTGGCGCATGCCTTTGATACCAGCACTCGGGAGGCAGAGGCAGGCAGATCAACGTTCAAGGACAGCCTGGTCTACCAGGGAGTCCAGGACGGTAAGAAATACAAAAGAAACCCTGTCTCGGGGATGGGGGTGAAGGGGTGGGGGGTGGGGGGCTGGGGGGGAGGAATGTCAGCATTCTCAAGATCCTTGTATGTAAAGAGACATAGAAAAGGCCTGCAAGAACAGACAGCATATTCACATGTCTGCGTTTCTCCTCTGGCTTTTGCTGCCTGCCGTTCCTCCTTTGCCTCTGCCAAGCTTTTTGTTTGTTTGTTTTTAATTAAAATTTCTTCACTTGTCTTTGTTGAAAGAAGGTCTTATGTGCTGTTTTTCAGATGCTGATTTCAGTGCCCTGCGATCTGGTTACCGCACTGCCACAGGCATTGTTATGAATGAACCATCTCCTGCATCCATGTGATCCAGTGCTCCACAGTTATCCCTGGTTGGCTAATAAAGATGCTGAAGCCTGTGACTGGGCAGAAGAGAGGGTTTAGGCTCCCTGACTTGGGGTCAGGAGCCCCTGAGGACCAGAGGGGAAGGAGCAGGAGGAGAGGAAGCTGAGGAGAGTGGAACGTGGACTTGTGGCCATGAGGATAGAGCGACAGTGCAGATCCAGTCCAGACAGGACCACTCAGTGGCCAGTAACTTGGTATGTGTAGCTGGGAGATAGCAAAATAGCTCAGAGGGCTACAATCTGCCCAGTCCCAGCGCTTAAGGCATAATAAAAATCTAACAGTTTGGGTGCTGGAGAGATGGCTCAGAGGTTAAGAGCACTGGCTATTCCTCCAAAGGTCCTGAGTTCAATTCCCAGCAACCACATGGTGGTTTACAACCCTCTATTTGTTCTGCAGGGCAGGCATACATGCAGGCAGAACACTGTATACATAATAAATAAATAAATCTTTTTTAAAATCTAACAGTTTCTGTGTCTTTTATTTATATAATACTGGGCTAAGGAGTAACTGCCACTTTAATAATTATGAGAATCAATATTAACTATTAATAACCATTATACATTTTTGTTTTGGTTTAGTTTTTTTGGGGTTGTTTTGTTTTGTTTTGTTGTTTTTTTTTCCAGACAGGGTCTCTCTGTGTACCCTTGGCTTTCCTAGACTCTCTTTGTAGACCAGGCTGGCCTCGAACTCACAGAGATCCACCTGCCTCTGCCTCCCAAGTGCTGGGATTAAAGGTGTGCACCACTACTGCCCTGCCATTCTACATGTTTTTATGTGTCTGAGTATTTTGAAAGTGTACCACATTCCTGAAATCCCCACAGATGGCAGAAGAGGACGTCAGGTCTCCTGGAACTGGAGTTATAGACAATAGAGAGCTGTTGTTTGGGTGATGGAAATTGAATCTGGGTCCTCTGGACGAGCAGCCGGTTTTCTTAGCCACTCTAAAGCTCTCCACCCACCCACCCACGCCTGTTAAGATTTATTTATATGTGTGGGTGGTTTTGCCTACATAGATGTATCTGCACTGCACGCCAGTCTGATGCTCTTTGAGGATGGAAGAGAGCACGGCTCTCCTGCAGCTGAAGTGATAAACTGTTCAGTGGACACCAGGAACAAACCTAGCCCTCTGCAAGAGCAACGAATGCTCTTAACTACGGAGCCATCGCTCCAGTGCCTCCTCCTCCTGTTGTTGTTGTTGTTGTTGTTGTTTCTTTTGTTTCTTTAGGTTTTTTTGTTTGTTTGTTTGTTTGTTTGGGTTTTTTTTTTTTTTGCCCTGAGTTGAGTTACATCTTAGTCGCACAGTTCAGTGCTACACACTTGCCTTTCATTTCCAAAATCCACCAACAACCACGTTTTATAGAATTCCCTCTTGCTGTAGAAGCAGTCCTTTTTTTTTCCCCCAGCAGCATTACAAATTCTGAGCCAGTTCTTATGCTATTGTGTCACCAAGTAAGTGTGACCATGCTCAAAAGCCCTTCAGCCCTCTCTCATGCAGAAGGTCAAGTCTAACCCTTTAGAACAGGGCTCTCTGCCTTTTGTGATCCGGGGCACACCTAGCCTCCACTGTCCTCTCTCATGTCCCTTTCCTTGCACGCCACTGTCTGCTGACTTGAAGAAGTTAGCACTAATGTAGAACCTTAAATCATTTCAAATTATTTGGGGGG
>OU015746.1:126761908-126776089 GCA_907169655.1 Acomys percivali
GTGTGTGTGTGTGTGTGTGTGTGTGTGTATGCCAAATACCTCTACCTGATCTCCATCCCTTTTTGATTAGCCCAATGAGGATGAAGACAGCAATGACTCAGCCATGGGCTGGGGTAGGGTCAGGACTGTTTGGTTGCATATATTACTGAGATGTTAAAACAAAATGCTGGTGGGAAGTCAAATCATGTCAAAATAGCTGACTCAAAAATTCTCACTTTGCATATATGTTTACTTCCAAGTCTTACTCAAGCTGTTGTATCCAGTCCTAGCCAGTTAGCAGTTGCTGTTTCCATCCTTCAAGACTCCATCTGTTCAGTGCTCATCCGCTTTGGGAAGCTCCCTCGGCCTCTTGTGCCACCACAATCATGCTGCTCAAGCCCCTTAATGTTCTGAACACTGTTCTAAACTCACATTTTACTAAAATAACCTGTATGTACTTACTGACAGAAAAAAACAGTTTTGTTTATTTTGAGACAGGGACTCCTTGTGTAGCTCAGGCTGGCTTGAACATGCTGTTTACCTTTTATTTTTATTTAGTTTGGGTTTTATGAGACAGGGTTTCTCTATGTAGCCCTGGCTGACCTGGAACTCTCTCTGTAGACCAGGCTGGCCTCGAACTCACAGCGATCCACCTGCCTCTGCCTCCCGAGTCCTGAGCCAGCTTGCCTTTTATTTCTTACTTTATTAGTTCTTTGAGCGTTTCGCTCATGTTTTGATGGCATTCACTCCTCTTCCCCAACTCTTCTCAGATCTAACCCCTCTCTACTCACATTTGAGTCCTCTTTTTTTCTCTCTTTACTCATCAAGACCAATTTATGCAGGGAAAATATTCTTTTTTTTAAAAAAAAAGAAGATGTATTTATTATTATGTATACAGTGCTCTGCCTGCATGTACACCTGTACACCAGAAACATGCATTAGATGACATTATGGATGGCTGTGAGCCACCACATGGTTGCTGGGGATTGAACCTAAGACCTCTGGAAGACCAGCCAGTGCTTTTAACCTCTGAGCCATCTCTCCAGCCCCGGCAAATATTCTTGTATGTGCTCTTCTGCTGGAGAGTGGTCAACTTACCAGGGGCTGTATGCTTAAAGAAAACTGTCCTTCCCTCTCCCAGCAGCTAATAATTGCTTATTATTATTGGCTGGGCGTGGTCATGCGTGCCTGTCCAACTACCCCTATTCTTGATGGTGTTTGTTTTCACTTGAGTTTGGGCTTGCACAGGTTTTGAACATGCCGTTGAAAGCACTGTGTGTGTTTACATGTGCAGCTGCCCTGCTGTATTGAGAAAATGTTTCCTTATAGTTCTCCACCCACCCTGGCTCTTACACTCTTTCTGCCCTCTCTTCTGCAATGATCCCTGAGCCTTGGGAGGGGGCGTGAGGTATGTGTTCCATTTAGGACTGAGGAGTCTGCAGTCTCTTATTCTCTGCACCTGGTGTGTCTCTGTGTTAATCACTGTACATAGCAAATGGAAGCTTCTCAGGTAAGAGATGCATTCGTCTATGGGCACAATGACAAGAATTAGGAATCAGGGGCTGGAGAGATGGCTCAGTGGTTCAGAGCACTAACTGCTTTTCCAGAGATCCTGAGTTCAATTCCCAGTAACCACAGGGTGGCTCACAACCATCTATATGTGATCTAATGTGCACTATATACATAATAATAAATAAATCTTTAAAAAAAATAGGAATCAGTTTAATACTTTGTCTGTTTAGCACTGTAATCATAGTAGGTTCTCTGCTGTGGCCTATGATCTGTCTAACCCTGGGTTCTTAGTCCCAGTAGTGGTGACAGGTATGTGATTCCTCTTATGGAATAGGACTTAAATCTGATTAATGTTCATGCCACTATTACACCAGTGGGTATGTTTTACCATACCCATTATTGTCCAGGGTTCACATCATATTGCCTGTTTTCCTCCAGTAGTGTGATAGCACCTTCCAGCACTATGGAAGCTAGCCAGGAGAAGTGATGTTTCCAGGTTGGTACTAGCTTGATTTCTCTACAAGGACTCCAGTACATGGTGTCTTCCACAATAGGGTCTTACTGTCATGGTCCGGAGCATAACCAAGAGCAATGGCAGTACTATGTATGTATGTGTGCTTTGATTGAGTGTGTGTAAGTGTACCGTGTGTGTGCCTGCTGCCCAAAGAGGCCAGAGAGGGTATTTGTTGGAGGTTGGTCTGGTCTGATGCTAATCACTGGCCCCCAAGAGCAGGTTGCCACCCAGACAAGTACAGTCTCATGTAGGTACACTTGTCCTTATGTAAACCTTGAGTCCCTGCTCGACCAATAAAAGGCCTTCACCTGGGCAGGGCAGAAGGTGGGCGTGGCTAAGGTTAGTGGGAGGATCTTGGGACAGGGAAAGAGGACAGGAGGAAAAACCAGGAAGAGGGGGTTGTGATGGGTAAGCATGGAGAGAAGCACATGGCCAGATCGGCATGGATGGAGGAAGGCAGCCCAGATGGAGAACATTAACAAGTGTTTTCGGATATGGATGGGAAATAGCCCAGATAAGAATGATGAAGTCAGGTGGCCTGGGATGGGGCCTGGGAAGTGATAAGGATAGTTTAGAGAGTTAACATCTGCCCAGTCCCAGGTAAAATGAGGCTAGTCTAGCTGGGCGTGGTGGTGCACGCCTTTAATCCCAGCACTCGGGAGGCAGAGGCAGGTGGATCTGTGAGTTTGAGGCCAGCCTGGTCTATGAAGAGAGTCCAGGACAGCCAAGGCTACACAGAGAAACCCTGTCTTGAAAAAAAAAAAAAAATGAGGCTAGTCTAAAATACAACAGGTGTCTGTGTCTTTATTGATTATGATAATGGGTTAGATATACTGCCGTAATAATTACAGGTACTTTTATAATAAATTTTATTAGATATGTTTATATTTACTAAAACAGGTATTAGATTCCTTGGAACAAGGTACAGAGGAGTTGTGAGCCTCCGTGTAGGTCCTAAACCAATAGCTGTCTCTGCAGCCCTTTTTCTCTTTGCTTGTGCTTCTACAACACGAGGACACAGTGTTCATCTTCTCTAGTGCCCTACAGTGAGACGGAGGCAGAGACAGAGGAAAACCCAGAAGCTTGGGGACAAGCTAACACGGTGTGTGCAGCCCACCCAGTGCAGGCAGCAGACAAACAATAAATGGATTCTGCCTTAACCAAGGTGGGAAGCAAGGACCAGTATCCAAGGGCATCCCACATAGTGACCTCGGCACGGATGTGCCGCTCACTCACAAGCATTGCTTGCATGCATGCGTCATACATTCCAAAATATTTTCATTTAAAAAAAGAGGCAGGAGAGATGGCTCAGAGGTTAAGAGCACTGCTGTTCTTTCAAAGGTCCTGAGTTCAATTCCCAGCAACTACATGGTGGCTCACAACCATCTAGAATGAGATATGGTGCCCTCTTCTGATGTGCAGGCACACATGCAAGCAGAATACTGTAAAAGTAATAAATAATAAATAATTTTTTAAGCGTTTTCCATCCAATTTGAAAGTAAGCAAAGGACACTGGGAGTGGTGGCTTGTGTGGCAAGCACTTTATAAACGGGCCATCTTCTTTGCTCCTGGGTTTTGGTTTTAAGACAAGGTTTTGCTATGTAGCTAAGGCTACCCTGTAATTCACTATGTAACCCAGACTGGCCTCAAACCCTCATTTCAGCCTTCCTAACGCTAGATATAGGTTTGTACTTCCAAGCCTAGGAACAAAGTACATTTCTTTCTTTTATAAGATTTATTTATTTTATGTATATAAGTGCTCTATCTGCATGTACACCTACATTCCAGAAGAGGGCATCAGATCCCATCACAGAGGGTTGTGAGCCACTGTGTGGTTGCTGGGAATTGAACTCAGATCCTCTGGAAGAGCAGAAAATGCCCTCAACCTCTCAGCCATCTCTCCAGCCCCCAAACTACATCTCTTAAATTGTAGGCATATGTTGTTAAATTAGTTTTTATTATGGATGCACCTACCTGTTGTCTTCCTGAAAGTATTTATTTATTTATTTTGATTTTTCAAGACAAGATTTCTCTGTGTAGCCTTGGCTGTCCTGGACTCACTTTGTAGATCAGGCGGGCCTTGAACTTACAGCGATCCACCTGCCTCTGCCTCCTGAGTGCTGGGATTAAAGGTGTGCGCCACCACGCCTGACTCCTGAAAGTATTTAAAAAAAAAAAAAAAAAACCCCAGCAGTGTTGATGCATACCTGTAACCCCAGCATTCAGGAGTCAGAGGCAGGAAATCTCTGAGTTCCAGGACAGCCTGGTCTACAAAGCAAGTTCCAGGACAACCAGGGCTTGTTACACAGAGAAGCCCTGTCTTGAAGACCCAAAAAGAAATAGGAAGAAGAAGAAGAAGAAGAAGAAGAAGAAGAAGAAGAAGAAGAAGAAGAAGAAGAAGAAGAAGAAGAAGAAAGGTTCTAATAGACTTTTTTTTTTTTTTTGGTTTTTTGAGACAGGGTTTCTCTGTGTAGCCTTGGCTGTCCTGGACTCCCTTTGTAGTCCAGGCTGGCTTCGAACTCACAGCAATCTGCCTGCCTCTACCTCCCGAGTGCTGGGATTAAAGGCGTGCACCACCACCGCCCGGCTTCTAATAGACATTTTAATGAAACAAACTGACCAACTAACCACCAAGCTCATAAGACATATACAACAGTTTCTCTTTGACCATATGTTTTGTGTGTTTGTGTTAGAGCTTCAACCTAGTGCATGCTAGGCAGGTGCTGGATTTTTGGGTCTTGGTTTTTGTTTTGTTTTGTTTTGTTTTGTTTTGTTTTGTTTTTCCCAGACAGGGTTTCTTTGTGTAGCCTTGGGTGTCCTAGAACTCACAGAGATCCTCCTGCCTCTGCCTCCCTAGTGTTGGGATTAAAGGTGTGCGCCACCAACACTTGGCTTTAATTAGTTGGTTGGTTGGTTGTTTTTTTTCCAGACAGGGTCCCTCTGTGTAGCCCGGGCTGTCATGGACTCACTCTGTAGACCAGGCTGGCCTCGAACTCAGAGACCCACCTGCCTCTGCCTCCCAAGTGCTGGGATTACAAGCGTGTACCACCGGGCTGTTTCCGGTTCTTACACAATGGAGAGCTGACAAAGATTTCCTCTCATTCTGTAGTCTGTCTTCTATCTGTAATTGTTTTCTTTGTTACAGAAATCTCTTACATTTGATGTAGTGCCCTCTGTCAATTCTTGTGCTGACTATCTCAGAAACTATTGGAGCTCCATTCACAACCCTGCCTGTGCCTGGGACTTGGAGCTCCATTCACAACCCTGCCTGTGCATAGGACTTGAAGCAACTCTCCCCCTAGTATTCCAAAGTCCCAGTTCCCACTTTAGGAGCTTTGCTAAATATTGAATTTGTTTTTGTACAGGGCAAGAGGGGCCTATTTTAGCTCTTTTGTATCTGCATATCCAGTTTCCTCAGCATCATTTGTTAAAGATGTTGACCTGTACCAATGTATATTTCTGGTTCCTTTGTCAAGAGTCAGATGGCTGGGTTGGGCATGGCAGGACAAACCTCCAATGCAGCTCTTGCTGAATAAAGCTGCCCAGGAGAGAGCTGGCTGCTCTTCCCACACACCCACACTCCCTGGGAGCTACTGGGAAAGAACTTGCAGCCGCCCCTCCCCCGCAGACCACAGCTCCAGGGACACAGAGACTGCAGGGAACTCACCCCTCGCCGTCACAGCGCCTTGCAAGCCTCCTAGAGCCCAAGAGATCAGAGAACTCAACCTTTCAACTCTGCACAGCTGAGCAATCTGACCCATGAGCATTCTTTTAATTTCTTATTTTCGGCTATTTCATTTCCACATTTGCACATATGTCTTAGGCTGCTTTTCATTTTCTTTTTGTGCTGCTCATTCGGGTTTTAGGAATGCTGCATATGTGTCTTCACCCAGCCTAAACAAGTCATTTTTTACTATACCTTCTACCCATATCGTTTAATGCTGTTCTTTTTTTAAAATTCATTTACTTATGTATACAGTGTTCTGCCTGCATATACACCTGTGTGCCAGAAGAGGGAATCAGATCACATAGTTATGAGCCACCATGTGGTTGCTGGAAATTGAACTCAGGACCTTTGGAAGAACAGCCAGTGCTCTTAACCCCTGAGCCATCTCTCCAGACCCTTTAATGCTCTTCTTATACTTCATGTACATTCTCATACTTTTCTTATTACTCTGTCTTGTCCTCTTTCACCCTTACAGCTTCCTCCTTCTTATGTTGTAAATATTTTAAATTTTATTTTATGTATGTGTTTGCCTGCATGTACTCCTATGTGCTGTGTGCATGCAATGCCTATGGAAGCCAGAAAAGAGCATTGGATCCCCTGCGAATGAGAAAGCTTATACGTTTGAGTATTGAGTATTTAGTCCAGTTGGTAGAACTGTTTGAGAAGGATTAGGAGGTGTGGCCTTGCTGCAGGGCGTGTGTCACTGGGAGTGGCTCTGAAGTGTCAAGAGATTCATGCAGCTCCCAATTAGCTCTCTGCCTCCTGCTTGTGGTTCAGATGTAAGTCCTGAGCTCCTGTTCTAGTGCTAGACCTGCCTGCTGCCACCTCTGAAACCATGAGCCCCAAATTAAACATTTCCTTTTTTTGTTTTTTCTTTTTTCTTTCTTTTCTTTCTTTTTTTTTTTGTTTGTTTGTTTGGTTGGTTTTTTTGTTTGTTTTGTTTTTTGTTTTTCGAGACAGGGTTTCTCTGTGTAGCCTTGGCTGTCCTGGACTCCCTTTGTAGACCAGGCTCGGCTCGAACTCACAGCAATCCGCCTGCCTCTGTCTCCCGAGTTCTGGGATGAAAAGCATGCGCCTTCCTTAGAGATTCCTTCACATCCTTATTTCTCAAAGAGTAGATTACGGGGTTCAGCATTGGGATCACCACTGTGTAGATGACGGCAACTGTGCGGTCCTGGCCAAGGAGTAGCTGGACCTAGGGCGCAGGTACGTGAAAAGTGTGGTGCCGAAAAAAGAAGCACACAGCAGTGAGGTGGGACGTGCAGGTGGTAAAGGCCTTGAACCTGCTGTGGGTTGAACTCATCTGCAGGATCGTGATGAGGACTAAGGAGTAGGAGACCAGGATGGTAAGGGTGCAGCTCAGAAGACTGAAACCCGCAAAGATGAAAAGCAGAATCTCACAGAGCGAAGTGTCCACGCAGGACAGGGACAGGATGGGTGGCCCGTCGCAGAAGAAGTGAGTGACCACGTGAGCACTGCAGAAGTTCAGACTGAAGATGCAGCTCGTGTGGATGAGAGAATTGAGAAAGCCTGCGCTGTAGGAGCCCCCAATCAGAGAGGCGCAAACGTTAGAAGACATGATGGCTGGATAGAGCCCAGGGTTGCAAACAGCCACGTATCGGTCATAGGCCATCGCAGCAATGAGGTAGCACTCGCTGGTGGCAAAGCCTGCATAAAAGAACATCTGAGCCAGGCAGCCAAAATAAGAGATGACTTTTCTCTTAACCAGGAAGTTCATCAAGGTCTGGGGGACCACCGTAGAAGAGTAGTAGAAATCCAGGAACGAGAGACTCTTGAGGAGGGCGTACGTGGGTGTGTGCAGAGCGACGCTCACGTGGATTAGAAAGAACATGAGCAGGTTCCCGAGCACAATGATGCTCTCAGGAACGCCACAAACAGCAGCCTTTGCCGCTGGGGGTCGCTGGTGAGACCCAGGAGCTCAAACTCCATCTCTCGGCTCAGGTTTCTCTTTTCCATGTGTTCATTGCTCTGGGGTACAGACAGACAGACAGAGAGACCAGACAGACAGAGAGACAGACAGACAGACAGACAGACAGACCAGACCAGACCAGACCAGACAGACCAGACAGACCAGACAGACAGACAGACCAGACAGACAGACAGACAGACAGACAGACAGACCAGACAGACAGACCAGACAGACAGACCAGACAGACAGACAGACCAGACAGACAGACCAGACAGACAGACAGACCAGACAGACAGACAGACCAGACAGACAGACCAGACAGACAGACAGACAGACCAGACAGACCAGACAGACCAGACAGACCAGACAGACCAGACAGACAGACAGACAGACAGACAGACCAGACAAAGTGAGGTTGAACACTCAGGGGCACTCATAGTCTGCTCCTGCTCTAAGGATGGCATCCTTGGCATTAGAGTCTTTTGACGAGATCTAGCTTGGTAGACGGGACTGTCATAGAAGTCCTTCTCTGCTCAACCGGCCGGTTGATTGGTAGGCATATCCTTGAGATGCAACGGGAAATATAACAACTGTATGAAACTGTTCTCTTTGAGATCATAAAAATTCTAAGTAACGAGACATCCACTCTTGGAATCCACGTTTAGTTTTTTGTCTACATAACTCTGTGTTCCCCCTCCTAAGAAAGTCTGGAATGCCTGGTGACAGGAAGGGAGTTCATACGCTCTGTGTTCCGTGTAAGCAAGAAGTTAGCAGGGTCTCCGTCGCTAGCCACGGGTTGCCCTTGGGATGGACTTAACGTCTCTGAGTTTCAGTTTCTCATTTGTAGAGTAAGAGCAGCAGTTATCTTAAAGTATCATGAGAACTCAGTAAGTGAAACGCAAACCATTTGAACACAGACGGGCACACTGAGAAAATCCAAGGGATGCTTGCAATGGCTGGTTCTCACAGGATAGACAGACCTACTGCGTAAATACATGGGCTAAAACAATAATGAAATGTAACAAGTGCTGTGTCGCCCTGGTATAGCTAGAAACACTTGCTAACAACAGTGACTGAGCACGCTTTCAGAGGAGCTGAAGGTGGTTCAGTGGCCCAGATGACCTGCATCTGTGCGCACAGCATCATCTGGTTCTAGTTACTGTGGTTGATAAAGATGATGGTGGCTGAGGGTGTGGGAGATGTGGGTGGTGTAAGGAGCAAACTGACCCAGAGGACTAGGGTTCATCCAACAAGGAGAACCTCCCCCCTCCCCCCCACCCCCCACTGGTGTTTATGAAAGTATCATCATTGTCGGTAAACAATGTCACCCTGGACTCAGGAGCTGTTGGTGGACAAGGTCAGGCCCCCTCTAAGGCTGGCGTCTGTGAAAATGTCTTTTCTACTTAGGGAGTGTGTGCTGCAGACACCACTCTCTCCCTGGTCTTTTGACTCCTCTGGAATTCCATCTGGGTCCTAGAGTGCTCTGCTAAGGACTTGGCTTTGCAGACTCTGAAGCCAACAGGCATGACTAGGTAGGACAGAAGCAGCAAACGTGAGCTCCTCTCCCTGCCTTGCAGGGAGCAAGGGACGCGTCTGTTAAAGATGTCTGGAGGATTCAGGGGCATCCAGGGTTGTACCGAGAACACCAACACTTCAGTTAATCCCACTGCCAGAATTCCCAGAAGCTTGGAAGTACTAGGACAGAATACTCTAGATATATAGATAGCTGAACTTACCTGTGGGTAATGTGGGTAACGGTAAGGACCATTTCTACCGATGGAGCGCTGTGTGTGATAATAAGAAAAGCATTTTGAGGCCCTGGAGAGATGGCTCAGCGTTTAAGAGTGCTGAGTCCCAGAGAATCTGGGTTTGGTTCTGAGAACCCACTTCAGACAGTTCACAACCACCTGTAACTCTAGTTTCGGGGGACCCAATGGCCTCTTCTGGCTTCCGGGTACAAAAGCCGCACGCACTTGCACAGAAACACACGCAGGCATATAAATAAAATAACCGTCACAATGGAAGCCGCTTTGGGTAGTGCCCAAAGACAACACACTCTCGTAAAGCAGGCACTGAAAACAGGGCATGGCTGAGTACAGAGCATCTGGAGCAGATGGGGCGCAATGTGTCAACTTACTTTAAGTCACTATGGTGTAGCATTAAGCCCAACAGAGGCTACTTCATACTCCAGTACTGCAGAACCCGGGTTTCTAGAGTTGAGCTGCTACTGTCGACAGCCCCATTGAGGTCAAAAGTCACTTTAACTCAAAGACAAATTACAGGCCTTGAGAGAAATAACCGTGAAACTCCAGGGTGGAAATAACTTACGAGAGCTTCCAAAACGTCAGCAGCTGACCCTTAAGAGCAGAATAGATCTTCTCAACACCCAACTTGGCAGCTTCTTTCCTCAGAAATGTCTTTTAGTTTAGGTACTAGGCCTATAAGTATTTTTCTGGTTAGAAAAAATGGACGAAACCAGAAAGAAAGAAAAAACTAGGAATGGGGTAGCACAGATGAGGGGCCCTCCACTGGGGCAGGTGTTCTTTCTCTCCCTCTCCACCTCCCATTTTTTTACTTACCATTTTTCTCCAATCTGCACTAAATTAAAAAACCCTTTAGTATACAAATAATTAGAGAAGCCAGCATCCAGCATGTTTTGAAATACCCACTATTCTGTGGATGGCAGTTTGTGCATTGAAAGAAGAAGACTCGAAATCAGCTTTATTTTTTTAAAGGAGGAGGAGGAGCTGGAGATATGGCTCAGTGGTTCAGGGAGGACCCCAGCTTGAGTACCAGACCCTACAGGGCAGCTCACAACCATCTGTAAGTCCAGTTTCAGCGCGTCCAATGCCTTTTTTCTATCTTCCTTGGACACAAGAGTGGTACACAGATATACACTCAGGTGAAACATGCACACACATAAAATAAAAATATAAACAAGTATGGGTGGAGCATCGAGCAGATGAAGGAGCTGGGAGGGATCTTGTTTATACCCGACTCCAAACTGTCCCCTGTGACAAAAAAGTGAAAGAAAAGACACCAGCCAGAAAAACAGCCAGTGATCTTTAGGATTCTTAAGCAGTGGTGATCCTCAAACAGTGTTTAAACAGGGGTCACTAGCTAGCCTTACTATATGTGCGGATTCCAAGTTTCTTTCTTTCTTTCTTTCTTTTTTTTTTTGGTTTTTCGAGACAAGGTTTCTCTGTGTACCCTTGACTGTCCTGGACTAACTTTGTAGAGCAGGCTGGCCTCGAACAGTGATCTGCCTGCCTCTGCCTCCCGAGTGCTGGGATTCAGATTTCAAGTTTCAACTGCAGAAAATCTGATCCAATTGGTTGATGGATGAAGCAAAAAGTCTGATGGCTTTACAATAGGCAGTCTCTGAAGTTTAAAAAACACTAAACTGGTCCTTTCTGCATCCCGGCTGGATCAGCAAGCAGGCACGGTCTCGACATGCAGAACGACGCCGGCGAGTTCATGGACCTGTACATGCCGCGGAAATGCTCCGCGAGCAACCACATCATTGGTGCCAAGGACCACGCGTCCATCCAGATGAATGTGGCCGAGGTTGACAGGGTTACAGGCTGGTTTAATGGCCACTTTCAAACCTACGCTATCTGTGGGGCCATTCGCAGGATGGGCGAGTCAGATGATTCCATTCTCTGTCTGGCTAAAGCTGATGGAATTGTCTCCAAGAACTTTTGATCAGAAGAGATCAGGAATACTTGTCATAAATAAAAATGAGAAAGTATCTTTAAAAAAAAAAAAAAACACTAAACTGTTGGGTGTGGTGGTGCAAGCCTGTAATCCCAGCACTTGGGGAGGCAGAGGCAGGTGGATCTTTGTGACTTCAAGGCCAGCATGGTCTACAGATCAAGGTCAGGACAGCCAGGGCTACACAGAGAAACCCTGTCTTGGAAAAAAAAAAAAAAACAAATGAAACACTAGGCCTCAGGGTGTTCACACGAAGACACAGACCTGCCTAAGCCACATAGTCTTTCCTAACTTGCTAGAATTCTCTGTGTCCTAGATATCAGTAGAATGGCTGTCCTGAACGGCCTCTTCCCTCCTGAAGATATGCCAGTAGGTAACCACTCTCAGGCATCTGGTCTACCTGGCGGTCATCAAACACCAGTTGAGATGTTCTGTAAGCCCAGTCCTAGCACATGGCTTGATGGTACTGGCTTTGCTCTGGAGCTCCGCCCACAAGCCTTCACTGAGAGGACAATGAAGGCAAAGGCAGGCTTATCGACCAACTCTGGAGACCTCACAGGGTAAAGAGTGAGGCAGCCGCCTTCCCTGTGAACCCCTCACCACCAGTCTTGTGTGAACAAGAGACTCCCCAGAGCCATCTTTCCCTCTGGGCAGTTCACAACTAGGGAAGAAGTGCTCATGAAGGGATTTTAGAAAGCAGGTGAGGAAGGGGGCTAATTAGTCCCATAAAGACCCATTAAAATGATTGTCGGCTCCAAGTGTCTTTGCCCCTGAGGAGTCAGGTGACTCAGAAGCTGGGGTGAGGGAAATAAACCCCACCAGACCTCTGGCAACCTATGGCTTATTACCTCAAAGAAGTGTTTGACCTTATCTAAACTCAGGGCTGGAGATCACTATGTTTACTCTACAACAGACAACTAGGTTTCCATGTCAGTTAACCAGTGTACATCTGTGCTTTATTTTATATATATATATATATATATATAGTCTGTTTATGTATGTATGTATAGTGTGTTTATTTTATTTTATTTTATTTTATTTTATTTTATTTTATTTTATTTTATGCTTTGGTGTGAGGATGTCAGATCCCTTGGTACTGGAATTACAGACAGTTGTGAGCTGCCATGTGGGTGCTGGGAATTGAACCAGAGTCCTTTGAAAGAGCAGACAATGCTCTTAACCACTGAGCCATCTCTCTAGCCCTACATCTGTGCTTTCAATTAGACCAAAGCACAAGCCTTCTGTCCTTCGTGGTTGTATTAATAGTACAAATTAGAGCTAGGCCACTTAGCTTCCAAATATTTGGGGATTTTCTGGGGGAACTTTAGTTATTGGTTTCCAATTTAATAGCAGCTAGTCGGGGGAAAGGCTTTGTATCACCTGAATATTTCTGAAAATCATTGAGTGAAATACAACCTATGTTGGTGGCTGTTTCATGTCATTTTGGAAAGAGTACATTCTCCTTTGTTGTGGAGTACTCTACAAATATCAATTATGTCCAGGTGGTCTATAGCATCGTTTAATTAAAATATATCTATTCAGATTTTTGTTATTGTTGGTTTTGGTTTGGTTTGGTTTGGTTTGGTTTTCGAGACAGGGTCTCTCTGTGTAGCCTTGGCTGTCCTGGACTCACTTTGTAGACTAGGCTGGCCTCGAACTCACAGTGATCCACCTGCCTCTGCCTCCCGAGTGCTGGGATTAAAAGCATGTGCCACCACACCCGGCTTATCCATTCAGTTTTTACACTCCCCTTCTATTAATCATTGAAAGGTAGTATGTTGAAATTTCTATAATAATGGATGTTTTTCTTTTGACACAGGGCCTCCATATGTGGCCCAGAATATACTATGTAGGCCAGGACAGTCTCAAACTCATAAAGAACAGCTTAACTTTGTCCCCTCAATGTTAGGATTAAGGATGTGTGCCACCATTCCTGGCAATCATGAATTTATTTCGGTTTCTGTCTACTGTATTCTTTTTTTTTTTTTTTTAAAGATTTATTTATTTATTATTTATACAGTGTTGTATCTGCATTGTGAGCTTGCACACCAGAAGAGGGCGCCAGATCTCAGTATAGGTGGTTGTGAGCCACCATGTGGTTGCTGGGAATTGAACTCAGAACTTTTGGAAGAGCAGACAGGGCTCTTAACCACTGAGCCATTTCTCCAGCCCCTGTCTACTGTATTCTGAAGTCTCCTTAAAGGTGCTTGCTTGATTGTTCTTCCCTCTTGATAAACTAAGACAAGTAGACTGAAAAGCACCCACCGAGGCTGCAGACATAGCTTAGAGGCTGCGAGCATGTCGTGCTTCAGCGTCTTCCTGCTGCCATGGCACCCAGTGAGAAGTCGGCTTCTGTCTCTGTTTCTCCATGGCCTAAGAAGCCATTTTCTCTAGCTGCTTTGCCAAAAGTTTTGAACAGTTCGATTGGGTTTCTTCGTCTTTCTTGTACTTGGGGTTTGTTGCATTTATTAAGTCTGTAGGTGTGTTGCTCTAACATGTTTTGAAATGTTACACACTCCTTAGACACACTCCCATGTGTCTCCCTTTGTCTTAGGAGTAGCAGTTACTTGTAGGCTGAGCTATCTGAAATCCAAGGAGAACGGTGTTCCAGTTACATACTTATTTCATTCTTTCTGGATTTCTCTTCAGGTACATCTTATTGGTATCTTCCGAGTTCATTAATCTTTTCTTTCACAGCATCTATTCTGTGATCTGCAATGTACCTTTTCACTTGGATGCTGTCGATTTCATTTCTCCATATTGATTGCATCTTCCACTGGTTTCTGTTTCTTTGCTCAGTTTTTG
>OU015746.1:126776099-126792517 GCA_907169655.1 Acomys percivali
GGGGGGGCAGGGGGAGGAATCTATGAAAGCTGCCTGTGCTCCCTGAGCCCTGACTTCAGGCAGGGAAGAAGGAAGGGGCGGCATTTTAGGTAATTAGCAAATTAAAGTCTTCAGTCTACCCCAGCCAACTCTACAACTGAAACAACAGGTTGGAAAATGCTTTTTCAAGAGCCAGTGTGCGTTTTGTACACTGCACACAGTGCTTAAAAGGTTTAATATATGTGTATACAAATAGACCTGGGCAAGCCCTCCCGACTATTTCCCCTAAATGATGGAGGTTGCCAAAAAGAAATCAAAATAAAGCGAAGAGGCGCAAATCAATAGTCCTCATAGAATTCCAACAGGATGGGAGACGATCCTTAAACTGTGTCGGGGAAACAACCAGGGACGACCCAGACTCAACAAAAGACTAATCAAGTCGCTGTAAGCTGACTGTCAACAAAGCAAAGAGTGGGAGCGCGGGTCCTAGGTTTCTCACAAAAGCAGCCGCTCAGTAGTCACCATAGAAACACAGCTTGGCAACATGGGTCCACAGTATTGTGTGTTTGAAAACATACACATTGGCAGTACATACTGAACAAAAATTAGAAATTCATGAGGCTGCAAGCCACTTATTCAGAAGACGATCATCCCACACACCAAAGGTTCATTTTCTGAGCAGGCCCTGTCAGCTGTGTCAGACAGAGTAACATAAACAGAGCACATTTGTGACATGTCTGCAACACCCAGTTACTGACGTTTAGGTAAAACTTTTCAGAATATTCCAGGAAAAGATTTTATAGCACAAAATGATTCGTGTCACCCCATTTGTTGACGGCTAAAAATTGAGAAGGAGTGGGGAGTAGTCAAACTGTAACTGACCCATTTTTCTTCAACATTATCTTATCAGAATTCTCAACGCACAAAGAGAGGTGATACCTTCTAGGGCAGCGCACAGATGTTCCACCTCAAAGAGATAGATGCCCAAGCTCCTGCCTGCCCTCTAGCTAAGGTTTCTTTTCTTTTCTTTTCTTTCTTTCTTTTTTTAAAGATTTATTTATTTAGTCTACATATCGGTGTTTTGCCTAGATGTACACCTGCATGCCAGCTGAGGGCACCAGATCTCACCATAGATGGCTATGAGCCACCATGTGGCTGCTGGAAGTCAAACCCAGGACCTCCAGAAGAGCAGACAGTGCTCTCAACTGCTGAGCCATCTCTCCAGCCCCTAGCTCAGGCTTATGAGGGTGAACTGTGTCTCAGATTTTGTCCTCCATCTCAGGGAATAGTGGTGGTGGTGGTCCTGGGAGAGGTGGCAGGTGTTCAAAAGATTCAAAATCTTGTGTCATAGGCCAGCAAATAGTTCAGTGAGAAAAACACTTGCTGCCAAGTCTGAAAACCTGAATTTAGTCCCCATGTTGTGGAAGGAGAAAATTGGCTCTCATGTTGTCCTTAACCTTTACATGCGTGCTGTGAAACACTCACTCACCCAACACGTGAAATAAATAAATGTAAAAGAAGAAGAAGAGGAGGAGGAGGAGGAGGAGGAGGAGGAGGAGGAGGAGGCCAGGCGTGGTGGCGCACGCCTTTAATCCCAGCATTCGGGAGGCAGAGGCAGGCAGACCACTATGAGTTCAAGGCCAGCCTGGTCTACCGAGTGAGTCCAGGACAGTCAAGGCTACAAAGAGAAACCCTGTCTCAAAAAACAACAACAAAAAACAAAACAAAAACTTTAAAAACTGTGAGCTGGGCAGTGGTGGCACACACCTTTAGTCCCAGTACTTGGGAGGCAGAGGCAGGCAGATCTCTGTGAGTTCGAGGCCAGCCTGGTCTACAAAGTCCAGGACAACCAGGGCTAGCATACAGAGAAACCCTGTCTCTTATATTTTTGGTTGTGAGCCTAGCCTTTAACGGCTGAGCCATCTCTCCAGCCCGAGAAACCCTGTCTCAAAAAAGCAAAAAGACAAAACAACAATAACAACATCAACAAAACATGCTATTGAGACCCAGCAGTGACCACTGTGGTGGAACTGAAGTTGAATTTGAGCTTCATCAGAATCTAGGTACTGATGCTCCAAAGTGCCTTTACTGAAAACAGTATTTCTCACCATTTTGTCAGATGTACTCAGGACGGTCTCTGGCCTAACTGGAGCCCTTTGCATATTCATCTTGAGCATGCTAACCCGCCTTGCTGGCCGCTGGAGGAGGCATGGGGGAGTAAACAGCGTTCCGTGGGGCCAGGGTTCCCACGGGTGCCAGGTAGCACAGAAGGTCTATTACGGGCTGCCTGCATGCTACAGGTGGGCGAGCGTTCGCCTCAAGGCTGTCTCTCCAATTAGGTGAAGTCTTGGAATGCCTTAGTGTAAGTGTTCTAACACCTTTTGGATTTGACATAATTGGAGTTGTCAAGTTAGGATTTCTCCCCCCAACAAGTCAATGTGGCATCATCAGTGTTACTTTTAGAGGCAAGCTCAGGGGTGGCGAGTCGGACCGCGGAATCACTCCTCATTCCTGTGCCGTGTCTCGCGTCTGTGCCGTGTCTTCCTCATGTGCTCGCTTAATTCATCCAGTTTTCACCGAATGCTTTGTAATTTATCCTATAAAACTCCTATTGATGATATACGCTACTCTCCACGAAGAAATGGAAGAGGAGGGCACTGTCCACAGGGTCGTCCCGCCCCGCCCTCGTCACCCGAGCTTGAGAAAGAGAGGCACTCGGGAAGGCCCCTGCGACCCCCGCACCCCACCCCTCGACTCAAGTGTGAGGGTGGTCTTCTCGAAGAATTACTCTTTACTTCGTTACATAATCGTATATAGTGTTTGGGTAATTTTGTTTTGCAGGTGGTGTTTTATTTCTTTGTTTGAGACAGGGTCTTGCTACACAGCCCTGACTGTCCTAGAACTCACTGTATAAACTGGGCTAGCCTTGAATTCACAGAGGTCCCCCTGCCTCTGCCTCCTGAGCTGGGATTAAAGAGGCACCACAGAAGATCATTCGGATAGTTATTAAACCTACTATCTGTAAAATTAAGGCTTTTCTATGCCTACCCTAGCCCCGAAGATCTATTATATTTATTAATAAGGTTCAGGCACTATAGCTGGGCAGATTCTCAGCTATTCTAGCCCAACTATGCTGCCCTAACCTACTTCCCGGTCATGTGACCTATTACTGCCATCTTAGTCTCGCCCTCCCTGCTCCTACTTCATCCACATCCTCAGGGCAACTCCCTCATGACAACCTTCTCCTCTCTCTCCTCCACCTGGGACGCCCCCTCCTGGGATCAGAAGTCCCTTCTTAATTCTCCTGCCTAGGTATAGGCTGCTCAGCACTTTATTAACCAATCAGAGGTTATGGCTTTGGTTATCACTTACTTAGTGGCTAATATCTACATATAAGCAAGTACATAAATACATACCATATTTTTCTTTCTGAGTCTGGGTTACCTCACTCAGGAGGATTTTTTTTTTTTTTTTTTTTTTACTTTCATCCATTTGTCTGAAAATTTCATGATGTCATTTTTAAAAAACAACAACTGAGTAACACTTCATTGTGTAAATGTAGCACCATTTTTTAAAAATCCATTCTTGAGAGACATCTAGGTTGTTTCCAGTTTCTGGCTATTGTGAATAAAGCTGCAATGAAAATGGCTAAGCAATTGTCCCTGCAGTACAATGGAGTGTCCTTTGGGTAGATGCCCAAGAGTGGTATAGCTGGGTCTGGAGGTAGATTGATTCCCAACATTCTGAGAAAGTGCCATATTGATGTGTATAGAGGTTATACGGATTTGCACGCTCACCAGCGATGGAGGGGAGTGTTCTCCTTGCCCCACGATCTTACAAGCCTGAGTTGTCATTTGTGTTGCTGATCTTAGCCATTCTGACAGATGTAAGATGGAATCTCAGAGTGGTTTTGCTTGTTAGTTCCCTGACAGCTAAGGGCATTGGACATTTCTTAGTGTTTCTCAGCCATTTGAGTTTCCTCTATTGAGAAATCTCTGTTTATTTCTGTACTTTATTTTTTAAAGTGAGTTGTTTGGGTTTTTGAGTTTCTTGTCTTAAGTTCTTTTTATATTTTGGATGCCAGTCCTCTTTTGGATATGCAGTTGGTAAAAATATTTTCTCATTATGTAGGCTGCTGCTTTGTCCAAATGATGGTGTCTTTTGACATACAGAAGCTTTTCAGTTTCATGAAGTCCTGCTTATTAATTTTTTATCCTAGTGCCTGTACTGTTCAGAAAGTTGTCTTCTGTGGCAATGCATTCAAAACTGTTTCCCACTTTCTTGTGGATTAGGTTCAGTGTGTCCGGTTTTATGTTGAGGTCTTTGATGCACTTGGACTTGAGGTTTGTTCAGGGTGATTAGTATGGCTCTATTTGCACTCCTCTACAAGCAGACATTCAGTTAGACCAGCACCATTTGTTGAAGATGCTGTCTTTTTTCCCAGTGTGCATTTCTGGCTTCTTTATCAAAAATCAGGTGCCCGTATTATGTGGATTTATATCTCTATTTTCAGTTGCATTCCATTGATCAACCTGTCTGTTTTTGTGCCTATACCATGCAGTTTTTATTACTACAGCTCTGTAGTGCAGTTTGACATCAGAGGTAGTGATACCTCCGGAAGTTCTTTTTTTTTTTTTTTTTTTTTTTTTTTTTTTTTTTTTTTTTTTTTTTTGGTTTTTTCGAGACAGGGTTTCTCTATGTAGCCTTGGCTGTCCTGGACTCGCTTTGTAGACCAGGCTGGCCTTGAACTCACAGCGATCCGCCTGCCTCTGCCTCCCTGAGTGCTGGGATTAAAGGCGTGCGCCACCACGCCCGGCTTTTTATTCAGTATAGTTTTAGCTATCCATATGAAGCTGAGGGTTGTCGTTGCAAGGTCTGTGAAGAACTGTGTTAGAACTTTTATGTGGAGTACATTGAATCTGTAAATTGTTTTTGGTAGGATGGCCATCTTTACTATGTTAGTCCTATGGATCCATGAGCATGGGACACCTTTCCATCTTTTGATGTCTTCTTTAATTTATTCTTCAAAGACTTGAAGTTTTTATCATACAAGTCTTTTATTTGCTTGGTTAGAGTTACCCCAAAATATTTTATATTATTAGAGACTGTTGTGAAAGGTGTTGCTTCTCTGATTTCTCTCTCAGTCCATATGTTATTTGTATACTGGAGGGCTACTGGGTTTTGTTTTTTATTTTTGTTTTTAAGTTAATCTTGTATCCAGACTCTTCACTGAAGGTGTTTATCAGCTGTAGGAGTTCCCTCATAGAACTTTTAAGATCACGTATACATACTATCATATCATTTGCAAATAAAAATACTTTGATTTCTTACTTTCCAGTTTGCATCCCTTTGCTCTCCTTCAGCTGTCCTATTGCTCTAGATAAAATTTTAAGTACTATATTAAATATATATGAAGAGAGTGGACAACTGTAGACTTAGATTTTTCAAAAAAACTTCTACCTCCATTCTAACCCACCGACCTGAGGTAGAGGAGAAAGACAATTAGTATGAAAGGGGGTTGTGAACCTCTTTAGATGTAGTTCCTTGGGGCAAGTCCAGATTTTGTTGTCAGGATACCAGATATCAGAAGACCAGCAAACAGCAAACAACAGCAGCCCAGGCATGACTTACTGGAAACGGCAAGACCAGGAAAGCAGTGTGAACTGTTGCAAAGTATATGATGCAAGAGTGTTGTCTCGCTGTCCTTGGCTTCTATTTATCCTTCTTCAGAGCCCACCCAAAGATGTTTGTCAGCTGGCAAAACCCACACCCTTGCACCAGACAACTCCCACCAAACCATCACGTGCCCTCTCACAAGTCTGTCTTCAGCTAACAAAGATCACAAGTCTGTCTTCAGTGGTGGGAAAACTCTCCCACATCCCATACTTGGGACCAAAACAAAAACACATTCACAGGACACAACTGAGTCTTCAAAGAAACCAGGAACTTTCACTTCAGACAACCTTGTCTTGCTCCTGATTTTAGTGGAATTGCTTTGAATTTCTTTGCATTTAATTTGATGTTGGCTATAGGTTTGCTGTAAATTGCCTTTATTATGTTTAGGTTTGTTGCTTGTATCCCTGATCTCTCCATGACTTTTTATCATGAAGGCGTGTTGGATTTTGTCAAAGGCTTTTCTGCATCTAATGAGATGATCATGTGTTGTTTTTTTTATTTTCAGTGTATTTATATGTTAATTGTATTTATTGATTTTTGCATATTGAACAATCCTTGCATTTCTGGGATTAAATTTACTTAGTTATGGTGGCTGGTTTTTTTTTTTTTAATGTGTTCTTGGATTTAGTTTGCAAGTTTTTTGTTGAATATTTTTGCATCTATGTTCATAAGGGAAATTGGTTTGTAATTATCTTTCTTTGTTGAGTCTTTATATGATTTGGGTATCAGAGTAATTATGATCTCATAAAACGAATGCCTACTGAGTCAAAGCAGAAATAAAGACTTCCTAGAATTCAGTGAAAATGAATATATAACAAACTCAAATTTATGGGACACAATGAAAGTAGTTTGAAGCGGAAAGTTCATAGCATTAAGTGCCTACATTAAAAAATTTTTTAGAAAAGGAAAAGATCTCATACTAGCACCTTAATAGCACATGTGTTTTGTTGATGATGTATACCTTTATTCTGTGGTGGTCTGATAGATAAAAAGTGACCTTGGAGCTGGGCATGGTGGCGCAAACCTGCAATGTGCTGGGATTACAGGTGTGGGCCACCGAGCCCGGTTCTGCCACACTATCAATACTGGATCCTCACCAGGATTCCTCTCAGATATCCTGCAGCTGTGGACCTGCAGGACTGGCCACCACCACAACCGGCAGCTCATGGTGCCAGCAGAGAATACCTATCAATTACCATGAACAAACTAACAAACCGAAAGAGCGCATAACATAGTTAAGTCGGACAGTGCACTGAGACCACGCTCAGTTCTGGATCCAGGAATGTCCTGTTCCTTTCCCATGACCCTCACAACCCTGCTCTCCTCACCGGGAGTCTGTGTGTCCTTGTGTCTGACAGTGTCAGTTCCTTCCCTGTTAGGTAAGCAGCAATGAGCCAAGACTGTCTCTGCATCACGCCAGGAAAAGAGTAGGAGAAATTAACTTCTATTAGTGCTTTCTCAAGCTGATCAAGGTTTTCTGAAACTCTGCCAGGTGTGTGTGTGTGTGTGTGTGTGTGTGTGTCTGTGTCTGTGTGAGTGTGGGTGTGTGTTTTCAGTGTGTGTGTGTGTGTGTGTGTCTGTGTATGTGTGTTTCCAGTGTGTGTGTCTGTGTGCCTGTGTGTGTGTGTGAGTGTGTGTGTGTTTCCAGTGTGTGTGTGTGTATTTCCAATGTGTGTGTGTCTATGTGTATGTGTGTGTCTGTGTATTTCCAGTGTGTGTATGTCTGTGTGTATCTGTGTGTTTCCAGTTTGTGTGTGTGTGTGTCTGTGTCTGTTTCCAGTGTGTGTGTTTGTGTGTGTGTCTGTGTGTGTTTTCAGTATGTGTGTATGTGTGTGTTTCCAGTGTGTATGTGTGTGTGTGTCTGTGTGAGTATGTGTCATCCAGTGTGTGTGTGTGTGTGTGTGTGTGTGTGTGTGTGTGTGTGTTTCCTTATATAGCCCAGGTCTGACATAGGAAGGAGGACATACATGCTAGCCAATCCCTTCCCGATTAGGAACCTCTTTTTTCGGTTGTTGCTTTAAAACTGTGTCTAATGTAACCAAGGCTAGTTGTTGTTGTTGGTTTGTTGGTTGGTTTTTGAGACAGGGTCTCTCTGTGTAGCCTTGGTTGTCCTGGACTCACTCTGTAGACCAGGCTGGCCTCGAACTCATAGCAATCTGCCTGCCTCTGCCTCCCGAGCGCTGGGATTAAAGGTGTGCGCCACCACGCCTGGCTCCCAGGCTGACTTTGAACTTGCTACGCAGTCAAAGTTGACTTTGAAATTCTAATCTTCCTACCTCCACCTTTGCAGCTTTGACAGGTGTTATGAAAATAGTATGCCAGAAACATATGTAAACACACCTGTCTGTTCGCAACATCATTCATTACCTAACAGTAAGTTCACAAGGTAAAGTGGCTTCACAGGCAGCAATTTGCCAGCTAATCCCACCCACATTATCAATCTGGCCAAGATAGTCGCAGGTTATTTTATTTCAACCTTAGTTGCTAGTATTAACTCTCATATCACATAACACATAGTAAATCTCCCTCCATAGATGCATGTATCTGAGTTACGGAACTAATACAGGCTAGCAAGGCTAGAGCAGTGTTCATGAGGTTCGAAATGGGCTGAGAGAAACACACTGGCATCTGTATTGGTAAGATAGCAAACTCAACCAGCCTCAGGCAAGAAGCTGCAGTTAAGGCTGAGGCAAGGCCCAGAGCAATGGTGCACGGAGGAGTCCCTCTGCAAGGTAAGAGGCTGGAACAATTGGAGCAGAACAGACGATTCAGGTCCAAACAGGAGAGCAGATGGATGGGCAGATGGTAGTCGCGTATGCCATGTCAACACTAGGGGACCAGGCTTACGTGAGTCTGAGGCACCATCAGGAGGGTTCTGCCTGTTGGTTTTTGATGAGCACACTAGGTATAAAATAACAAGTGGGTGTGGGATGTTGTCACTTTCTGGGTCCAAGTGAGGGAGTCATACCATTTCTGTGATCTGCCACATCCTTTAACTTATTGGGCCTAGTTTCCCTGATATTTTATTTATTTATTTATTTTAATTTTATTTATTTTTTATTTTGGTTTCTCTTTTTTATAATTTTTAATTAATTTATTAATGTATTCACTTTGCATCCTGGTTGTAGCCACCTCCTTTCTCTCTTCCCAGTTCCACCCTTCCTCCCCCTCTCTCCTCCCCTATTCCTTGGAAAAGGGGAGCCCTCCTACCCACCCACCCTAAATCATCAAGTCAAATCACATCAGGACTAAGTTTGTCCTTTTCCCCTGTGGCCTGTCAGGGGGAAGTGATAAAAAACAAGCAAAAAAAGCCCATATCACGAAAAACAAAACAACAAAAAAAAGAGTCCATATCAGAGACAGACTCCACTCCCCTTACTAGTGGACCCACAGGAAGCCTGAGTGGCCCGTTGTTGGAGATTGGTCTGATGTATTGTGATGCTAATTATTGCTTGCTGTCTTTTAATGTACCCCAAATATTGCTGTGTAACCTTTTCTAAAAACGTATTCCTGTTTGACCAATAAAAAGACATACACCTGGGCAGGCAAATAGAATAGGCATGGCTAAGATTCACAGGCCTGTCAAGGTGTCTCTGTGTATACTTTGCTATCCTGCAACTGGTTCTGTAGACCAGGCTGACCTCAAACTCACAGAGATCCACCTGCCTCGGTCTCCTGAGTGCTGGGACTACAGGCGTGCACCGCCACACCCAGAGTTATAATTTTTCACCTAAATATTTATTTATTTTATTTGGATGAATGTTTTGCCTATGTGTATGTCTGTCCACCATGTATATACCTGGTACCCTGAAGGCCAAAAGAGAGAGTTGTGTTCCCTGGAATTGTAGTTACAGATGGTTGTCAGTCACCAAAGTGTTCCTAACTGCTGAACACTCTCTCTAGAACTCCCTACTCCCTGATAGGATTCTTTTTTTTTTTTTTTTTTTTTTCTGCATTTCTGAGAAAATTTTTATTGGCCGTTTGGATAAAATTTACTTGCCAGGAAGGATGGTCCAATCCCATCGCATTTCTGCTGGGACCAGCGCATGGCCTCCTCTCTGCTGATCCTGTGCTTGGCCCCAATGCATCCTGTCCTGCGCATCTTGTCTGCGACGCTGAAACCTGACCTACCCAGCACCACACAGAAGTCCGGCCGTAGACGCCAATGCTCGGATCGTAGTTGATGCCCAGATCGATGTGTTCTTGAATCCAAAAACCAAAGTTTCCAGAATCTGAGAAGTTATTTTTCCGTAATTCGTACTCTCGCACCTTCAGGCCTTTCTCCAGAGTGCCTTCTGCCTTGGCTCCACGCCCTGTGCATTGAAGAGTGATCTCTTCATTTCTCCTGATGCCGAAGGACCTGGCGGTGTACCTGGCTTTGGAATATATAGGCGTCTAGCCCGTGAGCTGCTCCAACACCTGGACTGCCCAGGTCGGCCTGTCTCCGCTCTCCCCGACACAGCTATGGAAGCAGGGCTTGTATATGTGAAATTCCCACATGGGGTTCCCCTTTTCACCTTGACCTTGTGCCACAATGGAGAACAGAAGAGAGCCCCTGACATGATTTTAGTATGTTCATGTGTCCCACAGTCTCAATTCTCCCTACTCGGTTTATAGGGTAGCACTCTTTCTACTCCCAGGAACAAGTCGCTTGTTACTCTGTGCCCCATGCGTGCTGTCAGGCAGACGTGCTGTCTGTTTACCAACCAGGAGCACAGTCATCCTCCACCCTCAAGATGGAGTCAGAAGCTGCTTGTGAGTGGAGTATCTCAGGACAGTGGACAGCCGAAGTGCAACAAGCATGCGCCATCATGCCAGGCTTAGGTACCTCTCAATGAGGGAACCGCACTGGCTGGCTCCAGCTTTGTCCCTGAGTGGACCATAGCAGATGTCAGGGCTGGCCTCTTGAGGTAGTGATAGGGTAGAGGAGTGATGCCACGTGAGAGGTGGCAGCGGGGGGTAACAGCATGGGAGCAGGAAGGGCCAGGTGATCCTGCACGGTTACAACAGTGGATCGTCTGGAGTAGCTGTCTTCCAACATAGGGGTTTTTTTTTTTTTCTTTTTAAGATTTATTTAGGGGCTGGAGAGTTGGCTCAGTGGTTAAGATCACTGTCTGCTCTTCCAAAGGTCCCGGGTTCAATTCCCAGCACCCACATGGCAGCTCACAACTGTCTTTAACTCCAAGATCTGACACCCTCACACCAATGCACATAAATTTAAAAATTAAAATATTTTTTAAAAAAAAGATTTATTTATTATGTATACAGTGTTCTGCCTGCATGTGTGCCTACACACCAGAAGAGGGCATCAGAGCCAGGCGTGGTGGTGCATGCCTTTAATCCCAGCAGTGAGTTTGAGGACAGCCTGGTCTACAAAGTGAGTCTAGGACAGCCAAGGCTACACAGAGAAACTCTGTCTCAAAAAACCAAACCAAACAAACAAAGAAGAAGAAGAAGAAGAAGAAGAAGGAGGAGGAGGAGGAGGAGGAGGAGGAGGAGGAGGAGAAGAAGAAGAAGAGGAGGAAGGCATTAGATCCCAGTATAGATGGTTATGAGGCACCATGTGGTTGCTGGGAATTGAACTCAGGACCTTTGAAAGAATGGACAATGTTCTTAACCTCTGAGCCATCTCGTCCAGCCCCCCAACAGGTTTTATAATGAATAGAAACTCTTCAGTGTAGAGAAAAATTTAAAGCTCAAGGTTGACAGGCCATGGAGGCCCCTGTCCCCTCTGTTTCTCTTTTCTCTTATGTAAGAGACCCAGAGGTACAATAGTACTAAAATTTAGGAAACCATCTTTCCTGACCATTAAGAGCTTATAGCAGATAAATGCTCACTTGACAGAGTGTTTGCCTAACACGCACAGTGTTGGATCATCAATAGCGAAAAAAGTATATATGTGGTAAGTTCAAGATCAGCATAGACTAGAGAGAGACCGAGGGAGACAGAGGAATGACAATGCAAGGAGACAGGAAAAAAAAGTTTTTTTTTTTGTTTACTTGTTTTCCCATATAAAGGAACTGAAGGCCGGGAGTGGTGGCGCACGCCTTTAATCCCAGCACACAGGAGGCAGAGGCAGGCAGATTACTGTAAGTTCGAGGCCAGCCTGGTCTACAAAGCAAGTCCAGGACAGCCAGGGATACACAGAGAAACCCTGTCTCCAAAAACCAAATAAATAAATTAATTAAATTAAATAAAGGAACTGAAACCTTTTACCTGACAGGGGACGTGAACTCCTTAATATCAACTCCAGGATGGGGAGTCCAAGGACGACCACTTTCAGTCCTCAACTTGAACAGGGAATAATTTAGACCATGATGCAAGTCTTAAATATATAGGTGCAGTGGGGGGCGTGGGTTGAGCAATACTGATCTTGCAGAAAACCAGCACCCACACAGCAGCTCACAACCACCTGTAACTCCAATTTCCGGGGATCCGACGCCCTCTGCTGGCCTCTGTGGTTCCCACATGAATATGGTGGCCATAACTCGTGCATGCAAACACATACTCCTCTACAGTCTACACCGTCTTCTTTTTCTTTCTTTCTTTTTTTTTTTTTGGTTTTTTGTTTTGTTTTGTTTTTCGAGACAGGGTTTCTCTGTGTATCCTTGGCTGTCCTGGACTCACTTTGTAGACCAGGCTGGTCTCGAACTCACTGCAATCCACCTGCCTCTGCTTCCCGAGTGCTGGGATTAAAGCTGGCCTCAGTCTACACCTTCTAATACACAACCGTGGCCAAGATATCAGCCATCTCATTAGTACATAAAATAAAGCAGAGGCATCTGTAGGTGAATTTTTACCCATCCTCTTCCTTTAATAAGGGCAAGACTGCCCAGTTGTGTGTGCTTTTGTTTTTTCAAGTCAGGGTTTCTCTGTGTAGCCTTGGGTGTCCTGGATATACTTTGTAGACCAGGCTGGCCTGGAAGTCACAATGATCCGCCTGCCTCTGCCTCCACCTCTGCCTCCCGAGTGCTGGGATTAAAGGCGTGCACCACCATGCTGGGGTTGCTCAGGTGTCTTAATGCTTTCAGTAGGAATTATAGTTATATTAACAACATAGTTCTGTGCATGCTATAGATGCCAGCTCAGCCACACAGCTCACTCACACAAAGGCCTTAGTCACCTCTCCTTGTAGGCATTTGAACTACTGCCCTTTCCTACATTGTCCCCTTTGTCAGTCAGAACAGTCTGTGCCCCCAGGTCCCTCCAGCAGTTACATGAGTGACCTCTTCTGAGAGTGAGGAATGAGGGACTAGGAAGTAGATGATCCCCAACAGGCAGATGATGGAGGAAGGGACCAGGGACTGTTCATAAACACGACTAACTTTCCCCACGTCAGGGAAAGGACTGAAAGGCTTTTCCTCCCACCAGCAGGGACCTGCCTGCCTGCCTGCCTGGCCAAGGCTGACAAGGTGTGTCCTAGGTGTGTCCTAAACATGTGAACCAGCAGCTATGGACCCATCAACTTCCTCTTCTTTGCCTAAAGTAACCAGCCCAAAGGGAAGGGAAGGGAACACATCGAAGATCACAAAACCACTTAAAACCCCCTTCCTCCAGGGGAAACACTGGATTCTGTTCCCTCTCTGCTCTTCAGTCTGTGTGCTTTGCTGTATGTGTGTGTCTGTCTGTTGTCTGTGTGTCTATATGTATGCATGGGTGTAGTCTGATGTGTATGTGTGTGTGAGTGTCTGTGTACGTATGCATGAGTGTCTTTGCATGTGTGTATGTGTGTGTCTGTGTATGTATGCATGCGTGTTTGTCTTCACGTGTGTGCATGGGTTTGTGTGTTGCTGTGTGTGCCCCTGTGTGTCTGTCTGTGTGTGTATGTGTGTGTGTGTGAGAGGGAGCTCATGCAAACTGCATATCTCTATTCTCTATTCACTTGTAAAGTTCCTCTCTCATACATCCCAACTACAGTTTTGGCTCCTCCCTTGGCCCCTCCCAGGCCCTCCCGGTCATGCTCCCCCAACTCCACTCCTTGTTTCCCTTCAGAAAAGGGCAGTGAATATTCACTTTTAATCAAGTTTGTTACCTGTTGCTGCCTTCTATGTCTGAGATTTTTCTTGCCTTTAGTTCTGCCCCAGCCCCAGACAAAATTTCTCTGTGTAGCTCTGACTCTGGCCTGGAACTCACAGAGATCTGCCTGCCTCTGCCTCCTGAGTGCTGAGGCTAAAGACATGCATCACCACAGCCAGCTTAAGTCTTTCTTTAACCAGCAGAGAAAATGAACCCAAGTAAGACAGATGGTAACAAGGTGACCAACAAGGCTCCTGATGTCCTCTCCCTGAAAGGATGAATTCTACTTTGGAAACGTGAGCTAAATAAAATAAATACTTTCTCCTTGTGTTAGTTAGGGTTTCCACTGATGTGATTAAAACAAAACAAAACAAACAAAACAAAACCACCATAACCAAAATCTACTTGGGGACAAAAGGGTTTATTGCAGCTCCTAGGCAGGAACCTTGAGGCCCGAGCTGAGGCAGAGGCCAGGGCGGAGCTGCTTTCTGCGTGGCTCCTCATGGCTTGCTCAGCATGCTTTCTCATACTACCTAGGACCACCTGCCCACCGATGGCACACCCTTCACAGGCCCTCCCACAATCATTAATCAAGAAAATGCCCCTATTGGGCTGGAGAGATGGCTCAGAGGTTAAGAGCACTGGCTGCTCTTCAAGAGGTCCTGATTTCAATTCCCAGCACCCACATGGTGGCTCACAACCATCTATAATGTGATATGATGCCCCCTTCTGGCCTGTGAGTGTATATGCAGGCAGAGTACTGTATACATAATATTAGAAAAGAAAGAAAATGCCCCCATCATAGACTTGCTTGTAAGCAAATCTGATTGGAGACATTTCCTCTATTGAAGTTCTCTCTTCCCAGATAACCCTGGCTTATGTCAAGTTGACAAAGCAAAACACCACAACTACCCACTCCTAGGTTGCTTTTGTCAGTGTATTTAATTATGGCAACATAATTGAAGCTAGGATACTTTCCAAATAATGAACCAACAATGCATTGTCAAAAATCAAATCCATTTATTCTTGGTGTATTTTTATACATGGCTGAATAAGGTTTGTAAATATTTTTGTTTTTGTTTTTGTTTTGTTTTCCAAGACAGGGTCTCTCTGTGTTTCCTTGGCTGCCCTGGACTTACTTTGTAGACCAGGCTGGCCTCGAACTCACAGTGATCCACCTACCTCTGCCTCCCCAATGCTGGGATTAAAGGCATGTGCCACCACCGCCCGGCTGGTTTGTAAATGTTTTGTTGAAGTTTTTCTGCATATTCATAAGGACTTTTTTGTTTTTTTGTTTTTTGTTTTGTTTTGTTTTGTTTTTGAGACAGACCTAGAGCACTGATCTTGGGGGCCAGAGTGGATGTGGTGCCAACCTCCCCTCCAGTGCACCTCAAGCACATGACTTTGATCTTATTGGGGTCAAACTTGGGTGGCATGGTGGAAGATGAACCCAGATTCAGAATGACCAGAGTAAGTTCCACCATAGCCTCCTTCGAGCTGAAAGCTGGGAAGACGGATGTTTGTTTCAGGCACTTTAAAATAGTAACTTTGATCCAGCCATGGTGGGTCATAGCTTTACTCCCAACCCTCAAGAGGTTGTGGCAAACAGACCTCTGGGAGTTTCAGGCCAGCCTGGTCTACATAGCAAGCCAAAGATAACATAGTGAGACCCTGTCTCAAACAAACCAAAAAAAAATATAGTAACTTCCCATATCTCCCTAAAGTGTCCCTCTAACACTTCACCCCAACAACATAAGATAGCGCTGCTGTGAGAGCCAGGGTACCAGACAGCTTAACTTACCTAACAAACTTCCGCATGTTCTTAACTATTTGTTTCTTTTTTTTTCCCCCTTTATTTCTTTCAATGTACATTGGTGTTTTGCTGGCATGTATATCTGTCTATGTGAGGGTGTCAGATCCCCCAGAACTAAAGTTACAGACAGTTGTGAGCTGCCATGTGGGTGTTGGGACGTGAATTTGAGGTCCTCTGGAAGAGCAGACAGTGCTTTTAATTGCTGGGCCATCTCAACTACTTATTTATGGTCCCTTTGTTTGTTTTGTTGTTGTTGTTGTTTTAAGGTTTATTATGCATACAAGGCTCAGCTCCAGTGTGAAGACAGTGTGTGCTCATGCTCATGGATGCAGAGGTCAGAAGACAGCTTGTTTGCTTCTCCCACTGTGTGGGATCTGGGCATTGAACTCTGGCCTTCAGGCTTGGTGGCAGGTGCCTTTACCTGCTGAGCCATTTCACCAGCCCCAGCAACTGGATTTCTACATTGTTGGTAGGAATATAAAGTGATACAGCAACTTCAGAAAATTGTTTGACTATTTATATATTTGCTGTATTACCAACAAATACATAATCACACTCAATGACATTTACCCCCAAGAACTGGAAACTCACAGCCATAAAAAAGTGTAAGCTGGGCGGCTGGAGAGATGGCTCAGCAGTTAAGAGTACTGTCTGTTCTTCCAGAAGTCCTGAGTTCAATTCCCAGCAACCACATGGTGGCTCACAGCCATCTATAATGTGATCTGATGCCCTCTGCTGACATGCAGGTGTACGTGCATTTAGAGTACTCATGTATAACATAAAGATTTTTTTTAAAAGTGTAAGCCTTCATAGCATTGTCATTTGTAATAAATGCTCCAGTAATTTAATAGATGGGTTCTCTGGGTTCTCTCTTCCCCTGATCTGGGACACACACACACACACACACACACACACACACACACACACACACACA